>OX451737.1:1614203145-1614893458 GCA_948472305.1 Vicia faba
TTTTCGACACGGTCTTTTGTGTGTTAGTAGTTTGGATCTTTTAACCATGAGTCCGAGATTCGAATTCTGATAATGAGAATAGAGTTGCATCTGTTGAAAGAGAAGTTTCCCTCTGATAACAATTCATTTATACCAACATGTTTGTTTCAATGTCATTTCTTTTATATTGATTCTCATCTAATGCAAGTGTATATAGAGAAAGTGCTGAGAGTTGCTTGTGGCTCAAGCCAATAGAACAGAACCTATCATGCGGTATTTCTGTTGCTTTGTGACTTGAACTAAGATGGCGTGCTGAATGATTCTGCAGTAATCCTAGCAGAATTTGATGACTCAATGGCTTCAGAGATTTGAGCAAGGCAGAATTTTTTACTACTGTTTTTGCAGTAGAGCCATTCTTGGTGTTAGTTGAATCTGATTCAAGAAACACTCTGGCATGGGCACATCACCATGAATAACTGTCTGCACGATAAAATTATGAAAATTATGAAACCTCCAACGGCCTCATACGATCCTCCCTCGTATCTAACCTTCATTCACACTCCAACAATAACATCCTCACAGAATTGTCACTGTCCTCACACGTTTATTGTTGTTCCGCATGACCAATACATGCAATTTGGCGATAACATTATCTAACAGCTAACGGTTCTCTAGACAAATATCCTTCAAACGTTGTTCCAAGCTCTACATATCTCTATCATATTAATATGAAAAGACAATGGGGATATAACTGAATTAGGAGGGAAATACATGTATGAAATAATAAATTAGGGAGAGTTTCTTAGTACAAGACAAGTGTTGTAAAAAATGGATGCAAAACTATCCTCGGAGAAAATGAATGAAAATGTTGTCACTGTTATCACCTATTACACTGTCATTTCTCTCACTACTTTGTTACCATATTTTTCCCTGGAGCACATTTTAACTAAAATATCGATTTACATTGGGCCAGGTTGTTTTAGTTTTTTAAAAAGTAGATTTTTTTAAATATTTTTAAAAATGATTTTTATAAAAATATTTGTTATATATTATAAGTTTTTATTATTCTTTTTTTCTTAATTGAAAGATTTATTTTTGACATCCTACAGTATAAACATATATTATTAAAATTGAAATCGTAATTTTCTTAAAAAAAAATAAATCAAAATTAAGTAATTTCCTGAAATGATAAAAAATTTCAATAAAACAATGAAACACCTAAAATAAAACAATGAAACACCTAAAATAATATTTGAAGAATACAAATAAAATTTTCATTTAAATCTTTTATGAAAAATTTCTTATAAATTTTTTAAATAAAACTATATAACACTACAAAAAATCATTTTAAAAAATCAAAACAAACAAACATCTTCAAACTACATGGACACCCTTGTTTTTCTCTCTCGTGCACTATACACTTTAATATAACTAAAAAAATGTGTTTTTGATTAATTTTAAGTATTTTTTGGGTTATTCTATAAGAGAAACTTGTGCCTTATCATATGAATATAGAGAAGTCTAGTTACAACACTATTGAAAGGAAAATTTCAAGAATCATATGTGGATTTTTGTTGTTGTAATTTTTCTTTAATTTCTCTCTTTTATTTTTCACAGTCAAAGATGAAATGAGTAACTCTTAATTATATTTTTAATAATTTATTTATTTAATTATAAATTAATTCATTTATGAATTTAAAATGCAGTCTGCTAATAAAATTTCGAAATTTAACTTTATTTTTAAAGTCACTGAAGAATCTAGTGTATAAAATTAGAATTTATATGTTAGAGTAAATGCAATAATAATTCACTGAATAAATTCAATACATCAATAATTTAGTAAACAAATCCAATAGCAAAAGTCTTGTTTAAGGTAGAATAAGTGAAACTCATTCTTAACTCATTTATGACATTATAAATTTGTGGTTATTACTTCTTGATTTAATTTTCAATATTTCAAAAAATCTCAAATCAAAACTTTTGTTTAATTAAGTTAGATAATATGATTCAATATTAATAATTATTGTATTGGATGATAAAATTTAACTTAATTACTTGCAACATTTAAGGCCTATTTGTTTAAGTAATTTTTTTAAATTTTTTTATTTTGGTTTAGTCAATTAATTTTGATTTATTGATTTCAAAAAAATCAGTCAAACATTATTTCTATCAAGAAACGAACTCGGATAATACTCGAATAAAAATGATTTTTATTGTATAATATATTTTTATTGAATTTTTTTAAAGAAATTAAAAAAAATACTATAATAAAAAATTGGTTTAAATAGTTATTTTTAAAATGTTATTTTATGTAATTCATCATTTTGCTATAAATTTATTTTTTTAGATATCAATATTTTAAAAATTACTTAAATTTAAAACTATTTCAAATAATTTTTCATAAAAATTATTTTTGAGACATATCTTTTTGAAAAAGTGTGATTTTGACTATGTTTTAATCTTCAACGATGCATATTTATATTATAAGATATGAGTCTTTCAATTTATAATAAATAAATTTAAAAACTTATGACATTTTGAAAAAAATATTTATAAAAATTTCATTTTTAAAAAAATAAAAAAAAAATACATTTTTTTAGGGTAAAACAAACATGCCCTTAGTATATTTGTTAAAATCTCCATCATTTGTACACTCATTTTCATTTCTATTAATTTTTATGACTTGGAGAAATTTGGTTAGTTCCCAATTTACATTTGTCTTCCAAGGCTTTATGTTCTTAGCTAAAGACTTAAGTTTTTCATTGTTGGTAATGAAAATGAGTTTTTAAAGGCGGGTTTGATTCTGTTTTTTTTTTTAAAAAAGACTTTTATAATATTACAAATTTTTGTAAAAAAAAATATATAAATAAATTTTTTATAAAAATTTCAAATGAAAATTTAGTTTGATTATTTATTCTTAACATGTTATTTTAGATATTTTATTATTTTATTGATTTTTTTTAATACAAAGTTTCTGTTGAATGTGTAATCTTTGTGTAGAAGTAGAATGTTGCTCGACATAAGGTATGTCGAAAAGTCTAGTCTGTCAAATTGTATATAGCTGTCGAAGTGTTGAAGCATGTTGTTTCTAACAGTATTTCGACTTAGGTTTAAAATAGTTATTTTGAGTTTTTATAGTTTTGAGATTTGGCTTAGGGAGTAAGTCAACTCAGTTATAAATAGAGGGAGTAACTCCTATTTTGTAATCAATTCAAATTGAGTATTTACAGAATTTGCAGTTGTAAGTGAATAAAGATTTTCCACAGTTTTTGAGCAGAGAGAAACTCTGCAGAAACCCTAATCTCTTTTCTTCTTGAACTTTTTTATCGTTATTATGTAGTGATAACAATCTTGTTCATCAAGGTTGATAGAAATTCTCCATAGGTTTTGGTAGATTTCTCACATCTGGTATCAGGAGCTCCGATTGAGCGACCAAGGGAAGAATGAGAGAAAATCACGGTGGCGATGAATTACGCGAATTGAAATTTTTCAGCAAGTCTTCCAATTCTGAAAGGTGATAACTATGAGAATTGGTGCAAATAGATGAAGGTTATATTTTGTTTTCAAGGTCTTTGGAATCTTGTAAAAGATGAGTTAGAATCGCTTGATAAAGATCCTTCAGATGATGAAGAGACTGAACACAAAGAATTGGAGAAGAAGAATTATAAAGCTCTCTTTATAATTCACCAATGTGTTAGTCCAAAATATTTTGAAAAGGTTAGCAATGTAGAACTGGAAAATAAGCATGGGAGACTCTTGAGAAATTTTTTGGAGGTACAGAAAAGGTGAAACAGGTGAAGTTACAAACTCATAAAAGAATGTATGAATTGGTTCAAATGGAAGATAAAGAGAGCATATCTAATTTCTTCACTAGGGTTACGAAACTAGTGAATCAAATCAAGGTTTGTGGAGAGACATTACAACAAGAGTAGTTGTTTCAAAGATCTTGAGATATTTGACTCCACAGTTCGACCATGTGATAGTCGACATAGAAGAGTCGGAAAACTTATCAACTTTGTCGAAGGAAGATTTACACGGGACACTTAAATCTCATGAACAAAGAATGACTGAAGGGGCTACAAGAAAGTTGAAGAGTGATGTGGCTTTGCAGGCACATTTAACAAAAGAAAGTAAAGACAAAGGAAAGTGGTTCGACAAAGGCATAAGTGGCTCCAACAATTCGATTGGTAAAGGAAACCAATAGGAAGGAATTTTGTCAAATCAGAGAAGACCCCAATATCAAGGCAACCAAAGAGGTGGTGATGGAGGTAGAGGAAGAGGTGGTGGTCGAAATCTTGACAAGAGTCACATTTGAAGTTATGGCACGCACAATAACAAAAGTCAAGGCCGATGTCTCAATAAAACACAATGTCACGACAAATGTTATAACATCTGATGGCAACAAACATACTTGCTAAAAATAGAAAGATCATGCAAAAAAGTAAATTGCAGTAACTTAAAGAACACGATCAATTATTAAGTCAGTTCGGTGCAACTTCACCTACTTTGGGGGCTACCAAACCAGGAAGAAAATACACTATCAGTATTATCAATTAGAAGCTAAACAGTCCCGATTTACACTTCTCATTTAATCCCCACCTAATGTAATATCTACCTATGAACCTCCTAGATATGAGAAACCCCTCTCACTCCCAATCACCGCAGTAATATCAAACAATCTCAATCCCAGGGAATGTCTCAAGAAACCAAAAAAGGAAGAACACACTTCCAATACTAAAATACTTATTTTGCTTAAAAGCTTCACTAAGAATAATACTCAACTCTTTGCTTAGCTTAGAGAGGAACAATAACTTGATAAACAAGTAACAATCAGTCAACTTAAATGCATCAAAATATACACGAGGACGTGCAAAAAACACCCGAAGAACCTAAGGAACTATCAAACCCTAAACCATTATTTTTCACACTCAATTACAAAAATAATGCTTAAAAAAATAGGTCTTGGACGACTCCTTATATAGACTTCTGCAGTTGGGCTTATACTCTTCAATCAAATTAAATCTTCAGCTATAAATCCCTGCAGAATCTTCTCCATAAATAAGAAACAAAAAAAAAATCTTTCAAATATTTCCTAAAAAGTATCAAGGATCCTTTTTATGAAATAAATCAAATATGCAATTGTTCCTAAAAAGCCTTGATTGGCTGCGCGTGTTATGAGTACTAGAAATCTCAAGAATCTCATATTTTTTCAATCAAATCTTCAAGGATATTATCCAGCTGTACTATCATGATATTCTGTTGCAACATGTTACAATATCTGTTATAACATTTGTCAAATAAGCACCAACAGACTCTACTATACCAGTTGGTCAAGATGTTATGACATCTTGCTAAACATTAGGCTACAATACATGTTTTTCTCAATGAAACATGTTTTGATAATATTATTGTTGACTATTTGTTTTACCAAAATTATTGCTAACCACAAAATCACAGACCTAACAATCTCTCCCTTTGGCAAATTTTGGCTAAAACAACCTTTTCACAAAAAATATGGAGAGGAATAAAACCACAAACACAAGTTACATGAAACCATGTAAACCCTGTAAAACATAACACCGCTAAAAAGCTTGTACAATCAAACATGTCTGATACTCCCCTGTCATACACAATCAGTTCACCCCCTCAAGGGAAAAACCTCACACCAGAGCACATGCAGTGGAACAGCAGAAGCAACAACAACAGCTTCAACACACACAAGCATGCACAATCATGCTCCCCTTTATTAGTTGCATAGGCAACCCCAAACAACTACTCTCCCAAAAGCAGCAACATACAGTCCTATCATAATGCTAAATCAACATGTCAAAACATGTGATATAACATCAGGACACACCATTTTACTCCCCCTTTTTAGCCAAAATATTGAGAAATAGAAATAGAGTAAATATACATAAGCACTGGAAACACAAAGAACATTAGAACCCATGAAATACTACACATGGAAACACACAGAGCATTGGAACCAAAACATATTGCATGCAAGCAATACCACTGATGGAAACACACAAACACTTGGTCACATTTTGGTGGTCTTTTACCTCTTGCCCATGTCAAAGAGCCTTATGTATTCCTTGATGCTGTAGCCAGTCCCACAATCTTGCAAAACACCTTTTTTTCATTCCTTCTCATGAGCAATTTGTCCAGGCATGTCACGCCTTAGAGTATAGAGGAAATATGCAGTATTAGTTGCATTCCTCCATATCTGTAATTATTATAATCCTTAATAGTACAAGTTTCAATCCCAATGTTTTTTATAACAACAAATTGTTCCTTGTTGTCCATATGCTCCAAAGTATCTTCCTTCCCTACAATAAGATTCTTGATTGATTGATCATTCCCATCAAGGTTTTTCTTCCAACCATGTTGAATAAGATATCTGAAAGAATCCAGATCTTCACTTTAAAATGTCATGACATCTTTCTTGACATAATATCTTTTCAGCACCAGTTAAGAGAAACTTCTGTAAGAACAAGATTTGGTTCTGCAATATCATCTCTGAGTTTTGATGATAACAAATGAGTATGATGGTATGAACAATTTTGTTATACTAATGTTTGTTATTCTTGATTACTTAAAAAACAGGTTATGCTTTTGATGGATGGCGTGGCCAAGATATTAGAAGAGAAATGATTATGCTTCTATGCTACACAAGTTCCGTTGAACAGTAGAAAGACACTCCATAAGACTCTGAAGTGTAAACTTTGATATTTGTCTGAAGAAACTAGTCAAAAGATCTGAAGACAGAAGTTGTTACTTATGTCCAGATGATGAAGACTCAAGCTTCTAAAGACAACATGTTCTAAGGAAGCTAGACAGAAGATCTGAAGACAGAAGTTGTAAACTAAAGTCCAGATGCTGAAGACTCATGTTTCTAAAAGACAGCGTGTTTCAAGAAACAAAGTTAGAAGATCTGAAGACAAAGTTTCTACTAAAGTCCATATGCTAAAAACTTAGTTTCTAAAAGACAACTTGTTCCAAAGAAGACAGAGTTAAAAGATTTGAAGACAACGTTTCTAACTGAAGTCCAGATGCTAAAAGACTTTGTGTTTCTAATAACATGGTTCTGAAGTTAAGGATTCTTAAAGAACCAATTACTAAAGATTCTAAAGACATAAGGTCTGAAGATTCCAAAGACTTGAAGTTCTAAAGGTTAGGTTATCTACAAACAAGTTCTGAAGACCAAGTGTTGAAGACTCTAAAGACGCAATTTTTAAGACTCTGAAGACTTGAAGCTCATCTATTGAAAAGAAAATTTCAAGAATCATATGTGGATTTTTGTTGTTGTAATTTTTCTTTAATTTCTCTCTTATTTTTAAACGGTCAAGGTTGAAATGAGCAACTCTTAATTATGTTTTTAATAATTTTATTTTCTTAATTATAAATTAATTCATTTATGAATTTAAAATGCAATCTGCTAATAAAATTTTGAAATTTAACTTTATTTTTAAAGTCACTGAGAAATCTAGTGTATGAAATTAGAATTTATTCATTTAGAGTAAATGCGATAATAATTCAGTGAATAAATTCAATACGTTAATAATTTAGTAAACAAATTCAATAGCAAAAATCTTGTTTAAGGTAGAATAAGTGAAACTCATTCTTAACTAATTTATGACATTATAAATTTTTGCTTATTACTTCTTGATTTAATTTTCAATATTTCAAAAAATCTCAAATTAAAACTTTTGTTTAATTAAGTTAGAAAATATGATTCAATATTAATAATTATTGTATTGGATGATAAATTTTAACTTAATTACTTGCAATATTTAAGGCCCATTTGTTTAAGCAATTTTTAAAAAAAAATTATTTTGGTTTAGTCAATTAGTTCTGATTTATTGATTTGAAAAGAATCAGTCAAACGTTGGTACTCTTTGATTTTGTCGAAGGCTATCTGAAAATTATCGTTCCACTTCACTACTTGATCTTTCTTCAGCAACTTGAAGACTGACTTACAAGTAGCAGTCAAATGGAAAATAAATCTGGCAATGTAGTTCAATCATCCCACGAAACCTCTGACTTCCTTCTCAGTACAGGGAGCCGGTATTTCTTGAATGGCTTTAACCTTGGATGGATAAACTTCAATACCTTTACCACTGACGACTGAACTTATGAGTTTACCGGATCTTACCCCAAAGGTGCACTTGTTTGGATTCAACCTCAACTTGTATTTATTTAACCTCTAAAATAGCTTGTGCAGGTGGTCGAGATGTTCTTCTTCACTCTGAGACCTGGCTATCATGTCATCAATGTAAATCTCTATCTCACGATTGATCATGTCATGGAACAAAGGTACCATAACACGTTGATATGTTTCGTCGATATTCTTCAAACCAAAAGGCATAACTTTGTAACAGAAAGTGCCCCACTTGGTGACAAAGGTAGTCTTCTCCATGTCTTCAGGTTCCATCTTGATTTGATTATAACCAGAGAAACCATCCACAAAGGAAAATACTTTATGCTGAGCGGTGTTGTCAACCAGAACATCAATATGCGGAAGCGGAAAGTCATCTTTGGGGCTTTCCTTGTTCAAATCCCTGTAGTCTATACATATACGCACCTTGCCATCCTTCTTAGGTAGTGGAACCACATTTGTAACCCAGTGAGGATAGGATATAACAGCTAAGAAACATGCATTGAATTGCTTCATAACCTCAGCTTTGATCTTTTCAGACATCTCGGAACGCATACGATGAACCTTCTATTTTATAGGAGGACAACCTTCCTTCATCGGTAGACGGTGAACCACAACATAGTCACACAACATCTAGATTAATCTCATTTTGACACTGTCTTCTAGGTTGGCACCTATCTTGACTTCTTTCTTGTCCTCTTCAGTACCCAATTTCACAACCTCGATTGGCTCTTCACGCGGTTGTATGGATCTTTCTTCCTACATTAATAGCCTAGCAAGCTCTCCAGGTACTTCACAATCTTCCTCACCTTCGTCCTCGGCTTGGTAGATCGGATTTTCAAAGTCATAATTGGCAATAGCAAAATTGTTATCAATGGGATTCAGGATGGATATGGATCTGCAATTTGTTGTGTGGGTGTGTGCAAGAACACATAGCTATTTTGAAAGAAATAAATTAAAAGAAAGACAAAGAGATCAAAATTTGAATGCAAACATCCAATGATTTATTAAATGAAAATATGCAGATGAAAAATGACAACCCTAACAAATGGACCATTATGCCCCGGGTAAGGTACAAAGTTTAAAGTTATTGTTTAAATTACATAACCAAAAACTTGAAAGCAAGAAAACAGAAAATAGCATTTACTTTTGACAAAAGGAGATTGGTATAAATTCTTCAGCCTTCCAATTGTTGAGCCCATTGTCGGTAGTAGGGAAAATCCAATTGTCTATGTAACAGTCGCTATCAGTGTCTTCCACAGTGTTGACTTAATTTTTGTGAACTTCATTGTTGTTGATGATGAATGGTGGTCTCCAAGAATTAACACGTGCACGGCGGAAAACCCTTTGAGTCTCTGAGGTGAAACCCAAACCAAATTTATCATACTTGTAAGGGATGTTGGGAAGCGGACCCCAAATAGTGCCATCACCTTCTTCTACCACAAGCTTAGTGTCTTTCATAGAAGACATTCTTGGTGGAATCCTGGTAACCTTAGGAACGGTAGGAGTAGCTTTGTTAACATGGATTGTCTGAGGAATAACTTCAAAGGTCTGGCAAGGAGTCTCGAAGAATTCACTATTCATATCAACATACTTGAAGGAATTCAAATTGCTCACCATGTATTCTTATTCTCCGCAAACTATAACGATTTTTCCTTTTACGGGATACTTCAACTTTTCGTGTAAAGTAGAAGTAACAGCACCTTCCCCATTAATCCAAGGGCGTCCAAGCAAACAGGAATAGGATGGACGAATGTCCATCACATAGAAATTAGATTCGAAGACTTGGGAAACCACTTTGATTTGAAGATCAACCTCTCCATGCACCATTCTCTTTGAACCATCAAAAGCTCTTACCACAATGTCACTGGGTTTTACCATAATCCATTCACAGTCAATTTTATCTAAAGCAGCTTTTGGAAATACATTTAATGAGGAACCTGTGTCCACCAATACATGGGATAAGGTAGTGCCCCTACACTCAATAGAGACATGCAGGGCCTTATTATGGTTCTTTCCTGCGGGAGTTAAGTCAGCGTCAAAAAATCCTAGCCCATTATCGGTTATCAGGATAGCAACATAATTTCCAAACTGATCAACAGAGATTTCCTGTGGTACATGAGCAGATTTTAGGAACTTTACCAGAGCCTGAGCATGGGCTTCAGAGCACAACAACAGAGATATCATAGATATTTTAGAAGAGGTCTTCCCCAACTATTGAACGATCTTATAGTCACTCTTTCAAATAATTTCCAGTACTTCTTCCATCTCTTGCTTGGAGGTATCTTCAACAGTAACCTCTTTCCGTGCCTCAGTCTGGGCAGGTTCAGTCATATGTTATTTGCCTCAAGTTTCAATAGTTGATTCAATGGTAGTGATATGAGCTGGTGTAGTAATGGATTTTGGAGAGAACTCTGGAGAGAAAACCCTTCCACTTTTGGTAACTTTACTAGTCCTCGTAATATTGCCAACATTGGGATCAGTACTTTTAGTATTTTTATCTTCGACAGTCAACGGTTCTTGATTGACGCCATGGTAGTAGACATCAACTCCATAATTCCAAGGGATAGTCTTGTTAGAAGAATATGGAATTGTCCCAGGAGCGGTAATGATCAGAGGAGTAACCTAGGTTCGGCAGTAATCTTCACAGGACCCTTAGAAGTGATCCTCACAGGAATACCAGAAATTGCAGACACTTCTTCAAGCTTCAGGTCTTAAGATATACTCTCCACATAAGGAGTATTCTCAAATAGAATTACACGGTCACCCATCAAATGCTGAACACCTTCTTTCAGCAGTGCACAACCATTGGATTGGGATGCATAGTAGTAGCACCTCTTAATGCAACCCGAAAATAGACTGACTTGCAGCAACTTCTTCTTAACAATCATCAGAGAAGTAGTCAAGTCATTCACAGTAGAAACATAAGAAACATAAGAAACATCATCAATAGCATTAATTCCCTTGTCGTGATTAGGCATTGGTGTAATGATCACATTAGGAGTCTCAGGAGGATCAAATTCAATCTCCTTAGCGTCAATCATATATTGGATCTTATTCTTTAGAGCCCAACAGTTGTTAGTGTCATGTCCGGGACTATTGGAGTGATATGCATACCTTGCTTTGGGATTGTAACGAGGAGAGGAAGTATTAGGATTATGAGGAGGGTACTTCAATGTGATTAGTTCTGCCTTTAACATGTTTTGCAATGCTTGAGACAACGACATGTTGATTCTTGTGAACTGTCTCCTGGGTGCATCCTGCCTACGCTGATTACTCGGTTGTTGTTGTTATTGTGGTACTGGCGCGGGATTAGAGATCAGAACTGCCCCTACATATTGGTTGTGGTTATTCTTACCATGACCCTTCTGGCCGTACACAATATTGGATTCTTTCTTACCGTTATAAGACTTCTGTTATATCCCAATTTCCCCCCTAAGATTTCTCATCATCTCATATCATCAATACATCAAAATATGCATTAGGGTTGGTTATCTCTTCTATTATCTCATATCTTTAAGTTTGCTCTCGAGATATTATCAAACACCCTAATTGTGTATCTTGTATATATGTATTTTATATTTTACTGACCTTTAACCAAAATCCAAAAATATGTCTTGTTTATTTTGTTTCTTTTAAAAGACAGGGTCTCCGATCAAGAAATTCAAGTGTTGATTCCCCAATTAGGGTTGTGAGTGTTTCAGGTCAAATATTGGTTTTCAAAGGCCTATTCTTTAAAGTTGTGATCTATAATCTTAGGTCTCGTTATTCTCAAGCTTTAGTCAGCTTGCTTAATGCGAGTTTGGTTTCTCAATTCGCAAGACTCTCCGAGATAGATTCATGTATTTATTTCCATGCCTTCTTCGATGAGTAATCTCAAGTTCTGACAAGTCTTAACATGGTTTAGTCAGAATTTCATCATCTCAAGTTCATATGTGATTAAGAGCGCCTTGGATTGTGGAGAACGATCAAGTTTGCGAGTTGATTCAAAGTTGGTTTGACCAAAAGTCAACAGTTGCAAGTTCAAATTCAAACAATCATAATTTCTTCATTATTCAATATTTCTTATTGATTCTTTTTGCATATGATTCCTTTTGACATGTTCTCGAACTTCTCTTTATAAATCAAGAGCTAATAATGTGTAGAAGACCATCAAAAATTTGAGTACATTAGGGGTCATTTTGTAGACTTTGACCTATTTTTAAGTGACAATCGTCCAACTTTCGAGGATCATAAATCTTTCAATTTTCATCATTTTGGGATGATTCTTTAATAGCATTGCCTACGAATTTGCTTTTGCTGATTGTTGGCTCCTAAATTCGACACCCTTGTTTTTATTAATATCAGCCATTAAAGCTGAAGGATATTTTCGACCAGCTGGGTCTGTCGAAATGCCCATCAGAAGATGGCAATGTACTTAGAGGATTTCTTCCAAGGGAGAATTTGGTTGCCTTCGACGTCGAAGGTATGGCTCGTCGAAGATGCCTCTCGACGAAGGTGTTCGATTGCTCAGAGTGGGATGGTTTGAAATTCAAATGTTTGGAGGGAAAACGGTTCCCAACGGTTACCAAGTGCAACGTGCAAAGATCTGGAGCGTCGAACGCTGAGAACGTGCCAAGTGGAGTCATCTCGAAGCAGTGTAACTGCCCGACGGTTACTTGGGATGTTTAGTATAAATATTAGTAGTTCACGCAGTTTTTCGCGTGTGTTCACAATTATATACAAGTCACTCATATAGATTCGAGTACCCAGCGTGTGAGAAAGAATTGTTGAGAATGTATGTGTGAAACACCACTTTATTAATCAAAGTCATTTATTTTCCAGAAACTTTATTTGCTTTCTCCTTTACTTTTCCAGTCGAAAGCCTTTATTTCAAGCCTTCCTTTATTTTATCAAGTTCTCTTCTTCATGCAATTTACATAAAGCTTCTTTATTTCCTTGTCATTTAACCATTATCAAACTTAATCAAAACCCCAAAATCAACCATGTCTTAGGATCAATTTGATCGATCCTGCAAGTCACCAAATAAGTAACCATTTGGAAGATCAGCGGTTGTTTACCAATTCCCACGGTAAACAAATTGGCACACCTGGTGGGACTGTGTGTTGATTTTGAAGTTTAATCTTTTTACACAAAATATCATCTTTTTCGAGGAGTGTTGTATGTTATTGAGAAGTGGTAGAATATACACTAACAATACCAATACTGCCAGAAGAAGAGAAGAGATGGCGAATCCGCCAAACAATAACGAAATCCCACAAACGAATGTGGGATCAACGGTTATCCCAACCATAAGTGAAGCGATAACCGCTGGTTCAACACCAGCAGTAACAGTCACTACGACGGGGCCATTGCCTCCGTTCACTGGCCCCAGAGTGCCTTTGGGAACCCCCCCACCAAGGGGAAATTTAGGCACAAGGCCTTATGTTCCCCCAGGATTTATGACAGGCGGTCATAATCGAGAACCACTCTATGGCATGCCAACTTCTGACTTGGCTAGCCTGACGAACGTTGCGTCCACTTTTTCAGACCCTTTAGTGAGTGCCTCTTCGCCACTCCAAGGTTCTGGAATAGGTATGGCGAATAGAAATAGGACCCAACTCTTAGGAGGAACGTCCCAAGTAGCACATGGCCTTACAAATGCCTCGACAACAGTCTTGAGGCAACAAATGGACGAAAGCAACCATGATATGGTTCAAATGTTGGCACAAACTTTAAGTACAGTGCTGAACCCTCTAATACAAAACACCACCCAATCGAATCAGCAGATGACAGCGCAAATGACGCGTTTGGCTGATTTCTTTGGAGTACCCCAACCTATTCGACAGCCCCAAAGGGCGCCAATAAGGGGAAACCAAGGTATACTCTTAGAGGAATAAACCACTATCAACCAAGGCCAGCAGCCTGTCAAAGAAAACCTTAGGGCACGATTGGAGCAGCCTGTCGAAGAACCTAGGGTAATAACCCCAGAGGTAAGGTTAGTTAACAGAAACCAAAATGCTGACGAAGTAGTTCAGCATATCCAATACCAAAATATGGGTTTGGAAAATAATCTGGCAGCCATGATTGAAAGAATCATGACGCAAAATAGGATGAACATGGGCTTTCGTAGGCCCAACTTCACATCCCCACTGTCAGAATACGTGTTACAAACAGACTTACCTCCTAGATGTAAAGTCCCTAAGTTCACTAAATTCTCTGGGGACACGACAGAATCTACTGTCGAACATGTGGCGAGATACTTGATCGAAGCAGGAGATATTTCAAACAACGAAAACCTGAGGATTAAGTACTTCCCGAGTTCTTTAACAAAGAACGCTTTTACTTGGTTTACAACTCTCCCTCCCAATTCGATCCATCATTGGACCCAGTTGGAGAGATTTTTCCATGAGCAATTCTACATGGGACAAACCAAGATAAGCCTGAAAGAATTGGCCAGTGTAAAGAGACGTTTCACTGAACCTATAGACGAATATCTAAATAGGTTTAGGTTGCTCAAAGCAAGGTGTTTTACACAAGTGCCAGAACATGAGTTAGTCGAAATAGCCGCAGGAGGCTTAGATTATTCCATTAGGAAGAAGTTAGACACTCAATACCTGAGAGACATGGCCCAACTGGCCGATAGAGTTTGACAGGTCGAACGCCTTAAAGCTGAGAAAGCCAAGGCAACGAAAACTCATAAAGGAGAGAGGATAGCGTATGTTGAGATGGATGACGAAGATCCAGAAACCTTCGACGAAACTATAACTGTCGAAGAAGGAGAAGTCGATTTAGCGGAACTAAAACAAGGACCACCATATTCTTGCAAACTGTTAGTCCCCTCAAGTGGAAAAAATCCCACTGGTCCAGAAAGGACCAACGATAGGTTTCCCAAAAAGACTTATAGTTTTGATATTACAAAATGTGATGAAATCTTTGACTTGCTTGTAAAAGATGGCCAAATGATAATACCCCCAGGGGTAAAAGTGCCTCCTCTTGATCAAAGAAAGAAGAGAGGTTTTTGTAAATATCATAATTTTTTGGGCCATAAAACGTCTCAATGTTTTCTTTTCAGGAATCTTGTGCAAGACGCTATCGAAGAAGGGAGGTTGAAGTTTGCTGACAAGACCCCCATGACTGTGGACTCTAACCCGTTGCAGGCTGAAGCCCATTATGCTGAACCTTCAGAGGTGAACGTGATCGAGGCATCCAGAAGCCAGTCGAAGAGGCCAGGAATCACAATGGTCGAAGTCTCAAAGGACCATGTCAACATGCCAATCTTTGGCAGTTTTTCTGGGAATCTATCCAGAAAGACAATTGAAGCGGTTCAGAAAGCGGTCGAAAGCCCAAAGCTGGAGACAGTTGGAGCCCAAAAATCTGGAACAAAACCCAGTTCTCACTTGGCTGTAGTTCAAGGCCAGACGGAGGACTTGGAGATTCAAATGAAGCAGTTGACTCTTGCCAACAAAGATACCATGAATGTCAACATGGTCGAAGTCTCTGAACCAAAAGCATCAGAGGAGGCCATGAGGCAAGAACAAGCCAACAAAACTGCTTTCCCTCGGGAAAATGAAAATCTGGCAGATTTCCTGCAAAGATGCCAGAAAAAGAAGTCAGAAGTGATGCTGTGTCCCAGATGTAGTTCGATCTTCGACAAAAAAGCTGCTGAACATATTCAAGGTGTAAGAGCAGCAAATAAAAGAAGGGAAAGTGTTGATCTTCGACATGATCCCAGAAGAGCCTCCCAAAGAGGTTCAAACCAAGAAAAGAGGCCACTGACTTTCAGGCCTCCAACTAATGTGCCAGTAGATACATGGTACAAAACATCTGGTCGAAAGAGGCCAAGCGAGGAAAGATGGCATTCCTTCGAAGTGCCAAGAGGTTCGTCTTTAACACATAAGAAAGAGCCTCAGGTTGCTGCCCCTAAAGTGACACAGGTGTCAAGCAACTACAAAGGGAAAAATCCCATGTCTCGATCTCAATGGAGGAGATACCAGAGGCGACGAAAAGCTGAGAGGGAAGCTGCTAATGAACCAAAGGCAGAAACCAGTTCAAATGTTCCTCAAAGAAAGCAAAGGAAACCTCTGGAAAGAGAACCAGTAACCAATAGGCTAGTTTGGCCTAATCAAGGTGAAGTGGATAACGAAGATGGTTCTGAGTCTGATGACACTTTGGACATCATGGTGAACATAGTCTTGGTTCTGCCCAGGGAGTTCAACCGCCAGGTGGAGGTCGAAACAAGCGATTGGGAAGTGGAGCAAGAAATGGCCAAGCACAGGCCAGTGTGCTATTTCGTCATGGATAATGGCACTACTGAGGAGCAGAATGGGTTCTTCGAACCACCTACAGAGGCGATGAAAAATCACCTCAAGCCTTTATTTATAAGGGCTAAACTCGAAGAAACCACAGTAAATAAAATCTTGGTGGATTGTGGGGCAACCATCAACATTATTCCTCACTTTATGCTAAGAAAAATAGGCCAAAGTGATGAGAATATCAAGCCTCACAACATGGTCCTGTCGAATTATGAAGGCGGCATAGGGACCACAATGGGTGTGATCCAACTGGATATCAAGGTGGGATCTATCCTTCGACCAACTATGTTTATGGTCATATCGGCCAAACCTAACTATAATCTTTTGTTGGGCCGTGAATGGATTCATGGTGTTGGAGCTGTACCATCATCAATGCACCAGAGGTTGCTGCTATGGCGTCCTGATGGGATGGTCGAAAACATAGAAGCGGACCAAAGCTATTACCTGGGCGAAGTGAATCACCTAGGGCTGGCAGACTTCGACAAGAACTTGGCTCACATTGGGCCATGCCCAACACCTGACTTCGACTTGGCGCCAGCGCCAAATACTTTTTGTTCCCTATACCTGCACCCTGAGCATGGTTTTCAGTGGGACAGAGAAGACTTGTCCCACATAGACTTCAGTGGGTTAACTGATATCCAACCAACTGGTTGGGGAAGTGAATTCAGTGATAATGACTGAGTCACAATCATTGCAGCGAATTTCGGCTTACGTAGCCGAAACAAAGATGATAATGGCTCTCGAAGCCGAAGTAAAGTACATGGCCACACAGACCAATGATCAACAGTTATCTTCTACAGGTCCTGGAAAGGACTTCGATCCAGAACCTCCTGATATCATGCCAGAAGGGATGCAGGAACAGAGGCTCGACGCCATCTATGATGATGAGCCTTTGGGCTTCGAAAAGGACCCCTTGGCGAACAACATCAAAATGTTAGCGCAAGATTCTTTAGAAGAAATCAACTTGGGCGAAGGGTCAGAGAAAAAGCCAACTTACATCAGCGCAAAAATTGACCCAGAACTCAGGTTGGAAGTAATCCATTTGTTGAAAGAGTTCAAGGACTGTTTTGCATGGGATTACGACGAAATGCCTGGTCTCGACAGAGGATTGGTGGAACTTCAGTTGCCAATCAAACCTGGGAAGAAGCCAATCAAGCAAAGTCCAAGACGCTTCGCCCCAGAAATATTGTCGAAGATCAAAACAGAAGTCGAAAGACTGCTGAAGTGCAAATTCATACGCGTCACGAGGTATGTCGAATGGATTGCCAACATTGTGCCAGTAATTAAGAAAAATGGTACATTGAGGGTGTGCATAGATTTCAGAGATTTGAATGCTGCCACACCCAAAGATGAATATCCTATGCCTGTGGCGGAAATGCTAGTCGATTTTGCCGCTGGCTACGAGTATCTGAGTATGCTCGATGGTTATTCAGGATATAATCAAATATTCATTGCTGAAGAGGATGTGTCGAAAACAGCTTTTCGATGTCCTGGGGCTTTAGGCACTTACGAATGGGTAGTGATGCCTTTTGGCCTAAAGAACGCTGGGGCAACATACCAGCGAGCAATGAATTCTATCTTCCATGATTTTATTAACACTTTTATGCAAGTATATATTGATGACATTGTTATAAAATCTGTTTCCAGGAAGAACCATCTTGACCACCTTCGACAATCATTCGAAAGAATGAGAGAACATGGTCTCAAGATGAACCCTTTGAAGTGTGCATTCTGTGTGAAAGCTGGAGATTTATTGGGCTTCGTTGTCCACAAGAAAGGAATCGAAATCAACCAGAACAAGACAAAGGCAATTCTAGAAGCGAAAGCGCCATCGAACAAAAAGGAACTGCAATCTCTGTTAGGCAAGATAAATTTCTTAAGGAGATTCATATCTAACCTAAGTGGGAAAGCTCAAGCCTTTTCACCCTTGCTTCGACTGAACAAAGAGGGATTCGAATGGGGGCAAGAGCAACAAGAAGCCTTCGACAAAATCAAAGGGTACCTCACAAAGCCACCTATTTTGGTGCCTCCTTGCAGCAACAGGAGTATGAGATTGTACATAGCTGCGTCCGACAAAACTTTGGGAAGCATGTTAGCCCAAGAAGATGAAAATGGAGTCGAAAGACCCATTTACTATCTTAGTAGAGTTTTGAACGATGCAGAAACTAGATATAGCGAAGTTGAAAAATTGTGTCTATGTCTGTATTTCTCTTGTACAAAGCTCAAGCAATATATAAAACCAGTTGATGTGTATGTTTCGTCTCATTTTGATGTTTTCAAGTACATGTTGTCGAAACCCATCTTGCACAGTCGAATTGGAAAGTGGGCACTAGAATTAACTGAATACTCCTTGACCTTTATGCCTCTTAAGGCAGTAAAAGGACAAGTGGTGGCAGACTTTATAGTCGACCACTCAATTCAAGTTGAGAGTATTGATTATGTGGAGATAGAACCTTGGAAATTCTACTTCGATGGTTCCAGCCATAAAGATGGAACAGGAGTAGGAGTCTTGATTATTTCTCCAGAAAAAATTCCAACAACATTCAAGTACAAGATATCAGGTTCTTGTTCGAACAATGAGGCTGAGTATGAAGCTCTAATTACTGGCCTTGAGATATTGTTGGAATTGGGGGCAACTCGAGTCGAAATAATGGGAGACTCAGAGTTAGTCATTAAGCAAGTCACAAAAGAATATAAATGCATAAGAGAAAATCTCATTATGTACTTTGTGATAGCAAATCGTTTGTTGAAAAAATTTGAAATGGTCAATATTCGACACATACCCAGATTGGAAAATCAAATAGCCAACGATTTGGCACAAATTGCATCTGGGTACAAAATTTCAAAAACGAGATTACAAAGAGCAATCGAAGTTCGAGAAAAGATAAAAGCAACTTGTTTGTCACCAACAGACTTGGAATCGACAAGACTAGGGTATGCTGATCAAACTAACTTCGAAATTTCGTTCATAGACAATTTGTCAGAGCAAGATTGGAGGAAACCCATTGTGGATTATCTTCAAAATCCAGTAGCTTCGACAGAACGAAAAACAAAGTATAGGGCGTTGAGTTACGTACTCATGGGTAATGAGTTATTTAAAAAGACGCCTGAAGGGGTATTGCTAAAATGCTTAAGTGAAACTGAAGCATACATAGCCCTTTCGACTACGCACGCTGGAGCATGTGGGGCTCACCAAGTGGGCCATAAGATGAAATGGTTGTTGTTTCGACAAGGACTATACTGGCCCACCATGTTGAAAGATTGTGTCGAGTTCGCCAAGGGTTGCCAAGAATGTCAAGTCCATACAGGCATCCAACATGTACCAGCAAGCGAACTTCACTCGATAGTGAAACCTTGGCCCTTTAGAGGATGGGCGTTGGACCTTATTGGAGAGATTCGACCAGCATCATCAAAGAGCCAGAAGTATATATTGGTAGGCATTGATTATTTTACTAAGTGGATCGAAGCTATTCCTTTAGTCAATGTAGACCAAGAAAATGTCATTGAATTTATTCAAAAGAACATTATCTTTAGATATGGAATCCCTGAGACTATAACTACTGATCAAGGATCAGTCTTCATCGGTCGAAAGATGCAGGAATTCGCTCAGGAAATAGGCTTTAAACTCCTAACATCAACGCCTTATTATGCACAGGCAAACGGTCAAGTCGAAGCAGCGAAAAAAGTAGTGATTGGCTTGATAAAAAAGCATATTGGGAAGAAGCCAAAAAATTGGCATAAGACGTTAGACCAGATTTTGTGGGCCTGTCGAACGTCCCCAAAAGAGGCCATAGGTACAACACCATATAGGCTAACTTTTGGTCTAGACGCAGTGTTGCCAGCAGAAATTTGTCTTCAATCTGCAAGGGTTCAGAGACACCATGATATTCCCTCTGAAGTTTATTGGGATATGATGTTAGACGAACTAGTAGATTTAGACGAAGACAGATTGCGCGCTCTCGACCTACTAAGGCTTCAGAAGAAAAGAGTGGAAGACTCTTACAATAAAAAAGTGAAACCTAAGGCATTCTCGCCTGGAGAATTAGTTTGGAAGGTGATTCTTCCCATGGATCGAAGGGATCGAAGCATGGGAAAATGGTCACCCAAATGGGAAGGACCATTCAGAATTATCCAGACTTTTTCTGGTGGAGCTTATGAAGTTGAAGAGTTAGGCGACGATAAAAGGCTTTTGAGAGTAAATGGAAAATATTTGAAAAAGTATAAACCTATACTCCAAGAGATCAAAATAAATAACAAGTAACGACTAAATTAACCATAAATAAGCCAAAATGGAAAATTTTATAAATTAGCCAAAATGGCAATATTGTCAAATACACATTACAATACATGGTTAAAGGGCTGAGTCAATCAGAAGGGGATGGAATCCTTGAGTCGAAGGTATTTAGCTTGCTGCAACTCCAATCTTTTGTTGCACAAGGCATTCGCCTGGGCAAGCTTGGCAATTTGGTCGTCGAAGGCTTGAGCTTTCTCAGCAAATTCTAGGCCTTGTGTGATTTCAGCTTGACTCTCGGTGTCTGGAACAGTCGAGAGAAGTTCCTCCTTGCGCTTAGTATTGGCATTCATCTTGGCCTCTAGCTCTTCGATTTGCGCCTTTATGGAAGCATTCTCTCGATCGATGGCATCAATTTCTTCCTGCTTAGATGCCTTTTGCTTCGACAACTCCGCAATTCGAGAAGTCGTCTCTGCTACAGCAGTCCATGCAGAAGAGCTTTTGCCATATAACGCTTCAAGCTGGCTGTTGAAACCCCTTTGTCGCCGATAGTCTGCTGAGACTTGATCAATAATGGAGTGTAACTCCATGATGAAGCTTGAAACCTCCGGAGTCACAGCTAGCAAGTCTACGGCATTCAAAACAGCCCCCAAATACGATGGAGCAGTAGGGTCCCCCTCCAAAGCTTTCATCAAATCTTTCTTGAAGAACTGAGCCTTAACCTTCGTCAAAGCCTCATCGAGAGGAGAAGTTTCAGTGGACTTCCCCGACTGAGTAGAAGCCTCCTGACTAATATCAGACGAACTTCCCTTGCTCTCGATAATGGAATTCAGATAGCCAACTGGACCAGTTTGCTTCAAGAGTGCTAAGTCTTCTTTTGACCTATGCTTTGTTGAGGTGGTAACCTTTGCAGCAGCATTGCCTTGGGGTTGAGGCTGTTGAGTAGCATTTGCCTCGACTTGACTTTCTTCGACCTGAAGATCAGCAGTACCAGCATCAGCATGACCTCCTTCGTCATGTTGTTCCTCCGACAGATCAACCACTTGAATCTCTTTTGGTTGTTGCTCTTCTGTTTGTGGATCTTCTGTTCGTTGTTCTTCTGTCTCAGCATTGGCTTCATCCGTTTCAGCATTGGCTTCATCGTTCGCCAAGTCTTTTTCTTGTGGCCTACTGAGTTCAGCAGAATCTAACGTTTCAGAAGTCTTTGGCGCTGAGCTTTCAGTGGTTTCCTGGAAAAAAAGCAGAAGAAGAATCTTCTAAGTTAGGAAGGGACATAATCGAACGTGGGTATCGATACCTGAGTTAAAAAAAGGGGTCAAAGAAATTACCTGCAGAGGAACTTCAGCCCCAGGGCTGGAATTGTCGCTTTCGACAGGTTTATTGAGAAGAACATTTAGTTCCTCCTCCGTTGGCTCTTCAATAATTACTGGAGGTGGCATGGGCTTTCTCCCATCAACCTTTATTCTGATTGTTCGAGTCTCAGGAGAAGGAACGTCCTTCTTCAGCTTTCGCCTTTTAAGAGGAGCAGGGGGAGAATCGTCTTCTTCGTCACTCCCAGATTCGACCGTCAGTGCTGGTCGTTTCTTGGGTGAAGGTGCCTAAAAACCAATTGGAGTTCGATTTAGAAGCTACATCGAAAGTCATAATGTTAAAGCCAGAAGAAAATGATAACAGTCTGGTTACCGGTGCAGAAGGCTTTTTTGAAGGACCTTCCCCCTGATGGCTTGTTGTAGTCTTCGCCGGTGCTATAGTCTTCGCCGGTGGTGGAGGTTTTGTCAAGGGACCTCCTCCCTGATGGCCTTCTGCAGCTTTCTTGGCTGTAGACTTTCGAACAACTGAAAGAAGACAAAATAATTAACAAGCTACCAGTCGAAAGGGAAGGACAAAATAATTTGGAAGGATGGACTTACATTTCTTTATTTTATCCAAGACAAGAACAAAAGACTTCTGAAGTTCGTCCACGAAGTCCTTCTCGTCGAAAAACTCTTCAGCGTAGTAACTTTTCCACCACTCTTCGAAGGATGGTGAGCAGAGAAAGTTAAGCTGATAGTCGAACAACGAAAGGACTGTTCGACCAGCATACCTGTCGATATGCTTGGTGGCAGCCTCTTCAGTGTAGTCGTTGCAAAAATATAACATAGACTTCTCCCTGGGAAAAATAGGAGAAGGAAGTGTTTGAATGATACCAAACTGGCGAGAAACCAAGTTTGGTTGATACGCGATCAGGCTCAAGTGAGTCTTGGAGCTCTTGAATCGCAGGGGCATTATTCTTGGTGTGAGAAATGCTTCCCACACTGTTGTATGTTCTTCGACCTGAGGGCCACTCGACGATTTAGGATGGGGCCTCGTGAACCACTCTGGACCAACCTTTCGTCGAGCAAAAGGAGCCATGGTCGAAACAAATTCTTTCCTTTTTGCAAACATCAAGACGAAGTTTGTAAAAGTTTGTTGAAGCTCCAGCCCATCTTCAGTTGGGGTCAGCAGAGCCAATCTGGTGCCTTCGATGCACCTATTTGCTATCTCCGGAGCTTGCTCATTTATTTGAGTCTTCTGAGGTAAGAAAGACTCGAAGGTGGCATTGAGCCACAACTGAAGTAGCCAAAAAGGTCCTGCAAGCAGCAGACTGGCTCTGTTCTCGATGATCTTCAAAAGAGTCGCTCCGCTGCTAATCGACTCGTACAGATTCGCCAAGATCAATTCTGCCAAACAAATATTTTGGCCATGGTGGAGTTGGGTGGCGAGGGTGACCATCTTCTTGGTCACCTGTAAAGACTTGGTGCAAAACACAAAGCGTGACAACCATAAGGCTAGAAACGCGATATGCTCTACATCTGACACAATGGCCGTCGACTTATCGTGGTAATGGTTGATATATGTGGTGTAGGTTGGTTTTGTGGCAGAGAATCCAATCTGATCCTCCGACATTTCTTCTGGGTCGAAATAATCCCCAGTGGGTCGAAGGCCAGTGATGGCAGCCACGTCGAACAGCGTGGGTGTCAGCATTCCACAGGGAAGATGGAAGGTGAAATGAGTGTAATCCCAGAAGAGTAAGGAAGCTATCAACATTTCTGGGGAGTAGTTGAGACCCGTCTTCGACAACATAACTAGGTCGAATATCCCCAGGTCTTTCCAGATCGAAGCCTGGCTTTTCTCCATTTTTTCCAGCCAAGCACTGTAGTCAGGAGTGAGGCTAGGGCTAGACCTGAAAGCCCTAACACCCCTATTGAAGAAGCGAAGATCGATTTTCTCCTTAGCGGGATCTTCGTTATCCTTTGCATCTTTCTTAGAGCATCCAACAGGTTTGAGCTTTTCGAGCACTGGAAAGAAGCTTTTGATCTTCATGGCTTCAGCGATGCTTGGGTTGAGCGGGCCAGACATGGCGAAGATTTGGTTGGAGTATCCAACCGGAATCATGAGTTGGCGTGAATAAGCGTCACGTTCAGCAATGTCTAGGGGCTCAGGGACCCTTCGTTGGCCTATGGGAGTAACTACGGGGGCAGTGGAGAAAATCTTGGGTTTAGCATTTCTGGAGGGGATGTTAGAACTAGGAGTGGTGGAAGAACCGGACGCCATTGTTGATGTTAAGGTTGAAGATGAAGTGAAGAACAAGTTGTTTGCAAAGTTTGCAGAGAGTTTGTATTCAATAAGGAAGTTTGAAGGCAAGGTAGCGTGAAAAAGTCCCACAATGGGTACTTGGCGCTATTTATAGTAGTTGGGAAATCCCCAAAATTCGAGGCCATTTAATGTCATTTAATGTTGCAGAAGATAGTGGGACACGTGGCGTCCCCCTGTTGACATAGTCGTTCTGCAGAAATGAAAGGGTGCAGCGTGCGCCCTCGTTTTTGGGAATTGTCATGATGACAATTTATGAAAAGACATTTGGCACGCTGCACGCCGTACTGAGGTGACGTCTTAGGTACGGATGAAATGATGGCTTTTCCTTGGGATTGTCAGTGGTTGGTAGAAGACAAAAAAGTGCACAATTTAATTTGTGACTAAGAATGAAAAGACAGGTGTCGAATGGAGTTTCAAAGAATGCCTTTTTCTTTTCAGAGTCGAAATAAGGCATTCTTGGGGGGCAATTTGTTGGCTCCTAAATTCGACACCCTTATTTTTATTAATATCAGCCATTAAAGCTGAAGGATGTTTTCGACCAGCTGGGTCTGTCGAAATGCCCATCAGAAGATGGAAATGTACTTAGAGGATTTCTTCCAAGGGAGAATTTGGTTGCCTTCGACGTCGAAGGTGTGGCTCGTCGAAGATGCCTCTCGACGAAGGTGTTCGATTGCTCAGAGTGGGATGGTTTGAAATTCAAACGTTTGGAGGGAAAACGGTTCCCAGCGGTTACCAAGTGCAACGTGCAAAGATCTGGAGCGTCGAACGCTGAGAACGTGCCAAGTGGAGTCATCTCGAAGCAGTGTAACTGCCCGACGGTTACTTGGGATGTTTAGTATAAATATTAGAGTTCACGCAGTTTTTCGCGTGTGTTCACAATTATATACAAGTCACTCATATAGATTCGAGTACCCAGCGTGTGAGAAAGAATTGTTGAGAATGTATGTGTGAAACACCACTTTATTAATCAAAGTCATTTATTTTCCAGAAACTTTATTTGCTTTCTCCTTTACTTTTCCAGTCGAAAGCCTTTATTTCAAACCTTCCTTTATTTTATCAAGTTCTCTTCTTCATGCAATTTACATAAAGCTTCTTTATTTCCTTGTCATTTAACCATTATCAAACTTAATCAAAACCCCAAAATCAACCATGTCTTAGGATCAATCTGATCGATCCTGCAAGTCACCAAATAAGTAACCATTTGGAAGATCAGCGGTTGTTTACCAATTCCCACGATAAACACTGATTTAGAAGTTTCTTGTCTGTTGAATGGTAACAATTCGAGCTCAAGTTCTTTTTAATTCAAGTCAGTTTTCAAGTCCAATTCAAGATCAAGGTTATAAGTCTCAAATTCATATTTTTTATTCAAGCCCTTTAGTCAATTTTCTTTTTATTTATTTAATCCAAAAATCAAAAAAATATATATTCATTTTCATTGTAATAGTCATTTTTTTAGTCAATTAATTTTATTATTCTTTAAAATCAATTTTAAGTCTTTTTTTTATTGCATTTGTTATTACTAATTATCTAACCATTTTTCTTATAATTAGTATTATTATTACTCTATTGTATTTTGTTTTTCATGTCCAAAAAAAAGGAAAAGAAAAATTCAAAGTGGGGCCATTCAAGATTCAACTCATGGTTTCTATGCAGCAAGAAATTTCACGGTTTCTACACAATAATTCCATCAAATTCAAAATTCATATCCCACTGTTATATTACAAACCCACAAGTTTCATGCTCTTTTTAAAAACTCAAAACCAAACTATAACAATTCCATCTCAGCCTTTTATTGCAATTAATCAACAGTTCATATTGCTTCAAAATCATTGGCATGGATCGATAAAAGAAGGCTCCAAAACTAAGTCCATTTGTTTTTGTTTATTCTGCTGAAAACAAAAAATTGTTTGGGCCTTCTTGCAATACACAACTTAGAGCCCATCGATTTTATCACTCCCACGCACCTCAGTTTTATTGTTTCTTTATTTGTTTATTTTTGTTAACATTAATTAATTTGTTAATATCTTATTTGTTTTAATTGTTTAGTTTTTATTTTATTATTTGTTAATTAGTGATTAATTTTGTTAATCTATTTTATTAAGCTAATGTTGATCATTTAGTTTGATTAAATAATTTTAATTAACTTAATTAATTTTCGTGTGCTAAATCATTTAAATAAAAAAAATTAATTGCCTTTTCGATTATTCGTTCTCACTTCGCATCCACATAGCTTACTCTCACAACGAGTTTTTAATTAATTGATTTAGTTAGTTGATTTTGTTTACTAAAATTAATTAGTTTTGATAGTTAATTTTTCTTAACCTAATTAGTCACTTGGTTAACTAAAATCTGAGGCTTGATCTTGGTATTTTTGCTTGGTGGGTTTTCAATCTAAAGGAGGAGAATTATACATTGACTTCTCTATGTCAAGCATTGGCTTCATATTTGTTATATTTGTTAGACCATCAGTTACTTTAGCTTTACATTGTGTATATAGGATAGTCTCTTCTACTCCCATCTTCTTTAATTTCAAAAATCTTCTCGCTCCTTTAAAAACTCTTCTTGTTTTTAAACTTGAACCATTTTCACAATAAACTTGGACTTAGGTCCATGCATTATCAAAAAAAATTCTTAATCAAACTTTAAACAACTTAATAATACCTTGACATTTTTGTGAGAAGACTAAAGGTCAATCAATCTCATTCAAACTATTTTGCCACTTTGACTTTTTACTTTAAATTTTTCTCAAAAGATTAGACTCTTGTCAATCCTTATAGTGATACGAACTATTATACTTCTACAATATTTAGTGAAGTGAGATATTTTCCACTTGGGTGTTGAGCGAGTCTTTGTTGATTTTGAAATCCAAGCCATATCATCCACTTTGAGATGACGCAAATTCTCCTTTCTCATAATTGTGGGTAGTAAGTATGTTCTTCCACTCGGATACAACGATGATGTATCGTCTCTTAAAATTAACCAACACACTTGTGTTTTAAAATTTTTAAAGGTGAACTACGAGTACCCTGATCCCCTGTTGCACGGAAGGTAGTACGTAGGAACTAAAAATTCACAACCGCGGCGGGTGCAAAAATTGCAAAATGCACAAATTTTTAAAGAGGTTCCTGTGGAGTACCGTAGATGTTTAGGATGCTAATACATTCACTTTGCATAACCAATCCCCGAACTTAGATTATATCCCCCTCTTTTTGGATTATTCGCTCTTTTCCCATTCATTTGGAAACAATAAAGCGCGGTGGCGATTTTTATTTGATCTGTGCGAGTTAAGTCAATCCAATGGCTTAGTCTTAATATTTCTACCGTTACAACTTCTTCATAGTATTCGAAGATGTAGCCACCTGAATTTTACCGCTTCTAATTCCATTCTCAACTTGTTCTCCTGTTAATATAAGTTCAGTGAAACCGACTGAAGAACTTCCAAGTAGGTGATTATAGAAAGGACCTATTAGCGTGCTCATGAAAATGTCAACCAATTCCCTATCAGCCAAAGGAGGTTGAACTCTGCCTTCAAGATCTCTCCATTTTTGTACGTACTCTTAAAAGCCTTCCTCATAACCCATGAACATACTCTGTAGTTACATGCGAGTTGGTGCCAAATCAGAATTGTATTGATACTGTTTATAGAAAGCTGCAGCCAAATCTTCCCAGGTATGGATATTGGTACCTTCAAGTTGATAATACCATTCTAGTTGTGTTCCGGACAGACTCTCTTGAAAGAAATGCAACCATAATTTCTTGTCAGCAGTGTATGGTTGAATTTTCCGAACATATGATCTCAAATACAGCTTTGGGCAAGAAATGCAATTATAATTGGAAAATGTAGGAGTTTTGAACTTAGGAGGAATGACGACTCCTAATACTAAACCCAATTCTTCAAAGTTCAAGCCAAGAACCTTCTGGATCTCCATAGCTTTCAGACGGTCTTCTAACAGCTTATACTTCTCGTCAGTGTGGGGATATTGTTCATCTAAATAATCCTCTTCCTCTTCATCATGAAACTTGTCAGAACCAAGTGTAACACGGTAGGAGAACTGACTTGGTTTTACATTTTATCATGAATGTTGCGGATAGAAAGATTCACCATCGACTTTTCTTTTATCCAATAAGGAAAGAGTCAAAATAATAGGAAATACCTTGATAGATTTTGAGTTCGGGGGTAGGCTATGAAAAGGGAAAGTGTTAGCATCCTTTTCATCTGTAGTTATCTACGGGCTCTTAAATGCTTAGCTCACTTTTGAAAATTTGCTTTTGTGTGTGTGTTTGAAAATATTTTGAAAAGTTGCCAATGTAAGGTGAAACTTTGTAATGACTCTTGTATCGGTTTTCAAGAGTGTATATAAAGAGTTTAAAAATATCTTTGAAAGTGTTTGTGTGAAATGTTTGTTTTTTTGTGAGCATGCGATTAAAAGTATCTACCCACTCAAGGTTGTTCTTGTACTTTTCCTTCTCCTTTAGATAGTGTTATCCGTACCATTAGTTAGTAGGAAGGTTTATCGTTGGATGTGAAAGGACAAGCGAAGGGTCATCCTTTGGTCATCGAAGGCAATTCGTAAGAATGCTTTAGCAATTTTCGTAAGGGACTAGATCATTTATCGAAAGGCAACATCGAAAGGGTCATCGGGAGACTATGATATTTGATTCGAGGGACTTTGCTAAAGCGTCTCCAGATTCGATGGACATGGCCGTTTTGTTCCAAAGGCAACAAGGAAGGTTACTCTAGAGGTGCAAGTGTGCGAGTGTGTTATATTTAGTTATTTTATCTTTGAAGTTTAGGGTTTTCTATCAATTGAAAAAGCATATGACCTTTGAAAAGGAGAACAATTCATAATCCTCTGATCTTCCTCCTCTGAATCTGGACTTGGAGGAAGTAATTACTATCTTCAAGGAAGATACAATAAGGAGAGTCAATGATCTTAGAGAGGAATCAAGTTCATGCATTGATTCTTCTCACTTGAACTCCATCTAGGATCAATTTAAAGAATGGATAAATGGTGAGTTTCTCACAATCAGGAACCTTGCTGGACAATTACAAGAAAAATTTGCCAAAGAAGCCGAAGAAAGATATCTAGCTTTAGAAGCTAAGGAAAAGTAAAGAGAGGAAGCTGCTAAGAAAAGAGCTGAAGAAGAAGTCGCTAAGAAATGTGTTGAAGAAGAGGCTACTCTGAAGCAGACCAAAGAAGAAGCTGCCAGGAAATTAACTATTGAGAAAGATATTATAGATAATTCCAAAGCTCCAGAAATTTCCTCTGTTCTACAAACTTTGGCGGGATTGAAAAAGGAACAAGCGCGAGCAAATGAAAAACTTGATAAACAGAAAGCTTTCAACATAAGCATTTTGGATTTGCTCAAGCAGATTCTTCAGAAACTTCCATCTTCTTCTAACCCATAGGAACTTCTAGGAAACCTTGTTTTGGTGTTTCAATCGTATCATGTTTTTCTCCTCTACTTTCTATTTTTTCAATCAATGGAATATATATTTTTGATTATGACAAAAAGGGGGACAAAGCATAATGATGATTTTGATGCATACTTACTTCTCAAAATCTCATTGCTTACATTTCTAACGAATTATATATGCAAGAGTTTTTAGAATGTGTTTTCAGGTTCAAAATAAAGGTTCTAATAAATTAAAAAATTCCGATAAAGAAAACTTTAATAAATCCCTTCCATTTGCTTCAATCAGAATTCTGGAAAATGTTAACCAAGCACAGAAAATCCTACTTTCTGATAAGGTCTTAAGTTTTAGATTTAGGGGGAGATTGTTTAACTCGGGGGGGGGGGGGGTTCTAAATAATGCTCAGATATCCCCTCCTTCTACAAATTGTAAGTCTTAGACTCAGGGGGAGCTCACACTAATCAGGAGAAGTTTTCTTCTTAACTCTGATTCGATTATGATATTACCGTGTAAAATTGTTACATCAAAATACATGGTTTTATCATCATCAAAAAGGGGGAGATTGTTAGAACAAGATTTGGATTCTACCATTAATCTCTGGATTTTGATGATAATAATACATATATTTTATATGTAAATAATTTTGTTTCTAATGGTTTCTTGAGTGTGCAGATTAGAAGTTCTAATTGATTCAAGACTATTGTCTGAAGAATCATCAGAAATTTACTAAGCACACATCAGAAAGACTATTGCATCCACTTCTAAAGAAACATTAGTAGTTCTTAAGATGCTGAATGTTCTCCAGAATAAGGATCTCAGCGTTTACTTCTCAATAAGTTGTTGCTTCAGAAGTCACAAGTATTCTAGAAGATTTTTTTTGTTAGAGTTGCAGCTTCAAGATCAGAAAATAAGATTGCACCAGAAACAAGCTTTTACGTCAAAGATCAGCAGTCAAGATTTATTCGTAAGAGGAGCCGTTGCTTATAACTATGAAGACAAAGTTAAGGTTCTGAATACATCAAGAAAAGCTTCTACTTCTGAATTAGAAGTCGAGATTTGTTCATCAGAAAAGTTGTTGCTTCTAATTCTGAAGACAAAGTCAAGATTTTGAAGACTCGGGAACTTTGTGGAATATACGCACATTACTTTACATCAGAAGTATTCCATCAGAATACAGATCAATAAAAGTTATATCTTTTGGACTCTTTTCTATTTTACATCATATAATCCATCAGAAAACAAGATCAAAAGATGATATCTTCTCGAGCCAATCTACTTCATCAGAAGTAATATTCATCAGAAGACAATATCATAAGAAACAAGCGCTAGAATGGTTAGTGCAAAGGTATAATTACACATTCCACTCAAATGGATGTATTATGTACTATTTCCTTCCCATGATCGTTTCTTATCGTTGGTAGCTGGAATTATGAAAGTGACGTGTGTACTACTACAACGGTCTACTTCCTCAACGCCTATATAAAGGATCAACTTTTCATTTGAAAGTTACAAGATTAGAGAACAAGAACAGTAACCTTGCCAAATCAAAGCAAGAAAAATATCAAAACACAAGATTTGTTGCTCATTATTGTGTTTATATTATCATTTGTTAGAACACAAGGGTCGTTGCTCATTATTGTGTTACTATTATAAATTGTTTGAACACAAGAGTTGTTGCTCATATTTGTGTTAAACAATTTATACTTAAACATTTGTGTAGTCTGCTTGTAAGAAGCAATTTGTAAACACACTATTCAAATGTAAGTTGATTATTTCTTGAGTGACCAGGTAGGTCAGAATACTTAAGAAGATTTAGAGAAATCTCCTTTAAGGGACCGGGTAGGTCATAAGCCTTAAGGAGTCAGTGATCGTTATATCTCTTAGAGGAACGGGTAGTTCAGAATTCTTAAGGGGTCACTAAAAGGTTATCATTGCTTTAGAAAAATCTCTTTCAAGGGACCAGGTAGGTCAGAAGCCTTAAGGAGCCAGTAATCGTCATATCTCTTAGTGGACCATGTAAGTCAGAATTCTTAAGGGATCACTAACAGGTTATCATTTTTGTTGTTAGTCACCGACAGGTAGCCCATGCATTTGTAATCTTTCAAGATTAGTGGATTATGTTCTTTTCTAAGGCAAAATCACTTTGGCGGGTGGACAGGATTAACCTTTTCTAAGGTGAACCTGTATAAACCGAAAGTGTCATTTTATTTATAGCATTGATTCTATTTTGATTGTTTGTGTGAAGCACTTATAAAAGAAAAAAAATTGAACCCCAATTCAAACCCCTATTTCTTGTGTTTTTCTCAACCTTCACTCATTGGCCTCTTCAACCTTAGCTGTTACAAATATCGCCCCAGAGGTGTGACTGAAGTCTAGCTTTATAAACTAAGTTTAATGTCTTGTCCGAGAAATTGATAAAAGTCCAAACCAATAGGTCAAGCGTCTCTCCTGAGGGACTTACAACCACATCACCAAGGATTAATGTAACTTGACCCGAGGACCAAAAGCCTAGTTTGGTTAAACCTCACATATCACCAAGAAACTTTGGGCCTTGCTATACTCCTACGCTCTATGACCTAAAAATCACTTTTCCTTTTACCAGAGCCCCCATGCTTGATGGACTATGTAGTGTAATATTTGTATAAAAAAAACCTAACAAGGGCAGGAGGCTTGCAGCCCCAAGGGAGGCGATGACTACATGTCGCTCTACAAGAGATATAACCTCACCCCTAAGTACTTTCATCTCGCCCAATTATGGGAAATATGGGAAATGATAGTTCTTGGTCATAGAGAAGTCAAGTTCAACAGTTGATTCACGTCTTCCTAGAAAAGAGAGATTCAACGGTTCACCATTAACTGAGTGGGCGATGATCATTACCAAGAAAATTATAGGTCCAAAGGACTATATACATACATCTCTCAAGTGGAAAAAAAGACATATTCTTACATATTAGTATCCTAAATTATCACATTTATAGACAAAGTTTCTCACCTCACGTGAGCAGGTTCCCTAAACACCCATACATGACTTCTCGCTACTATAGACAAGTCTAAACCACCATACATTATAATATACCAACTAAGACCTCTGGGAATTTCCTACCCTCGTAGAGATATCATGCATTCCTGTATTTCTGGACAAGTACAATATTGAACATAACTATTTTTTGGATTAAAAGGATAAATGTACAATAGAATACTATGTCTTTTGATATGTGAAATGTATTAATATATGTATTGTAGATTTTCCACCGTTTTGTCCTCGTGGATATCCAACAAATATGCATTTTTCAACTCGTGCTTCAAACTTATCAATTGGTTCGGATTCAAAAACATTTATTCATGTAGCATAAGAAATCAAAATTTGTTAAGTGTTGATAGTTTGGTGCCTTTTGAAGGAGTTTTTCATATGGAGTGGCCTTTTGTTGGCTACAATTGGTGTTCCATTGATTATATATGTTGTTGGACCATTGTCTCCAAAAACGTGCAAAGGAAGGTTTTATGTTTTCAACTAGTGTTGTTGTTTCAACAAGAGTTATTAATTAAGAAGGTTTTTCTATAATTTAATTTATACATTGATTCCTTGATAACATTTCAATTTTGAACTAATGTTCCACTTCAACTTTTCTCATTTGAATGAATAAAATCCATAACATGTGTAATTCTTGATGTTTTTTTCTTTTTCAGTTGTGAAACACGATTCTTCTGTTTAAACATGGTTGAAAATGGGTTATAATGAAGGTAGTGGACCAACATCGAAAATCTTTATTTTAATTGTGTGGTTTCTTCATAGAACTAGCGATAAGTAGATTGCGACCCGTGCATAAATTGATGAATTTTTTAAGTATTATTTGATTATATAAATTTTAATTTTGTTTAATATAAAAATTATTGTAATTGAGTCGATAAGATGGAGAGGATAAAAAAGAGAGAATAATTTTAAATAAAAAATATTTGAATTGTAAAAATGATAAATAAGATGTTGTTATTTAATTTTAAAATGCGAAATAACCCGAAAAATTCAATAATTATTTTATTTTTTCGTTAATTTTTTTCTAATATTTTAAAAAATATCGAATATTCATCATTTTATGGATGTGAGACATTCTACATTCAAACGATTTAGATTATATATAACCAATCATCACAATCAACATAAAGATAAAAATCTTTTCGAAAAATGTATTTTTAATTTTACTTTTTATTTCTCATAGAAAATAGACATCTCTAATAGTCCTCGTTGAATATCAAATACTAAAATCATTAAATTATATCATTATCTTTTGTAAAGATTGCGTGAAATACTTTAATGAAACAAGTGATCTTTAATCTTTTATTCTTAGGTGAATTTTTCTTCAATTAAATTTTATGAGAATAATAAATCTAAATTTTAGAGTATTTATGAATTCTGTGAAAATGATAAATTTTTATTTTAGAATAATTCTTTCATTAATTTTGTATGTGGTTTTTTAAATATTATTTAATTTTTTTACATATATTTTTATTATTTTATTATTTTGTGTAAATCTTTTAAGCTTAATATTTTATTTTTTTGGTTTATCGAATATGTTCACTTCAAATCTAAGCTTTTGTAAGTTTTGAATTACTTATTTAAATTTGTAATTTTAAAAAAAAAATGTATTATATTATTTGACTATATTGACTAAACTTATATAATCAATATTATCTTTCACAAATATATTAACAATGATGGAATTATTTTATTTTTTAGTGTAAATTTTTAAGCATAATATTTTGTTTTGTTGGTCTTACGAATATGTTCACCTAAAATCTAAGCTTTTATAAATTTCTAATTACTTATTTAAACTTGTAATTTTTTTAAAATGTGTATTTTATTAACTTAAACTATTTGACTATATTGAATAAACTTATAGAATCAATATTATCTTTCATAAATATATTAACAATGATGAAATATATGAAAAAATTGCAACAAAAAAAATACTCTATAAGATTTATACAATTAATATATATATATATATATATATATATATATATATATATATATATATATATATATATATATATATATATATATATATATATATATATATATATATATATATATATATATTTTAAAGTTATTAGTAATTAGTTCTTAAATTAATAGATTTTTTTTAGTTATCGGATGTTGAATTGGGGACTTCTAATAGAGAATATGTTTTTTTTTTTTTTAAATGAAGAATTTCTATATGCTACATAAAAATATATATGAGTGGCAAATTTAGATGATATTGATGATGAAGTATGAAAGCAAAAAATTGATAGATGTTATTGAATTTTATAATGCATTAGATTTAATAGATATAATTAAAACTATGTAACTATATTGACTAAACTTACCGAATCAATATTATCTTTGACAAATATATTAACAATGATGAAATTATTTTATTATTTAGTGTAAATCTTTTAAGCTTAACATTTTTTATTTTTTGGGTCTTACATATGTTCACCTAAAGTCTAAGCTTTTAGAGGTTTTTAATTACTTATTTGAACTTGTAATTTTTTTAAAATTTGTATTATATTGATTTAGATTATTTGACTATATCGACTTAGATTATTTGACTATATTAAAGTTATTAGTAATTAGTTGTTAAACTAATAGATTTTTTTTTGTAGTTATCGGGTGTTGAACCGGAGACCTCTAGTAGAAAATATGTTTCGAAGCAAGAATTTGATAGGTGTCATTGAATTGGGTATTTAGATGACATGGATGATGAAGTGTCGAAGCAAGAATTTGATAGGTGTCATTGAATTGGGTGATGCATTGGATTTGATATATATATATATATATATATATATATATATATATATATATATATATATATATATATATATATATATATATAGATTATCTCATTGAGAGTTGTAGAAACAATTTGTATGTCTCGATTAGCTGAATTATTAAAAATACGCAAGAGATGTTGAAGGACGTAAAGTTTTTCTTCTCACACAAATTATTGGTTGGATCGTTCCGCTCATATTCCCCAATAGAATTTTAATGTATAAAAATATTATTTATATTTCTTTGGATTGAAAAGATATTTAACGGGTTGGGTGGGACGAGACAAACAAAGCTTAGGGCAAGGTCCTAAAATCATGGTTTGTTCTGAAGGAAAAAAATAAAGACGGGATAGGACATGCTTGCGAGCACTACACATTTAAAGTTTAAAATAAAAAAGTTCTTGTTAATGAATGCCACCGCAAAAATATGGTGGAATAAGACCAATATATTAGAGAATGTCAACCTAAAATCTGATCTATCCCACAAAAAGTTTGGATAAATCAGACATGTCTAACAGACTAGGCCTATTTTAACAATTCTACTTATAAATGCATATGCCTTTATATAAGCGAAAAAAGATTTTAGAATAGATACACAATAGTCTTATCATAACTAGTTTATTTTAACTAATTTTGAAATTTTGAGATGTATAATGGAAAAAATAGACTAGTCTAATCATAACTTTTATTTTACTAATTTTGAGACATATAAGAAAAATTATAGGGTCGGCCAAAAGATAAGACCTCCAATCCAATCGCCTTCAATAATATCGAAATTATATTTTACAAAGGGTCTTATATTTGCTATTTTTCAAATTAAGTAAATCTGTCAGGTCTATGATTTTATGATTGACAGTAATTTTGCTAAAACATGTATATCTACAAGATATTGTGACAAATGTCTTGACATGTTGAAGAGACATCACTGCAGACAGATGTTGAGCACAATGTCGTAACATGTTATACCAGAATATCAGTGCAAGTTTAGGTTTTACTTCTTGGAAGATTGTTTTTTTAATTGTGAGATTTTGTATTGTTTTAGTTCTCATATTGTCGCAGTCCAAGGAGGGTTATTTTAGGAATAATGGTTCTATACCATAAGTGCCTTTGTTTCATGAAAAGATCTTGGAGACTTTTTAGGAAACTCTATATTTTGTTCCTATTTTTGTGGAGAAGATTTTGCAGAAGATTTGCAGTTGGAATATTGGATATGCATGAAGATTCCAAAGTTATGCTTGCTATATTTTTTTTGTAAGGACTTTTTAAACCTAATACTTTTTGGAGAAACCGTGAGTATGAAATAAGGATTAGGGTTTTTAATATGTTCATTGTTCATTGTGTGCCACTATTGTCACTTTAATATTAGAGTTGGACTAAGTGTGAGTTGTAATTTATCAATCACTCACAAGCTTTTAAGTAAGAGTGGATTGTGTGTCAAGTTGTCTTTGTTCATCAATCATAAGCTTTTAAGCCGAACTAGTTTTTGTCTTTGAAGAGTGTCTTCTACTTTTGTCTATCATTGTTAGTTAATCATTGTTATGTGATTGAAGAGAAGTGAAATGTGTCTCATATCTAGGAGTGTCTTAGATAGAAATAGCACCGATAGTGATTAGGTGAGAAGATCGTAAACCAGAGGTTGTTTACTTAGGCTTCAAACTAATACTATTTTAGTGGATTTCCTTCCTGGCTTGGAAGCTCCCAGATGTAGGTGATGTTGCACCGAACTGGATTAACATTTACTTGTGTTATTTACTTCCAACAATTTATTTTACTTGCATAATTCTTTTTGTTGTTGTGACTGATCTGATATCAGTGTCGTAATATTCAGTTTGACATCTGTTATTTGTGTGCCAGAATTTTAATTGGCATCAGAGCAGGCACTCTGTTATATTTTAGGTGAGCTCCAGGAAAGATACTTTCTAGTACCATGGAAAAGGAATGTGGATTAAATAACATACCACCACTCTTATATGGCACCAACTATGACTATTGGAAGACTCGTATGGTGGCTTTTCTAAAATCTCTAGATAACAAAACTTGGAAAACTGTCATAAAGGATTGGGACCATCCTGTTGTGACGGACAAGGATGGGAATGAGACTTTAAAACCAGAAGAGGAATGGTCTAATGATGAAGATGAACTTTCTCTTAGAAATTCAAATTCTTTGAATGCAATATTCAATGGAGTTGACAAAAACATATACAAGTTAATAAACACCGTATTATGGCCAAAGATGCTTGGGAAATTCTCATAACCACTCATGAAGGAACATATAAAGTGAAGATGTCTAGACTTTAACTTCTCACCACCAGGTTTGAAAATATAAAGATGAAATATGATGAGAGCATTTATGATTTTCACATGAATATTCTTGAAATAGCTAACTCATTTAGTTCCTTGGGAGAGAAGATGTCAGAAGAAAAACTGGTTATAAAAATTCTCAGATCTTTACCTAAGAGATTTGACATGAAGGTAACAACCATTAAAGAATCCCAAGACATCGACATCATGAGAGTGGATGAAATTGTTGGGTCACTTCAAAAATTTGAATTGGGTATTAGTGACCAATATGAAAAGAAGAATAAAAGCATAGCTTTTGTTTCCAACGCTGAAGATGAAGAAAGTCAATGTGACCTGGATACTAAGGAAGGAATTTCAAATTCCATTGTATTAATTGGGAGGGAATTCAACAAGGTGCTGAAGATAATGGACATAAGGGCAAGACCTAATGTCAAGAACATCTCATCTAACATCAACAAGAACTACGATTTTCAGAGAAAAACCAGAACTGAAGATAATTTCATTCAAGATAGATGTTTTTAGTGTTTTGAATGTGAAGTCTTTGGCCACATTAAGTCAAAATGTCCCACCTTCCTCAAAAACAAAAGAAAGTTTTTTTTGTGTCTTGATCTGACGATGATGAATCATATTGTGAAACTAAAGTTGAGAGCTTTATACTTCTTTATATCCCATGTTTCTTTGAGAGCTTCATCTAGAGAAGATTTGTACTTTGACAGTGGATGTTCTAAACATATGGTAGGGGTTCAGAAGTTTCTGGTGGATATCAGATCTCATTCCAAAGGTTTTGTCACATTTGGTGATGGATCCAAAGGAGAAATTAAAGGAGTTAGAAAGTTAATATGTATTGGATCTCTTAGCCTATAAGATTTTTTTTCTTGTGAAATGACTAACTACTAATCTTAACAGTATTAGTCAGTTGTGTGACCAAGGTTTAGTTGTCAACTTTACAAAATTAGAATGTTTGGTCACAAATGAGATATATGTTGTTCTGATGAAGGGGATCAGGTCTAAAGACAATTGTTATTTTTGGGTACCTCAAGAAACTACGTATTCTTCCACATGTTTAATAACCAAGAAGGATGAAGTGAAACCATGGCACAAGAAGCTTGGGCACCTACATCTCAAAGGTATGAAGAAAATCATATATGAAGAAGCTATTAGAGGTCTACCAAAACTCAAGATTGAGGAAGGTATGGTTTGTGGTGAGTGTCAAATTGTAAAGCAGACCAAGATGTCATAATCGAAGTTGCAACATCATACTACTTACAAAGTGCTAGATCTTCATCGTAAGAATTTAATGGGGGCCTATACAAGTTGAAAGTTCTAGTGGAAAAAGGTATATATATGTGGTAGTTAATGATTTTTCCAGATTTACTTGGGTGAACTTTATCGAAGAAAAATCATATGTCTTTGAAGTCTTTAAAGACCTTTGTAAATTCATTCAAAGAGAACAAAGGAAAAAGATGGATCCCAAAAGTAATGTAGATATGTTTATGGGTTACTATACAAATAGAAAAGCTTATATAATCTTTAATTCAAGAACCAAATCCCTAATGGAATATATAAATATTGTGGTTGATGACTCTATCATTTAAAAAGCGATTAATGTCAAAGAAGATGTTGGAACATCATCTCAGCAGACTGATGATCTAGAACATGAGGAAGACATTAAGTCCAACATTGAGCTTGCAGGGTATTGTGATGAAGACTGGGCAGGTGATCCTGATGATAGAAAGAGTGCTTCTAGAGGATACATATTCTTGGGGAATAATATCATCTCTTGGTTCAGCAAGAAGCTAAATCGTATTTCATTATCTATTGATGAGGCTGAGTATATTGCAGCAGAAAGTAGTTTCTCTCAATTGAATTGGATGAAACAAATGCTAGAGGAATATAATGTCAAGAAGGATGTCATGACATTGTATTGTGACAGTCTGAGTGCTATCAACATATCCAAGAATCCCATCCAACATAGCAGGACATAGCAGATTGACATTAGTCATAATTTGATTAGGGATCTTGTTGAAGACAAAATTGTGTCTCTTTGGCATGTGACCATTGAGAAGAAACTGGAAGATATGTTTACTAAAGCTTTGGGTGTAAATAAGGTTGAAAAGGTAAGGGGAGAACTGGAAATTTGTATTGCTGAAGAGTTATAGAAATTACAGGTATGGAGAGGTGCAAATGATATTTTCTCTTTTCTCTATTTAGTGGTGCACGAAACTCCAGGGAAATCATTACAAACTTTCTATATTCTCTTTCCTACACGCCATATTCAAATTTCTCCTAGGAGTGTTGGATCTTATTTTGCTGTCAAGAAATATGACTATGTGACAAGCTTGTATCTTAATCCTACTAAAACCCCTAATTTCGAACCTGATGTTGGCACTTCTATAAAAGGTTTTGTTGTTTCAAATGTAGTGGATAATATTAGAATAACTGAAAGGTTAATCTATGAAACTGTTGTTGATGTATCTCTTTCATAAATTTTGGTTCTCAGACCTAATACTAACATTGTGCCGGGTGTTATAACATTCTTGGCCCATAAATTTTGGTTCCTGAACCTAATACTAACCTTATGACTCTGAAGGATCAGAATCGGAAGAAGAACGTGTCAACATAGCACTCATTGTTATCAGTTTAGAAGAATACACGTCAGAAACAGAGTTCAACTATGAAGAGGTATTTTCTGAATTCTCTCGAGCTGAATTATAATTATGTTTATCAAAAACTCTGAACAAGCATCAGAATCTTCTGAAGGTTCATGAATATGTAATTGAAGAATATGATAAGCTAGAGAAAGAAAGTCTTGAATAAAAAGATGATCACTTGATTTACAAAAAAATGAAAATGTGTTTCTAAATAAAAAATGTTTAAAACTTGAAAAAGTTCTTTCTAAAGCTTCTCCATCTTTTGAAACCGTCATGTATCAACATGATAAAGTTTTTCAGGAAATTTCTACACGACAACATAGGCAGACGGATGATGGCTTCCATGATCTATGGTGTCGGTCAAAACAAAAAAAGAGGGATTGGTTATGTGTCTAATGAAACAAATCAAAACTCCTCTAAAGAATATCAACCTTTTTCACCATTCTCTTATTTGTATCCTTCTGCACGAATACAAAAATGTATTAAAGCACAAAAACCCAAAGTTGTCAGAAATTCTGGGAGAATTAATGTGAAAGGACCCAAGAGATTATGGGTACCAAAAGATAAGATTGTGTATTATGCAGATGTTCTAGATGGAAAAGTTGAAACACCAGTCAAAATTCCTGAGCTTTGGATATATGTGTTAAATGATGGGAAAGAAGCCTATGTTCCAAAAACTGGAATCTAAGTTTGGTATAAATGTGTGAGTCCTAAAAGAAACCATCTGAAACTACATACATAATGTTAGAATCTACTATTGTATTTTAACTCTGATTTTATTTGTTTTGTTTAGATACTTCTATGAGTTAGAAGATGTCTTAATCATAAACATCTCAAGTCAGAAATCTTTTGGCCTTCTTGACTCTGGGAACATCAAGAAGTGTCTCGCTTAACGTGTGGCTGTGATTCATCATGACATCTTCCAGAACACGCCGCATGGATGGCATCTTGAGTAACACGACGTATTAAGATTAGGTTTTGAAATCACTATTACTTCACTGTTTTTTTTGTAAAGTTACAACGTTTCTTAATCATTTAAAATTTTCTGTAAATACTCACGTTTCTCACACTCATACACTACACTACCTCACTTCTACCCCTTTCATATTTTAACCAAAAACCCTTTCAAATTTGAATTCATCGTCACTCTCCTCATCAACTATGGCGGCTCAAAAACAAGAAAATCCTTCACAACAAATGGCCACAAAATCTCCTAACCCAGGATCTTCATCCAATCAACAAACTCAAAAGCTTCATATCCTCTATCGCCCTGAGGCTGTTCATCTCTCAGCATGTCCTGATGAACTGGATCTTCTCTATGAACCTCTTGTTGATTTTGAAAACCTAAAGTTAAATGGGTTGGATATTACCAAAGAACTCAACAATCAAGGATGGGAAATCTACTTCAAACGACTCTGTGGTCCCATCTACACCAAACTTGTAAGGGAATTCTGGATACATTCTGAAGCTGAAGATATGTATGTTGTGTCCCATGTTTTTGTCCAAAAGTGGTTATTATAGAAAGATTCATAACAACCTTGCTTGGAATGGAAAAGGAAAGTGGAAAAAGAATTTATCGAACTGACTCTAAATCTACTTTTATGCGTGAGGTAGTAACTTCTATAATTTCCATTTATGGAAAACTAGGAACATATGAAGGGAAGCCAGAGTTTAAATATTGTGACCCGCACAAGAATCTTAAAGTATGGTTTAAGATTATTCTAAGTTCTATTCATCATAGAAAAATAACTAGTTCAGCAGATTATGTCAACACCGATCAAAAATGCCTACTGTATTATCTGATGAATGGAATCAAGGTACATCTAACATATCTTTTTTATAACTATCTGAGAGAATATGTCACATCAACTAGAGAAATCAAACTCAGGGAGTCCAAGAAGAGTTATATTCCTATGGGGAGACTGATCTCAGATATTCTAATTGAAAATGGGCTCATAAAACATCTCAATGATAAGAATCTTATGAAAGATATTAAGGTAAATACAGGAAAACCCTTCAATGGTAATAATCTCAATACCTCTAAAATTATTGAAAATCATGGGAAGTTATCAAACTAAGCTCTCCTGAGAATCTACAAAATATCAAGACTCTAAGAATTCCAGTTGTCAGATATCCTTCATTTACGGAGTTTGATTCACCTAAAGCCCTAGAAGGTTATATCATAGAGATTGAAGCAGTGTGTACGAATAACTATGAAACCAATATTATTGATAAGAAATCATGAACTCTCAAGAGGAAGTCTGATTCAACCAAGAAGAAGAAGAAGACAAACAATAAGAAATAGAAAACTCAGGAAAAAGAAGATTTTTCTAACTTCAACGTCTCTGCATCTCAAGCTAATAATTTTTCTGAAGTTGCTGTAACTAGTTCTGAACTTGCATATGTTACTTCACTTATGCCTCTGCCACCTCCACAAACTTCTACCACAGTTACTACTTCATCCATTCCACCATGATCTATGCCTATTTCAACTTCCACTGAAAATCCAAATTGATCACTCCACTACCACATAAAACACAAATCAATCCAGAAATCACCATTACCACCTCCTCTCCAGATTTCTATTTTACCATCTCACCGTCAAAAATCACAAACACCACAAACATTCCACCATAACCAACTCCTTTTGATTAAAATCATAACAACACTCTTGATAAAACCCATGACTCGAATGATTTTGATGACACGGTTTCTGATGAAACTGGTTTTGAAAAGGATAACATCTCTCAATCCTTTGATCTTCCTCCTCCGAACCTGAACTTGGAAAAAATAATTGCTAACTTCAAAGAAGATTCAATAAGGAGAATCAAGGAGCTCAGAGAGGAAACTAATTCATGCACTAATTCTTCTCAATTGAACTTCATCTAGGATCAACTTAAAGAATGGATGGTTGATGAGTATCTCTCAATCAGAAATCTTTTTGGAAAGTTACAAGAAATTTTTTCCAAAGAAGTAGAGTAAATATATCTAGCTAAGAAAAAGGAAGAAAAGGAATATGTTAAGAAAAGAGCTGAAGAAGCTAAGAAAAAGGCAGAAGAAGATGCTTCTCAGAAAAAGGCGAAAGAAGAAGCTGCTAAGAAATAGACTTAAGAAGAAGCTGTCAGAAAAGAAATTACTGAGAAAGCTATTGCACACAATTCCAAGTCTCCAGAAACATCCATTATTCTACAAACTATGGAAGATTTGAAAAAGGAACAAGCAAAAGCAAATAAAAATTTTGATAAACAGAAAGCTTTCAACATAAACGTTTCAGATATGCTCCAGCAAATTCTTCTGAAACTCCCATCTTCTTCTAAACATTAGGCACTTTTAGGAAACCTTGTTTTGTTGTTTCTGTCTTATTTTGTTTTTCTCCTATACTCTCTATTTTCCAAATAAATGAAATATATCTTTTTGATTATGACAAAAAGGGGGAGAAAGATAAATGATGATTTTGATGCGTACCTAATTCTCTAAATCTCATTGCTTACATTTCTAATGAATATATATATATATATATATATATATATATATATATATATATATATATATATATATATATATATATATATATATATATATATATATATATATATATATATATATATATATATGCAAGAGTCTTTAGAATGTGTTTCAGGTACATCAGAAGAAAGATAAATGAATTAAGAACGTCTAAAGTCTAGAAGGTTCAATTAAATCAAGCTATGATAAAGAACTTCTAATGATTTGAAGGGTTTGTTGATCAAACTCTGATAAAAGAAATTCTAGGGTATAGAATGTTCTGAGAGATCGAGTGTTGATAATGAACTTCAAACATACATAAGGATCTGATAGGTCAAGCTATGATAATGAACCTATATGATGATTAGAATATTCTAACGAAGAAAGAAGTTATGATAAAGCAAACTCTGATAAATCACTTCGACATGCTTCAAATCAAAATTCTGAAAATATTAATTAAGCTCATAAAACCCTACTTTCTGATAAGGTCTTAAGTTTTAGATTCATAGGGAGATTGTTTAAATCAGGGGAAGTTTTATAAAAAATGCTCAGATATCCCTTCCTTCTAAATGTAAGTCTTAGACTCAGGGGAAGCTCATGCCAATCAGAGGAAGTTTTCCTTATAACTTTGATAATTTTGAATTCAATTATGATATTACCTTGTAAAATTGTTACATCAAAATATATGGTTTTGTCATTGTTGTACCCCAAAATTTTCCCTCTCATTTTATCAAGATTTTCTCCACAAGACTCTTTGGACTCCAGACAGGATTAAGGTTTGCTCAGCTCAAGACATCTCCTTGCACTGATGACCTGGAATTAGGGTTTGAGTTTGCACAAGTATTTTTGGACTTCCGATGCCTCATGTGACTTTCATACCTCATGTTGGACCTATAAGGTTGCTCATACCAAGTTTCAAGCCTTGAATCAAATTTTTGCCCAGTCAATTGGACAATTGACCTAAAAATCAGCTGTATTGGGGAAAAAGTCAATTGTGGCCAATTTACAGTCAAACCTCATAATTGTTTATCCACATCAACATTATAGACTCATATGAACCATTTTATCAAGTTTGGACCACAACTCCTCAAGAAATTTGATCAGATCATCAAAAGGGCAAAATGGTCATTTTTAGGGTTTTGACTGTAGAAGGGAAATTTCTGATTTTTCACCTAGCCAATGGAAAATTGGGTTCAAGCATGGATTCAAGGACTCAATGGCATCATCTTGACTTAATCATAAAGTTCAAAAGATCTAAAATGCATTGGATTGACAAATGAATTTTCCAATCAACTGATAAAAAATCAATTGTACACTGAAAAGTCAAACTTTGACTTTTTGGTCAAAATCAAGTGCCAAGGGCCATTTTTCATCAATATGTGTCAAACCATGAAACTTGTTCATCAAGAAACCTAATTTTGGAAATTAGGGTTTAAGATTGAAAATTTTCATAACTTAGAAATTTTCTAAGTTATGAAAATTTCTTATTTTTTCCCAACTTTGCCCAACTTTTTCACCATGATGCAATTGGATTCAAAGAAAACTTCCAACATGAAAGTTTTAGTACTCCACAAAATTTACAACTTTAATTCAAAAAGTTTTCCCAAAAGATGCTTGGATCTCAAGTTATAATTTTGTGAATAAGGGTCCATGAAACTTTTAACTTAGTGAAATTTTGCCCTAGTTTAGGCAGGATTTTGACCTATCTTCATGGAAACTTTTCACCTAGTTCCAAGTGGAATCTCAAAATGAATTTCAAATATGGATTGTAAATCATGTTATAAGTTTTCCAAAATGTCCAAGAACTCTCCAAGATCATTTATGGTTAGGGAGAATCGAAGGAATGAAAATGGCCATTTCTCACTTTTGACCAAGGCATTTTGCACCATGTTACAACTTGCAAATCTGTCCTAAGCATGCTTGTACTTGTTTTACAGGTCTTAAACCTTTCCACACTCCTTAATTTAATGCAAATACATTGGACAAAGGTTTGATTCTGAGCTTTAGAGCATTATACAAGGGTTTAATCCAAAAATGGCATAAAGGTAACAATGACATTTCCATAAAGCACACTTTATGCAATTTTGTTTATCTTGAGAATTGGACCCAATCTCTTGCACCAAAAAAAATCCACAAATATCAGGAAAATTATACCAACTATGTGCAGACCTTGAGCTAGCTTGTACAACCTTGGCCTTTGTCATTTCAACCTTTTCTTCAAAAGCAAGCAATTGTGCAAAAAGTCCACAACTCTTCCATCTGATAAGAACAAAGTTTTGTATCATCTCAAACAACTTCAACATAATATACCAAGCCAGAAAACATGAATTGCCAAGCTTCCAAACGCCCAAAACACAAAAACCCCATTTTCTGCCCAAACAGGGCAACCACTGCAGAACCTTGGCCAAATCCATATTCCCTCGTGCGTTTTGCTTGGAATCATTTCAAACACATTCTAAACATCACACCTGAACTTTCCAAGCCCTTCTCAAGCAACTGTAACTTCATTTTCAAGCTTCACCATTTTCAATTTCTGAGTTTGCAGGTTGAGTTCTATAGGGAGATTCAAGCCATTTCAAAGCAAGCTAAGCATTGGGAAAGGTCAAGGGAACTTCAAGCAAGCTCAAAAGTCCTTCAGGCCTCATTCAAAGTTGCTACATTTCCATATTCGAACTTGACTGAACAAGGTAATTTCCAACTTTCTATCTCCTTATTTAGACATCCTTAGGCTTAGGTTTGTGAAGCAAAAATGTAGTCCTTAATGTCCTTGAGTTGTACATATGCATAACTTGTATTTATATTAACTGAGCTAGGAGAATTTGGATGATGAACATGATGAAATTTTTAGGTCAGAAATTGGGGGTGATAAAATTCTCTCTGGTCTTTGAGAGTTAGATCAAGTTTTTTATATCATTAGAATCGTGTGATGATGAGCTATAACTTTCATGTTGCAAGATTTTGTTTTTAAGCACGTATGCAGGAGATACAATTTTGAACATAAGACACGCATTTTTTTGTTCTAAGGACAGGGACGAAGTGGAAGTTTGGGCTGGGCCTGGCTTGCCTTGCTGTTTGCACCCTCCATTGTGTTATTTGCACCCCCTGGCCCATTTTCTTTATTTTTGCATATTTTTCATTTCTTTTTTTGTTTTCTGACTTTATTATTTTTTTCTTGAACATTTAAAACCACAAAAAATATTTTCTTTATTTTTGGCATTTTATCATATTTTTATTTTATTTTTATTTGCATAATAAATAATTATTAGGTTAATATTACTTTATTTTCTTAATTAAAACTTGTAAATAATATTAAAATACTTACATATTTTATTTTATTATATTATACATATAAAATAATATTTTCTCACATATTTTATTTTTTAACATTTAGTATATATTATTTTTATTATTTCTTTGTACATAAATGAAATAAAATAATAATAGAAATATATTTTCTTTTAAAACAAAAATTAGGGTTTTCACCCTCTCCAAAAATAATCATTTTTATTTTCTCTTATTTTTAGGACATAAATAAATTTATTTTACATACATAAAAAGTAAATACAAAAACATTTGTGCATATTTACATTTAATTGCATATTTAAATAATTGTCTATTTATTTATTTGTACAAATAAATTCAATATGGCTGTAATAGTTTTAGGGCTTTATTTTGTGCAAATACCCCCTATTCAAACTTGTACCCCCTCCCCATTATATTGTTGTAATAGTCTTAGATTTACTTTACGCATTTATCGCTTTCATATACCATGATAGTAAAAACTAGGGTTTGTATGCAAAAGACCAAAATCAAACAATTAGCATGACTAAACACAAGACAAAAATGCATGAAAAATGACAACACAATACACACAAGCACCCCTAGGGTTTCATCCACTTTGTTGCCTTAAAATGGCCATGGTATGCATGCTAGGTATCTTGGCAAGATCAATCGAAAACAAAAAGATCATAGTCCCTCGATGATACTATCTTGGTTGCCTAAACAAAAATGATCTTAAGTCCCACAAAACTTGCTAAGATACTTGGCAATATTGTTATCATGGTCATACGATGACCCACGCCCGTCCCGTTTAACATCCAAATACAAGGTTGTTTACCAAATACAATGGTAAAACAACAATGTCAAAGGGTTAAAAATGTGTAGGAAAGACTTTTGAGTAAGGGTAGACAACTCCTAGTTACTTGATCTCTTGCAAACCATCCTTGCTAATTTCAAAAACACACAAACAATTTCAAAACAATTTCCCAACAAACTTTCAAACATTGAAACATTTTTTAAAAGACAAACACCTTTGTATATATTCAAACAAGAATCATTACAAAGGTTGCCTAAACAAAGGCCTCTTTTCAAAATACTTTCAAAACCACACAAAGCACCATTTCAAACAATTGAAAAAGCAAAGCAAGTGATTTAAACAAGTAACTAAGAGCCCATAGAAAACCATGGATGAAAAGGGTGCTAGAACCTTCCCTTTTCATAATCTACCCCCCGAACCCAAGAAAACATCTCAAAGGTCTTTCCTGTGCTTTTTGACCTTTCCTTTGGATAAAATAAAAAGTCGGTGGCGACTCTTGCTAAACCGAAACATTTGCGAACACAAACGCAAAACCTCAAGTCAGTTCTCCCACCGCATCCTAGAGTCATCATCAAAAAGGGTGAGATTGTTAGGAGAAGATTTGGATATGTGTTAAATCTCTGGATTTTGATGATAACAATACATATATTTTATATGAAAACAATTTTGTTTCTAATAATTTTGTGAGTGTGCAGATTCGAAGTTCTAATTGATTCAGAATTGTTGTCTGAAGAATCATCAGAAGCACGCATCAACAGACTACTGCATCCGATTCTGAAGTAACACCAATAGTTATGAAGAATACTGAATGTTTGTCAGAAAGAAGATCTCCCGTGTACTTCTCAAAAAAACTGCTGCTTCAAAGTCACAAGTATTCAATAAGAAAGAGATTTGGTTAGAGTTGCTTCTCCAAGATCAGAAAACAAGATTGCATAGAAACAAGCTTTCACATCAAAGATCAGAAGTCAAGATTTGTTCATCAGAGGATTTGTTGCTCGTAACTCTGAATAAAAAGTCAAGGTTCTGAACACATCAAAGGAAAGCATCTATATCAGATTCAGAAGTATATATTTGTTCATTAGAAAAGCTGATACTTCTAATTCTGTAGACAAAGTCAAGATTATGAAGACTCAGGAACTTCGTGGAATATGCACACATAACTTTACATCAAAAGTATTCCATCAGAAGACTAATAAAATGAAAGTTAGATCTTCTGGACTCATCATTTCTACACATCATATAATCCATCGGAAGACAAGATCAAAAGATGATATCTTCTCCAACCAATCTACTTCATTTAAAGTCATATTCATCAAAAGATAATATCATCATAAACAAGGGAAAGAAGAGTTAGTACAAAGATATAATTACACATTCCACTCAAATGGATGTATTATGTACTATTTGTCTCCCACGATCAATTCCTACCGTTATGGCAACTAGCAAGATGAAAGTGATTTGTGTACTACTACAACAGTTTACTTCTTCAACGTCTATATAAAGGATCAACTGTTTCATTTGAAAAAGAAAAGACTTGGATACAAGAACACTAACGCTTCCAAAATAAAAACAAAATCAAAAACAAAGAAAAAGAAAAGAAAAAGAAAAAGAAAAAGCAAAGAAAAGAAAAGATCAAAAACACAAGAGTTGTTTCTTGTTACTGTGTTAATATTATCATTTGATAGAACACAAGAGTTATTGCTCATATCATGTTAATACTATTCACTAAAACACTAGAGTTGTTGCTCATATAGTATCGATATTACTATTCAATAGAACACAAGAGTTGTTGCTCATTATTCTGTTACTTTTGTAAATTGTTTGAACATAAGAGTTGTTGCCCATATTTGTGTTAAACAATTTGTACTTAAACTTCTATGTAATCATCTTGTAAGAAGCAAACTTGTGATTACAGTTATTCAATGGGTAGTTGAGAAAGTCTTTTTCTAAGGCATAGAGAAATCTCTTTCAAGGGACGGGGTAGGTCAGAAGCCTTAAGGAGTCAGTGATCGCTATATCTCTTAGGGGACCGGGTATGTGAGAATTCTTAAGGGATCACTAACAAGTTATCATTGTTGTTAGTCACCAGTGGGTAGCTCGTGCATTTTTTCGTCACCGGTAGGTAGCCCGCGCAGTTGTAATCAGTTTGGTTATAGTGGATTAATTCTTTTTCTAAGGAGAAATCACCTTGACAGGTGGACATGATTAAACTTTTTGAAAGTGAACCTGGATAAATCAGAAGTGTCCTTTATTTCTATTTTTGATTGTCATTTCTAATCCTAGTATTGTTTCTAATTCTGATCATTTGTGAAAAGCACTTCTAACGAAAAAGTTTTAAAACCCAATTCAAATCCCCTTTTCTTGTGGTTTTCTCCACCTTCACCATCTAGGGATGACACCAACATCCACAACCTCATATTCTTAAGAATAAGGCAAGAAAAATAAATTTTAACCACATAAATCGACATTCTATTCCAATTCTCACACACACCGACAAAACCTTCACCTGGAAAACTGAAACATGAAATAAACACACCTTTTTCCCAAAGAATCAAGAGACCACCATAATCACTAGTTGAAGCTTTGAAAGGCCATTCCACCTCCATCCCCTCTTATAACTCAAACACAACTCTATACGAAATCTGTTGCAATTTAGTTTCTTGCAGTAGACAAAAATCAAAGTCCTATTTCCTCAAAAAACAGCTCAGACGCTTCCTTTTGATGGAATTGCCCAACCCACGAATATTATAAGAAACCATATTCATGACTAGCCAATTTTTGAAACATCCTCCTGTTTCTTCATTCTCCAGTCCCTACTCTCCATTGATCTAATGACCTCAATCAAAACTTCTTCTGAAGCGTCGCCCTCTATGCCATAGGCTGAAGCTCTATCCCACAATTTAGAAGCGACATGCCCTCTCTGTTTCGCCCATAATCTTTTATTTTCTTGAACCAAACACGAGTCCGAAATATCATCGCAAGCCGCTTCCCGATAACCATCCAACAAATTTCCCAACAAAAGAGGTTGAGCACGAAGCTATAACCCACCTGAAATACTCTGCATCGTTGTCGACTTAGCACCCTCAGAAACCAACTTCAAAGGAAGACGAACATCTGACTTTGGTGATAGTCTAAGAGGTAGAAAAGAGTTTTTAATTGCCACCGGAGACATCACCCGACCCAGATAAAAGAGACGCAATGCAAAAAGAAGTAGAATGAGACTTATGAACTCGTTGAAGGCGAGGGCATAACAAAGGGATACACAAAGACGAAAAAAGTCCATTATCCCTCGAAAAATGATCAGTACAACCCACATGTGGATAACCTGGAAAAAACTTTGGGAGTCCACTCTCAAACTGGGCCTTAGAAGCCATGGGCCCAAGATCTAAAATAGCTAAATCAAACCGACCCAAGTCTAATAATGAGGATCTATGCACCCCATAATTATTATGAAGATTCACACGTCCCTATAAACAAGAACTATGAATAACACTTTCCAACCGAGTGGGGTCCAGCACATCCACCTGACCACAAGCCATAGCTGACTCTACAAGTGCCACCTTTTCAGAAACCTCAGACATTATCTCCCAAAATTCATTCATATGACGTTGGAATTGACAATAAAAAACCCAACTACCTCGGTAACGGAATTCATGCAAGTTTTCCCATCTGAGAGGCGTGAAATCGACAGGCCAACCAAGACCTCTACCTCGAAACCCTCAACCTCCGATCTAACATCGTTGCAATTAAGTCCAACACCATCGACAACTCTGAATCTGAACCCGATGACGAAAACACCGCGTCATCCCTCACCAGAGTTATAATCCTAAGAAGACCTTGAATATCTTCAATCATCTTCAGTCTAACAAAGACACCATTAACCTTGACGCAAAACGACTCATCAATCACCACCGCACATCTCATTTTGACCAGGAATCTCGCCACATCCAATCTTGCTTGGTTCCCCGTATCTTCGTCGAAACGTAATATGTTTTTTTTCTAGCTTTATGTAATAAAAAAAATCAAACAAAATTGTTCAAAATTTGAATTAATGTTCTTGAGAAAAGAAGACAAAAAAGAGGTCAATATATAGTTATGACTTATGAGAATTATTTTTCAAGAAGTGATATAATTAATATGAAGAAGACAATGAAACAAAAAAATGTGATTGTTATTTGTGCAGGGTGATTGATCCGGTTGTCACGGTGGCTGTATTATTTGGATCATGACAATATCACTAAAAAACTCTCTTTAGTTATGGGTGCTATTGTGTGGAGCAGGAAGCATATCCCATGAGATATGATTTATTTAAAAGATTTAATTTGTATACACAGGAATACTGTAATTTTTTAATACATATATGAAATTAAATAATATTATAATGCCAGTTTTTATTTGACATTAAAGTTTTTTTTATAAATAAATATATTTATTTAATATGATTTAATTGGGTGTATGCAATAAAATTTAATTTAAAATCTTACATTGTACTAATAATTATTCACTCGATTTTAAAATAAGTGTTATATTTTTAACATTTTCACAAACTAAAAAAAGTGATAAATGAAAAAGAAAATAATAAGATTAAAATTATTTTTATTGGTTATTTGTATTTTAATTATTATTAATATTAGATAAAAAATAAAAAATAATAAATATTAATTAGAAGATACATTTGAAAGATAAAATTTAAAATTGTATTCGAAACTAAAAGTGATACTTTTAAGAGACATCATATTTCAAATCCTTAAATGCTTGACTTTAATGATGAGTTGATGAATTTTCCATATGCATACAGCTTATTTTGTTTGCTACGTAGATTCCGAAGGAAGTTAATAGAATGTATAAATGTTAGTTTGACTTGTTTTGATAAGATTTTAGTATAATCACTTCATAGAAGAATATTCTGATATCTGTAATAAATTTTGGTTATACTAAAAATATATATGGTGAAGCGACTAGAAGTATCTAGCAAGTTAGAGGACATTTTTGATGTATTATATTTGAGTAAGAAATGAATTTTCCACTAAATAATCTTTTCTTCTTTGTGATTATGGAAGGTGACGAGATTACAAAGATTTGGGAGTGTTGTCACAAAATCCTATGATATCAACACACATAAAGAAAGTAAGTCTAAAAAAATGGAAAAATAAGCAATTCACTCCATCTTGTTAGCTAGTCATTCCATAGGTTGGGGGTGGATCCGTCAATACGTTAATTTCGAATCAAATTTTTACCTCAGAGCATGGGAATGGGTATTGACCCTTGGTCGGATATAATCCCCAGAGGTATCTAATAAAATTCGAGCACAAAATACGGAGAAAAAATTGAGTCCCAGATAAATGAATCTAGCACCAGAAACAACATCACAAATTAGATATAATAAAAATAGAAAAGGGGAAAAACAAACTAAAATGCATTACACTATAGAACGAGAATGTCAAAGTTACATTACATATACGCCGACTAAAAAAAAAGACAGGGGGACACACTAGTCCTTAAAAGAAACCACCTTCCCATTCTCAATAAATCTCTAAAGACGAACATGATATCGGAAAATTAGCACAGACGAATAAAAGTATTCCATATGTTTCAAGATAGACTCAAAAGCAGCCTCAACGACCAAAAAAAAAAACCTTCTTTTAATTACTTGGCTAACTCTTTCGAGAGCTCAAGGTTCCCTTGGCGCAACATACAAAGATCACTATCAACCTTCTTATGATTCTACCAAGACTCTTTTAAAGACTTTTCCAACTCTTTTGCCTATTTTCGATAAAAATACAAGGACCATATTGCTTCTTCTAAAGCATCTCTCTTATCAGTCGCTTACTGGGCAAGGCATTTCACCTTTTTGACCAGTGGGCCAGGATACTCAAATGGCTCAAAGGACGCCTACATAGCCAAAAACAAATTTGAAGCATCCATAATCTCTTTTAGATATCAGTTCCTTTCAAGTTTAAAGTCGTTGACCCGTTCTTTAAGTTTCTCCTTCTTTTGATAATGGTGGTCAGTTAAAAAAACCTCTCACTGACCAGCCACACTGAAGGCTACAACAGCTGATGCTTGATGATCATGATAGGCGAGTTCGACCAATTCCATTTGACAAACTTCTTCTGAGATCCTCCAGAAGTAAGTATTTTCTTCATAAGAAATTAAAGAACAAATTATCTAGCATTTTTCAGACTGGACATTCCAGCAACGATAACTTTATCTCCTACTGCACATAGGCTCACCACCTGCAGATCTAGGCCAAATATGCTTACAAAGAGGACTCTTAACCCGAATCTCTTGTAACTCGTGAATGGCGGCCAACATTTTCTCACCTCCCTGACGAGGAGATGGTAAAGCTTCATCTACCATATTTTGATCAAGGGAAACCTGAATCTCATCGTGATCTAGAGGAGGAGGAGTTTGAATGATCTCTGGTAACCGGACTAGAGGGTATCCTGATAGGCGTGTAAGAATTAGAAGCTCCCCCAACGGAAGGAATATTTAGAATTTTGACCGAAGCCATAAAAACTCGAATCTCCTTTAATTGTTGCATAGCTTCTTAAAAATGCATTGAATCTACACAGGCAGGAAAAAACATCAGAAAAGATTCAAGGAAACAGGGAAGACAAAACCCTAGGGCTATTTACCAAATATTTTTTCCGTTTCCTCCTTGGAGTTCGCATCCACCATATAGCAGTTTGTATGCACCTTTTCAACCAATTTATAGAAGCCACATCGGGAGAACAATTCATCTTATGTAACCCAGTTTTTGAAATAAGGCCACCAACCGAGTCTTCAAGTATAATTCCTCATGGAGTAGGTCGCCCTCCCAGTAGTGGTACACTCCATCTCCCGCCAAATATTGGTTTTGATTCAAATACTTACAAAAGACGTATATGCAAATGGATAAAGCATTGGGCTCTAGACGGCAGACCTTCATATGAGCCTCCTCGTTAAAAGGAGTGACCAGGAAAAAATGATCATTGAATTTTTTACATTGTCATGAAAAAGTCTAAAAATATCTGATATTCTTCCTAAGAGAAAGAAAACTAAAACCTCTTACAAAGTTGGCACTATTTTGGATATTGAAAAGATTGGAAAATAATTTTGTAGTCCGCTTGCTCCCTTTATATTCACATCAACATTGAAAAATGTTAATAAACGCCCAACTCACGTGATATAACTGCGAATGGGTGATAAGTCGATGGTTCAATAGACCAACTTCAAACTCATTAAAAAGGATACTATAGCATATGAAAGAGAAAAAGCATTCATGAAAATGGATCGCACACCCATCGTATTAATTACAAATCCCCCTATCTCCATCTGGAGGAAACACACCTCAATCGTCTGTTGGACCCACGTCAGTTATAGCATGGTATGAAACATCTCCACGAACAAAGAAGGAAACAATCTCCAAAATCTTTGAACTTATCCGATCCCCTAAAATATCTTTATCAGCCTTTTTGGTTGAAGTTGACATAATAACCATGATTAAATATGATGTAACATGAAACAAATGCAGTTGGGATGTAGCAAGTGAACAAATCTCAAACGCTTGCCATCCTAGAATCTTTAAAAGGAATAGGATGTGGGGAAAAACAGAAAGTTAAAATGTTAGGACCCTGAAGGAAGAACAATCAAACATGCAAATATGAAACCATTAGGCAAAGCTTCTTGAGCTCGATCAACTGCTAGTAAAAAATGTTTCCAGAAAGGGACAATTAAGAAATAGAAACATTTTTTTTTTACCGATCAATAACAGTCAAAAAGGAAAAAATGATACTTTGACAAGATTTATTACCTCTTCAAACACTGAGGATCTTGCTATCATTACACACTTCTAATTGTGGAGATTTTCCCAAAACAATTTGAAAAATACTCAAGTGCCCTAAGGGAAGTAGGAACATCATTACTAGCTAGAGTAAAGAGACATGTTTGTTATTCCTGGTATCATATCACATTGTACAAGAAATCAATTTAATGTGATGATTCCCAATAATGATTACATCCCATAAAAATCACCACGTCCCAAATTATGTGTCCTAACAAAGACACTGTTGCAAACCCTCGCCCAGAAGGATCAAAAGCGCATAAGACACATGCACGCAAAGACAAGAACTTGGAGCGAAGCTGTTATAGGCCTTCCACAAGTCCCAAAAGTGTGGAAGACCGAGAGTGGTGAAAGTTAATGTTTGGAATATAATAAGTGGGCTTATTTTCTCTACTAATAATGTGGAGTCTCTCAGGAATCTTATCAAAACCTTCCAGATCGATCTGACGACTGACTGCATCTCACACCAATAACACACGTCTAGTTACTAACTTATTACCGTATTTAAATAAGAGATATAATCATTTCTTAGGTATTCAAATTCGTTCCTATACAAACTTAATTTTCACTCTCTTACTAACTTGGGTGTTGGAATGCTAACCTTGAAGGTCAGCCAACTCTCCACCTCATCAAAAGTTTTGAACCACCATAGCTAACTATGAATTCATCCTCTTTGATGACCATCTAGTTCTATAGCATGAGATATAGTGCAATATTTTATTGCATTTTACTTTCCTAAGATATGAGATTGTCAATAAGGAATTGATAGCTTCCATTGGATATTTTTCTTTCTATAATACAAGAAAAATATTTTTATATTTTTATAGCCTCAAAGATAGCCAACAACGCAGAAACCAAATAGATTGTTATTATTTGTTTTCTTATAATACAAGCCAATGATAGTAGTACCTTTAGAATGTCTAAAGATCCTCTTAAAAATAGTCAAATCAGATTCTCTAGGTTCCGATAGGAAATGAGTCCACAAACAAACACTGAATAGAATAACATGCCCAAAAGTAGTGAGATAAAGGAGTGAACCTATCATACCTATGTATAACTTTTGGTATACCTTAGTGCCTCTTTTATTTTCACCTAAGATGGAGATATGGTGCATTGGAGTGTCCATAAACTAACATTCAACCATATCAAACTTCTTCAAAATCTCATTTGTGTACTTAGTTTGGTGAATGCATACACCATTTGTGCTTTGGTTGATTTAAATACTAGAAAGAGTTATATTTCTCCCATCTTACTCATTTCAAATTCAGCCCGCATAAACTTGACAAACTCTTGATAAAGAGTGGCATTAATAGAACCAAAAATGTTGTCACTATAATATATATATATATATATATATATATATATATATATATATATATATATATATATATATATATATATATATATATATATATATATATATATATATATATATATATATATATATATATATTAAAATTTCCTTCTTGGTTGTCTTAATAAATAATTTAGTGTAAGGTTTTCCCTCTAGAAAATTTTATTTTTAATGAGAAAGTTACCGAGTCTATCATGGTCTGCTCTGGGGGTTTATTTAGTACCATAGAGTGACTTAGTGTACATTATGAAGAGAAAACATAAGAAAGGGGAGTTTGAATTGGGTTTATAGAAAATATTCCCTTTTAAAAATTCTTAATCACTCAAATGATAAAAGCCATAAAGACAATGAAGAGTAAAGAACATAAGGGATTTATCCGAGTTCACCTTAACAAGGTTAGTCTTGTCAACCTCTTAAGGTGATTTACCTTTAACAAGGAATTAATCCACTATAACCAAACTGATTACAAATGCATGGGCAACTGTCGGTGACTAACAAACAATAACACGTTCAATAATCCAACTAGATATAACGTTCATTGATCCAACATAATTTGATCACTTAAGATCTCCCATTAGGATTTCACAACGACCAGCAACCACTGTCTTCTTGAGATTAGACCTTTACTCAGTCTCTCAAGGAACCAATCAATGATATGTTTAGTGATTCAATTTAACGGATATAACAATCATTGACCCAACATAATCCGATCATTTAAGATCTCTTATTAGGATTTCACAATGATCAGCAACCATTGTCTTCTTGAGATATGACCTTCACCCAGTCTCTCAAGGAATCAATCAATGATATGTTCAATGATCCGATTTAACAGAAATAGCAATCATTGAGCCAACAGAATTCGATCACTTAAGATCTCCTATTAGGATTTCACAATGGCCAGCAACCACTATCTTCTTGAGATCAGACCTTCACTCAGTCTCTCAAGGAATCAATCAACAATAGTTGATAAGGTTTTGTGTTTACATGATTGCTTCTTCTAAGCAGATTACACAAGTGATTTAAGAACATATTATTTAACACATTTCGAGCAACAACTCTTGTGTTAAAACAATTTGCATAAAGAGATTAGAACTATAACACAATACGAGTAACAATTCTTGTGTAAATTACAATGTTCTATCAAGATGTATTTGATCAGAAGTTGGGTAGCATCTTGTAGTGTTATTCTTCTTTATCTTCTTGTTTGAGCAAGTTACAAGCAATAACTCCTTACTTCTTCTGAGATCTACCAAGATGTATATGATGATAGTTTGTATAACATCTTGTAGGTTTCTTCTTCTTTATATTTCTTTCTTTTCTCTCATTTCTGTGTAGTGGTCTTCAGCGTGTTTAGAATTGTAACTTTGATAGCTTCAGCACCCACATCTTTTTAGCTTGATGGCCAAGAGCACTTTACTTCAAATCTTTAATCTTCTTTTATAGCCTTGAGAGAGAGATGTTGTGAGGATTAAAAAATCCTTTCATGCATCAACGATTAGTTTCCAACGGATAAAACAAGGTGTAAGAGTTTGGGTAGTACAGAGTGATACTATTCATTGTCTGTAACTTTACAACATTTTACTTTAACCTTATCTTCAATATATGTTTTTCTACTTAGCTTGTAGACATAGATCCGTTAAGGGTAGAAAGATAATTTGGGAAACAATTGTTTGTTCTCAACGGTCATAATGAGAGTAGTACACAATATAGTACCAAAGGACTGTCCTTACGCCACCTTAGAGGGTAGGGGTCACATACACTTTTTGTACCTTTTGTACACCATCACATGTTAACCATTTTGAACTTATTCTATTTTTTAGAGGCTTCAGATGATTTAAATGTTTGAAGCTTGTTGTAGAAGAATCACTCTTAAGTCTTAGAGCCTAAGTCTTGGAGTCTTCTGAACTTGTTCCATCAAAACCTTGTCTTCAGAGTCTTCAACACTTGGTCATTAAAACTTGTTTTTATTCAGATCATCATAACTTGTTCAACAAAACCTCGTCTTCATAATCTTCAGAATTTGGAACACACAGAAGCAAAGCTTTAGAAGGCCTACAAATATTAACCACCAAGTCACAATCAGAACCACTTGTACAAACGTTCCTAAGAACCGTTGCATAAGATGAATTTTAGAATCTTGACTTCAACTGTAACACGTATCCACATGTTTTCTTCCAGTAGTGTTTATGTTCAGAACCTAATGATGTCAAACACCTTGATACCAGAGTTAGAGCATTACAACAACAACTACAAACTAGAACGAAACTATTAGAGTATACAATTGTTCTTTATGATACCATGTAAAATTATCATCAAAATCTTAAGGCCAGATGTAGAAAAACTTCTTGTTCTTAAAATCTCCCCCTTTTCAATGATGACAAAACCAAGTATTTTGATAGAACAATTTTATACAGGGTAATCACCATAATCGACAAATTCAGAGTTAAGCTCATAGCTCCCCCTGAATCTGTTAATCCCAAAATTTCATTTATGCTTGTTTAGAGTCTCCCCTTGAGCCCAAGACTCACAAAATAAATTTTGAATTTTCAGAATATAGATTTAGAGAAGGAACACTTCCCTACAATAACTCATCAGAGTCTTACTAGAACACATGATCTTCATCTCAGAACCTGGTTACTGTCAGCACTTGATGAATAATCAAAACTTGATTTTGACCCTGATTGAATAATGCCACGCATCATGTATCAGCACTTCTATTTTTTTATTCTAATATCACAACCAAAGCACTATACTTATGGATAAGTTCACTACTTTCTAAGCATCAGTGTTTGACATGATATTTTTCATTATATTATACATTCAGACCATTCACAACTTCTAAATAGAACATATGTTGCAGAAGCACATCTTTTGAGTGGCATCTCTGTATCAGAGCATGCATCAGAATGTTGACTTGACTTCCTTTTAAGAGAACACAACTTCTGAAGCTTTAAGTCTGAATTCCATATTTTTTAAAAGTTCACAACTTCTAAACACTATGATATCAAGCAAGATTACCTTACTCCAGTAAGTTTATAACTTCTTAATTGTGTTTGGTACATCTGTTTGAATATATTCATATATTCACAAAGTGTACAACTTCTTGTATATGAAAACAAAGTTGATTTTATCCATAAGGTTCTATATCTTAGACATTGGGCTCTTCATATTAAACTTGTCTTAGAATACTCAATGAACTTATTCAAGTTCCTTGATTGAAACATCAAACAAACTGTTAGTAGAAGCAACATTATATATGTTTGAGTCTAAAATTCTGAGAATAAATATTATCAAAATCATTTTACTTTCTCTCCCTTTGTCAGAAATTAAAAAGGTGATAAAGAGACAGAAAAATAAACTTTGAATAAAACTAATAAAAGAAACATATCTCATTAATTGAAAAATAAGGAGTACAGACTCGATTCAACACACAAAACAAACATGCATAAAAGAAACCAAGACAATAAACATACACCATTTAACCATCAAAGACTTCACATTTTTTCTTCACCAGACCATTAGCAGGACCAGTTCTTCGGATGCATTCAACAATTCCTTCTCTAAAGAAGATCTCAAAGAGAACTCTTCCCAAAGGTACGAAGGACTTACATTCATTTATGGAGTATGTGATGGATTTTTGTATAAAATTGAAGATAGTTTGGGGCAAATTTATTATGATATTATTGACTAAAAGAAATAGAAGAAGTCGATTGTGAAGAGACATGATATCTTTATGAACTTTTCTAGGACAAAAAATGGTTAATAGAAACTTGAACCAACTTTTTGGAATTGGAAGAAGAGTTTCAGGATTGTTAGGCTCGTAACTCGATGTTGATTCATTGAGGGTAGCAAGCTCTTCATCAAAAAGATATCGACTCTTAACATGTTTGTTGTACACCAAAATTTGCCCTCTCATTTCCCAAGGGATCATCCTGGACCCTCAGGATTGCTTCTGTCAAGTTTCAAGTCTCGGATTACAATTTTCCAAGAAATCCATTCACAAGGGAAAAATGGTCAAATGTATACTAAAATGTCAAATTTTTACTTTTTGATCATAATCAAGTTTCAAAAGTCATATTTCATCAAGACATGTAATTGGTTCATCAAGAAATCAAAAGTCAGAAATTACTTTGAAAAAAATTAAATTTCTAAACACTTAGAAAATTTTCTAAGTGTTAAGAAAATATGATAATTTCAGAACTTCTGTGCAAGTTTTCACACAAGTGCAGTCAGAATTTGCAAAAATGATTCAGAACATGACTCTTCAATCAGAACATATGGAAACTGTGTTCTTTGATCAGAACATGACTCTTCAGCATATGGAGACTATGTTCTACGCTTCGATCAGAACATCACCTTTCGAATCTCATTCTAGTCTTCTTCGATCAAAACATCACCAAGCCCCAAAACCTAGTTTGAACAGTATGCTTCACTACTATAGCACAGTCCAGCATCCAGCTGCCACATCACTCCAAATTTTTGCTGATCTAGTCCACGCCTGCATTTTTCTCAAACCCCATATTTTCACCAAATTAGCACATAAAAGTTGTGTTTAAAAAGCAATGGAACAGTGTGTGAAAAAGGTTCATATCCCATTTGTTTTCCCCCAAAAAATCACAGCAAACTCATCTATAAATAAGTTGTTCCACCACACGTCTAAGGGGTTCGCTTTTAGAAAGAGAGAGTGATCAAACACAAAAAAAAGAGAAAAGAAAACATTCAAACATTATTAAACTCAGAATTCCCAAAACAATACCTTTGTTCTTCCCTTTTGAATCAAAGAACACAACCTTTTCTGTTTCATTTCTTGCTGACACCAGAACATTCGAAGGCAGCGGCTCAGGTCCCAAACACATGTTTCAGATTCAAGGCAAGTCATCCTGACTTTGAACTTTTCATTCAGAACATCATTAAAATGTAGATATCATAGTGCTGAGAATGTATATATATATATATATATATATATATATATATATATATATATCATTTCCCAAGTAGAAAATTTGTGGATCAGAACTTCTTGAAGAAAACTAGGCTCAGAATTAGGATTAGAACTTCTATAAACTGTCGTGCGTTTATTTTTCTGTTTTATTATTGTTAAGAACTGAATAAGTTGCAGATGCTCTGGCTAATGTAAGGAAGGAGGTGAAGTGTAACACAAAACTTCTGAGTTTTCTTTCCCACTGATTTAGCACAACACAAAACTTCTAGGCTTTCTTACTGTTTTAACATACACAAAGCTTCTAGGCTTTCTTAATGTTTTAACACACACAAAACTTCTAGGATTTCTTATTGTTTTAACACACACATAACTTCTAGACTTTCTTACTGTTTTAACACACACATAACTTATATGCTTTCTTACTATTTTAACACACACAGAACTTCTAGGCTTTCTTACTATTTTAACACACACAAAACTTCTAGGCTTTCTTATTGTTTTAACACACACATAACTTCTAGGATTTCTTATTGTTTTAACACAACACGCATAACTTCTGGGTTTTTTCTCACTGTTATAACATAACATAGAACTCCTGGTTTCCTCTAACGTTTCTTTTAGAACTTCAGCGCGCAGCAACCCGGAACTTCTGGTTCCCTCTAATGTTTCTTTCTGAACTACAGCGTGCCTAGCATCAGACTTCTGGTCCCCTTCATTTTTCTTTCAGTAACGTGTTAATCCTGTTTTCGTTATTTTTTTCCTTTTCTTTCTTATTCTTATTATTTTCAGCATTGATATTATTTTTATTAATATAAAAAAGGCATAAAAAATATTTTCTATTTATTAACTAATTATTTTCCTTTTAATTTATTAAGACAAAAAAAACCATTTTCAAAACAAATACTTTCCTTTTCTTGCATTGTACAATTCAATATGGTTGTAATAGATAATTAGGATTTAAATTCTTGCAATCCCCATTTGCAAATATGTATCCCCATCCTTGAAATGATGTAATAGCTTAGGATTTATTTTCCGCATTTTATTTGCTTTCATATATTGTTAGTAATTAGGATGTATGGCAAGATAAAAATTAATAAATAGATAACCCTAATCAAAGACTAAATGCATGTAAATCAAACACACTTTCACACTAGCACCTCTAGGGTAATCTCACTTTGTTTCCTTTCAGAAAATAGTCATGTCCCTCGAATATGGGAGTTTTAGCAAAGACCCTCAATAAAAGATCATAGCCCCTCGATTACCCTCAATGTTTCCTTCGGTAAACAATCTAGTCCCTAAACGACATTGCTAAAACGTCCCATAGGTTGCCATCTATGACTATACAAAATGTCCCGCGCCCATCCCTTCACATTTAACGATGGGGTTTCTTACCAAAACAATGGTAAGATAACAACATCTAAAGGAGGAGGAAAAGAACGTTTAAGACCTTTTGAGTAGGTATGTTACTCCTGGTTGCTCGCTTCCTCATAATAAAAACATTTTATACACCCACAATTTCACCTTGAAACATTTTCAAAAGATAAAGCATTTTGTACGCGTTCTTATAGAGACGAGAACCATTACAAAGACACTCCTTTTCAAAATACTTTCAAAACCCACATCACAAACACATCTTCAAACAAAAAGCAAGTGATCTAGCAAGAAACTAAGAGCCCGTTATTAAATACAGATTAAAAGGGTGCTAATACCTTCCCTTTTCATAACCTACCCCCCGAACTCAAGAAATAATCTCGAAAGGTCTTTCTTGTTCTTTTCAACATTTCCTTTTGGATAAAAGAAAAGTCGGTGGTGACTCTTGCTATCCGCAACAATTGCGATCAAACGCAAAACAACCAAGTCAGTTCTCCCACCGCACTACAGAACTGGCAACTCTGCTGGGGATTTTATTTAAAGTGGGGTTACCTTAGGGCTATATCACCTTTACTTGATTTCCTTTGTTTTGTTTTCTTTACATCATGGTTCCTTATTTGGGCTTATTTTGATTCTCTACCCGGATCTAGGGCACCTTTTTAGGTAAGTAGCAATAAGTTGTGGAAACTGTGCGGGGTATACCTACATGGTCTAAGCAATAGCTATGTTAGTGTGACACATTTGTTGGTACCGGTAGCCCTTGAGTAGTCTAGGAGAATAGGGGCCGTTGTGTAGTGTCATGAAGCACTAACTGACGTTAGAACCTTACTTGAATAACTTGCCATTAGGAAATAGTGAGATAACCGGCTTTGGTGCAGTCTGAAGTTGGTTGATACTCGATACTACGCTCATTGAGATCGGAGTTTTGGGATATTTTGGTCACCAATAAAGAGGCTTGAACTGAAATAATGCCCGACGAAGAAAGATCAGTGATAATGAGATTCCCTACAACCCGTTTGTTGCACCCCAAAATTTACCCTCTTGATTTTGGCTTATGTTTCATCATGAATATCATATTGCATTGCATTCATACATTGTGATGGGATCAAAGTACTTTGGTTATCAAGTCTTCCTCAAGCTTTAAAGGCTGATTGCATTGGCAAGTTTCTCAAGAAATATCTTACCATCCAAACCTTTGGATCTTTCAAGCTCAAAGTTTATTGCATATCTCAAGATATTTTATCCATCTCGTTGGATCATCAGAGGATTGAAGTTTGTGTTTGATCACAAGGAGAATCACTCTTTGGATTCACCAATCAAATTAGGGTTTTGTTTGAGTAAGGCTATTCACCAAGGCACAAGTCTTGATTTAGGGAGCTACAACATCTCTTTGGTATTTAAAAAATATCTACACAAGGATTGGTCATGATGCCCAAAGGATTTGAAGTTTTGAAGATGATTCATCAGTTTCCTAATGTGTTGAACAAAACTAGGGTTTGGGATTTCATCAAGATTTCTTGAGAATTTTGAAGTGAAACTTTGCACATGGCCTCTATATGTTTGGAAGATCATATGTTTGGAGTTTTGATCATCAATTTTGAAGGGAAGTGGATCAATTGATTCAGAGGGGCAAAATGGTCATTTTTGTCAAAATCGGTCAAAGTCAAGGTTGACCAAGTGAATTTTTGGACAACCATCAATTCAAGGATGTAATTTTCATATTTCAAGTCCATTTTGGTCATTGGATCAAAGAGATTGAGGTTTGGTTTGAAACTTGTTCTTCAAGAAACCCTAAAAATTACTAATTTTGGAAAGTAAGGACTTAATTTCAAAAATTCACATTTTATTCACCCTAGATCAAGAAGATGCAAATGAAATATGCTTGGAAAGATAAGGGAATGATCTTTCACCTCCTTTTGGTCATTCCCAATTTGGAAAGGAATCAAGAGTTATGGTCCTTTAAAGTCACAAAATTATAGGTCATTTTCTAAAATTAGTGAATTGTAAGCCAAATTTTGAGGAACTTAATGGATTAATTTGCAAAAACTCAAAACTAAGGGATTGTATATCTTTTCAATACCTTTCCAAATTGTGCTCATTTGTGCCAAAATTCAAAAGTATGAGCAAGTTATGAGTTTTGGAATTTTGGAGCATTTTATTGAAATTTGGCAAATATGCAAAATGACCAATTCATGGAAACTCAGGTTTCAGCCATTCTCTTTGTTCATAATCCGGCCCATGACCTATTTGTGACTTGTTAAGGCCCATAATATCAGCCATCTCGTGTTCCATGGACCTTGGTGTTTGCTTGAATGAAAAATGCAAAAATTGCCCAAAGTTGCAAAAACTCCAACACTCTTTGATCAGATGGAATTAAGACCCAAGGTTCTAAGCCTGATCTCCTGAAGTAATTTGGCCCACAAAAATGCACTGGAAGCCAAAGAATGCACGAGCGAAACAACCAATTCTGTGCACACTTCATTTTTGCCAAAATTTTCCAATCAAGCCCTTGGACAGCTTGGAAGACTAAATTCCTTTTCTAACCTTCTCTACAAACTCTATATAAGAGGAAGCAAGCAAAGAGAGAGAGGAAGAGCGCGCCATTTGCAAGAAATTTAGATCTTAGATTCACTTTCTTCTTCTACAACTTGATTCGATTCTCTCAATTCCTTGGTGTTTTCTTCAAAATTCTTGTGGATTCAGCTTCAGCAAAGTGAGTAGATCAAGCTAACACCATTTGTTTGCATCTGGAGTGAAGGAGACAATATAACACTTTTTCCTTGAGGTAATGATTCCAAACTTCGATTTCTGAGATGCGCTTGTTTATTGAGTTGTTTGAGCTTAGATTTATGCTCAATGATGTTAATGGAATATTTCTGAAGCTTTATAGCATTTGATTTGGTGAATTATGCATGATTGGATACTCTGAAACTCGCGATTCAGAACGGTTTTGTTCATATTCCTGACTTGATTATGAACAATGTGGTTGATGTTTTGATTTGATTCCAATTGCAATGTGAAGTATGAAATGTTAGCTTTGATTTCATAAAAAATGATGTGAAATTGAGTATGTTATGCTGGTCTGAACATGAGCCCTAAACCTGAGAGTTGCGCGCATTTTTGAAATGTCCAAAGGTTGAAGATGATGTGGTGGCACATCATGATTGGTCCGCTTGAATTTTTTGGCTTATTTGAATTATTTGTTTGATTTTATTTCCTGACCAAAACACTTTCAAAAATCACAAAAAAATTAGCATAGGTCAATAATATTTTCTAGTATTTGTCATATTTTTTTGGAATATTTTTAAAATAATTTGATTGGTTTAAAAAATTCATAGATTTAATTAATTAATTGTTCTAAGTTAATTTTTATTTTAATATTTCGTTGATCCAAAAAATTCCACAAAAAATGTTCTAGACTCACAAAATAATGTAAAATTTGATTCTGAAATTGGTCTAGCATATTTTCCATTTTTTATTAGAATTTTAATTTGAGAGGTTTATTTTGAATTTTTGCTTTGTAATTTTTATTTTAATGCTTCCTTTGATTCAAAAATTTACAAAAAAAACATGTAACCTTGTTTTTAATCATAGAATCTGAATATATTTTTATTTTGACCTTTTCATAATTTTTGGCTAGGGTTTGCATTTTTGCCCTTAAACAATAATTCAATTATTAATTGTTTGTTTATTTTTTATTTTAGTATTTCCTTTAATTCAAAAATTCCACAAAAAATCAGGGATGTGTGTTTTTAGTTCTAATATTTGAATATAATTTTTGTTGGGCATTTTTCTGAATTTTTGATTTAAATATTGTTTTGATATGTGAATATTTGTTAATTGAATAATTGTTTGAATTTAATTTCATTTTTGATTTTTCCTTAATTCCAAAAAAATATGAAAAATATATTTTATGACATTTAGGGTTTCTTGATAATTTGTATGATCTTGGTTTAATTTGTTTGAATTTTGATCTCACTTAATCAATATTTGAGATTAAAAGTCAAAAATTAGGGTTTTGTTGCTTATGGTGCAAGTTTCATTTTCAAAACCACCATGCCCTGGATTTTCTATGGGATTCAAGTCTTGATTAGGGTTCATGAATGTATTTAGGGTCTTAAAACCATTCATCTTGATTTTTTAACTTGGTTTGACATTTTTCCACAAATTATTTTGAAAACTTGTCTAGCTTGGTAGTTTTGCCAACTAGTCTTGAACTTTGAACTTCATTTGGTCTCCTCCCTAATCATTCATGAACTTAGGGCTTGCATTCTGACTTCTATACCTTTCAAAGATGCTAATATTTTTTTGGTTTGAATTATGGACCCTTATTCCCATTTTTGATGTAATTTTGAAGTGAAGGTACCCAATTATGTTTGCATGTCTTGTTGCAATTTGTTTGATGGCTAATGAACTTGAGTGAGGCCTATAATTTGGAACCTAATGATCATGTGGATTCAGATTTTCCATTTTAGCTCAAGCCATTTCATTTAAAAGCCTCATGTTTGAATGTTTTGAACCTTCTAATGCATTATGTAGGTTTCATCTCCTATTGTGTTCTTGAAGTTGTGATTGAATTAATTATGCATGATTAAAATATGTTTGCTACTGACCTTCATGGTCTTTGTTCATATTATTCTCAAGCTCTTATGATCCTTGATTGATATTCAATTGTCAATTCAACATGGTGATAGAAAGGAGCAACATTCCTATGATTCTCTTGACCTAATCTATGCATGTGCTTGTTTCCTCTTGCCTATAATGTCTAATGTGTGATAAATGCCACAATGTTGTTCTCACTTTTTCACCTTATGGAATACTAACTTGGTTGTTGAATATGCGAGGTACTCTAAGAAAGTTGCCACTTTTGGCTTGAGGCTTTTGTGTTTCACTTTATTTGTGGAATACAATTTATTATATTGGCATTATTTTTGTGTTTGGCATGCTTGATGGTTTATTCAGGATATAAATACATATGATTGTGAATGCCATACATTGCCCATGGGATTTTTTCATATCTGATAAATTACTTACATCTTGATAGTGTTATTCTTCTTTATCTTCTTGTTTGAGCAAGTTACAAGCAACAACTCCGTACTTCTTCTGAGATCTACCAAGATGTATATGATGATAGTTTGTATAGCATCTTGTAGGTTTCTTCTTCTTTATATTTCTTTCTTTTCTCGCATTTCTGTGTAGTGGTCTTCAGCGTGTTTAGAATTGTAACTTTGACTGCTTCAACACCCACATCTTTTTAGCTTGATGGCCAAGAGCACTTTACTTCAAATCTTTAATCTTATTTTATAGCCTTGACAGAGATACGTTATGAGGATTAAAAAATCCTTTCATGCATCAACGATTAGTTTCTAACAGATAAAACAAGGTGTAAGAGTTTGGATAGTACAGAGTGATACTATTCATTGTCTGTAACTTTACAACATTTTACTTTAACCTTATCTTCAATATATGTTTCTCTACTTAGCTTGTAGACATAGATCCGTTAAGGGTAGAAAGATAATTTGGGAAACAATTGTTTGTTCTCAACGGTCATAATGAGAGTAATACACAATATAGTACCAAAGGACTGTCCTTACGCCACCTTAGAGGGTAGAGGTCACATACACTTTTTGTACCTTTTGTACACCATCACATGCTAACCATTTTGAACTTATTCTATTTTTTAGAGGCTTCAGATGGTTTGAATGTTTGAAGCTTGTTGTAGAAGAATCACTATTTAGTCTTAGAGCCTAAGTCTTGGAGTCTTCTGAACTTGTCCCATTAGAACCTTGTCTTCAGAGTCTTCAACACTTGGTCATTAAAACTTGTTTTTCTTCAGATCATCATAACTTGTTCAGCAAAACCCCGTCTTCATAATCTTCAGAATTTGGAACACACAGAACCAAAGCTTTAGAAGGCCTACAAATATTAACCACCAAGTCACAATCAGAACCTCTTGTACTAATGTTCCTAAGAACCGTTGCATAAGATGAATTTCAGAATCTTGACTTCAACTGTAACACGTATCCACATGTTTTCTTCCAGTAGTGTTTATGTTCAGAACCTAATGATGTCACACACCTTGATACTAGAGTTAGAGCATTACAACAGCAACTACAAACTAGAACGAAACTGTTAGAGTATACAATTGTTCTTTATGATACCATGTAAAGTTATCATCAAAATCTTAAGGCCAGATGTAGAAAAACTTCTTGTTCTTAAAATCTTCCCCTTTTTGATGATGACAAAACCAAGTATTTTGATAGAACACTTTTATACAGGGTAATCACCATAATCAACAAATTCAGAGTTAAGCTCATAGGTCCCCCTAAATCTGTTAATCCCAAAATTTCATTTATGCTTGTTTAGAGTCTCCCCTTGAGCCCAAGACTCACAAAATAAATTTTGAGTTTTCAGAATATATATTTAGAGAAGGAACACTTCCCTACAACAACTCATCAGAGTCTTACTAGAACACATGATCTTCATCTCAGAACCTGGTTACTGTCAGCACTTGATGAATAATCAAAACTTGATTTTGAGCCTGATTGAATAATGCCACGCATCATGTATCCGCACTTTTATTTCTTTATTCTAATATCACAACCAAAGCACTATACTTCTGGAGAAGTTCACTGATTTCTAAGCATTAGTGTTTGACATGATATTTTTCATTATATCATACATTCAGACAGTTCACAACTTCTAAATAGAACATACGTTGCAGAAGCACATCTTTTGAGTGGCATCTCTGTATCAGAGCATGCATCATAATGTTGACTTGACTTCCTTTTAAGAGAACACAACTTCTGAAGCTTTAAGTTTGAATTCCATATTTTTAAAAAGTTCACAACTTCTAAACACTATGATATCAAGCAATATTACCTTACTCCAGTAAGTTTATAACTTCTTAATTGTGTTTGGTACATCTGTTTGAATATATTCATATATTCACAAAGTGTACAACTTCTTGTATATGAAAACAAAGTTGATTTTATCCATAAGGTTCTATATATTAGACATTGGGCTCTTCATATTCAACTTGTCTTAGAATACTCAATGAACTTATTCAAGTTCCTTGATTGAAACATCAAACAAACTCTTAGTAGAAGCAACATTATATATGTTTGAGTCTAAAATTCTGAGAATAAATATTATCAAAAATCATTTTACTTTCTCTCCCTTTGTCAGAAATTAAAAAGGTGATAAAGAGACAAAAAAATAAACTTTGAATAAAACTAATAAAAGAAACATATCTCATTAATTGAAAAATAAGGAGTACAGACTCAATTCAACACACAAAACAAACATGCATAAAAGAAACCTAGACAATAAACATACACCATTTAACCATCAAAGACTTCACATTTTTTCTTCACCAGACCATTAGCAGGACCAGTTCTTCGGATGCATTCAACAATTCCTTCTCTAAAGAATATCTCAAAGAGAACTCTTCCAAAAGGTACGAAGGACTTACATTCATTTATGGAGTATGTGATGGATTTTTGCATAAAATTGAAGATAGTTTGGGGCAAATTTATTATGATATTATTGACTAAAAGAAATAGAAGAAGTCGATTGTCAAGAGACATGATATCTTTATGACCTTTTCTAGGACAAAAATTGGTTAATAGAAACTTGAACCAACTTTTTGGAATTGGAAGAAGAGTTTCAGGATTGTTAGGCTCGTAACTCGATGTTGATTCATTGAGGTTAGCAAGCTCTTCATCAAAAAGATATCGACTCTTAACATGTTTGTTGTACACCAAAATTTTCCCTCTCATTTCCCAAGGGATCATCCTAGACCCTCAGGATTGCTTCTGTCAAGTTTCAAGTCTCAGATTACAATTTTCCAAGAAAGCCATTCACAAGGGAAAAATGGTCAAATGTATACTAAAATGTCAAACTTTGACTTTTTGATCATAATCAAGTTTCAAAAGTCATATTTTATCAAGACATCAAATTGGTTCATCAAGAAATCAAAAGTCAGAAATTACTTTGAAAAAAATCAAATTTCTAAACACTTAGAAAATTTTCGAAGTGTTAAGAAAATATGATAATTTCGGAACTTCTGTGCCAGTTTTCACACAAGTGCAGTCAGAATTTGCAAAAATAATTCAGAACATGACTCTTTAATCAGAACCTATGGAAACTGTGTTCTTCGATCAGAACATGACTCTTCAGCATATGGAGACTATGTTCTACGCTTCGATCAGAATATCACCCTTCGAATCTCATTCTAGTCTTCTTCGATCAAAACATCACCAAGCCCCAAAACCTCGTTTGAACAGCCTGCTTCACTGCTATGGCACAGTCCAGCATCCAGCTGCCACAACACTCAAAATTGTTGCTGATCCAGTCCACGCCTGCATTTTTCTCCAACCCCATATTTTCACCAAATTGAACATGAAAGTTGTGCTTAAAAAGAAATGGATCAGTGTGCGAAAAAGGTTCAAATCCCATTTGTGTCCCCCCCAAAAATCACATTAAACTCATCTATAAATAAGTTGTTCCACCATACGTCTAAGGGGCTGTGTGATCGGTGGAAATAGAACTGACTGTTTTTTAAGCTGGTTTCGCGAAATGTCGCGGTAAGCAAGAGTCGCCACTGTCTTTTATGTTCTCCAACATGGAAAGGACAAAAGCACAGCAAAATTCCTTCTTTGAGAATGTTTCTCGGTTCGGGAGGTAGATTTATAGAAAGGGAAGGTGTTAGCACCCTTTCTATCCGTGGTTATCCACGGGCTCTTAGGTACTTGCTCTTATGTTTTCAAAATTGTTTACTTTTCAAATGTGTGTGGGTTTTGAAAAAAAAGTTTCGTTTGAAAAATTTCTAAGTAACTCTTGTATCTGTCCTCAAGAGTGTATGAAAAATTTGTTTGAAAACTTTTTGAAAGTGTAGGTGCGAAAAGTTGTTTTTGTTTGTTTTGAAAAGAGCAAGTACTTGAGAGAATCTACCTACTCTAAGGAATTAGGCTGTGTAAGAGTCCTTTAGATAGTGCTATCCCACCATTGAGAGGTAGGTAGCACCGTCGTTGGAGGTATTCAGGTCAATTCGATTATCGGGACATGTGTGGTCACCGAAGCAATGGTAGGACACCTTAGAAGTAACCCTAATGTCCTAGATCCTTTTATCTGAGGCAACCGTTTCGAGGCAACTGGATCTTTAGACAAAGGGCGACCTCTAAGACGTCCTATACTTGATGACCACGTACGAGGCAACCAGTGAGGCGTACCCTAGGAGTGGCATGTGCTTGTGTTGTTGTTTTTCAGTTAATGTTATCTCGTACATGTTATTTGTGAGCTACAGATTGATTTTATTTACATACATTCTTGCAGGCATATTAACAGTTAGGAGTGCGGAAAATAAATTACAGAAATGTAAATTCTAACTATTACAAGGCGCGGGTCTATACATCGCCAAAAAACAAAAACCCGTTTTTGAAAAGTAAATGCAGATAATTAAGGAAAGCGATAAAATCCTAATTACTATTACATCCTCTATACAGATACATGAATATCATCAGAATAAATAAATACGCGCGAAAGAATTAAATCGGGAACGTCCTAAGGGTTTTGACCCTTTTAAGAAAAGAATTGAATTTTTTTGTCCTTTTTGTAATTAATGAAATTAAAATTATGACTAATTAATTATATAATTAAAAAAAATGTTTTTTTTTGTGTTTTTTATATTTTTAATGAAAATAAAAGGAATTAAAATTAAAAGTTAACCTAATTCTAAATTGTTTTATTTATTTATTATAAAGAAAAGAGATTAAAATTGACCTAATTAAACTATTTTATTTATTAGTATTTTATTTACAAAAATAACATGAAATTAAATAAATAATAATGATATTAGTTTTTTTTTTGGGTTTTTTATGGGAAAAGTTAGTTATGTTAATTTAGTGATAATTAGAAAAATTAATAAACAAACAAAATAGAAATATAAAACAAGAAGAAAAAGGGATGAACCAAAAAAAGGGGGGTTAAGTGAAGCAATCTGGGCCCAATAGTGATCAAGCCCTTGCTGACTTTTGGAATTGCCTGGAGCACGTTGACTCATGAGCATGGTGCTCATCATTTGCTGGCCTTTGGATTGATCTTTGAAGCCACTTGGCATGTGGAACACTGAAGGTTCATGGTGAAACGCTGTTATGAATCTGCATAGGAATATGTTAGAGAAAAAATGAAACAAGCGTTTGGGGGACTTGGGAATCGAACCCAGGTCCCAATGGTTGCAAGCCACGCCATCTTCCACTGAGCCACTTGAGTGCTTTTGTTAATATAACAATCAAACAAATTAAAATATGAAAACAACTATTATTCTGGAAATTAAAAACAAATTCGCGCGTTATTTGAACTAGCCAGTCACACGCCTCCACGTACTTCGTCTTCCTCCTCTTTCCTGTAAAAAGCAAAACAATTAGCGGGGGTTTTTAACCCCCACAACCTGCATCAAGAGAAAATAGCGAATAGGCGTACGCTAATCAGAAATTGTTCGCGAGGGATGTTTTGATTTCGTCTCATCCTGACGAATCCAACCATGGTCTTTTCAAAGCCTGATTTTCCCTATTCTGAAAAGCCCCAAATCAGGACCTTGAAAACCCTAGAATTTGTCTATGGCGTTTCCCGTTTTAGGACACCACAGCGCAATTATCTTATACCAAAAGCTTCAGAAGGATGTTAGCAGTGTAAATCAATGATCATAATGCGTAAATGATACACAAATATTGAATTACGATTAAAGGAAAAATGGTCAAACCGTGTGACTGGTTCTTGGGATTCCTGGAGTATTGGAGCTTGCTTATGATTGCAATAGATTCCTGGCAATGCTGGCAACGTGTTAGAATCAAGAAAAGTGTTTGAATTATGCTGGAATATGGATTTCAGTTTTCAACTTTTCTTCAAGTTTTTGGAATTTGGTTCTGCCGTTTCAATGAGTTCTAGGTCTTGTATACTGTATGGAACACTTGCATATGTATGTTTGAATGAGAATCAGTCAATATTAAGAGCCTTAACCTTGTGCAATGATGTTTTGAGATTTCTTCATAACCACCATTAAAGCATTTTCCAATTTTGTTCAAATTTGAATTTTCATACTTAATTCAGCTTGGCACGAATTTGGTAGATGTATTATGACACATGAAAGCCATTCAAATCAAAAGATGTCATTGAATTAATTTTTTATTTATTTGAATTTTATTGATTTAAAATGAATTAAATCAAATAAAATTAAATAAAAATAGAAAAATTAATGTTTAATCTTGAAATTGATCATGGGACACGTGGGTGGCATGACAAGGCTGAATCAAGTGGAAAAAGTGGGCCCTTTTGTCAAAAATTGAAGTTTTAAGGATAGTTGACTTTTGCCATTTCATGAAAAATTCCCAACTTCTCCAATGCACATCTTGCTCAATTTTGATCATATGAACATGTTCTTGGACATTTTGGAAAGGTATTGAAGTCCTCTAACCAATGCCTTTGGTCCCATGTCATTTTGATTTACCAATCTCAAGTTATGGTCTTTGACTTAAAATGCCTTTTGTTGACTTTTGAAAATGACCTATAATGTTGAAATTGATAACTTTTTGTGAGAGCATTTCTTGGATTTGGAATGTGAAGATGAGTTGTAGGAAAGGTGATCCCCTTCAAAATGAGCATTGGATGGGATTTTTCTGATGAACCATGAAAAAGTTATGCCTTGGTCAAGTTACAGTTGACTTTTCAGCTGTCCAAAAATAGAAACTTTTGCATCTTGATGATTTTTGAGCCATGCTTGTGGAATCATGATCAAGACTTGATCAAATGATGATTTTGGCTTCAAAATAAGATGTTGACCAAAATTTTTGACTTTTGACTGCCAAATGACCATTTTACCCCTACAGTTGATTGTGAAGCAATTAAGGTTTTTGACTGTGCAACTTGACCTTGTGAGCCTTGAAACTTGACATGTAGGTGCTTGAAAATGTATATGAGCATATGGGACTTGATTAAGCCCTTGAAAACCTCAACTTCCTTGCAAGAACCAAAACCCTAATTTGACTGGCTTAGGAGGGTGTTTGAATTGTGCAACCCTTGAGTAGACTTGAGCAAATTGAGATGATGCTTGTCAAAACTTTGAAGAATATGGGAGGGCAAATTTTGGGGTACAACAGTTGCCCCTGTTCAATCTTCTTAGACCTGAGGATGTAGATTGGCTTGTGTGCCTTTCGTGATCCGAAGGTGGAAGATGATTGAACACTAGAGTGCCCAGAAATTTGCACTCACATAATGGAGTATCAGCAATGTGATGTCGGGAATGGGCTAACAGATGCCATTTGGAAAAGATGGTGGATAGGAGGATGGGCTTACAGATGCCATCTGGAGATGTGACAGAACCTTGTCGGGAATGGGCTTATAGATGCCTTTTGGAAGTGTAATGGATAGTTGTGGAGATGGGCTTATAGATGCCATAGGGAGGTGTCGATCGCGTAAGAGATTCCTTAGCGAGAACTTGCGTACTTGAGAAAGAAAGATAATTTCCTAGCCTGTTACAGGTGTTGATCTTCAAACTCTTCATGCAGACATGCCCTGGCTGGATACAGGTATCGGATCTACAATCGATTGCTCACAGATATGCCCTGGCTAGATACAGGAATCAAATCCGGAACTTCAAAAAGGTTGCTTACAGACGTGCCCTGGCTGGATATAGGAATCGAATCTGGAATCAAAAGATTGCTTACAGACGCGCCCTGGTTGGATACAAGTATCGAATCTCTAAACTCTTCATGCAGACATGCCCTGGCTAGATACAGATATCAAATCTACAATCAGTTACTCACAGATATGCCCTGGCTGGATATAGGAATCGAATCCGGAATTAGTCATCTACAGATATGCCCTGGCTGGATATAGGTATCGAATCTTTAAACTCTTCAGACGTGCCCTGGCTGGATACAGGAATCGAATCTAGAATTAGTCGTCAACATATATGCCCTGGCTGGATACAGGAATCGAATCTTCAAACTCTTCAGACGTGCCCTGGCTGGATACAGGAATCGAATCTGGAATTGGTCGTCAACAGATATGCCCTGGCTGGATACAGGAATCGAATCTTCAAACTCTTCAGACGTGCCCTGGCTGGATACAGGAATCGAATCTGGAATTAGTCGTCAACAGATATGCCCTGGCTAGATACAGGAATCGAATCTTCAAACTCTTCAGACGTGCCCTGGCTGGATACAGGAATCGAATCTGGAATTAGTCGTCAACAGATATGCCCTGGCTGGATACAGGTATAGAATCTTCAAACTCTTCAGATATGCCCTGGCTAGATACAGGAATCGAATCTAGAATTAGTCATCTACAGATATGCCCTGGCTGGATACAGGTATTGAATCTTCAAACTCTTCAGATATGCCCTGGCTAGATACAGGAAACGAATCTGGAATTGTGATAGTTGATAGTAATCATCTTTGGACTGACCTTTTTCCTGAAAAGGCAAAACATCAGTTGTATGCAATGTCATGATGTATGAAATGCACGATGTCATGATGTTCAAAAATAAATGAGATAGTGTGTTATGATGCGTATATGCATGTGTCATGGTGTATGATAATGTGATGAATGTATTTTCGTCTAGGAAAATAAATCCTTGACGACTGCCGGGAGTTTGTGGGATCCTGGGCTGATGTTGAAGAGTAGAGTTCTTCGTTTCCGCTGGGGATGATGATTGCAGGAAAAAACCGGTAGGAGAAGATGACTCCGTTGGGGAATGAACTTGTTGGAGAGATACTCTGCGGGGAATTAACTCTGTGGGAAGAGATATTTCGCTGAGGATTTAATGATAACTCCGTTGGGGACTCCGTTGATATGTTATGTTGAGAGGTTTGATGAACTCCGTTGGGGGATAGGAAGAATTCCGCCGAGGACGACCTTTTCGTGGTAATTAGTTGAGGATAACCCAGTTATAAGCTCTGGTGGGGAATAACCTTTGAATAAAGCCGGGGAGATGCACTTTCGTACTCTGCAGGTGATAAGCTTCCAGAATCTACTGGGGATAAGCTTCCAGAATCTACTGGGGATAAGCTTCCAGAATCTACTGGGGATAAGCCTCCAAAAATCTACTGGGGAGATTGATTCAGCTTTCCTGGGGAAACTTTTAAACTGTACTGGGGAGGTGGCTCCACTGGGGTGTCTGTATTCCGCCGGGGAACAATCTTATATTAAGACTGCCGGGGATGCTTGCTTAGGAATATCTGCATACTCCACTGGGGAATATTGAGATTTTCTGGGGATACCCAACTTCCATAAGGCTGACTGTAGGCTAACTCTGCTTGGGGAGAGTGTCGCTGACTTGCTGGAGATACTGTGCCTTTCGGGGCTGATTGGGAGACCAACTCTGCCTGGGGAGAGTATTGCTGATTGGTCTTACTCTAAGGGGAGTGAATGTATCCTGGTTACATTCTTCAGCCGAACTTACCTTGGGTACCTTGGTGAACGGAGCAACTAGACCTCTTAGACAACTCAATATTGCCCCTGTTTCTAATGTCACCTGTAACTAGTCCTTTGTTTCGTATGATTAGCAATTAGTGTCAAATGCATATATCAAAAATGAACATTGGACTTTCTTTGCAAAACAAAACAGAAAAAGAAAAACAGTTGGCAATTTGTCTGGAAAGTGAATTTGTATTGATTTTTGAATTTGCCCGTAAATAGGAATTTTTGTGTACAAGAGGCTGACGTCCTAGTAAGAGAACGCCGCCGAACAACAGAGTTTATACATTTTGTGAAAAGGAAAACAAAACAGCTATGTGAAAAATAATCCCACTGGGTTCCAAACTCTGCTATCGCCTTTATGTCTTCAAGCGTCTCATCACTTGGCTGCTTAGTTGAAGATGAAGCTGATTGATCGATGCCGTCTGAACCTGATAGTTGATGCCGAATTCTGGATGCAAGGTGATCCAATGAGACATAGTATTACGCTTTATCCCTAACTTTTTCCTGGACCGCCCTTTCGGGTTTTCAGTCCACCGGGATACCCATTTTTGCCCAAGCCGCCTTTTCAGGTTTTCGACTTGCCGGGTGTACAAATTTTTTCATTTCATCCCTTATTTTTACCCGAACCCTTTTGGTTCGCCGGGAAGCCCTTATTTTTTCCTAGGTGTGTCAACCTAGCGGGTCTTTTATCATGCGTAGTATCTTTTTACTATGTCTGCATTGGCGGGGTGAGGAAGGTCGTCACCATCCATGGTGGTTAGAATCATGGCTCCTCCTGAGAAGACATGTTTAACCACAAATGGCCCTTCGTACGTAGGGGTCCATTTGCCCCTGGGATCACTTTGAGGAAGAACGATGCGCTTGATTACCAGATCCCCAACTTGATACTCTTGGCGTCTGACTTTCTTGTTAAATGCCCTGATCATCCGTTTTTGGTATGTTTGACCATGACAAATAGCGGTGAGTCTCTTTTCGTTAATTAGGTTTAATTGATCAAGCCGAGTCTGGATCCAGTCGTCTTCGCTCAAACCTGCATCCTTCATTATCCGGAGAGAGGGTATCTGGACTTCGATAGGCAAGACTGCCTCCATGCCATAGACCAAGGAAAAGGGAGTTGCCCCTGTTGATGTCCGTGCTGAGGTACGGTACCCATGAAGAGCAAACGGTAACATCTCGTGCCAATATTTGTAGGTCATTGTCATCTTCTGCACAATCTTCTTGATATTCTTATTTGCTGCTTCTACAGCCCCGTTCATCTTCGGCCGGTAAGGAGAAGAGTTGTGGTGCTGTATCTTGAACTGCTCGCAGAGCTCAGTGATCATCTTGTTGTTGAGATTGGTACCATTATCCGTAATGATCCTTTCCGGGACACCGTATCGACAGATCAGGTTATGCCGAATGAATCGTGCTACGATGTTCTTGGTTACCGTAGCATAGGAAGCTGCTTCCACCCACTTCGTAAAGTAATCAATCACTACCAGGATGAAGCGATGCCCGTTGGATGCCGTAGGTCTGTTCTCGCCGATCATATCAATGCCCCACATTGCAAAAGGCCAAGGTGCTGTCAAAACGTTCAGAGGTACTGGAGGAACATGCACCTTATCAGCATATATCTGGCATTTATGACATGTCCGAGAATGTTGATAGTCGGCTTCAATCGTGGACCAGAAATATCCTGCCCGAAGGATCTTCTTTGCCATGGTATGTCCACTGGAATGTGTTCCGAAGGTACCCTCATGTAGTTCTGCCATGATCTTTTCTGCTTCAGTCTTATCCACACAACGCAGTAAGGTGGAATCATGGTTTCACTTGTATAGAATGCCATTGCTGAGGAAGAACTTTGCCGCGAACCTTCTCAGAAACTTCTTGTCGTTAACGGATGCATCCTCGGGGTATTCTTGAGCTTCCAAGTACCTCTTCACTTCATGGTACCAAGGCTTTTCAGTTACCTCTTCAATCTCAAGATCACAGCAATATGCAGGTTCGTCCAGTTTCCAGATAATGATCCGGGGAGCCTCGTTGTCCCATTTGACTTTGAACATGGAAGACATCGTAGCTAACGCGTCCGCCAACTGATTCTGCTCTCTTGGGAAGTGTTCAAAAGTTATCTCCTCGAAGTGGGGAATCAACGTCAAAACATACTCTTTGTAAGGAATAAGATTTGGGTGTTTCGTATCCCACTCGCCTTTGATTTGGTTGATCACGAGAGCGGAATCTCCGAAGACACTCAGAAACTTGATCCTTAAGTCAATTGCAGCTTGAAGACCCATGATACATGCTTCATACTCCGCCATGTTGTTGGTGCAGTTGAAACATAGCCGGGCAGTAAGTGGAGTATGAGTGCCTTTTAGGGAGATGATCACAACGCCGATACCATTACCCAAAGCGTTTGAGGCTCCGTCAAAGTGCATAGACCATCGGGATCCTTCCTCAGGTCCTTCATCCGGTCCATGTACTTCACAATCAGTTACTACCATGATATCCTCGTCTGGAAATTCAAAGTTCATAGATTGGTAGTCATCCACTGCCTGGTGTGCCAAATGGTCTGCCACTACACTTCCCTTGATTGCTTTTTGAGTCGTGTACTGGATGTCGTATTCTATCAAGATCATCTGCCATCTTGCTATTCTTCCGGACAAAGCGGGCTTTTCGAATATGTACTTGATTGGATCCAATTTTGAAATCAACAGAGTAGTGTGAGTCAACATATACTGTCTCAGCCGGTGAGCAGTCCATACCAAAGCGCAACAAGTTTTCTCGAGCAGTGAGTATCGGGTCTCACAGTCGGTAAACTTTTTGCTAAGGTAATAAATGGCATGCTCTTTTCAGCCAGACTCGTAATGCTGCCCCAGTACACACCCCATTGAGCTGTCAAGTACTGTCAAGTATAGTATTAGAGGTCTCCCTTCAACCGGTGGCATAAGAATGGGTGGTTCTTGGAGATACTCCTTGATTCTGTCGAAAGCGGCCTGACATTCATCGTTCCAACGTACTACTTGATCTTTCTTCAGCAGCTTGAAGATTGGTTCACAGGTAGCAGTTAGATGTGAGATGAATCGGGCAATATAGTTCAGCCGTCCTAGAAAGCCTCTGACTTCTTTCTCTGTCTTGGGAGCTGGCATCTCTTGTATGGCTTTCACCTTGGCAGGGTCCACTTGAATACCTTTGTCGCTTACGACAAAGCCTAGCAATTTTCCAGATCTCACCCCGAAGGTGCACTTGTTTGGGTTCAACCTCAGCTTGTACAACTTCAGACGGTCAAAAAATTTCTGTAGATGGTCAAGGTCTTCCTCCTCAAATTGGGACCTTGCAATCATATCATCGACGTACACTTCGATCTCATGATGGATCATGTCATGAAACAAAGCAACCATGGCACGTTGGTAGGTTGCCCCAGCATTTTTCAACCCAAAAGGCATGACCTTGTAGCAAAAGGTGCCCCACTGAGTAACAAAAGTGGTCTTCTCCATGTCTTCAGGAGCCATCTTGATTTGGTTATATCCGGAGAAACCGTCCATGAAGGAGAACATCTTGTACTGAGCAGTATTGTCAACCAGAACGTCGATATGAGGCAGAGGGAAATCATCCTTAGGGCTCGCCCTGTTCAAATCCCTGTAATCAACACACATTCTGACCTTACCATCCTTCTTCGGCACTGGAACCACGTTGGCAACCCACTGAGGGTAAGAAGTCATTGCAAGAAAACCGACATCAAATTGTTTCATAACCTCAGCTTTGATTTTCTCGGACATCTCTGGGCGCATACGGCGGACCTTCTGTTTAACCGGAGGGTAGTCTTCCTTGGTAGGCAGGTGATGAACCACAATGTCAGTATCCAACCCAGGCATGTCTTCGTAGGACCAGGCAAAGATTTCCACATAGTCATGCAGCATCTGAATCAACCGGTGTTTCACGCTAGCCTCCAGATTGGCACCAATCTTGACTTCCTTTCTGTCTGTCTCAGTACCCAGATTTATCGTTTCCACTGGCTCTTCATGTGGCTGAATGGCCCTCTCTTCCTGGAGTAACAGTCTTGCAAGCTCACCAGGCACTTCGTAATCATCTTCACCTTCGTCTTCGGCTAAGTTGATCGGATTTTCGAAGTCATAACTGGCAGTAGCAGAGTCGTTACCAGTGAGATCCAGAGTGGATTGAAACCTGTATGAGTGAGTGAGTGTAAATATAGCTGTTTTGCAATATGTAAAGAAAGAAAGGGAGCACAAGATTTGAAATGTAAAAAATGTCCAATGCTTTTATTAATGATATATGGAAGTGACACATAATAAGCCCTCACAAATGACGCCACGGTGCCCCGGGTAAGACACCGAACCATAAAGTTTCAAATTAATGTTCGTTACAAATTCAAAACAAAAGAGTTTATTACTGAGTGACAAATGTAATAGGTATGAAATATTTTGCATTCCAGTTGCTTGGTCCACCGTCGGTCGTTGGGTAGATCCAGCTGTCAAAATCAGATTCCTCCACATCGTCTTCAATAGCATTTACTCCCAGGTTGGTGATGAACACAGGAGGTCTTCCAATCCTTGCCTTGCGCACAGCCTTCTGAGCTTCTGCAGTGAAACCCAAGCCAAACTTGTCAGTATTTGGAGTGAAATCAGGAAGTCTGCCCCAGTTTGCACACTCACCCTTCTCAATCACAGCCTGAGCATCCTTTAAGGAAGCCATCTCCAAAGGGGAGTCTTCTTCAGTCACTGTCTCTGCTGCTGCCAATGTCTGAGGCACCTCTTCAAAGTGTTGAAAGGGGGTCTCAATGAACTCCCCATCCATTTCTATGTACCGGAACGAGTTGAGGTGGCTGACCATGTATTCCTCTTCCCCTTGCACTGTTACGATCTTCCCCCTGACCGGATACTTAAGCTTCTGATGCAATATGGAGGTCACAGCTCCTGCCTTGTGGATCCAAGGACGACCCAGCAAACAAGAGTAGGACGGTCGGATATCCATCACATAGAATTTTGAATCAAAGACTTATGAACCAACCCTGATTGGGTTGTCAACCTCGCCGTGTACCATCCTTTTGGACCCGTCAAAGGCCCGGACAACAATGTTACTAGGCTTGAGCTCTAAACCCTCACAATCCAGCATGTCTAGAGCTTTCTTGGGTAGTACGTTTAATGAAGAACCAGTGTCAACCAGCACATGGGCAAGAGTAGTGCCCCTGCATTCAATGGAGACATGCAGGGCATCATTATGGTTCTTCCCCTTGGCCGTCAGATCAGCGTCAGAGAAACCCAGACCATTATCAGCAGTTAAGTTGGCCACACAGTCGGTGAATTGATCAGTAGACGTTTCTTGTGGCACGTGGTCCGTCTTTAGGAAAGCAATCAGAGCCTTGGCATGGGCCTCTGAACACAACAACAGTGATAGCATAGAAATTTTAGAGGGGGTGTGCCCCAGCTGCTCAACCACATTGAAATCACTTTTCTTGATGATCTTGAGAATCTCTTCCATCTCTTGCTTGGAAGCTTCAGCATTGGTTGTCTTCGGTGCCTCCGTCCGGGCAGGTACATCAGTAGCAATCCCTTTGCCCCGAGTGCCAGATGACTCGGCAGCAGGGGTAGAAACAGGAACTTGGTCAGGAGGAGAAGTGGGCACACTTGCAGGTGTGATGACAAGAGGTCTCTGGATGGCTGGTGGCGCAATATCTGGTGAGAACAGTCTGCCACTGCGAGTGACCTTGGCAGGCCCGGTGATGTTGCTGACGCCAGTAGCAGTATCAAACTCTTGTTTTACTCCAAGAACATAAATATCTGCCCCATAGTGCCACGGGACAACCTTGTCAGACTTATAGGGGATGGGCCCCGGAACAGTGATGATGATAGGAGTAACCTTGTGAACAAGCATGATTTTGACAGGCTTCTTTGAAGGAGCCTTAGGAGGGTTGTTGAAAATGGTGACAATAGAAACTTCTTCAGTACGGACAGCAGGAACAACAATCTTCTTGAACAAGATCTCTTTGCTATCCATCAGGTTTTGGACGCCTGACTTCAGCAAAGGACAACCAGCAGGTGAAACAGCACATAAACGACAACCTTTAATACATCCCGGAAATAAACCGGCTAGCAACAGGTTCCTCTTGATGGTCAACAACGGAGTAGCAATATCATCCATAGAAGCTACATACAGATCCTCTTCCACAACATTCACTCCATGCTGGGGCATGGGAGCAGTCACAACATTGGGCCTTTCGGGCGCCTCGAACTGTATTTCCTTAGCGTCAATAAGGTCCTGAACCTTATTCCTCAGAGCCCAACAATCATCAGTAGAATGCCCCGGGCTGTCAGAGTGATAAGCACAGCGGACGTTGGGATTGTACTTTGGAGATGCTGTGTTTACCACCTTCAGAGCTTCCTTGACAGTTACCAGGCTGGTTGACAGCAGTTGCGGCAATATCTGAGAGAGGGTCATGCTGAGCCGAGTATACTGCCTTTTGGGCCTCTCGACTCTTGGCTGGTTATATTGTTGAGGAGCAGCAGCAGGCTTAGAAATTACCACCGTGTTGACAGCTTGGCGGCGTTCCGGTTTATTCTGTCTCCTGGGACCTTACACAACACTAGCTTCCTTCTTGAAGGGCTTCTTTTCAGTACTCGAGGAGGCGCCTTTCTGTATCTTCCCCGATTTGATACCAGCTTCGATCCTCTCACCAGTCAGGATCAGGTCCATAAACCCAACAGAGGAATTACCAATCAGGTGGTTGAAAAATGGACCAGACAGGGTCCCCAAGAACATGTCCACGAGTTCACGATCAGTCAACGGTGGCTGCACCCTGCCAGCCAGGTCTCTCCATTTCTGTGCATACTCCTTAAAACCTTCACCCGTTCCCAGTGACATACCCTGGAGTTGGGTACGCGTGGGAGCGAGGTCGGAATTGTACTGATATTGCTTATAAAAAGCAGTAGCCAAGTCCTCCCAGTTACGAATATTGGTTCCATCCAGCTGATAGAACCATTCGAGTTGAGTCCCTGAAAGACTCTCCTGGAAGAAATGGATCCATAAGTTCTTGTCTGCAGTGTAAGGCTGGATCTTCCTTACATAAGAACAGAGGTGCAGCTTAGGACAGGAAGCCCCGTCGTACTTCACAAAGGCAGGTGCCTTGAACTTGTGTTGGATCACCACCCCAGAAGATAACCCTAAGTCTCCAAAATCCAACCCAGGAACACGTTGAATCTCCATAGCATTTAACCGGTCCTCCAGCTGTTTGTACCTGTCCTCAGCAGGAGGGTATTGTTCATCATTGAAATCTGTCTCTGTGTCAGAGACCACGGGACTAGGAACCCTTCCCTCCTGGTGACTGCCTTCCCCAACAGATGGAGTAGTCCTCTTAGCTTCATTCTGCAGTGTATTCCCGAGTCTGCGTCCAGTGTTGAACAACACAGTTCTCTTCTTCTTCTTCTTCTTCAGGAGCAAAGTCTTCAACTCCTGTTGTCCATGGGCCAAGCTCATGACCATCTCTTGAAACTGGGCGTTCTGGGCCTGGAGGGCCTTGATAGCTTGTTCAGTAGTTGGTTCAGGATTCATGATGATTGAGTGCTGAAATAAACAGCGAAGAAGATTAAGCAACCTGTAGAAAAAGGGTACCTGTGATGCATATGATGAATGCAATGCGTATGAATTATGTTTTCAAAGACAATCGGGAATCAACTTTGTAGACAAAAGGAACACACTTTATTAGATTTAAACTTTGGAATTTAAATTATTCAACAAATTTCCCTTAGGCGTTACAGGAATGAAAATACTGAAAAGGAAATAAAAGCTGTAAAGGAAACATCCAAAGCCCATCAGTGCTCCCATGGCCTCCTCTTCTCAGTACGGATATAGTCATTCATGATCCGCTCGTTCTCCAATTGCTTGGTCAGCTTCTGGATCTTCTGTTCCTGTTCGTTGAACTTTTCCCGATAAGAATCCCGCTCTTCCTGTAGTTGCGCCCAAGACCTCTTTAGTGTATCAACATCAGTGGGTATCTGAGGAGGGAGTATGGTTGGAGGAACCCCGTCTCTATCAGGAATTTCAAGAATGATAGGCCTGACAGCTTCATATGGCATACCTAACTTCTGAGCACGGATGCGGACCCATCTGTAATAGGGTTCCATTGGTAGAGAAGTCTTCGGTCCCAACTCATATGGGTCAGCTTTGTGAATTCTGTCCCAAGCTTTGATGAATCTACGGCGTAGTTCGTCACTATCTACCTGAAACTCAAAACTGATGTGAGGCACCAACATCTCATGAGGCCCTGCTCTTCTGGCTCTTCCAAACTGACGGAGAGCTAAACATGGATTATAAGAGATTCCTCCCTGAGTACCAATCAATGGAACATTAGGATATTCTCTGCAACGATCAATAACAGCCACCTCATCTAAACCTCTGAGAGTCCAAATGATGTCATTATCAGTGAGAGACATTAACCTATGAGTCCAACCTCTTCCTTCTTGGTTCTTTAGCACAAACTTGGGGAGGTGAGAAATAAACCACCTCACTAACAAAGGAGTACAACACCACAGAGTTCCTCGTCTTCGGGCAGTACGAGCATAGAGTTGTTGCAGGATATCACCCAAGAGAGTGGGTACAGGGTTCCGAGACATGAAGATCCTTATGGCATTGATATTGACAAAGTTATCAGGATTTGGAAACAATACTAGACCATAGATTAAGAGAGCCAGAATGTCCTCGTACGCCCTGAAGTCTAAGTCATTCCAGAAACTGTTAGCTTTACCAATCAGAAACTTAGCCAAGAAGCCCTTAACTCCGCTTCTAGTCACCCAGTTGTCCATTACCTCCTTGTTGGTCAAAGGAAGGGCTGCAACAATCTCCTCAAGTCTAAGAGCCTTTTCCCAACTGTGATCGGTGGAAATAGAACTGACTGTTTTTTAAGCTGGTTCGCGAAATGTCGCGGAAGCAAAAGTCGCCACCGTCTTTTATTTTCTCCAACATGGACAGGACAAAAGCACAGCAAAATTCCTTATGAGATAGTTTCTCGGTTCAGGAGGTAGATTTATAGAAAGGGAAGGTGTTAGCACCCTTTCTATCCATGGTTATCCATGGGCTCTTAGATACTTGCTCATTGTGTTTTCAAAAGGTTTGCTTTTCAAGTGTGAGTGGGTTTGAAAAAGTTTCTTTGAAAGATTTCTGAATAACTCTTGTATCAGTCCTCAAGAGTGTTTGAAAAATTGTTTTGAAAGCTTTTTGCAAGTGTCGGTGTGAAAAGAGTTTTGATTTGTTTTTGAATAGAGCAAGTATCTATGAGTCATCTACCTACCCTAAGGAATTAAGCTGTGTAAATGTCCTTAAGGTAGTGCCATCCCACCATTGAGAGGTAGGTAGCACCGCCGTTGGAGGTGTTCGGGTCAATTCGAGTGTAGGGACTGTGTGGTCACCGAAGCAACAGTTAGGACACCTTAGAAGCTACCCTTATGTCCTTGATCCTTTTTTAATCCGAGGCAACCGTTTCGAGGCAACTTTTCCGAGGCAACCGTTTCGAGGCAACCTGTTTCGAGGCAACTGGATCATGGACATAAGGACTTACTAAAACGTCCTATACTTGACGACCACGTTTCGAAGGCAACAGGTGAGGCGTACCATAGAAGTGGTGTGTGAACTTGTGTGTTGTTTTCAATTAAGTTTTTATCTTTGATCATGGCATTTGTGAGCTACGCTTGTTTTTAATTAGCCATACATTCTTTCATGCAATTTAGAATTTAAGGGTGCGGAAATTTAAATGCGGAAAGATAAATCCTACGCTATTACAAGGCGCGGGTCTATACATCGCCAAAATACAAAGACCCGTTTGGTAAAAAATGCGGAAAGTAAAAAGACCTAATTACTATTACAAGCCTTGAGCAGTTACATAATATTCGAAAAGAAAAAAGAATAACGTGCGAAAGAATAAAAGCAGGACGTCTGAGGGTTTTGACCCTTTTGAAATTAAAGGCTAATTATTATTTAATTAAAGAAAAGAAATTGTTTTTTATGTTTTTGGTATTTAATGAAAACAAGAAAAGAATTAAAATTAGAAGGAAACCCTAGTTCTACGTATTTTAATTATTAATAAAAAGAAATATTAAAGTTACTCTAATTTACTAATTAATTAATGTACATGTTTATTTACAAAAATAAATAGTAATTATAATAATAAATGAGAAAAATAATTAATTAAGAAAAGGATGAAAAATTTCAAAAACCCTAAGTCTAGATATTTTTTATTTATTAAGAAAAGATTAAAGTTTAAACCCTAAATTAAACTAAATTAATTATTAAAATTTATTTACAAAATAAATTAATGGTGAATTAAATATTAATTAAACATATTTTGTATTTTTCTGTTTTTATTATGGAAAAAATTATTTTATGGAATTAAAGAAACAATTAAAAAACAATTAAAAGAATTAAAATTGAAAAGAAAAGAAAATTAAAAAAATGCAAACCAGGGGTATCAGGCCCCAAAGGGAGGTTTGTTTGAAGCAAATTTGGCCCATCAGCATAGGCCTTGCTTTGACTTTTGGTATCATGTGTGGGATGATTGACTGAGGTGCACCCTAGGCGTTGTCTCCTGACCACTGGATTGGATCTCCTGGCCACTTGGCAGGCTCAAGCGTGAGGCTCATGGTGGAGTTCTGGATGAAGCGCTGCATGGAGTTGAGTTAGAAAAAATAATAGCAATTGTATGGGGGACCTGGGAATCGAACCCAGGTCCCAATGCTTGCAATGCCTCTCCTCCACCAACTGAGCCACTTAGCGCGTTTGTCTATATAATGGAAAACATATATTATAATGAAAAACAAAAGTTAATGATATAAAACAAAAAAAACGCGCTGAAATTCAAATGCTCCAGTCACGCCTTGCCACACATGCTTCGTCTTCGTCTTTTCCTGCAAATTGTAAAACAAGTAGCGGGGGTTTTAAACCCCCACTAAATAGAACAGTGCATAATAGCGAATAGGCCCACAGCTTATATAAATTGAGCGCGAGGTATTGGTTTGTTTCGTCTTGATGTCACGAATTCATCCATACAGGTTTCAAGGTCCAATTTTACCGTATAGGGAAAGCCCTAATTTTCAAGTCTTGGAACCCTAGATATCCTTCAATGGTAGATTTCAGTTTAGGAAGAGTTAGGTCAATTAACCTATGCCAATCGCTTCAGAATGATGTTAGTAACATAAATCAACAATTAAAACACATGAATGATGCGTGAAAATTAAAAACCGATTATGGAAATGTTTGTGATAAACGTGACTCAGTTCTACCAATTCTTGGAGTATGGAGACTTGTTCTTGATGCCAGTAGTTTCCTAGCAATGTCAGTAAGGCAATGGAAGTATTTTGAAGCCTTGAATCACCCTGCAAATGTGATTTCAGATTCCAAGTTTTTGATGAAAATTTGCAATTTGGTTCTATGCTTGTGAGCAGCTTTTCGTGTGTGCTTGCATTAGGTTTCACTCAGCCTTTGTATGTGAACAAATTTAGGTAAAGAGAGAGCCCATGAATCCATTGAATTTATTATTTGAAGATTTGATTTTCAATTATATCAATTTCAATCTTTTGCCATTGAAACCCTTGCCAATCATGGAAAATCTTTCCTTTTTGAATGAGAAACGATTTTCTAGCTTGCCCTAGTTTGATTTGCTGCACAAAAAGATTTGAAAAAGCATTATTTGATTTTTTTCTACAATTAAAACTAATTAAATGAATTAATAAGAATAAAAATTCAATTAATTAATTAAAAATAAGAAAATAAATCCCTTTGAGCTTAATGGGTCATGCATATGCTTTGGGTAATGATTCAAGGAAGAATTTGAGGCCCATTAGCATTTTTGAAGCTTTTGAAGCAAAGTTGACTTTTCAAAGTTCCCAAAAATTTCCCAACTTCTCCAATGCATATCTTGCTCAATTTTTAGGCTATGATCATGTTCTTGGACATTTTGGAAAGGTCTTGAAGTCCTCTAACCAATGCCTTTGGTCCCATGTCATTTTGATTTACCAATCTCAAGTTATGGTGTTTGACTTAAAGTGCCTTTTTGTTGACTTTTGAAAATGACCTATAATGTTGAAATTGATAACTTTTTGTGAGAGCATTTCTTGGACTTGAAGTGTGAATATGAGTTGTAGGAAATATCATTCTCTTCAAAATGAGCTTTGGATGGAATTTTTCTGATGAACCGTGAAGAAGTTATGCCTTGGTCAATTTGTAGTTGACTTTTCAGTTGTCCAAAAATAGAAACTTTTGCATCTTGAGACTTTTTGAGCCATACTTTGAGAATTATGATCAAGAATTGATCAAATGATGTTTGTGGCTTCAAAATAAGATGTTGACCAAAAATTTCGACTTTTGACTGTCAAATGACCATTTTGCCCCTGCAGTTGACTGTGAAGCAATTAGGGTTTTTGACTGTGCAATTTGATGCTGTGAGTCTTGAAACTTGACATATGGATGCTTGAAAATGTATGTAGGTATATGGGACTTGATTGGACCCTTGGAAACCTCAATTTCTTTGCAAGAACCAAAACCCTAATTTTGACTGTGTTAGGAGGCAATTGGACTATGCAACCTTTGAGGGATTTTAAATCATGATCTTGGCAAATCTTGAAGAATATGGGAGGGAAAATTTTGGGGTACAACAATTGCCCCTGTTCAATCTTCTTAGACCTGAGGATGTAGATTGGCTGGCGTGCCTTTCGTAATCCAAAGGTGGAAGATGATTGAACACTAGAGTGCCCAGAAATTTGCACTCACATAGTAGAATGTCAGCAGCGCGATGACAGGAATGGGATTACAGATGCCATTTGGAAAGATGATGGATAGGAGGATGGGCTTATAGATGCCATCTGGAAGTGTGACAGACCTTTGTTGGGAATGGGCTTATGGATGCCATTTGGAGACTGTCGGTATGTCGATCGCGTAAGAGATTCTTTAGCGAGAACTTGCGTACCTGAGAAAGAAAATAATTACCTGCCCTGTTACAGGAGTTGATCTTCAAATTCTTTATGTAGATGTGCCCTGGCTGGATACAGGAATCGAATCTTTAAACTCTTCAGAGGTGCCCTGGCAAGATACAAGAATCGAGTCCGGAGAATAGTCGTCAACAGATACACCATGGCAAGATACAGGAATCGGATCTTCGAACTCTTCAGACGTGCCCTGGCAAGATACAGGAATCGAGTCTGGAATATAGTCCTCAACAGATACACCCTGGCAAGATACAGGAATCAGATCTTCGAACTCTTCAGACGTGCCCTGGCAAGATACATGAATCGAGTCTGGAATTAGTCGTCAACAGATACACCCTGGCAAGATACATGAATCAGATCTTCGAACTCTTCAGACGTGCCCTGGCAAGATATAGGAATCGAGTCTGGAATTAGTCGTCAACAGATACACCCTGGCAAGATACAGGAATCAGATCTTCGAACTCTTCAGACGTGCCCTGGCAAGATACAGGAATCGAGTTTGGAATTAGTCGTCAATAGATACACCCTGGCAAGATACAGGAATCAGATCTTCGAACTCTTCAGACGTGCCCTGGCAAGATACAGGAATCGAGTCTGGAATTAGTCGTCAACAGATACACCCTGGCAAGATACAGGAATCGGATCTTCGAACTCTTCAGACGTGCCCTGGCAGGATACAGGAATCGAGTCTGGAATTAGTCGTCAACAGATACACCCTGGCAAGATACAGGAATCGGATCTTCGAACTCTTCAGACGTGCCCTGGCAGGGTACAGGAATCGAGTCTGGAATTAGTCGTCAACAGATACACCCTGGCAAGATACAGGAATCGGATATTTAGTTGCGATAGTTTATAGTAATCATCTTTGTACTGACCTTTGTCCTGAAAAGACAAAACGTTAGTTGTATGCGATGTCATGATGTATGACATGCGTGATATTATCAGAATGAATGAAATTGTATGTTCATGATGCGTATGTGCATGCTATAATGTATGAAGATATGATGTTCATGAATGTATTTTTGTCTAGGAAGAGAAATCCTTGACGGGTGTCGGGAAGTTAAATCCTGGGCTTGTGTTGAAGAGTAACGCTCTTTGTTTCTGCTGGGGATGATGGTTGCAAGAATACCGGTAGGAGAAGATGACTCCGTTGGGGAATAAACTTGGAGAATAAATTACTCTGCGGGGAGTGAACTCTGTGGGGAAAGAGAGGCACTTTGCTGAGATGTTGATGATAACTCCGTTGGGGATACCATTGTTAAGTTCTGTTGGAAGTTTTGATGAACTCCGCTGGGGATAGGAAGACTTCACCGGGGAAGATCTTTCCATGGCAATTGGCTGAGGATAAACCAGTTATATCCTGGTGGGGAAATAATCTTTTGAATAAAAACAGGGGAGGCGCGTTCATGCTCTGCAGAGGATAAGCTTCCAGAATCTACTGGGGATAAGCTTCCTACTGGGGAGATGGATCCAACTCTCCTAGGGAGACTTTTCAGATTGGACTGGGGAAATGGCTCCACTGGATGTCCGGTATTCCGTCGGGGAACAATCTGAGATCAAGATTGCCGGGGATGCTTGCTTAGGAATATCTGTATACTCCGTTAGGGAATATTGAGATTTGCTGGGGATACCCAATTTCCATAAGGCTGACTGTAGGCTAACTCTGATTGGGGAGAGTGTCGCTGACTTGCTGGCTCATTCTCTGGGGAATTAAGATATCTTGGTTACATTCTTCAGCCGAACTTACCTTGGCACCTTGGTGGACAGAGCAATTAGATTGCTTAGACAACTCATTATTGCCCCTGTTTCTGATGTTACCTGTAATTAATCCTTTGTTTCGTATGCAAATATTTATAAGTTAGCAATTAATGTCAAATGCATATATCACAAATGAACATTGGACGTTCTTCGCAAAACAAAACAGAAAAAGGAAAAACAATTGGTAATTTAGCTGAAAAGTGAATTTGTATTGATTTTTTGAATTTGCCTGTAAATAGGCATTTATGTACAAGAGGCTGACGTCCTAGTAAGAGGACGCCGCTGAACAACAGAGTTTATACAATTTTGTGAGAAGGAAAACAAAACAGCTATGTGAAAAAGATAATCCCACTGGGTTCCAACTCTGCTATCGCCTTTATATCTTCGAGCGTCTCATCACTTGGCTGCTCGGTTGAAGATGAAACTGATTGATCGATGCCGTCTGAACCTGATAGTCGATACCGGATTCTGGATGCAAGGTGATCCAATGAGACATAGTATTACGCTTTATCCCTAACTTTTTCCTGGACCGCCCTTTCGGGTTTTCAGTCCACCGGGATACCCATTTTTGCCCAAGCCGCCTTTTCAGGTTTTCGACTTGCCGGGTGTACAGATTTTTTTCATTTCATCCCTCATTTTGCCCGAACCCTTTTGGTTCGCCGGGAAACCCTAATTTTTTCCTAGGTATGTCAACCTAGCGGGTCTTTATCATGCGTAGTATCTTTTTACTATGTCTGCATTGGCGGGGTGAGGAAGGTCGTCACCATCCATGGTGGTTAGAATCATGGCTCCTCCTGAGAACACATGTTTAACCACAAATGGCCCTTCGTACGTGGGGGTCCATTTGCCCCTGGGATCACTCTGAGGAAGAATGATGCGCTTGATTACCAGGTCCCCAACTTGATACTCTTGTGGTCTGACTTTCTTGTTAAATGCCCTGATCATCCGTTTTTGATACGTTTGACCATGACAAATAGCGGTGAGTCTCTTTTCGTCAATTAGATTTAATTGATCATGTCGAGTCTGGATCCAGTCATCTTCGCTCAAGTCTGCATCCTTCATTATCCGGAGAGAGGGTATCTGGACTTCAATCGGTAAGACTGCCTCCATGCCGTAGACCAAAGAAAAGGGAGTTGCCCAGGTTGACGTTCTTGCTGAGGTACGGTACCCATGAAGAGCAAACAGTAACATCTCGTGCCAATCTTTATAGGTCACTGTCATCTTCTGCACAATCTTCTTGATATTCTTATTCGCTGCTTCTACAACCCCATTCATCTTCGGCCGGTAAGGAGAAGAGTTGTGGTGCTGTATCTTGAATTGCTCGCAGAGCTCAGTGATCATCTTGTTATTAAGATTGGTAACATTGTCCGTAATGATCCTTTCCGGGACACCGTATCGACAAATCAGATTGTGTCGAATGAACCGTGCCATGACATTCTTGGTTACAGTGGCGTAGGAAGCTGCTTCAACCCACTTTGTGAAGTAATCAATCGCTACTAGGATGAAGCGATGCTCGTTGGATGCCGTAGGTTTAATCTCGCCGATCATATCAATGCCCCACATTGCAAAAGGCCAAGGTGCAGTCAGGACATTCAGAGGAACTGGAGGAACGTGCACTTTATCTGCATAGATCTGACACTTATGGCATGTCCGAGAGTGTTGATAACAGTCGGCTTCCATTGTGGACCAGAAATATCCTGCCCAAAGGATTTTCTTTGCCATGGCGTGTCCACTGGAATGTGTTCCGAAGGTACCTTCATGCAGCTCTGCCATGATTCTTTCTGCTTCAGTCTTATCCACACAGCGCAGTAAGGTTGAATCGTGGTTTCGCTTGTACAGGATGCCGTTGCTGAGGAAGAACTTTGCTGCGAACCTTCTCAGAAACTTTTTATCATTGATGGATGCACCTTCAGAGTATTCCTGAGCTTCTAAGTACCTCTTTACCTCGTGATACCAGGGTTTTTCAATTACTGTCTCAGCCTCAAGATCACAACAATATGCAGGTTCGTCCAGTTTCCAGATAATGATCCGGGGAGCCTCATTGTCCCACTTGACTTTGAACATAGAAGACATCGTAGCTAACGCGTCCGCCAACTGATTCTCCTCTCTTGGGAAGTGTTCAAAGGTTATCTCTGTGAAATGGGGGATCCATGTCAACACACATTCTCTGTAAGGAATAAGATTCAGATGTTTCGTATCCCACTCGCCTTTGATCTGATTGATCACGAGAGTGGAATCTCCGAAGACACTCAGAAACTTGATCCTTAAGTCAATCGCAGCTTGAAGACCCATGATACACGCCTCATACTCCGCCATGTTGTTGGTGCAGTTGAAACATAGCCGGGCGGTGAGTGGAGTATGAGTGCCTTGAGGGGATATGATCACAGCGCTGATACCGTTACCTAAAGCGTTGGAGGCTCCGTCAAAGTGCATAGACCATCAGGATCCTTCCTCAGGTCCTTCATCCGGTCCAGGTACTTCACAATTAGTCACTATCATGATGCTCTCGTCAGGAAATTCGAAGTTCATTGATTGGTAGTCATCCACTGCCTGGTGTGCCAAATGGTCTGCCAATACACTTCCTTTGATAACTTTCTGAGTCGTGTACTGGATGTCGTATTCCGTCAAGATCATTTGCCATCTTGCTATTCTTCCAGACAGAGCAGGCTTTTCGAATATGTACTTTATTCGATCCATCTTTGAAATTAACAGAGTAGTGTGAGTCAGCATATACTGTCTCAGCCGGCGAGCAGCCCATACCAAAGCACAGCAAGTTTCTCGAGCAATGAGTATCGGGTCTCACAGTCGGTAAACTTTTTGCTAAGGTAATAAATGGCGTGCTCTTTTCGGCCAGACTCGTCATGCTGCCCCAACACACACCCCATTGAGCTGTCAAGTACTGTCAAGTATAATATTAGAGGTCTCCCTTCAACCGGTGGCATAAGAATGGGTGGTTCTTGGAGATACTCTTTGATCCTGTCAAAAGCGGCCTGACATTCATCATTCCAACGTACTACTTGATCTTTCTTCAGCAGCTTGAAGATTGGTTCACAAGTAGCAGTTAGGTGCAAGATGAATCGGGCAATGTAATTCAGACGTCCTAGAAAGCCTCTGACTTCTTTCTCTGTCTTAGGAACTGGCATCTCTTGTATGGCTTTAACCTTGGCAAGGTCCACTCGAATACCTTTGTCACTTACGACGAAGCTTAGCAACTTTCCAGATCTTACCCCAAATGTGCACTTATTTGGATTCAACCTCAGCTTGTACAACTTCAAACGGTCAAACAGCTTCTGTAGATGGTTAAGGTGTTCCTCCTCAGTTTGAGACCTTGCAATCATATCGTCGACATACACTTCGATCTCATGATGGATCATGTCATGAAATAAAGCAACCATGGCACGTTGGTAGGTTGCCCCAGCATTTTTCAACCCGAAAGGCATGACCTTGTAGCAGAAGGTGCCCCACTGAGTAACAAAGGTAGTCTTTTCCATGTCTTCAGGAACCATCTTGATTTGATTATAACCTGAGAAACCGTCCATGAAGGAGAACACCTTGTGCTGAGCAGTATTGTCAACCAGAACGTCGATGTGAGGTAGAGGGAAGTCATCCTTGGGGCTGGACCTGTTCAGATCCCTGTAGTCGACACACATTCTGACCTTACCATCTTTCTTTGGCACCGGAACCACGTTGGCAACCCACTGAGGGTAATAAGTCACTGCTAGAAACCCGACATCGAATTGCTTCATAACCCCGGCTTTGATCTTCTCGGACATCTCTGGACGCATACGACAAACCTTTTGTTTTACCGGAGGATAGTCTTCCTTGGTAGGAAAATGATGGACCACAATGTCGGTATCCAACACAGGCATGTCTTCGTAGGACCAAGCAAAGATCTCCACATAATCATGCAACATCTGAACCAATCGTTGCTTCACACTGAGCTCTAGATTAGCACCAATCTTAACTTCCTTCTTATTTGTCTCAGTACCCAGATTTACTGTTTCCACTGGCTCTTCATGTGGCTGAATGGCCCTCTCTTCCTGAAGTAACAGTCTTGCAAGCTCGCCAGGCACTTTGCAATCATCTTCACCTTCGTCTTCGGCTAAGTTGATCGGATTTTCGAAGTCATAATTGGCAGTAGCAGAGTCGTTACCAGTGAGATCCAGAGTGGATTGGAACCTGTATAGGTGAGTGTGTGTAAATATAGATGTTTTGCAATAAATAAAGGAAGAAAGAAAAGGAGCACAAGATTTGCAATGCGAAAAACGTCCAATGTCTTTATTCATGATATATGGAAATGTCAAGTAATAAGCCCTCACAAATGAAGCCACGGTGCCCCGGGTAAGACACCAGGCCATAAAGTTTCAATTTATTGTTCATTACAAATTAAAAACAAAGGAATTCATTACTGCGTAACAAAAGTAACAGGTATGTGGTCTTTTGCAGTCCAATTGTTCAGTCCACCGTCAGTCGTCGGGTAGATCCAACTATCAAACTCTGATTCCTCCGCATCGCCTTCAATAGCATTCACTCCCGGGTTGGTGATGAACACGGGAGGTCTTCCGATCCTTGCTTTGCGTGCAGCCCTCTGAGCTTCTGCAGTAAAACCCAGCCCAAACTTTTCATTCTTACGAGTAAAATCAGGGAGCCTGCCCCAGTTAGCATATTCACCTTTCTCAATTACAGCCCGGGCGTCCTTTAAGGAGGCCATCTTCAAAGGAAAGTATTCTTCAATCACTGTTTCCGCTGACGCCAATTTTGGATGTACCTCCTGAAAATGTTGAAAGGGGGTTTCAATAAACTCCCCGTCCATCTCTATATACTGGAACGAGTTCAGATGACTAACCATGTATTCTTCCTCCCCCTGTACTGTAACAATCTTCCCTCTGACAGGGTACTTGAGCTTCTGGTGTAGAGTGGAGGTCACAGCCCCAACTTTGTGAATCCAAGGTCGACCCAGCAAACAGGAATACGATGGACGAATGTCCATCACATAGAACGTTGAATCAAAGACTTGGGAACCAACCCGAATCGGAATATCCACTTCACCATGCATCATCCTCTTCGACCCGTCAAAGGCTCGGACAATGATGTTGCTAGGCTTCAACTCCAGGCCCTCACAATCCAACCTGTCTAAGGCCTTCTTGGGCAATACATTCAGTGAAGAACCAGTGTCCACCAACACATGAGCAAGAGTAGTGCCCCTGCATTCAATGGAGACATGCAGGGCATCATTGTGGTTCTTTCCCTTGGCGGTAAGATCAGCATCCGAGAAACCCAAACCATTGTCAGCGGTCAAATTGGCCATACAATCAGTGAATTGATCTACAGATGTCTCTTGTGGCACATGGGCCGTCTTCAGAAATGAAATCAGGGCCTTGGCATGGGCCTCTGAGCATAGCAGCAATGATAGCATAGAGATCTTGGAGGGGGTATGCCCCAGTTGTTCAACGATGTTGAAGTCGCTTTTCTTGATGATCTTAAGGATTTCCTCCATCTCTTGCTGGGAGGCATCAACATTAACAGTCTTCGGTGCCTCCATCCTGGCAGGCGCATCATCATTCCCTTTTCCCCAAGTATTAGATGACTCGGCAGCAGGGGTAGAAACTTGATCAGAAGGGGAAACCGGCGCACTTGTAGGTGTTATGATAAGAGGTCTTCGGATGACTGGTGGCGCAATGTCAGGCGAGAAGAGCCTGCCACTGCGAGTGACCTTAGCGGGACCAGTGATGTTACTGATATTGGTACTGGTGTTGAACTCTTGCTTTACTCCAAGTACATACACATCTGCCCCATAGTGCCATGGGACAGCCTTGTTAGATTCATAGGGGAGGGGCCCCGGAACAGTAATGATAATGGGTGTAACGACATGATTTTGACTGGCTTCCTCGGGGGAGCCTTGGTAGGATTGTTGAAAATTGTGACGACAAACACTTCCTCAGTGGGAACAAAAGGAACAGCGGTCTTCTTGAACAAGATTTCTTTGCTATCCATCAGGCTTTGGATGCCTGATTTCAGCAACGGACAACCAACAGGAGAAACGGCACACATAAGGCAACCCTTGCTACAACCCGGAAATAAACCGGCCAGCAGCAGGTTCCTCTTGACGGTCAATAAAGGGGTAGCAACATCATCCACAGAAACTGCATACAAGTCTTCCTCAATAGCATTTACTCCATGCTAGGGCATAGGAGCAGTCACAACATTTGGCCTTTCGGGCGCCTCAAATTGTATTTCCTTCGCATCAATAAGGTCCTGAACCTTATTTCTCAGGGCCCAGCAATCATCAGTAGAATGCCCCGGGCTATCAGAGTGATAAGCACAGCGGGCATTTGGATTATACTTCGGAGAGGTCGTGTTCACCACCTTTGGAGCCTCTCTGATGGTTACCAAGTTGGTCGATAGCAGTTGCGACAAGATCTGTGACAAGGTCATACTAAGCCGAGTATATTCCCTTCTGGGTCTCTCACCCCTTGGTTGGTTAGGTTGCCGAGGAGCGGCAACAGGCTTTGCAATTACCACCGCGTTGACAGCTTGGCGGCGCTCTGGTTTATTTTGCCTCCTAGGCCCATACACAGCACTGGCTTCCTTTTTGAAAGGCTTTTTCTCAGAATTTGAGGATGCACCTTTCTGAATTTTCCCTGATTTCATACCAGCCTCTATCCTTTCCCCAGTCAGAATGAGATCTGTGAACCCTGCAGATGAATTGCCAATGAGATGATTGAAGAACGGCCCGGATAGGGTCCCCAAGAACATGTCCACTAGTTCACGGTCGGTTAATGGTGGCTGCACCCTGCCAGCCAGGTCCCTCCACTTCTGCGCATACTCTTTAAAACCTTCTCCCGATCCTAGCGACATACCCTGGAGTTGGGTACGTGTAGGAGCGAGGTCGGCATTATACTGATACTGCTTGTAGAAAGCAGTAGCCAATTCCTCCCAGTTACGAATCTTGGTTCCATCCAGCTGATAGAACCATTCGAGATGAGTCCCTGAAAGACTCTCCTGGAAGAAATGGATCCACAAGTTCTTGTCCACAGTATACGGCTGAATCTTCCGCACATAAGATCTGAGATGTAGCTTAGGGCAGGACGCCCCGTCATACTTTGCAAAAGATGGTGCTTTGAATTTGTGTGGGATCACCACACCAGAAGATAGACCCAAGTCTCCAAAATCCAACCCAGGCACTTGCTGAATTTCCATGGCATTTAGACGATCCTCTAACTGTTTGTACTTGTCTTCAGCTGGAGGATACTGCTCCTCATTAAAATCAGTCTCATTGTCAGAGACCACCAGACTAGGAACCCTTCCCCCTTGGGGACTACCTTTCCCTACAGAAGAACCAGCTTGATCAACCTCATTCTGCAATGTGTTACCAAACCTCCGGCCCGTGTTGAATAGTACAGTTCTCTTCTTCTTCTTCTTGACCAGCAAAGCCTTCAATTCCTCTTGACCTTGGGCCAAACTCATGATCAGCTCTTGGAACTGGGCGTTCTGAGCCTGGAGGGCCTTGATGGACTGCTCAGTAGATGATTCAGGATTCATGATGCTGAAATAAACAGCGAAGAACATTAAGCAACCTGAAAAGAAGAGTACCTGTGATGCACATGATGCATGATATGTGTTTATGCAATGCATTCAAGGGTTCGAAAGTTCAAATTTGTTGTAGACAAAAAGGAACACACGTTATCATTAGGAAATAATTGTTCAGTACATCAAAGCCTCATGGGAAAAATATTACAAAAGTGAATCAATCCCAAAAGACACTGCACATCCTCTTCGGAGCAATGTAAGTGTTGAGAGTCTTTTCCTCGTACAGTAGGCGGGTGAGCTCCAAGACTTTCTTCTCACTAGCATGTAGACTGGACTCAAGAGAATTCCGTTCTTCCTTAAGCTGGATCCAGCTCTTTTGCATTTCCTCCCAGGATGTAGGCATGTCAGGATGTTGAATGGTGTAGGACACCTCTCCTTCCAAAACTGGCTCTTTGATCACAGGGAGAACATAAGGATATGGCATCGCTAACTTCTGGGAGCGGGCTCGTACCCACTTGAGATAAGGCTCCAACGGGATGGAGTTCCTGTGCCCCAGTGTCTTGCTGTCTATCTTGTTGGGCATCCTCCAAGCTCTGATAAATCTCTGGCGAAGTCCTTGTGCATCGTCGTCGAAGTCAAAAACTATGTCAGGAATTAACATGTCATGAGGGCCGTCCCTCCGAGCATAACCAAACTGTCTCCAAGCCAGACACGGGTTGTAAGTAATACCTCCTTTGATTCCAAGTAAAGGAACATTGGGAAACTCCCCGCAACGATCAATGATAGTGACATCTTCTCTGGACCGAGAACACCAATGTATGTCAGCATGTGTAAGAGTCATCAACCGTTGTGACCATCTCAAACCCCGCTCGTTCTTCAGAACTGATTGTGGAAGGTGCGAAATAAACCACCTTCCCAGGAGGGGAGTGTAGCACATAAGAACACCTCTTTTTCTCATGGTTCGAGTGTAACATGAGTGAAGGATGTCCCAAAGCAACGGAGGTATAGGATTCCTGGACATGAAGATCTGGACAACACTGATATCTATAAGCTGATCGGGATTCGGGAACAACACCAGTCCATAGACAAGGAGGGCCACAACTTCTTCAAAAGGCTTGCAGGTCAAGGGAGTTCCAACATTCTTGGGCCTTCTCAAACAGAAACCTGGCTAAGAACCCTTTGATACCACTTCTAACTTCCCAATGTCCCTTGATGTCAGATGGTTGTAGGCGTAATGCTTTAGCAATCTCGTCAAGTTTGGGTTCCTTTTCCGTACCGTTGTAGGGTAGTTGACTAAGGATAGGGATCTTCAGAAGCCGGGAGAACTCTTCCAATGTAGGCACCAGTTGATAATCCAGGAATGTAAAGCAGTGATGCAGAGGGTCAAAGAACTGGAAGAGGACCTTTATCATATCTTCCTCAATGTTGGTGTTGACCAAACTGATGAGTCTTCCATGCCTCTCACTGAAAGAAGAACTCTCGGGAATTCTGGATATAAGTTCCTTAAGCTGAGGAGGGATCCTTACAAGGCTGATCTGAATTGTCTTTCTGCGGATAGTTTCCATGTCCTACAAAACAAGAACAAAGATGAAGATTCGAACCCCTGAAATGGTTAGTCAATGCATATGATGCTGTATGATGTTATGATGCTATGATAAAAACACCACAAGTATTCACAAGAAGCAAACATGATAAAGCACACAAGTCACACCACAACCCTTAGAGTTTAGGCCAGCATGGGGTTTGGGGTACTACCCTCTTGAAGTTGGTGGGCTCAAAACCTATCCTATCAGAAGTAACCGGGTTCTAAGGGTCCCAATATCATTGGATTGCTTATATTGTTCATCGTTTCGATTTAGCCACTGAACTAGCGACCGAAATATTCCAAGAAAACAACCCTCAATTGAGTGTAGTATCGAGTATCAACCAACCTCGGACTGCACCAAAGTCAGTTATCTCACTACCCTAAAGAGGCCAAGATGGTTCAATTAAGGTTCCTAAGGTCAGTTGATGCTTCACGACACCACGCGGCGGCCCCGTACTATCCTTGACTGAACTCAAGGGTTACCGGTACTCACCAAAGTGCCACATCAACGTAGCAGACTACTTCAACCATGTCGGTATACCCCGCACAGTTCCCTCACAGTCTTGTTGCTACTTTCTAAGAAGGTATCCCCCAGATCTGGGTTAGGATCTATAGAACTCCCAAGACAGTACCCACAATAATAAAGCAAACAATTCAGACAATTGAAAACACAAGTGATCTTAGTCCTAAGGTACACCTCACTTTTAAAATATCCCCAGCAGAGTCGCCAGTTCTGTGATCAGTGGAAATAGAACTGACTGTTTTTTAAGCTGGTTCGCAAAATGTCGCGGAAGCAAGAGTCGCCACCGTCTTTTATTTTCTCCAACATGGACAGGACAAAAGCACAGCAAAATTCCTTATGAGATAGTTTCTCGGTTCGGGAGGTAGATTTATAGAAAGGGAAGGTGTTAGCACCCTTTCTATCCATGGTTATCCATGGGCTCTTAGATACTTGCTCATTGTGTTTTCAAAAGGTTTGCTTTTCAAGTGTGAGTGGGTTTGAAAAAGTTTCTTTGAAAGATTTCTGAATAACTCTTGTATCAGTCCTCAAGAGTGTTTGAAAAATTGTTTTGAAAGCTTTTTGCAAGTGTCGGTGTGAAAAGAGTTTTGATTTGTTTTTGAATAGAGCAAGTATCTATGAGTCATCTACCTACCCTAAGGAATTAAGCTGTGTAAATGTCCTTAAGGTAGTGCCATCCCACCATTGAGAGGTAGGTAGCACCGCCGTTGGAGGTGTTCGGGTCAATTCAAGTGTAGGGACTGTGTGGTCACCGAAGCAACAGTTAGGACACCTTAGAAGCTACCCTTATGTCCTTGATCCTTTTTTAATCCGAGGCAACCGTTTCGAGGCAACTTTTCCGAGGCAACCGTTTCGAGGCAACTTGTTTCGAGGCAACTGGATCATGGACATAAGGACTTACTAAAACGTCCTATACTTGACGACCACGTTTCGAAGGCAACAGGTGAGGCGTACCCTAGAAGTGGTGTGTGAACTTGTGTGTTGTTTTCAATTAAGTTTTATCTTTGATCATGGCATTTGTGAGCTACGCTTGTTTTTAATTAGCCATACATTCTTTCATGCAATTTAGAATTTAAGGGTGCGGAAATTTAAATGCGGAAAGATAAATCCTACGCTATTACAAGGCGCGGGTCTATACATCGCCAAAATACAAAGACCCGTTTGGTAAAAAATGCGGAAAGTAAAAAAGACCTAATTACTATTACAAGCCTTGAGCAGTTACATAATATTCGAAAAGAAAAAAGAATAACGTGCGAAAGAATAAAAGCAGGACGTCCGAGGGTTTTGACCCTTTTGAAATTAAATTGAAATTAAAGGCTAATTATTATTTAATTAAAGAAAAGAAATTGTTTTTTATGTTTTTGGTATTTAATGAAAACAAGAAAAGAATTAAAATTAGAAGGAAATCCTAGTTCTAAGTATTTTAATTATTAATAAAAAGAAATATTAAAGTTACTCTAATTTACTAATTAATTAATGTACATGTTTATTTACAAAAATAAATAGTAATTATAATAATAAATGAGAAAAATAATTAATTAAGAAAAGGATGAAAAATGTCAAAAACCCTAAGTCTAGATATTTTTTATTTATTAAGAAAAGATTAAAGTTTAAACCCTAAATTAAACTAAATTAATTATTAAAATTTATTTACAAAATAAATTAATGGTGAATTAAATATTAATTAAACATATTTTGTATTTTTCTGTTTTTATTATGGAAAAAATTATTTTATGGAATTAAAGAAACAATTAAAAAACAATTAAAAGAATTAAAATTGAAAAGAAAATAAAATTAAAAAAATGCAAACCAGGGGTATCAGGCCCCAAAGGGAGGTTTGTTTGAAGCAAATTTGGCCCATCAGCATAGGCCTTACTTTGACTTTTGGTATCACGTGTGGGATGATTGACTGAGGTGCACCCTAGGCGTTGTCTCCTGACCACTGGATTGGATCTCCTGGCCACTTGGAAGGCTCAAGCGTGAGGCTCATGGTGGAGTTCTGGATGAAGCGCTGCATGGAATTGAGTTAGAAAAAATAATAGCAATTGTATGGGGGACCTGGGAATCGAACCCAGGTCCCAATGCTTGCAATGCCTCTCCTCCACCAACTGAGCCACTTAGCGCGTTTGTCTATATAATGGAAAACATATATTATAATGAAAAACAAAAGTTAATGATATAAAACAAAAAAAACGCGCTGAAATTCAAATGCTCCAGTCACGCCTTGCCACACATGCTTCGTCTTCGTCTTTTCCTGCAAATTGTAAAACAAGTAGCGGGGGTTTTAAACCCCCACTAAATAGAACAGTGCATAATAGCGAATAGGCCCACAGCTTATATAAATTGAGCGCGAGGTATTGGTTTGTTTCGTCTTGATGTCACGAATTCATCCATACAGGTTTCAAGGTCCAATTTTACCGTATAGGGAAAGCCCTAATTTTCAAGTCCTGGAACCCTAGATATCCTTCAATGGTAGATTTCAGTTTAGGAAGAGTTAGGTCAATTAACCTATGCCAATCGCTTCAGAATGATGTTAGTAACATAAATCAACAATTAAAACACATGAATGATGCGTGAAAATTAAAAACCGATTATGGAAATGTTTGTGATAAACGTGACTTAGTTCTACCAATTCTTGGATTATGGAGACTTGTTCTTGATGCCAGTAGTTTCCTAGCAATGTCAGTAAGGCAATGGAAGTATTTTGAAGCCTTGAATCGCCCTGCAAATGTGATTTCAGATTCCAAGTTTTTGATGAAAATTTGCAATTTGGTTCTATGCTTGTGAGCAGCTTTTCGTGTGTGCTTGCATTAGGTTTCACTCAGCCTTTGTATGTGAACAAATTTAGGTCAAGAGAGAGCCCATGAATCCATTGAATTTATTATTTGAAGATTTGATTTTCAATTATATCAATTTCAATCTTTTGCCATTGAAACCCTTGCCAATCATGGAAAATCTTTCCTTTTTGAATGAGAAACGATTTGCTAGCTTGCCCTAGTTTGATTTGCTGCACAAAAAGATTTGAAAAAGCATTATTTGATTTTTTTCTACAATTAAAACTAATTAAATGAATTAATAAGAATAAAAATTCAATTAATTAATTAAAAATAAGAAAATAAATCCCTTTGAGCTTAATGGGTCATGCATATGCTTTGGGTAATGATTCAAGGAAGAATTTGAGGCCCATTAGCATTTTTGAAGCTTTTGAAGCAAAGTTGACTTTCCAAAGTTCCCAAATATTTCCCAACTTCTCCAATGCATATCTTGCTCAATTTTTAAGCTATGATCATGTTCTTGGACATTTTGGAAAGGTCTTGAAGTCCTCTAACCAATGCCTTTGGTCCCATGTCATTTTGATTTACCAATCGCATGTTATGGTCTTTGACTTAAAGTGCCTTTTTGTTGACTTTTGAAAATGACCTATAATGTTGAAATTGATAACTTTTTGTGAGAGCATTTCTTGGACTTGAAGTGTGAAGATGAGTTGTAGGAAATATCATTCTCTTCAAAATGAGCTTTGGATGGAATTTTTATGATGAACCATGAAGAAGTTATGCCTTGGTCAATTTGCAGTTGACTTTTCAACTATCCAAAAATAGAAACTTTTGCATCTTGAGACTTTTTGAGCCATACTTTGAGAATCATGATCAAGAATTGATCAAATGATGTTTGTGGCTTCAAAATAAGATGTTGACAAAAAATTTTGACTTTTGACTGTCAAATGACCATTTTGCCCCTGCAGTTGACTGTGAAGCAATTAGGGTTTTTGACTGTGCAATTTGATGCTGTGAGTCTTGAAACTTGACATATGGATGCTTGACAATGTATGTAGGTATATGGGACTTGATTGGACCCTTGGAAACCTCAATTTCTTTGCAAGAACCAAAACCCTAATTTTGACTGTGTTAGGAGGCAATTGGACTATGTAACCTTTGAGGGATTTTAAATCATGATCTTGGCAAATCTTGAAGAATATGGAGGGAAAATTTTGGGATACAACACCAGCCAATGAAGGGGATTTGATCCAATATAGGGATACCAAGCAAATCAGAGAATTCTTCCAGGGTAGGGACCAGCTGGAAGTCTTGAAAGGTGAAGCAATTGTACAAGGGATCATAAAACTGGGTCAAGACACTCATCAGTTGTTGATCCCACTTTGAAGTGACTAAACCGAGGAGAGAACCATGCCTCTGGATGAAGGAAGCAGTGCTTGGAATTCTTTTAACCAACTCTTTAAGCAAATCAGGTGGGTGAACAAAGTTGAGCCGGATAATGTTCCTTCGCACAGGCATCATGATGTCCTACAAAACAGAGCAAAGGTGAAACCCTCTTGTCTTTGAAATAGGTCAGTCCTTATGCAGGATGCATGCAATGGTATGATGGTATGATGTTATGGTAAAGCACACCACAAGTATTCACAAAGGCAAACATGATAAGGCACACAAGTCACACCAGACAGCCCTTAGAGTTTAGGCCAGCATGAAGTTCAAGTACTACCCTCTTTCAGTTTCGTTGGTTAAGACCTGTCCTATCAAAAGTAACCGGGTTCTAGAGGATCCCAATATCACTGACTACCCTCAATCGGTCATAACTCCAGCGTCGCAATCTTTTCTTGCGGCCAAAACCATCGCGAGAGTTTAGCCTCAATGGGTGTAGCATACTGCTACTGTTCTATGGCCAAGTTGGGTCACATTAGGGTTCTAAGGTCGGCTGGTGCTTAATGACTCCTCAGAAGACCCATATTCTCCTCGTTGCAACACAAGGGATATCGGTACAGACCAAGGTGCCACACCAACGTAGCCACTGCTTCACCCGTGTCGGTCTATGCCGGACAGGTCCCTCACAGCTTATGCTACCTAAAAGGGTATCCCCAGATCCGGGTCAGGATCTATGAAATTCCGATGCAAAGCCCACAAATATAAAGCAATCAAAGCAAAGCAATTGAAAACATAAGTATGATTTAATCCTAAGGTACACCTCACTTTTATATTCCCCAGCAGAGTCGCCAGTTCTGTGATCGGTGGAAATAGAACTGACTGTTTTTTAAGCTGGTTTCACGAAATGTCACGGTAAGCAAGAGTCGCCACCGTCTTTTATGTTCTCCAACATGGAAAGGACAAAAGCACAGCAAAATTCCTTCTTTGAGAATGTTTCTCGGTTCGGGAGGTAGATTTATAGAAAGGGAAGGTGTTAGCACCCTTTCTATCCGTGGTTATCCACGGGCTCTTAGGTACTTGCTCTTATGTTTTCAAAATTGTTTGCTTTTCAAATGTGTGTGGGTTTTGAAAAAAAAGTTTCGTTTGAAAAGTTTCTAAGTAACTCTTGTATTTGTCCTCAAGAGTGTATGAAAAATTTGTTTGAAAACTTTTTGAAAGTGTAGGTGCGAAAAGTTGTTTTTGTTTGTTTTGAAAAGAGCAAGTACTTGAGAGAATCTACCTACTCTAAGGAATTAGGCTGTGTAAGAGTCCTTTAGATAGTGCTATCCCACCATTGAGAGGTAGGTAGCACCGTCGTTGGAGGTATTCGGGTCAATTCGATTATCGGGACATGTGTGGTCACCGAAGCAATGGTAGGACACCTTAGAAGTAACCCTAATGTCCTAGATTCTTTTATCCGAGGCATCCGTTTCAAGGCAACTGGATCTTTAGACAAAGGGCGACCTCTAAGACGTCCTATACTTGATGACCACGTACGAGGCAACCAGTGAGGCGTACCCTAGGAGTGGCATGTGCTTGTGTTGTTGTTTTTTAGTTAATGTTATCTCGTACATGTTATTTGTGAGCTACAGATTGATTTTATTTACGTACATTCTTGCAGGCATATTAGCAGTTAGGAGTGCGGAAAATAAATTACAGAAATGTAAATTCTAACTATTACAATGCGCGGGTCTATACATCGCCAAAAAACAAAAACCCGTTTTTAAAAAGTAAATGCAGAAAATTAAGGAAAGCGATAAAATCCTAATTACTATTACATCCTCTATACAGATCCATGAATATCATCAGAATAAATAAATACGCGCGAAAGAATTAAATCGGGAACGTCCTAAGAGTTTTGACCCTTTTAAGAAAAGAATTGAGTTTTTTTGTCCTTTTTGTAATTAATGAAATTAAAATTATGACTAATTAATTATATAATTAAAAAAATGTTTTTTTTGTGTTTTTTATATTTTTAATGAAAATAAAAGGAATTAAAATTAAAAGTTAACCTAATTCTAAATTGTTTTATTTATTTATTATAAAGAAAAGAGATTAAAATTGACCTAATTAAACTATTTTATTTATTAGTATTTTATTTACAAAAATAACATGAAATTAAATAAATAATAATGATATTAGTTTTTTTTTTGGGTTTTTTATGGGAAAAGTTAGTTATGTTAATTTAGTGATAATTAGAAAAATTAATAAACAAACAAAATAGAAATATAAAACAAGAAGAAAAAGGGATGAACCAAAAAAAGGGGGGTTAAGTGAAGCAATCTGGGCCCAATAGTGATCAAGCCCTTGCTGACTTTTGGAATTGCCTGGAGCACGTTGACTCATGAGCATGGTGCTCATCATTTTCTGGCCTTTGGATTGATCTTTGAGGCCACTTGGCATGTGGAACACTGAAGGTTCATGGTGAAACGCTGTTATGAATCTGCATAGGAATATGTTAGAGAAAAAATGAAACAAGCGTTTGGGGGACCTGGGAATCGAACCCAGGTCCCAATGGTTGCAAGCCACACCATCTTCCACTGAGCCACTTGAGTGCTTTTGTTAATATAACAATTAAACAAATTAAAATATGAAAACAACTATTATTCTGGAAATTAAAAACAAATCCGCGCGTTATTTGAACTAGCCAGTCACACGCCTCCACGTACTTCGTCTTCCTCTTTTTCCTGTAAAAAGCAAAACAATTAGCGGGGGTTTTTAACCCCCACAACCTGCATCAAGAGAAAATAGCGAATAGGCGTACGCTAATTAGAAATTGTTCGTGAGGGATGTTTTGATTTCGTCTCATCCTGACGAATCCAACCATGGTCTTTTCAAAGCCTGATTTTCCCTATTCTGAAAAGCCCCAAATCAGGACCTTGAAAACCCTAGAATTTGTCTATGGCGTTTCCCGTTTTAGGACACCACAGCGCAATTGTCTTATACCAAAAGCTTCAGAAGGATGTTAGCAGTGTAAATCAATGATCATAATGCGTAAATGATGCACAAATATTGAATTACGATTAAAGGAATAATGGTCAAACCGTGTGACTGGTTCTTGGGATTCCTGAAGTATTGGAGCTTGCTTATGATTGCAATAGATTCCTGGCAATGCTGGCAACATGTTAGAATCAAGAAAAGTGTTTGAATTGTGCTGGAATATGGATTTCAGTTTTCAACTTTTCTTCAAGTTTTTGGAATTTGGTTCTGCCGTTTCAATGAGTTCTAGGTCTTGTATACTATATGGAACACTTGCATATGTATGTTTGAATGAGAATCAGTCAATATTAAGAGCCTTAACCTTGTGCAATGATGTTTTGAGATTTCTTCATAACCACCATTAAAGCATTTTCCAATTTTGTTCAAATTTGAATTTTCATGCTTAATTCAGCTTGGCACGAATTTGGTAGATGTATTATGACACATGAAAGCCATTCAAATCAAAAGATGTCATTGAATTAATTTTTTTTGAATTTATTTGAATTTTATAGATTTAAAATGAATTAAATCAAATAAAATTAAATAAAAATAGAAAAATTAATGTTTAATCTTGAAATTGATCATGGGACACGTGGGTGGCATGACAAGGCTGAATCAAGTGGAAAAAGTGGGCCCTTTTGTCAAAAATTGAAGTTTTAAGGATAGTTGATTTTTGCCATTTCATGAAAATTTTCCAACTTCTCCAATGCATATCTTGCTCAATTTTGATCATATGAACATGTTCTTGGACATTTTGGAAATTTCTTGAAGTCCTCTAACCAATGCCTTTGGTCCCATGTCATTTTGATTTACCAATCTCAAGTTATGGTCTTTGACTTAAAATGCCTTTTGTTGACTTTTGAAAATGACCTATAATGTTGAAATTGATAACTTTTTGTGAGAGCATTTCTTGGATTTGGAATTAAGATGAGTTGTAGGAAATGTCATCCCCTTCAAAATGAGCATTGGATGAGATTTTTCTGATGAACCATGAAAAAGTTATGCCTTGGTCAAGTTACAGTTGACTTTTCAGCTGTCCAAAAATAGAAACTTTTGCATCTTGATGATTTTTGAGCCATGCTTGTGGAATCATGATCAAGACTTGATCAAATGATGATTGTGGCTTCAAAATAAGATGTTGACCAAAAATTTTGACTTTTGACTGCCAAATGACCATTTTACCCCTACAGTTGATTGCGAAGCAATTAGGGTTTTTGAATGTGCAACTTGACCTTGTGAGCCGTGAAACTTGACATGTAGGTGCTTGACAATGTATATGAGCATATGGGACTTGATTAAGCCCTTGAAAACCTCAACTTCCTTGCAAGAACCAAAACCCTAATTTGACTGGCTTAGGAGGGTGTTTGAATTGTGCAACCCTTGAGTAGACTTGAGCAAATTGAGATGATGCTTGTCAAAACTTTGAAGAATATGGGAGGGCAAATTTTGGGGTACAACAGGATGGCTTTTGGACAGAGAGAGTGATCAAACACAAAAAAAAGAGAAAAGAAAACATTCAAACATTATTAAACTCAGAATTCCCAAAACAATACCTTTGTTCTTCCCTTTTGAATCAAAGAACACAACATTTTCTGTTTCATTTCTTGCTGACACCAGAACATTCGAAGGCAGCGGCTCAGGTCCCAAACACACGCTTCAGATTAAAGGTAAGTCATCCTGACTTTGAACTTTTCATTCAGAACATCATTAAAATGTAGATATCATAGTGCTGAGACTATATATATATATATATATATATATATATATATATATATATATATATATATATATATATATATATATATATATATATATATATATATATATATATATATATATATATATATATATATATATATATATCATTTCCCAAGTAGAAATTTTATGGATCAAAACTTCTTGAAGAAAACTAGGCTCAGAATTAGGATTAGAACTTCTATAAACTGTCGTGCTTTTATTTTTCTGTTTTGCTGTTGTTAAGAACTGAATAAATTGCAGATGCTCTGGCTAATGTAAGGAAGGATGTTAAGTGTAACACATAACTTATGAGTTTTCTTTCCCACTGATTTAGCACAACACAAAATTTCTAGGCTTTCTTACTGTTTTAACACACACAAAGCTTCTAGGATTTCTTACTGTTTTAACACACACAAAACTTCTAGGATTTCTTATTGTTTTAACACACACATAACTTCTGGACTTTCTTACTGTTTTAACACACACATAACTTCTATGCTTTCTTACTGTTTTAACACACACATAACTTCTAGGCTTTCTTACTATTTTAACACACACAAAACTTCTAGGCTTTCTTATTGTTTTAACACACACAGAACTTCTAGGATTTCTTATTGTTTTAACACAACACGCAGAACTTCTGGGTTTTTTCTCACTGTTATAACACAACATAGAACTCCTGGTTTCCTCTAACGTTTCTTTCAGAACTTCAGCGCACAGCAACCCGGAACTTCTGGTTCCCTCTAATGTTTCTTTCTGAACTACAACGTGCCTAGCATCAGAACTTCTGGTCCCCTTCATTTTTCTTTCAGTAACGTGTTGATCCTGTTTTCGTTATTTTTTTTTCCTTTTCTTTCTTATTCTTATTATTTTCAGCATTGATATTATTTTTATTAATATAAAAAAGGCATAAAAAATATTTTCTATTTATTAACTAATTATTTTCCTTTTAATTTATTAAGACAAAAAAAACCATTTTCAAAACAAATACTTTCCTTTTCTTGCATTGTACAATTCAATATGGTTGTAATAGATAATTAGGATTTAAATTCTTGCAATCCCCATTTGTAAATATGTATCCCCATCCCTGAAATGATGTAATAGCTTAGGATTTATTTTCCGCATTTTATTTGCTTTCATATATTGTTAGTAATTAGGATGTATGGCAAGATAAAAATTAATAAATAGATAACCCTAATCAAAGACTAAATGCATGTAAATCAAACACACTTGCACACTAGCACCTCTAGGGTAATCTCACTTTGTTTCCTTTCAGAAAATAGTCATGTCCCTCGAATATGGGAGTTTTAGCAAAGACCTTCAATAAAATATCATATCCCCTCGATTACCCTCAATCTTGCCTTCGGTAAATAATCTAGTCCCTAAACGACATTGCTAAAACGTCCCATTGGTTGCCTTCTATGACTATACAAAATATCCCGCGCCCATCCCTTCACATTCAACGATGGGCTTTCTTACCAAAACAATGGTAAGATAACAACATCTAAAGGAGGAGGAAAAGAACATTTAAGACCTTTTGAGTAGGTATGTTACTCCTGGTTGCTCGTTTGCTCACAATAAAAACATTTTATACACCCATAATTTCACCTTGAAACATTTTCAAAAGTTAAAGCATTTTGAACGCGTTCTTATAGAGACGAGAACCATTACAAATACACTCCTTTTCAAAATACTTTCAAAACCCACATCACAAACACATCTTCAAACAAAAAGCAAGTGATCTAGCAAGAAACTAAGAGCCCATAGATAACTACAGATGAAAAGGGTGCTAATACCTTACCTTTTCATAACCTACCCCCCGAACTCAAGAAATAATCTCAAAAGGTCTTTCCTGTACTTTTCAACCTTTCCTTTTGGATAAAATAAAAGTCGGTGGCGACTCTTTCTATCCGCAATAATTGCGATCAAACGCAAAACAACCAAGTCAGTTCTCCCACCGCGTTACAGAACTGGTGACTCTGCACAGGATTTTATTAAAAGTAGGGTTACCTTAGGGCTATATCACCTTTACTTGATTTCCTTTGTTTTGTTTGCTTTACATTATGGTTCCTTGTTTGGGCTTGTTTTGATTCTCTACCCGGATCTAGGGCACCTTTTTAGGTAAGTAGCAATAAGTTGTGCAAACTGTGCAGGGTATACGGATATGGTCTAAGCAATAGCTATGTTAGTGTGACACATTTGTTGGTACCGATAACCCTTAAGTAGTCTAAGAGAATAGAGGCTGTTGTGCGGTGTCATGAAGCACTAACTGACTTTAGAACCTTACTTGAACAACTTGGCCATTAAGAAATAGTGAGATAGCCGACTTTGGTGCAGTCTAAAGTTGGTTGATACTCGATACTACGCTCATTGAGATCAGAGTTTCGGGATATTTTGGTCGCCAATAAAGAGACTTGCACTGAAATAATGCCCGACGAAGAAAGATCAGTGATATTGAGATTCCCTAGAACCCATTTGTTGCACCCCAAAATTTACCCTCTTGATTTTGTCTTATGTTTCATCATGAATATCATATTGCATTGCATTCATACATTGTGATGGGATCAAAGTACTTTGGTTATCAAGTCTTCCTCGAGCTTTGAAGGCTGATTGCATTGGCAAGTTGCTCAAGAAATATCTTACCATCCAAACCTTTGGATATTTCAAGCTCAAAGGTTATTGCATATCTCAAGATATTTTATCCATCTCTTTGGATCATCAGAGGATTGAAGTTTGTGTTTGATCACAAGGAGAATCACTCTTTGGATTCACTAGTCAAATTAGGGTTTTGTTTGAGTAAGGCTATTGGCCAAGGCACAAGTCTTGATTTAGGGAGCTACAATATCTCTTTGGTATTTAAAAAATCTTTGCACAAGGATTGGTCATGATGCCCAAAGGATTTGAAGTTTTGAAGATGATTCATCAATTTCCTAATGTGTTGAACAAAACTAGGGTTTGGGATTTCATCAAGATTTCTTGAGAATTTGGAAGTGAAACTTTTCACATGGCCTCTATATGTTTGGAAGATCATATGTTTGAAGTTTTGATCATCAATTTTGAAAGGAAGTGGATCAATTGATTCAAAGGGACAAAATGGTCATTTTGGTCAAAATCAGTCAAAGTCAAGGTTGACCAAGTGAATTTCTGGCCAACCATCTGTTCAAGGATGTACTTTTCATATTTCAAGTCCATTTTGGTCATTGGATCAAAGATATTGAGGTTTGGATTGAAACTTGTTCTTGAAGAAACCCTAAAAGTTACTAATTTTGGAAAGTAAGGACTTAATTTCAAAAATTCACATTTTATTCACCCTTGATCAAGAAGATGCAAATGAAATATTCTTGGAAAGCTAAGGGAATTATCTTTCACCTCCTTTTAGTCTCATGCCCAATTTGGCAAGGAATCAAGAGTTATGGTCCTTTGAAGTCACAAAATTATAGGCCATTTTCTAAAATTAGTGAATTTCAAGCCAAATTTTGAGGACCTTAATTAATCAATTTGCAAAAACTCAAAACTAAGGGATTGTATATCTTTTCTATACCTTTCCAAATTATGCTCATTTGCGCTAAAATTCAAAAGTATGAGCAAGTTATGAGTTTTGGAATTTTGGAGCATTTTATTGAAATTTGGCAAATATGCAAAATGGCCAATTCATGGAAACTCAGGTTTTAGCCATTATCTTTGTTACTAATCCAGCCCATGACCTATTTGGGACTTGTTAAGGCCCATAATATCAGCCATCTCGTGTTCCATGGACCTTGGTGTTTGGTTGAATGAAAAAGCAAAAATTGCCCAAAGTTGCAAAAACTCCAACACTCTTTGATCAGATGGAATTAAGATCCAAGGTTCTAAGCCTGATCTTCTGAAGTAATTTGGCCCACAAAAAAGCATAGGAAGCCAAATAATGCACAAGCGAAACAGCCAATTTTGTGCACACTTCATTTTTCCCAAAATTTTCCAATCAAGCCCTTGGACAGCTTAGAAGACTAAATTCCTTTTCTAACCTTCTCTACAAACTCTATATAAGAGGAAGCAAGAAAAGAGAGAGAGGAAGAGCGCTCCATTTTCAAGAAATTCAGATCTGATATTCACTTTCTTCTTCTGCAACTTGATTCGATTCTCTCAATTCCTTGGTGTTTTCTTCAAAATTCTTGTGGATTCAGCTTCAGCAAAGTGAGTAGATCAAGCTAGCACCATTTGTTTGCATCTGGAGTGAAGGAGACAGTAGAACACTTTTTGCCTTGAGGTAATGATTCCAAACTTCGATTTCTGAGATGCGCTTGTTTATTGACTTGTTTGAGCTTGGATTTATGCTCAATGATGTTAATGGAATGTTTCTGAAGCTTTATAGCATTTGATTTGTTGAATTATGCATGATTGGATACTCTGAAACTCGCGATTCATAATGGTTTTGTTCATATTCCTGACTTGATTGTGAACAATGTGGTTGATGTTTTGATTTTATTCCAATTGCAATGTGAAGTATGAAATGCTAGCTTTGATTTGCCCTTGATTTCATAAAAAATGATGCGAAATTGAGTATGTTATGCTGGTTTGAACATGAGCCCTAAACCTGAGAGTTGCGCGCATTTTTTAAATGTCCAAAGGTTGAAGATGATGTGGTGGCACATCATGATTGGTGCGTTTGAATTTTTTTGGCTTATTTGAATTATTTGTTTTATTTAACATTTTGTTTGATTTTATTTCCTGACCAAAACACTTTCAAAAATCACAAAAAAATTACCATAGGTAAATAATATTTTCTAGTATTTGTCATATTTTTTGGATTTTTTTTATAAATAATTTGATTGGTTTAAAAAATTCATAGATTTAATTAATTAATTGTTCAAAGTTAATTTTTATTTTAATATCTTGTTGATCCAAAAAATTCCACAAAAAATGTTCTAGGCTCACAAAATAATGTAAAATTTGATTCTGAAATTGGTCTAGCATATTTTCCATTTTTTATTAGAATTTTAATTTGAGAGGTTTATTTTGAATTTTTGCTTTGTAATTTTTATTGTAATGCTTCCTTTGATTCAAAAATTCTCAAAAAAATCATGTAATCTTGTTTTTAATCATAGAATTTGAATATATTTTTATTTTGACCTATTCATAATTTTTGGCTAGGGTTTGCATTTTTGCCCTTAAATAATAATTCAATTATTAATTGTTTGCTTATTTTTTATTTTATTATTTCCTTTAATTCAAACATTCCACAAAAAATCAGGGATGTGTGTTTTTAGTTCTAATATTTGAATATAATTTTTATTGGGCATTTTTCTGACTCTTTGATTTAAATATTGTTTTGATATGTGAATATTTGTTAATTGAATAATTGTTTGAATTTAATTTAATTTTTGATTTTTCCTTAATTCAAAAAAAAAAAATGAAAAACATATTTTCTGACATTTAGGATTTCTTGATAATTTGTATGATCTTGGTTTAATTTGTTTGAATTTTGATTGCACTTAATCAATATTTGAGATTAAAAGTCAAAAATTAGGGTTTTGTTGCTTATGGTGCAAGTTTCATTTTCAAAACCACCATGCCCTGGATTTTCTATGGGATTCAAGTCTTGATTAGGGTTCATGAATGTATTGAGGGTCTTAAAACCATTCATCTTGATTTTTTAACTTGGTTTGACATTTTTCCACAAATTATTTTGAAAACTTGTCTAGCTTGGTAGTTTTGCCAACTAGTCTTGAACTTTGAACTTCATTTGGTCTCCTCCCCAATCATTCATGAACTTAGGGCTTGCATTCTGACTTCTATACCTTTCAAAGATGCTAATATTTTTTTGGTTTGAATTATGGACCCTTATTCCCATTTTTGATGTAATTTTGAAGTGAAGGTACCCAATTATGTTTGCATGTCTTGTTGCAATTTGTTTGATGGTCAATGAACTTGAGTGAGGCCTATAATTTGGAACTTAATGATCACGTGGATTCTGATTTTACATTTTAGCTCAAGCCACTTCATTTAAAAGCCTCATGTTTGAATGTTTTGAACCTTCTAATGCATTATGTAGGTTTCATCTCCTATTGTGTTCTTGAAGTTGTGATTGAATTAATTATGCATGACTAAAATATGTTTGCTACTGACTGTGATCGGTGGATCTGGAACTGACTATTTAACGCTGGTTCGCGAAATGTCGCGGAAGCAAGAGTCGCCACCGTCTTTTATTTTCTCCAAATAGAAAGGATAAAAGCACAGAAAAATTCCTTATAGAGATTGCTCTCGGTTCGGGAGGTAGATTATAGAAAGGGAAGGTGTTAGCACCCTTTCTATCCATGGTTATCCATGGGCTCTTAGATACTTGCTCACTTGTGTTTTCAAAAATGGTTTGTTTGCTTTTCAACTGTGGGTTTTAAAAAGTTTCTTTGAAAATTCCAGTTTGACTCTTGTATCGGTCCTCAAGAGTGTTTGAAAAATTGCTTTCGAAAGCTTTTTGAAAAGGTGTCGGTGTGAAAAGAGTTTTGTTTGTTTTTGAATAGAGCAAGTATCTTAGAGTTTTCTACCTACCCTAAGGAATTCGTCTGTGTAAATTTCCTTTAAAGTAGTGCCATCCCACCATTGAGAGGTAGGTAGCACCACCGTTGGAGGTGTTCGGGTCAATTCGAGGTTCGGGACATGGTGATCACCAGAGCAATGGGAAGACACCTTAGAAGCTACCCTCATGCCAGGTTCCCGGATCATGAGGACTTACTAAGACATCCTCTACTCGACGATCACCTTTCGAGGCAAGGCAACAATGAGGCGTACCCTAGGGGTGGTGTGTGCGATTCGTGTGTCGTTTTCAAGTATTTTTGTCTTTTGTCATGTTATTGGTGATCTATGCGTTTGTTTTTATTTTTTTGTCATTCATTTTTGCATGCAATTATTAGCAGTTAAAAAGTTGCGAGAAATATAAAGTTCCTAAGCTATTACAAAGGCGCGGGTCCACATCGCCAAATTTAATCCAGGACCCGATTTGAATAAAGAAATAAAGTGCGAGAAATAAAACGTCCAATTTACACGGCTTTGGGAGAATTAAATTAAAATTATAAGAAATAAAATGAAATGTGCGAAACAAATTAATAATCGAAAGCGAGGGCGTTTGTGATCCTTTTTGCAAAATTAAAATTACATGGAATTAATTAATTAAAAAGAACAGGAGATGTTTTTGGTATTTTTTTTAGTATTTATGATTTAATATGAAAAAAGAATTAATTGAAATTAAATGATAACCCTAATTCTATTTGTTTTTTAATTTATTAAGAAAAGAAGATTAAAACCTAATATTAACCCTAATTAATTTACATGCAAATTTAATTATAAAAATAAATATTTAATTATTGTGGAATAAAAGAAAAAAAAGGATAAAAAATTAATTAAACCCTAGTTCTATGTTTTTTAGATTTTTATTAAAAGAATTAAAATTACAACCTAATTTAAAACTAAATAATTTAGGAATTTATTTAGAAAATACTAAAAATAAAAATATTTATTGTTTTTCTCTTTTCTGATTTTTTTTATGGTTTTTTGTGTTTTTTATATTTTATGAAAATAATTAATTAATTGAACAAAACAATAATCAAAAAGAAAATTAGAAAATAAAAATAAAATAAATAAAGTGGAAAGAATTGCAAACCTAGGGGGTCTGCCCCTTAATATGGAGGTTAAGCCCTAGTAATTCAGGCCCACTTATATCAAGCCTTTTGGACTTTTGCAGGACACGTGTATGTGCGTTGACTCGAGCTTATGGTGTTCCTCCAATCTGCGCCTTTGGATTGACCCTGATAGGCACGTGGATGGTTTGATCTTGAGGGTGCATGATGTGCTTTGATGTTGAACCTGCATGGAATCAATAAATACAAAATAATATGAAGAGGGTGAAGACCTGGGGCTCGAACCCAGGTCATGAATGTTACCAGCAACTGTACCTACCACTGAAACAATTCACGCGCTTTTAACATATAATAATGAATAAATATTATAGAACACAACGCGTTAATGTTTGGTTTTCCGCGTGAATTTTCAAACCAGCCAATCGTTGGCAGCCACCTAGTCGTCCTCTTCCTTAGCTTATTTTTCCTGAAACAAGAATATATTAAGCAACGGTTTTGGAACGTTGCTGTATACACCATACAAGAAAATAGCGATTAGCCATTGGACGCTCATAAATTGGGCGCGACACATGGATTCTTTTCGTCCAGACACGCTCGTTTTAAGGGTCAAGGTCCCAAGTCTCAATTTTTCCTTGGATGGAAAGCCCCAAATTGTAATTCCCGCAACCCTAAAAAACGAACATGGTATCTTTGCATACAGCGCATAATAATCCAATCAAGGCATATGGTTAGCTTGCAAACACTTCACTGATCATGAATATATAAACAAAATGCCATGAATGTGCATAGATGTTAAAACACGATAATGAAAAAAAATGGAAAAGTGTGACTTCTGTACAATGATTCAAGGCGTTAGGGACTGTGTTCTTGATCCAAACACGTTGTTTGATATCCCAGGAATGCAATGGGATGAGTCCCGTGGCTTGAAACGACCTGCAAACCTGTTTTCAGTTTTGAGTTTCTTTGCAAAAATTTCAAGTTTGATGATGGGTTTTCTGCGCAGCTTAATGGTCCTCCTCATTAGGTTTTCGTTCTATGCTTATGTATGAATAAATTAGGTCAACAAACTTGATCAAAATCTCTTGCATTCATGGTTTTTGAGATTTGATTTTCAAGCATTATTTTTTCAATCTTTTTCATGCAATTTTGTACCAATCATGATCCAATCAATCCAAATATTTCCATATTTGATTATGCACGAATTATTGAGTAGATTTCATGCACAAAAAGATTGTAAAACTTAGGTTAAATATTTTTCATGTATTTAATTTGATTTAAATGAATTATTATTAATAAAAATTCAAATAAATAAATAAAAAATGAAGAAATACTTCCCTTTGGGCCAAGTGGTCGTGCCCATGTCTTGGATAATGAATTGTGGAAGAAAAATGGGCCCATTAGCAATTTTAGGTCATTTGAATCAATGTTGACTTTTCAAAATATCCAAAAATTTCCCAACTTCCACAAGGCATAACTTGCTCAATTTTTAAGCTTTGCTCATGTTCTAGGACATTTTGGAAAGGTGTTTGAGTCCGTTAACCAATGCCTTTGGTCCCATGTCATTTTGATTTACCAATCTCAAGTTATGGCCTTTGATCTAAAGTCCCTTTTTGTTGACTTTTGAAAATGACCTATAATGTTGAAATTGATAACTTTTTGTGAGAGCATCTCTTGGACTTGAAGTATGAAGATGAGTTGTAGGAAATGTCTTTCTCTTCAAAATGAGCTTTGGATGGAATTTTTCTGATAATCCATGTGGAAGTTATGCCCTGGTCAATTTACAGTTGACTTTTCCAACTGTCCAAATAAGGAAACTTTTGCATCTTGATGATTTTTGAGCCAAGCTTTGAGAATCATGATCAAGCATTGATCAAATGATGTTTGTGGCTTCAAAATGATATGTTGACCAAAAATTTGAACTTTTGACTGTCAAATGACCATTTTGCCCCTACAGTTGACTATAGTGCAATTAGGGTTTTGACTGTGCAATTTTGTGCTGAAAGTATTGAAACTTGATATGAGGATGCTTGACCATATTTGTAGGCATGTGGGACTTGATTGGACCCTTGGAAACTTCATTTTCTTGATCAGAACAAAAACCCTAATTTTGACTGTTCAGGAGGCTCTTGCACTGTGCAACCCTTGGGGGACTTTTGAAGCTTTGACTTGGCAATTTCTTGAAGAATATGGGAGGGCAAATTTTGGGGTACAACAGTTGCCCCTGTTCAATCTTCTTAGACCTGAGGATGCAGATTGGCTGACGTGCCTTTCGTAATCCGAAGGTGGAAGATGATTGAACACTAGAGTGCCCAGAAATTTGCGCTCACATAGTAGCAGTGTGGGCTTATAGATGCCATTTAGAGATTGATGAATAGGATGATGGGCTTATAGATGCCATCTGGATGTTGATCGCGTAAGAGATTCCTTAGCGAGAACCTGCATACCTGCGAAAGAAAAAAATGAATACCTGACACGTTGCAGGAGTTGGTTTTCAGATGCTTGGTATAGATGTGTCCTGACTGGTTACAGGAATCGGATCTTTGAATTCTTCAGACGTGCCCTGGCGAGATACAGGAATCGGATCTGGTAATGTTAGCCTTCAACGGATACACCCTGGCAAGATTCAGGTATCGGATCCTCGAACTCTTCAGACACACCCTGGCAAGATACAGGAATCGGATCTGGTAATGTTAGTCTTCAACGGATACACCCTGGCAAGATTCAGGCATCGGATCCTCGAACTCTTTAGACACACCCTGGCAGGATACAGGAATCGGATCTGGTAATGTTAGTCTTCAACGGATACACCCTGGCAAGATTCAGGTATCGGATCCTCGAACTCTTCAGACACACCCTGGCAAGATACAGGAATCGGATCTGGTAATGTTAGTCTTCAACGGATACACCCTGGCAAGATTCAGGTATCGGATCCTCGAACTCTTCAGACACACCCTGGCAAGATACAGGAATCGGATCTGGTAATGTTAGTCTTCAACGGATACACCCTGGCAAGATTCAGGCATCGGATCCTCGAACTCTTCAGACACACCCTGGCAGGATACAGGAATCGGATCTGGTAATGTTAGTCTTCAACGGATACACCCTGGCAAGATTCAGGTATCGGATCCTTGAACTCTTCAGACACACCCTGGCAAGATACAGGAATCGGATCTGGTAATGTTAGTCTTCAACGGATACACCCTGGCAAGATTCAGGTATCGGATCCTCGAACTCTTCAGACACACCCTGGCAAGATACAGGAATCGGATCTGGTAATGCTAGTCTTCAACGGATACACCCTGGCAAGATTCAGGCATCGGATCCTCGAACTCTTCAGACACACCCTGGCAGGATACAAGAATCGGATCTGGTAATGTTAGTCTTCAACGGATACACCCTGGCAAGATTCAGGTATCGGATCCTCGAACTCTTCAGACACACCCTGGCAAGATACATGAATCGGATCTGGTAATGCTAGTCTTCAACGGTTACACCCTGGCAAGATTCAGGTATCGGATCCTCGAACTCTTCAGACACACCCTGGCAGGATACAGGAATCGGATCTGGTAATGTTAGTCTTCAACGGATACACCCTAGCAAGATTCAGGTATCGGATCCTCGAACTCTCCAGACACACCCTGGCAAGATACAGGAATCGGATCTGGTAATGCTAGTCTTCAACGGATACACCCTGGCAAGATTCAGGTATCGGATCCTCGAACTCTTCAGACACACCCTGGCAGGATACAGGAATCGGATCTGGTAATGTTAGTCTTCAACGGATACACCCTGGCAAGATTCAGGTATCGGATCCTCGAACTCTTCAGACACACCCTGGCAAGATACAGGAATCGGATCTGGAATCAGTCGTCAACAGATACACCCTGGAAAGATACAGGAATCCGATCTTTAGTTGCGACCATTGATGGGAATCAATTTTTGTACTGACCTTTGTCCTGAAAAGACAAGTGTTAGTTGTATGTGATGTCATGTTGTATGACATGCGGGATGCTCTCAGAATAAGTGAGATTGTATGTTCATGATGCGTATGGGCATGCTATATGTGATGTTTATGTATGCTTTCGTCTAGGAAGGTAAAATCCTTGACGGGTGCCGGGAGGTCACTACTGGGCTGATGTTGAAGAATAGATTTTGCTTCCGCTGGGGATGATAATTGCAAGAATATCGGAAGGAGAAGATGACTCCGTTGAGGAATAAACTTGGCGAATGGAATAACTCTGCAGGGAGGGAAGTACTCTAGTGATTTAGCTGGGAAGCAATACTCTGTGGGGATAGAGATGCTTTGCTGAGTTGTTGATGATAACTTGCTGGGGATATCCTTGTTGTATTGGAAGTGCTAATAGACTTCGCTGGGGGTAAGAAGACTTCATCGAGGACGCTCTTTCCGTGGCTTTTGGCTGAGGATAACCCAGTTATATCCTAGTAAGGAAATAACTCTTTAAATAAAGCCGGACGACGCGTTCGTGCTCTGCGAGGATAAGCTTCCAGAATCTACTGGGGATAAGCTTACTGCTTGGGAAGATGAATTCCGATTTTCCTGGGGGAATTGGATTGGACTCTCTTGGGGAAGTTTTGAACTGCGGGGGAGTGATTCCTTTGAATGTTGATATACCGCCGGGGAACAATCTTTAGACCAAGAATGTCGGGGATGCTTGTTGTGAGTATGTATGCTGCTGAGGAAGTATTGAGATCTACTGGAGAATACTCAACTTCCTTGAGATTTGATAATTCTGCTTGGAGAAGAATGCACTGACTGCTGACTTACTCTCTGGGGAATTAGGATATCCGGTTATGTTCTTTAGCTGAACCTACCTTGATACCTTGGAGGACAGAACAATTAGATCGCTTGGACAACTCTTTATTGCCCCTGTTTCTGAGGTATGAGAGGAAGACCTGTGAGGTGCTGATAGTTATTGATGGAAAAACCTTCTTCTGGTAGGCAGGTGGTAAGATGACAGGACATAGTCGTACGCTTTGATCCCTAACTTTTGCCTGGACCGCCCTTTCGGGTTTTCAGTCCACCGGGATACCCATTTTTGCCCAAGCCGCCTTTGCAGGTTTTCGACTTGCCGGGTGTACAGATTTTTTCATTTCATCCCTTATTTTTGCCCGAACCCTTTTGGTTCGCCGGGAAGCCTTTATTTTTGCCTAGGTATGTCAACCTAGCGGGTCTTTGATTTTGCGTAGTATTTTTTCGACTATGTCCGTGCTTTCAGAATGTAGGGAGTTGCCCCTGTTAGAAGTGTTTTGTCATGCCACCAGAAGGTATTTGATCGGGCAAGATTCGTTGTTGGGATGCCCCAAGTGACTCAGGCGGAGATTTGCCCCAGGCTATTTGGCCTTTGAGAGATTCTCCGAATCTTGACTGGATTGCCCCAGATAATGGACCATGGTCATGTCTGCCCCTTGATTGGAGGTACTTCTGTTCATTAGGCATTCGTCGTGCGAACTTCTATGCTGTTCAAACAAAAAGTCATATGCAACCAAAGTTATGTTAAAAATGCAAAACCTATGTCTATCTTGAAGATTTTGAAAATGCATTCTTTTTCATAAAACAAGTGAATGTTTGTAAAATGTGATGTCAACTCCGTATTTATTACAAGCCTTAAGGAGTCAGGATACCTTTCGAAACAGTATGCTTTCGAACTAACCCATGCTTCAGCTAGGACTTTTAAGGGTTATAACGTGGCCTGGTTCACGGTTTAAGAAACAAAGGATAAAGGCTCAAATTATTTGTACCCACCCGTTCTTCGTGATGTTCTTCGATCCTAAACTCAGCTAATCGTGCATTAGACCTTGGTTGAGTCTTTGCTTTGATATACCAGCGATGGTTCGGATATTGACAGTATATTTTGATTAGGCAGTCATTTCCTTTTTTGTTAAGGGTTTGTAGGACCTCTTTCTTTTGATTTCGTTATCCCTATTTTTTGCCTGAGCTGTTTCCTTTTTGGAATTACAGTCAGCGGGATGCCCCAGTTTTGTAAGTCTCCTTCGTGGGTTTTGACTTAATGGTTTTTTCATTTTTTGAGATAATGACTACCTTTCTTTATTGATTATTTGGAACCATCACTGTTTTTCTTTGCTTTGTAAGGACCTCTTTGGTGCCATTCGTTATGCACTTGGATCAACTGAGAGACTACCCTGCCCCAGGTTATGATTAAGGGTTTTAAATTTCGAAAAGAAAAACTCCTACTTCTTTGGCTCAGATGGGTTGACGAGGGATTATCATCCTTATAACTCCAGTGTTTAGGGATTGAAACAATGCATGTACCTCATCAGCGGGGTCTGTTCAAAAGCATACTGTAGATTAGGGTATCGTTTTCGTCATCCTCCCTCAAGAGGCTTAGAATTATTAATCGAGAGTTGACATCAGAAAAAATATGAAAATAATTTGCGTATAGTGAATACGAATATATTGCTTCAAAACAGACATATGCGATGCATCAATGAAATAACAATGTTTAACATGAGTAAATGTTTAAACAATCAAAGAACAAACACAACTTGAACATTCGAATGAACAAAAGTTTCCTAGTCTCAGGGCTTGTCACTTCAAATGGTGAGCCTTGGAGGGATGGTAGAAAAACTCAGCCTGACCATCTTGTGTGAACTCCAATGCTCCTTCATCAATCAGGTCCTGGATCTTGTTCTTCAGAGCCCAACATTCGTTTGTATCATGTCCTGGACAGGCAGAGTGGTAGGCACACCTTTTATTGGGATCATAGGTAGGAGATGCTGTGTTGGGGTTCCGGGGATGAGCCCTTAATGTGATCAGATTCAATCTCAATAGGCGTTGTAAAGATTGAAATAGCGACATGTTGAGCTGGGTGAATTGCCTCCTGGGCTTGTCTGGCTGAAGCTGGTGAGGTTGCTGCTGAATTTGTGACACTGAAGCCATTTGAGGGGCTCCCCCCTTATCTCCTTGTCTCAAAGGTGGTTGAATGATGACTGGCTCTTTACCCTTAGATGTTTTCCCCAGTTGGTTATCCCGAAGCAGTTGGTTGACAAGAAACCAGAGCTCATCTTGTCTTTGAGCTAACCCTTGAATGGCAGTCACCTGCCCCAGCATCTGGACCTTCAATGCATCCACCTCAGCTTGTAGGTGTTTCAGCCTTTCATCCTCAGCACTGTTCCTGACAAAAGTCTCCATGAGAAGTGTCCTTAGCTCTTCCTTCCCCTTGGATAGATTCAGGAGGATTTCCCCGAACCGAGTCTCTTGAGCAAGAAAGTCCTGGTTATTTTGTTGGGAAGCCATTGCTGAAATAAACAGCGGAGATGGTAAGTGACCTGTCCAAAGGGTACCTGTTATGCAATGATATGTGTGATATGCATGCAATGTTTTCAAGGACCTCGCGGGGTAAACAAGAAAACCGTTAGAATTTGAATTCGGTGGCTTGATTGAAGGAACTGCATATTGTTGAGAGTCCTTCGTCAAGGGTCAAAGGCTCACCATATCCAGTGGGTCATAGCCCCTGACTTTCGTCATCATGTCTGGTTTTGATTTCAAAACAACCTTGGTTAAGGGAACCTTCTTCAGGAGTCAAAGCTCACCATATCAAGTGGGTCATAGCCTCTGACAACTTCGGCTAGAGGAAAATAAATCCTCTTTGCCCCTTGCTAGATGTTTGATTCATCATGACCTGCATCACAAGCCCTTGAGATCCTTGAAATGGGTTAGGATGTATGCAATGGTATGATGTTATGGTATGCATGGGGTAATGTAGGTAACCCTGTTATGAGTCCCACTTAAGGACTGCAAACCAAAACCTGCAAGAAACTCGGTAAACCTTGTTATGAGTCCTAGTTAAGGACTAAAACAAAAACCTGCAAGAAACTTAGTAAGCCTTGTTATGAGTCCTAGTTAAGGACTACAAACCAAAACCTGCAAGAAACTCAAGTAAAACCTGTCATGAGTCCCAATTAAGGACCAAATAAAACCTGCAAAACCCTCGGTAAACCCCGTTATGAGTCCCAGTTAAGGACTATAAACAAAACCTGCAAGAAACTCAAGTGTCAGATAACAAGCATGCAAGTAGTCAAGTTGGAAGGCACACAAGTCACACAAGAGAAGCCCTTAGAGTTTAAGGCCAGCATGAGGTATGGGTATTACCCTCTTGAAGTTGGTGGGTTCAACCTGTCCTATTAGAAGCAACCAGGTTCTAAGGGTCCCAATATCACGGGATTGCTTTCATTGTTCATCGTTTCGATTTAGCCACTGAACTGGCGACCGAAATATTCCAGGAAAGCAACCCTCAATTGGGTGTAGTATCGAGTATCAACCAACCTCGGACTGCACCAAAGTCAGTTATCTCACTACCCTAAAGAGGCCAAGATAGTTCAATTAAGGTTCCTAAGGTCTGTTGATGCTTCACGACACCACGCGGAGGCCCCGTACTCTCCTTGACTGGACTCAAGGGTTACCGGTACACACCAAAGTGCCACATCAACGTAGCAGACTGTTTCAACCATGTCGGTATACCCCGCACAGTTCCCTCACAGCCTTGTTGCTACTTTCTAAGAAGGTATCCCCAGATCCGGGTTAGGATCTATAGAACTCCCGAGACAGTCCCACAATTTAAAGCACACAAGGAAAGCAATTGAAAACACAGTTATGAACTAACCCTAAGGTACACCTCACTTTATAAAGGGTCCCCAGCAGAGTCGCCAGTTCTGTGATCGGTGGATCTGGAACTGACTGTTTAACGCTGGTTCGCGAAATGTCACGGAAGCAAGAGTCGCCACCGTCTTTTATTTTCTCCAAATAGAAAGGATAAAAGCACAGAAAAATTCCTTATAGAGATTGCTCTCGGTTCGGGAGGTAGATTATAGAAAGGGAAGGTGTTAGCACCCTTTCTATCCATGGTTATCCATGGGCTCTTAGATACTTGCTCACTTGTGTTTTCAAAAATGGTTTGTTTGCTTTTCAACTGTGGGTTTTAAAAAGTTTCTTTGAAAATTCCAGTTCGACTCTTGTATCGGTCCTCAAGAGTGTTTGAAAAATTGCTTTCGAAAGCTTTTTGAAAAGGTGTCGGTGTGAAAAGAGTTTTGTTTGTTTTTGAATAGAGCAAGTATCTTAGAGTTTTCTACCTAACCTAAGGAATTCGTCTGTGTAAATGTCCTTTAAAGTAGTGCCATCCCACCAATGAGAGGTAGGTAGCACCACCGTTGGAGGTGTTCGGGTCAATTCGAGGTTCGGGACATGGTGATCACCAGAGCAATGGGAAGACACCTTAGAAGCTACCCTCATGCCAGGTTCCCGGATCATGAGGACTTACTAAGACATCCTCTACTCGACGATCACCTTTCGAGGCAAGGCAACAGTGAGGCGTACCCTAGGGGTGGTGTGTGCGATTCGTGTGTCGTTTTCAAGTATTTTTGTCTTTTGTCATGTTATTGGTGATCTATGCGTTTGTTTTTATTTTTTTGTCATTCATTTTTGCATGCAATTATTAGCAGTTAAAAAGTTGCGAGAAATATAAAGTTCCTAAGCTATTACAAAGGCGCGGGTCCACATCGCCAAATTTAATCCAGGACCCGATTTGAATAAAGAAATAAAGTGCGAGAAATAAAACGTCCAATTTACACGGCTTTGGGAGAATTAAATTAAAATTATAAGAAATAAAATGAAATGTGCGAAACAAATTAATAATCGAAAGCGAGGGCGTTTGTGATCCTTTTTGCAAAATTAAAATTACATGGAATTAATTAATTAAAAAGAACAGGAGATGTTTTTGGTATTTTTTTTAGTATTTATGATTTAATATGAAAAAAGAATTAATTGAAATTAAATGATAACCCTAATTCTATTTGTTTTTTAATTTATTAAGAAAAGAAGATTAAAACCTAATATTAACCCTAATTAATTTACATGCAAATTTAATTATAAAAATAAATATTTAATTATTGTGGAATAAAAGAAAAAAAAGGATAAAAAATTAATTAAACCCTAGTTCTATGTTTTTTAGATATTTATTAAAAGAATTAAAATTACAACCTAATTTAAAACTAAATAATTTAGGAATTTATTTACAAAATACTAAAAATAAAAATATTTATTGTTTTTCTCTTTCTGATTTTTTTTATGGTTTTTTGTGTTTTTTATATTTTATGAAAATAATTAATTAATTGAACAAAACAATAATCAAAAAGAAAAATAGAAAATAAAAATAAAATAAATAAAGTGGAAAGAATTGCAAACCTAGGGGGTCTGCCCCTTAATATGGAGGTTAAGCCCTAGTAATTCAGGCCCACTTATATCAAGCCTTTTGGACTTTTGCAGGACACGTGTATGTGCGTTGACTCGAGCTTATGGTGTTCCTCCAATCTGCGCCTTTGGATTGACCCTGATAGGCACGTGGATGGTTTGATCTTGAGGGTGCATGATGTGCTTTGATGTTGAACCTGCATGGAATCAATAAATACAAAATAATATGAAGAGGGTGAAGACCTGGGGCTCGAACCCAGGTCATGAATGTTACCAGCAACTGTACCTACCACTGAACCAATTCACGCGCTTTTAACATATAATAATGAATAAATATTATAGAACACAACGCGTTAATGTTTGGTTTTCCGCGCGAATTTTCAAACCAGCCAATCGTTGGCAGCCACCTAGTCGTCCTCTTCCTTAGCTTATTTTTCCTGAAACAAGAATATATTAAGCAACGGTTTTGGAACGTTGCTGTATACACCATACAAGAAAATAGTGATTAGCCATTGGACGCTCATAAATTGGGCGCGACACATGGATTCTTTTCGTCCAGACACGCTCGTTTTAAGGGTCAAGGTCCCAAGTCTCAATTTTTCCTTGGATGGAAAGCCCCAAATTGTAATTCCTGCAACCCTAAAAAACGAACATGGTATCTTTGCATACAGCGCATAATAATCCAATCAAGGCATATGGTTAGCTTGCAAACACTTCACTGATCATGAATATATAAACAAAATGCCATGAATGTGCATAGATGTTAAAACACGATAATGAAAAAAAAAATGGAAAAGTGTGACTTCTGTACAATGATTCAAGGCGTTAGGGACTATGTTCTTGATCCAAACACGTTATTTGATATCCCAGGAATGCAATGGGATGAGTCCCGTGGCTTGAAACGACCTGCAAACCTGTTTTCAGTTTTGAGTTTCTTTGCAAAAATTTCAAGTTTGATGATGGGTTTTCTGCGCAGCTTAATGGTCCTCCTCATTAGGTTTTCGTTCTATGCTTATGTATGAATAAATTAGGTCAACAAACTTGATCAAAATCTCTTGCATTCATGGTTTTTGAGATTTGATTTTCAAGCATTATTTTTTCAATCTTTTTCATGCAATTTTGTACCAATCATGATCCAATCAATCCAAATCTTTCCATATTTGATTATGCACGAATTATTGAGTAGATTTCATGCACAAAAAGATTGTAAAACTTAGGTTAAATATTTTTCATGTATTTAATTTGATTTAAATGAATTATTATTAATAAAAATTCAAATAAATAAATAAAAAATGAAGAAATACTTCCCTTTGGGCCAAGTGGTCGTGCCCATGTCTTGGATAATGAATTGTGGAAGAAAAATGGGCCCATTAGCAATTTTAGGTCATTTGAATCAATGTTGACTTTTCAAAATATCCAAAAATTTCCCAACTTCCACAAGGCATAACTTGCTCAATTTTTAAGCTTTGCTCATGTTCTAGGACATTTTGGAAAGGTCTTTGAGTCCTCTAACCAATGCCTTTGGTCCCATGTCATTTTGATTTACCAATCTCAAGTTATGGCCTTTGATCTAAAGTCCCTTTTTGTTGACTTTTGAAAATGACCTATAATGTTGAAATTGATAACTTTTTGTGAGAGCATCTCTTGGACTTGAAGTATGAAGATGAGTTGTAGGAAATGTCTTTATCTTCAAAATGAGCTTTGGATGGAATTTTTCTGATAATCCATGTGGAAGTTATGCCCTGGTCAATTTACAGTTGACTTTTCCAGCTGTCCAAATAAGGAAACTTTTGCATCTTGATGATTTTTGAGCCAAGCTTTGAGAATCATGATCAAGCATTGATAAAATGATGTTTGTGGCTTCAAAATGATATGTTGACCAAAAATTTGAACTTTTGACTGTCAAATGACCATTTTGCCCCTACAGTTGACTGTAGTGCAATTAGGGTTTTGACTGTGCAATTTTGTGCTGAAAGTCTTGAAACTTGATATGAGGATGCTTGACCATATTTGTAGGCATGTGGGACTTGATTGGACCCTTGGAAACTTCATTTTCTTGATCAGAACAAAAACCCTAATTTTGACTGTTTAGGAGGCTCTTGCACTGTGCAACCCTTGGGGGACTTTTGAAGCTTTGACTTGGCAATTTCTTGAAGAATATGGGAGGGCAAATTTTGGGGTACAACACTGACCTTCATGGTCTTTGTTCATATTATTCTCAAACTCTTATGATCCTTGATTGATATTCAATTGTCAATTCAACATGGTGATAGAAAGGAGCAACATTCCTCTGATTCTCTTGACCTAATCTGTGCATGTGCTTGTTTCCTCTTGCCTATAATGTCTAATGTGTGATAAATGCCACCATGTTGTTCTTACTTTTTCACCTTATAGAATACTAACTTGGTTGTTGAATATGCGAGGTACTCTGAGAAAGTTGCCACTTTTGGCTTGAGGCTTTTCTGTTTCACTTTATTTGTGGAACACAATTTATTATATTGGCATTATTTTTGTGTTCGGCATGCTTGATAGTTTATGCAGGATATACACACCTATGATTGTGAATGGCATAAATTTCCCATGGAATTTGTTCATATCTGATAAATTACTTACATCCTGATGGTGTAATTTCTGACTCGATTTGTCTACTGATGCCAGATTGCTTGAAGTTTCTCTGGGTTTCTTTTATTCTTGCTTGATTGCTACAGATAGTTATCTGTTTGGTATTGTACTACTTCCTTTCTCCCATCTTCATTTTGTATAATTCTTTGACTGCATGATGGGACTTCTGATGCTGATATATGTTAGGAGGCCCTCTGGTTTTTGTCTGATTACCTGTTTTGTGTTTGTTTTTGATCGATGAGTCACTCAATTTATAAATTGAGATCACGACTTCGCTCTCATTGCATGTTCCCTATAGGATGTTTATTGCTTTTCTTCTTTAATTGTTGATCGATGAGTCACTCAATTTAGAAATTGAGATGACGACTTCGCTCTCATTGCATGTTCCCTATAGGTTGTTTATTGCTTTTCTTCTTTAATTGTTGATCGATGAGTCACTCAATTTAGAAATTGAGATCACGACTTCGCTCTCATTGCATGTTCCCTATAGGATGTTTATTGCTTTTCTTCTTTAATTGTTGATTGATGAGTCACTCAATTTAGAAATTGAGATCACGACTTCGCTCTCATTGCATGTTCCTTATAGGATAGTTTTGTTGAGTTCCCTGTAACATGTAAATTAGGGTAGGATTTTCCCTTATCCTCAACCTAAGGATTAACCACTGTATGATAACACTAGGGATAGTGCTAGGCTATTTTCCCTTAGTTGTTTTTTTTCCTTTCTTTGGATTTTGCATCTTAAAACAAAAATTTGTTCTTGAAAAATCATAAGACATTTCTAATGAACTCAAACCCTTCTTCAAATTAAAAGATACAAACCAATCTTGCTTTGTCTGTGCTATCTTTCAGCCGATGTTTCTCCATCGCACATTTATTTGAAGCCGATGTTTCGCCATCGCACATGTTTGTTATCCTACTTTGATTCTCAATATCATTGTTAGGTGTGATGTTTCGTCATCCGATTTATTGATGTTTTGCCATCTCTGCCTTGATGCTGTGCTATCTTTCAGCCGATGTTTTGCCATCACACATTTATTTGAAGCCGATGTTTCGTCATCGCACATGTTTGTTATCCTACATTGATTATCAATATCATTGTTAGGTGTGATGTTTCGTCATCTGTTTCATTGATGTGTTTCCATCTTTGTCATGATATCTTGTTATCTCTTAGCCGATGTTTCGCCATCGCACATTTTTCTGAAGCCGATGTTTCGCCATCGCACATATTTGTTATCCTGCTTTGATCCTCAATATCATTGTTAGGTGTGATGTTTTGTCACCTGTTTTATTGATGTTTCGCCATCTTTGCCAAGTTATATCTTAGTCGATGTTTCGCCATCGCACATTTGTTTGAAGCTGATGTTTCGCTATCGCATCTGTTTTTCATCCTACTTTGATCCCCAATATCACTACTAGGTGTGATGCTTTGTCAACTGTTTTATCATACGATGTTTCACCATCTTTGACATGTTACTTTGTTATTATTTTGTCGATGTTTGATCACCTCATTTGTTTGTTGTTTCTTTCTAAGTTTTGTCATCTTAAGTGTTTTTGTTTGTCTTAATTAAAAAACACAAACCAACCAAAACACATAAGCCGAACTACGGCTGCCCTGATTCCTTAAAAGGGATACGTAGGCATTGGGGTAGGGCCCAACCGAGCACATCTTTTATTTTCCATACATTATTTTCTTTTTTCTTTCGCATGCATTCCCTTTTCAGTTGTAAGCCATATACATAGGATTTGACCACACCTATTAGATTAGACAACAAGAGTGGATACCGTAGAGTACTACGGACGTGTGGGGTGCTAACACCTTCCCCTCGCGTAACAGACTCCCTTACCCGATCTCTCGGTCGAAAGACCGTGATTTCTCCCTTTTCAGGTTTTCTCGATGTTTACCTTTCCCTTTCAGAGGGATAAAAGACGTTCGATGGCGACTTCATTGATGTTTCATTAACATCCAGATGACAGGTTCCAGCCGCGTAGTTTCAGCTGGAGACTTCACTGGGGAAAGGTTGACCTTTTGCTGGTCCATCCCAGAGTCGATCCTAGCTCTTGCTTGTTTTCTTTTTGGGTGTTTATTTTACCGCTTTTCATATTTATCTGTTTGCATTGCATCCTATGTGCACTTTACTTTCTGCATACTGGATTTGGCTGGACTGTTTGGATTCTGGATTTCTTGGTGGGTGGGTTATTCCATGAGGTAAAAGGCTTCATACCCAGGCTATGAGTGAATTCCATAGGAACTAGGAATAGAGTGGCCATGGAAGCTACGAGGCAGATGCTTTGTAGACCTGACCATGAGACCCATGACTTCGGAGGCAGTTCAGATAGGTGTTATCATATGATAATACCGACATTCGAGCTCTCGTACTCTGATTTGGCTTTTAACCTTACCTCGACCTAGACTACACCCGTGAGAGGGGCGGGAAAACTTTTCTTACAGGTACTGTTGGTGACTTTGTGTTGCGAAGGTGACTCAGGTTCCCATGGTAGTTCTGAAGCTGTGGGATTTTTTTCTTTTGATCTTGAGTGGTGCTATTCTGTAATGGTCCAGCCATGATTCAGTGTGAAACTTTGATCCTGTCATGTTGCATCATAGCATATTTATTCCTAAAAAAAAATATAATGCATTAAAAAAAACTAGCATGCGCATGTCATTTTCCAGGGACATTCAAGAGTCTTCTTTCCATCAGAAATGGCTGGTCTCCCTCCAGTTGAGTTTGATTCAGTTCGTGTTAAAGAGCTCACCAGGCATACTTTCTCTTATCAGATCCCTACTATTGATGTGGCCGAGTTGAAGAGGTTGAGTTCTTATCTGAAGAGTGATGTTTTGAATAATTTCAACAAAAATTATGACAACTTGCTACTAGTCCTTAACACTCCAGTTGACCCAATGGCTTTAATCACCCTCCTCCAGTTCTATGACAAGGAATTACCGTGTTTTACTTTTCAAGATTATCAACTGGTTCCCACACTAGAAGAGTACGCATACCTACTTAATATCAGATTGACCGATGAAGTTCCTTTTGTCCAAGTGCTGGAAAAGCCGAAGTTCAAATTTATTGCTGAAATTCTTCGTTTGAGTTGGAAAGAGGTGAAAGACAATTGGAAGTCCAGTGAGGGTACTACAGGGTTTTATTTGGATTTCTTAATGAAGAAAGCTTAAGATTGGGCAAAGAAAGGCAATTGGAGTGACTTCAGTTCTCTGTTTGCTCTCATGATATACGAAATCGTCCTTTTCCCTTGCAAGAGAAATTTTATGGATTTGACGGCTATCTGTGTTTTTAGAAACAAGAACCCGATACCGAAACTCTTGGAAGATACTCTTTACACCATTCATTCTAGGCATGGAAAAGGTGGTAATGTAAGTTTATGCCATTCAATGTTGTATCAATGGCTTAAGTTGCATCTACCAGTAAGTGGCCCTTTCGTGGATACCATGCATTCTCTCCGATTGTCATCAAGGCTTGTCAACCTTACTTCATTTGATATCCGGTGGAATTATGACATGGGGGAAGTGAAAAGTATTGTCACTAGCTGCAGAGGTTTCCCTAATTTTCCCCTCATAGGAACTAAGGGGTGTATCAACTATAATCCTGTGCTTGCTTATCGTCAATTGTGATATGCAATGGATGGACCGCCAAAGGTTAAGGAGGTGTCTGAATCAGTGTATTTCTCTAGAGGAAGTGATCTTGAGATGTTGAAAAGAGTGACAAGTGCTTGGAAGGGAATTCACAGGAAGGATAGAACTACTTTGGGCAAGAAGGTTCCTATTGCTAGGGTTCCTTACCTGGAGTGGGATAAAGCCAGGGTTGAGATTTTACGATTACCATTTGCAAGGTCGGCTCCTCTATACGAGCAACCTCCTGCTATTCTAAGTAATACGGTATCAGCCGAGATGTTCACTCAGGTTCATGTTGAGAACATTCAGCTTCGTGCAAAAGACCGTGAGGCGGGGATGAAACTTTATTGGGCAGATCAAGAAAGGGCCGACCTAGCTCGCAAACTCAAGGAAGCTCAAGGGGAAACTTCTGATGCAACCAGTTTCAGGAAGAGGTCTCATGCCGAAATGGAAGAAGAATTGAGTAAGACTCAACAAGAGTGTCGGAAGCTTCAGGTATCTGAAAATAGCTACAGGAAGAAGATTCAGAACTTAGAGAAACAGCTCAAAGACAAAGATGCTCAGCTTGAGAAGGAAGTAGCCCAGAAGCGTGTCGCGGAAGATCGGTTCCAAGAAAGTAAAATAGTCGCATCTCAACTTTTGAAGGAGAAAGCCAGACATGAAGAGTATTGTCAACATCTTGAAGCATGTTTGGTTCCGGAGATTTAGTTCTGTTATTTAGTTTTGGTGTATTTGGTCACCCCTAGAATTGTTGGAAGGGACCAATTGATTGTTGTTATTGTTCAGTTCTTTTTGCTTTATTGTTAAGACATGTATGTAGTTGTTTATCATTTTACTCTTAATTGTCCGAAGTCACTTGGACATCATTTCTTTTGTTTGTAAATAATTGAAGTGTTCATCTTATTACCCTTTCTCTTTTAATTGTATGGTCGCACGCCATGAATGATGAATAAAAGGACTCTTGAATGCCTGGAAATGACAAACATATCATGCACATAATGCATTTCATAACATTACATGTTATCTCAAGACAGTTTTCTTATTCTGCTGCTTTTCTTATTCAGAATTCAAGATGACTACTCATCGGTATTCCACCAGAAACAACTTGCCAAGACAGATGGAACAGGTTCAAGCTGAACTCACTGAAATGAGGGCCCAGATGGCTACTCAAATGACTCAGTTCATGGAGGTCATCACCAATGTGAATCGCCGACAGGAGGAACTAGCTGCCATTGTCAACAACCAGCACCGCTATCCAGGGGATGGTGAAAATCAAGGGCTCTATCAGGATATTTCTGTAGGATTGGGGGATGTGCAAGATCAGCCTACTGGAAATTTTCATGGGATACCGGGAAACCCTTTTGTGCGCAACGTAGGGAAGTTTCCTCCGTCTCCTGGACCTTGTCTTGTAGGGAACATGAGAGTTAATCAGGGCGGTGTAAGGAATTATCAGGAGCATGATTTTGACTTTGACCAAGATGAAGATCAGTTTTCTGTTCGACGTTCAGAGCCGGGGGTTCAGATTGAGGATATGAAGTATCGTTTATTGGAAGAGCGTCTGAAGGTTGTGGAAGGGCAAGGAGTCCTTGGTATGGATGCTAATGATCTCGAGTTGGTGTCTGGGGTGAAAGTTCCTCCAAAGTTCAAGCCTCCTACATTTGAAAAGTACAATGAAACGCCGTGTCCTATTACTCATGCAACTGCTTATTTCTGGAAGATGTCAGTACATACTGAGGATCAAGGGCTTTTTATTCACTTTTTCTTGGATAGCCTATCTGGGGCATCCCTGGAGTGGTACATGAAGTTGCAGAAAGCTCATATTCATTGCTGGAATGATCTTGCTCGGGATTTTGTCAAACATTATCAGTACAATGTGGATATGGCGCCTAATTGCACTCAGTTACAAAATATGTCACAAGGACCAAAATAATCTTTCAAGGAATACGCTCAGAAGTGGCGTGAGTTGGCTGCGAGGGTTCAACCTCCACTCATGGAGTGAGAACTCATTGATATGTTTATGAGTACCCTGCAAGGGCCATTCTATGATCACATGATAGGAAGTATTTCGGAAGGATTTGCAGACTTGGTTATGGCTGGTGAAAGAATTGAGGTAGGTTTGAAATTGGGGAAAATTCAGATTGGAGGTTCCAGTGGCTCATCAGGGGGAAGTAAGAAACCATTCAACACTTACCCTAAGAAAAGGGAAGGCGACGCAAGCGCGGTTTACTCTCATAGGAGAAGAAGAGAGGATCGTCAGCACCAACAAATCAATGTTGTTTCTATTCCTATTAATGCTCCTCCGCAGCAGAGACCAAATACAGCGCCACAACAACAAAGGAAACAAGATGCTCCCCGTCAGTATAATAACCAACAGCCGAGACAACCAAGGAAATTCGATCCCTTGCCAGTAACTCTTACTGAAGTGCTCCACCACCTGCTTGATTTGAAGTTGATCAGTTTGAGAAATATGCCGCCACCATCCGCAAGAATTCATGTTAACTATGATGCTAATGCAAGATGCGAATTCCATTCGGGCGGAGTTGGTCATTCTACTGACAATTGTTTTGCGTTAAAGTGCAAGGTACAAAACTTATTGGACGCTAAGGCAATTGAGTTTACCCCGGTAACTGGTCCGAATGTTACTCAGAACCCAATGCCGAGGCATGGAGGGGGTGTTGTTAATATGATTGATGATAATGGTGAAGTGTTGAATTTGATCATGAATGTGGAACAAGTAACTATTCTGTTGAGCTATGTTAAGAGGTATTTGCTTGGAAATTCTATTTTCCCGGGTTGTACTTCAGAGTGTGCCAAGTGTAGAGATCAACCGAAGGGCTATGATGATTTAAAATTCGGCATCCAGTTGATGATAAAGGAGGGTTTCCTACAGTTTGATAGAAAACTGAGCTACCGCAAGGTCACCGAAGAAGATGTTGCTGTGATATCTATTCCTTACACCCCTGCGCGCATTCCTGCCCCATCAAGGGCACCCCCTCTGATGATTACGGTACCTGGTCCCATGCCGTACACCAGTGAGAAGGCCATCCCATGGCATTACGGTGCCGATGTTTATTACCATGGGGTAAAGCAGGAGGTTAATGCTCGTTTGTCTGAGGAAGAACGAGCTAAAGGTGATGAAGAGGAACTCCATAACTTTTCTGATGTGGGTCGAATGACTAGAAGCGGGAGAGTATTTGGTCCTTCCAATGTGCAAGATGCGGCTGATGCTTCCGCAAGAGAAAAAGGAAAACAACAGGTAATGATCGATAATCCAAGGGTTACGCCAGCCAATATGACTCAACCAATTCCGATACCGGAAGCTTCTTCAGTTCCCGATGAGGTTGAAGAGTTAATGCGAATTATCAGAAAGAGTGATTATAGCATAATTGATCATCTGAGCCATACTCCTTCTAATATGTCTATCTTATCTCTGTTGATTTATTCAGAACCTCACAGAAGTGCTTTAATGAACTTGTTAAAGAATGCTTTCGTGCCACATGAGATAACAGTCAATCAGTTCGAGAATGTCTGTGCTAATATATCTACCGGGAATGGTTTGGGCTTCACCGATTTTGATCTTCCTCCGGAGGGACCAGACCATAATAGAGAGTTGCATATTTCAATGGAGTGCAGGGGCACTACTTTATCCCGGGTTTTAGTGGACACAAGATCGTCTTTAAATGTATTGCCCAAGTCAGCATTGATGAAGATTGATTATTCTGGACTAGAGTTGCGCCCTAGCGATTTGATGGTGAAGGCGTTTGATGGGTCTCGAAGGTCAGTATTTGGGGAGGTGGAGTTACCAATTAAGGTTGGTCCTCGCACCTTCACGACACATTTTTGTGATGGATATATAGCCAGCATACTGTTGCTTGTTGGGGAGGTCGTGGATTCATAGAGCAAGAGCAGTCACTTCTACTCTTCATCAGAAACTCAAGTATCCCACAGAGGGAAAGGTAATAACTGTATGCGGTGAGGAAGAGTAAATCATGAGTCATTTAACGTCATTCCTCTATATTAAAGTTGAAGGCGAGATACATGAAACACCATTTCAGGCATTTGAGACAGTTCATGCTGTCAACTTTCCTCCTCCAGAGCAGAAAAGGAAATCGGAAACTGTTATGTCTTCTCTCAAAGATGCAAAAGCTGTAGTGGAAGGTGGCAACCCTGAAGGTTGGGGTCAGGTGCTAGACGTTACTCTGAAGTTTGATAAATTTGGTCTTGGTTTTATCCCAGGTCAGCAAAGTTCAACTCACAGAGCATCTAGTTTATCTACTCCTGTAAAGTTTCCCCTCCCTTGTGCTACTCAAGAAGGAAATGCCAATGCAGTTGGCGACGATAGAGTTGATGGCTACAATGTTGAAGATTGGATTTTTCCGAGCAATCCAATCCAGACGCTCAACAATTGGACTTCTGTGGATGTTATCCAAGTTTCAAGCGCTGAGGAGTAATTTTCTTGTTTCTTTATTGTCATATCATAATTCCTACGCTCTGCCCAAGGCATATTGAATCATTTGTGTAGGGCCACCATGTTTATTTTTCAAGTTTATCATGAAATACAGGACTTTTTTGCATTCAAAATTTTGCTTCTTTTTTCTTTTTCTTTTTATTTTTAAACGACAATGTTTCTCTTTTCACACACCGTCACTAAAAAACGCAAAATGTCATCCATGCAGATGCACTTCCACCACCGATTCTATCGATAACGACTCTGCTATGGCTCATTATGACTTTGATACTCCTATTTATCAAGCTGAAGAAGAAGCATATGAGAAGCGCGATCTTCCTGAGGAATTAGCAAGACTGTTGAAACAAGAGGAGAAGGTTATCCAGTCGAATCAGGATTTAATTGAGGTGGTGAATATTGGCACATAAGAGGTAAGAAGAGAAGTCAAGATAGGGGAAGATCTCGAAGAAGGTATAAAGGTCAGATTGATCAAGCTACTCCATGAGTATTCTGATATCTTCGCTTGGTCTTATGAGGATATGCCTGGGTTGGATACATACATAGTGGTGCATCGACTACTAGTCAAAGAAGGTTGTTCTCCTGTCAAGCAAAAGCTCCGAAGAACTCATCCTGAGATGTCCAAGAAGATCAAGGAGGAGGTCCAGAAGCAGTTGGACGCAAATTTCTTAAAGGTTGTCAATTATTCGCCATGGATTGAAAATATTGTGCCTGTGCCCAAGAAAGATGGTAAAGTCAGGATGTACGTGGATTATAGGGATTTAAACAGGGCCAGACGATTTCCCTCTTCCGCATATTGATGTACTGGTCAATAATACTGCTCATTCCAATGTGTTCTTGTTCATGGATGGCTTTTCGGGTTACAATCAAATTAAGATGGCTCCAGAGGATATGGAGAAGACAACATTCATCACGCCTTGGGGAACCTTCTATTATAAAGTGATGCCGTTTGGTTTGAAAAATGTCGGGGCAACATATCAGCGCGCCATGGTAACTCTCTTTCATGATTTGATTCACAAAGAGATTGAGGTATATGTAGATGATATGATTGCTAATTCTAACACGGAAGAGGAACATCTTGTTCATCTGGAAAAATTGTTCGAGAGACTGAGGCAGTTCTTGCTAAGGTTGAATCCGAATAAGTGTACCTTCGGGGTGAGATCCGGCAAGCTGTTAGGTTTTATTGTAAGTGAGAAAGGTATCGAGGTGGACCCGACCAAGGTTAAAGAGATATAGGAAATGCCCGAGCCAAGGACAAAGAAGGAAGTACGTGGTTTCTTGGGAAGGTTAAACTACATTTCCAGATTTATTTCTCATCTCACAGCCACCTGTGAACCTATGTTCAAGTTGTTGAAGAAAAGTCAGACGGTGAAGTGGAATGAGGATTGTCATAAGGCCTTTGACAAAATAAAGAAATATTTGCAGGAACCTCCAATACTCATGCCGCCAGTGGAAGGGAGGCCACTAATCATGTATCTAACTGTGTTGGAAACCTCAATGGGTTGTGTCCTCGGTCAACACGACGAGGCAGGGAAGAAAGAATAGGCTATTTACTACTTGAGTAAGAAGTTTACAGAATGCGAGTCAAGGTACTCATTGCTGGAAAAGACTTGTTGTGCGCTTGCCTGGGCCGCCAAATGTCTGAGGCAATACATGTTAACTCACACCACCTACTTGATATCCAAAATGGATCCAATCAAGTACATTTTTGAGAAGCCAGCTCTTACAGGCAGGGTAGCCCGTTGGCAGATGATACTCACCAAATATGATATCCAATACACTACTCAAAAAGCAATTAAGGGTAGTGTACTGGCCGACCATCTTGCTCATCAGCCCATGAATAATTATGAACTGATGAAGTTTGACTTTCCAGATGAGGAAATTGTGTATATTCAGGATTGTAATATGCCAGACCCAGATGAAGGACCCGAGTTGGGCTCACGTTGGACGCTTTTTTTGATGGTGCCTCCAATGCCATGGGCAACGGCGTCAGAGCTATTATCACTTCTCCTGAGGGATACCACATTCCTTTCACGGCTCGTATCTATTTTGATTGCACTAACAACATGGCCGAGTATGAAGCTTGCATTTATGGTATTGAAGCGGCGATCGACCTGCGCATCAAGTTTTTGAAAGTTTACGGGGATTCCAATCTTGTTATCAGCTAGATTAATGGAGATTGGGAGACTCGCCATCAGAACCTAATTCCCTATCGTGAGCATGTTATGAAGCTGATTTCGAACTTCGAAGATATCACGTTTGAACACATTCCCAGAGAAGAAAACAATCTAGCTGATGCACTGGTGTGATACGGTGGGAGAACTGACTTGGGATTTTGCATTTGTGTTGACAAATGTTTCGGTTTAGCAAGAGTCGCCACCGACTTTTTATTTTATGCTAAGGAAAGGTCAAAAAGCACAGGAAAGACCTTTGAGATGTTTTCTTGGGTTCGGGGAGTAGGTTATAGAAAGGGAAGGTATTAGCACCCTTTCTATCCATGGTTATCCATGGGCTCTTAGTTACTTGCTTAGATCACTTGCTTTGTATTTCTATTGTTTGAAATAGTGCTTTTCAATTGTTTGAAATGGTGCTTTGTGTGTGATTTTGGAAAATGTTTTGAAAAGAGGCCATCGTTGTGGCAACCTTTGTAATGATTCTTGTTTGAATATATACAAAGGTGTTTTTGTCTTTTGAAAGGTTTTCAATGTTTGAAAGTAGGGTTTTGAAATTGTGTTGTGGAGTGTGTTTTGAAAAGTAGCAAGGATGTTTTTGCAAGCTTGATCAAGTAACTAAGAGCTATCTACCCTATTTTACTCAAAGATCATTCTTATATTCTTAACCCTTTTAAAAGTGTTGCTTCACCATTGTATTTGGTGAACAACCTTGTGTTAGGATGTTTAACGGGACAGGCGCGGGTCATCGTATAGACCATGATAGCAATTGTGTCAAGTATCTTTGGCAATTTTCTTGAGGGACTTGATCATTTTGTTTAGGCAACTCAGATAGCGTCATCGAGGGACTATGATCTTTTTGTTTGTTTTTGTTTTGCCAAAGTACTCAACATGCAACCATGGCCCATTTTTGAAGGCAACAAGTGGATGAAACCCTAGGGGTGCAAGTGTGTATTGTGTTTGTTTTTCATGCATGTTATCTTGGATCAGGTCAAACTAATTGTTGATTTTATTTGCATACAAACCCTAAGTCTAAGCATGGCATAATTGAAAGCTTTTAAATGTACGGGAATTTAAATGCTACACTATTACAACATGATATAGGGAGGGGGTACAAATTTGAATTGGGAGTATTTGACAAGAAAATAAATTATAAGTTATTACAACCATATCGAATGTACAAGATACAATATTTAAATGTACAATAATTGAAATAAATACAATAAATAAATGTAAATAAAATGTATTATGCCAAAATGTTTTTAGTATGTAAAAAGTAAATTTTCAATGTGAAAAGTAAAATAAAGAAGATCAATTTTAATTATTTTTCCTATTTAGGGCAAGAAACCCTAATTCTTAATAGGTAAAAAATTATTTATTAATTATGTGAAATAATATACTAATTTATAAAAAAATAAAAGTATATTGTAAAAATGACATTTTTGGTCCAAAATAATAATAAAAATGAAAATGTAACATTTTTTGTATTTTTGACCTAATTATCTAATAAGATAAAATATATAAGTATATTTATACATTAAATATATTAAATGTGAAAAAAAATTGAAATAAATTATTTACAAAAATGTATATATTTCAAGAAAATATTTTCAAATGTGTATAAAAATAAAAATGAAAATAAACATATTTTTTACATCATTTTTAGATTTAAACAAAATAACATAAAGTATTTAAACATTTTTATGGTGGAAATAAATAAAATAAATACCAAATAAATGCAAAAAATTATAAAAATATTTTTGGATCATTTTTTATATTTGAAAATAAAATATCAAAGTCAGAAAAGAAAATAAAAATGCAAAAAAATTAAAATATAAGAAAATGGGCCAGGGAGTGTGAAACTGAAAATGAGGGTGCCAAAAGTAGGAAGTAGCCAGGTCCAGCCCAACTACTTCATCTTCTTCCTCTGTCCAACAGAATTTGAAAAAACGCGCGCTAGCTACCCCAACCTGTATCTCCTGATTCTTTGATCTTTTGACAAAAAAAACATAAAACTTGTAGAGCATTAAATAACGAATCTAACCATATAAAAAACTTGGATTAACTCTCAAAGACCAGAGAGAATTTCTCTGGCCCTAATTTTTAACCTAGTTTTTTCAGAAAGTTCATGAGTGAAATTCTCTCAGCACGATTAATGTAAATGAAAATTAAGCATATGTATGGCTTCAGGGCTATGAGTACAACATATTTCATTCACAAACCTAAGCCTAACCATTCCTAGATAGGGAGATAGAAGTCCATGAAATACCTGTTTCAGTTGACTTCGAGCTGGACAATGTAGCAACCTTCAATGGGGTTTGAGCTTCTGTTGAGCTTGCCTGAGGTCCAAGGAAGCTTCTCCAATGTTTGGCTTGCTTTGAAACAACTTGAATCGTGCTGTAGAACTCAACCTGCAGAGCTTTGAAATGAAAATGGAAAAGTGAGTTAGAGGTGTTACAGGTTGCAATGGGGGCCTGGGATAGTTCAGGTGAGTTTATTGGAAGGTGTTAGGACTATCTTGGGATAAAACACACAATGGAATTTTGTTGTGGCTTGCAAAATGCAGAACCTTCCCTATTTTGCAGAAAAATAGTGGTTCTGAGTATCAGGAGGTATGAGTGATGAAAGGGTCGTGCTTTAGGCTTGCTGGGAGATATGGAACTTGTTCATAAAGTTCTTGTAAGCTTGTGTTAACAGATATGAGAGCTTGCTTATGTTTTGCCACTTTTCTTCTACTTGAAGCAAGAGAATGGAAATGATGTTATAGCCCTGTATCAACCCTCCTATCATGCTGCAACTTTTGTTCTTTGTTACTGGAATTAGTGGAATTGATTTTGCCTCAAAGATCTGGCCCCCATGCTTCAAGGATTTGGTTTTGACATAAAGTGAAATTAGGCAAAAATGGCAATTTGCCTTTTTCTACTTAAGGCTTAATCTTGTGTATAATGTCCAAGTGAACAAAACAAAGGCTTAGACTGATGTATTGGAATTAAATTATGGATTGCAAATTGGTTTTGAGACCTGTAATGTTGAACCAAGCTAGCTAGATCAGAATTGCAAGTTGTTATGAACATGTATTGGTCATGGACAAAAGTGAGTTTTTGCCAACTTCAAGCATTCGATTCTCTCTAACTACAAGGGTGTTTGAGGAGTTCTTGGATAATTTGGAAAGCTTGGAACATGTACTACAATCCCTCTTTGTAATGAAACTTGAAACTCCAAGTGGAACTATGTGAAAAATGGCCAAGAAGATGGGTCAAAATCCTGCCTAAATTAGGGCAAATTTTCTCTAAGTTAAACGTTTTAGGTACCCTTGTTCCAAAAATCATAACTTGAGATACAAGCTTCTTTTGAGAAAACTTTGTGAATCAAAGTTATATACTTTGTGATGGACTACAACTTTCATGTTGCAAGTTTTGTTTGAATCCATTTGTATCTTGGTGAAAAAGTGGGACAAATTTAGGAAAAAATAAGAAAATTTTATAACTTAGAAAATTTCTAAGTTATGAAATTTTTCCATTTTAAACCCTAATTTGCATTTTTGGGTTTCTTGATGAACAAGTTTCATAATTTGACATGTCTTGATGAAAAATGACCCTTGGCACTTGATTTTGACCAAAAAGTCAAAGTTTGACTTTTAAGTATACAGTCAAATTTTGATCAGTTGACTGAAAAATTCATCTGTCCATCCTATGCATTTGAGATCTTTTGAACTTGTTGAATGGGTCAAGAGAATGTCATTGAGTCCTTGAGTCCATATGTGAGCTTGATTTGCCAATGGTTAGGTCAAACAGTCAAAAATTGCCTTTGTGCAGTCAAAACCCTAAAAATGACCATTTTGCCCTTTTGGTGATCTGATCAAATTTCTTGTGGAATTATGATCCAAACTTGATCAAATGGTTCATATGAATTCATAATGTTGATGTGGGTAAAATTTCATGAGGTTTGACTGTCAATTGGCCACAGTTAACTTTTTCCCCAATACAACTGATTTCTAGGTCAACTGTCCAATAGCCTGGGCAAAGATTTGAATCAAGGCTTGAAACTTGGTATGGGAAAACTTGTGAAACCAACATGAAGCATGAAAGTCAATTTGGGTTTTATAGGTCAAAATATCCTTGTGCAAACTCAAACCCTAATTTGGGTTAACAGTGCAAGGAGGGGTCTTGGGCAGAGCAAACCCTAGCTTGATCCTGAATTCCAGGAGTCTTGTGATGAGAAAGTGTTGATGAAATGAGAGGGAAAATTTTGGGGTACAAAATTTGCCCCTGTTCAATCTTCTTGAACCTGAAGAGTTAGATTGACAAGTTTTCCTTTCGTGACTCGAAGGTAAAAGAGGATTGGACACTAGAGTGCCCGTAAATTTGCACTCGTCTAAACATAGGTGCGGGAATGGGCTTAAAGACGCCATTTGGAGATGGCAGAATCTTGCTGGAGATGGGCTTAAAGACGCCATTTGAAGATGGCAAAATCTTGCTTGAGATGGGCTTAAAGATGCCGTCCAAGAACCTTTGTTGAATTGCAATGCTGTAGGCCAAAAGAATGAGTATCAAAATGGTATCCGTGTCTGGAATGCACTTGAACTGTATCTGGAGACTGAGTTTGAATGAGCAAAAGAATGGCGTCCGCGTCTGGGGCGTATCTGAGCTGTAACTGTGTTTGAATGTTGAATGAATATCAGAATGACTGCCGTGTCTGAAGTGTATCTGTATTGTATCCGGGTAACATAGAAATATCTGTGTATGGAGCAACTGTGTGCTGGGGATAAACTCTGAATGAGTAACAGAATGGAAACCGCGTCTGGAGCGTATCTGAACTGTATCTGAAGTTGAGATCTGTATGAGTAGTAGAATAACTTCCGTGGCGACTGCACTGAGGGAATCAAACTGCTGGTGTAAGCGTCAGAATGGCATCCGTTTCTGGAGCATATCTGAACTTGAGGTTGATAATTGAATCTGAATGAGAGATAGAATGACCGCTGTGTTTGGAGCGTATCTAGTCTGTATCGGATTGCTGAACTCTGAATGAGTAGTAGAATGACCACCGTGTCTGGGGTGTATCTGTACTGTATTTGACTTGAAACTCTGAATGAGTAATAGAATGACCGATGTTGTACCCTAAAATTTTCCCTCCCATTTGTTAAGAATCATCTTCAAATGGTTCAAGATTGCTCAAAGGATTGAACAGTCCAAATACCTCCTAAGCCAGCTGAAATTAGGGTTTTGGTTCTTTCAAGAAATTTGGGGTTCTCAATGGTTCAATCAAGTTTCAAGGGCCTATATACATCCTCAAGCACCTACATGCCAAGTTTCAAGACTCACAGTGCCAATTTGCACAGTCAAAAGCTCCATTTGATCCACAGTCAACTACAAGGGCAAAATGGTCATTTTGCAGTCAAAAGTCAGAATTTTTGGTCAACATCTTATTTTGAGTCCACAATCATCATTTGATCAAGTCTTGATCATGATTCCACAAGCATGGCTAAAAAATCATCAAGATGCAAAAAATTACTATTTTTGGACAGTAGAAAAGTCAAATTTATTTTGACCAAGGCATAACTTTTTCATGGTTCATCAGAAAAATTCCATCCAATGCTCATTTTGAAGGGCATGACATTTCCTACAATCCATCTTCACATTCCAAGTCCAAGAAATGCTCTCACAAAAAATTATCAATTTCTACATTATAGGTCAAATTCAAAAGTCAACAAAAATGCACTTTGAGTCAAAGGCCATAACTTGAGATTGGTAAATCCAAATGACATGGGACCAAAGGCATTGGTTAGAGGACTTCAAGATCTTTCCAAAATGTCCAAGAACATGTTCATATGATCAAAATTGAGCAAGATATGCATTGGAGAAGTTGGGAAATTTTTGTGAATTTGCAAAAGTCAACTTTGCTCAAAACACCTCATTTTTGCTAATGGGCCTTAAATTTCTTCTTGAAACTTTATCCAGGACTTATGCACGACCCATCAAGCTTAATTGAATTTATTTTCTTATTTTTTATTAATTAATTGGATTTTTAATCAATATTAATTCATTTAATTAATTTAAATTGTAGGAAAATACAAAGATTTGATTTTTCAATCTTTTTGTGAAGCAAACATGGTCAAGATATGCTGGCAATTTCGTGTGCAAATCAAATATGCAAGAATCTCAAAAGTTGGCAACTTTTTCCAATCATGAAGATTCAAAAATATATGATTTCCAATCAAATATTCAAATCATCATTCCATGGATTTTTGCTCAAAGATTTGACCTAATTTCAGTCTCCTATATATACATAAGCTAACCCTAATCATGCACACGTGAAATCTCTACAGAAAAAGCCATAACCAATTCAAGAAAATTCAAAGAAAAGTCAAAACTGATTCTTGTGTTCCAAGCCAATTCAAGGCATTATACTGATTCAAACACATTGCAGGAAGTGTGAGGAACGTGTAGCAATCAAAATCAAGCGTTAAAGCCCAAGGAATCATCAAGAACAGAACCACGGTTTGCACATTTTTTTCCAGAATCGTATTGCTTATTTCATGCGCATTTAACATGATTTCTTGTTGGTTTTGCATTGCTTGAATCCATATGAAGCTAATGGCATAAGTTAATTGAATTATAGTGTACAGAATCACAAGTTACCATGGACGAATTCTAGGGTTCATAAGCTTTCAAATTGGGGCTTTGCAATACAGGAAAAATTAAGCCTTGTGAGACCTATGGTTGGATTCGTGAGAACCAGACGAACACATTGGACTATTCGCAAAATATTTATATTTATCACAGCTCTATTCGCTATTTTTGGTCATTGCAGTTTGTGGGGGTTAAAAGCCCCCGCTATCCAATGTTGTTTTGCAGGAACGCACGGGGAAGACGATGAGGTGTTAGCCTCTGAGTGGACAATTCAAAATACGCGCATTTTTGTTTTGTTTTTCAGCATATTGCTTATTTTCCCTATATAATATTCACTCTCCATTCTATTGACAGAAGCGTGTTCCAGCTCAGATGGCCAAGGCATTGGTGTATTGATCATTGGGACCTGGGTTCGAACGCCAGGTCCCCCAAAATAATTGTTTCTATTTTTCTTCATGTAATCCCATGCAGGTTTCAAAAGAGGTCCTACCACGAGCTTCAAATATCCAGGTGCCATGTGTCTTCACACTCAAATCCAAAGGTCAAGAGTGAGTGACTACCATACTCCCAGTCAACCATGCGCATGGACAATCCCCAAAGTCAAACAGGCTTGTGTGCAAATGGGCTTGGAATTTACAAACTAACCTCCTAAATGGGCCAACACCCCCCTGGGTTCTTTTTCTTTTTTCTCTTTATATTTTCTATTTATTTAGTTAATTATTTTACTAATTATTATTATTATATTTATTTAGCTAACATAATTAATTTTTCACAATAAAATTCAGAGAACTAAAAATATAATATTTTTATTATTATTTATTAATTTCACTTTAATTTATTATTTTTGTAAATAAATGCTAACACAATTAATTTAGTTCTTTAATTAGGTTAATTTCAATAGTTTTTTGCAATAAATAAAATAAATTAGAATTAGGGTTTTCTTGACAATTTTAATTTCTTTTCTTTTATTTCATTAAAACATTAAAAAACTCAAAAAAATATATTCTTTTAATTAATTAATTAATTAGTTTTAGGATTAATTTAATTAAATGCAAAATAACCAAAAATTCATTCTTTTTTTCAAAGGGTCAAAACCATAAGGACTTCTCCGATTTAATTTCTTTTCGCGCATATTATTTTTAATCATATTTATGTATTTTCTCCGAGGATGTAATAGCGTTAATTAGGAATTTTTATCGCTTTCTTTATTTTTTCGCAATTTACTTTTCCAAGGGTTTGTTTTTGGCGATGTAAATACCCGACGCCTTGTAATAGCGTAATTTTACTTCCCGCAATTTACTTTCCGCAATTATTAACTGCTATGCATGACAAGACTTGTTCTCAACGTAAAATCAACATAGCTCACCCATAACATGTACAAAGATAACTTAACATGAAACCTGACACACTCGCACATGCCACTCCTATGGTACGCCTCACTTAGTTGCCTCGACGTGGTCATTGAGTATAGGGTGTTTTAGAGGTCGCCCTCTTGTCTAAAGATACAAGTTGCCTCGAAACGGTTGCCTCGGATAAAAAAGGATCTAGGACACTAGGGTTACCGCTAAGGCGTCCTACTATTGCTTTGGTGACCACATGTCCCTATAATTGAATCGACCCGAAACTCCAACGACGGTGCTACCTACTTCTCAATAGCGGGATAGTAATGTCTAAAGGATATTTACACAGCTTAATTTCTTTTGAGTAGGTAGAGGTTCTCAGGTACTTGCTCTTTCAAAACAAAAAAAAACTTTTCGCACTTACACTTTTCAAACAAAAGTTTTCAAACAAACACTTCATACACTCTTGAGGACAGATACAAGAGTTAAATCGAAGTTTTCAAACAAACCTTTTTCAAAACCCACAAACACAAGGAAAGCAAAACATTTTTGAAAACATAGTGAGCAAGTACCTAAGAGCCCGTGGATAACCACAGATAGAAAGGGTGATAACACCTTCCCTTTCTATAATCTACCTCCCGAACCGTGAAACATCTCGAAAAGGAATTTTGCTGTGCTTTTGTCCTTTCCTTGTGGGAGAAAATAAAAGACGGTGGCGACTCTTGCTTACTGCGACATTTCGCGAACCAGCATTAAAAAACAGTCAGTTCTATTTCCACCGATCACAACCGCCGTATCTGGGGTGTATCCATACTGTATCTGAATAATTGTTAATGATAGTCTTTTAATCTTATCCTGAAAAGGATAAAATGTTAGCTAAAACACAAAGTTATGTTGCATGATATGTATGATGCGATGAATTGTATTTCATCAATGTTTATGATATATGAATGTAATGGTTATGCATGTAAGCTGAGTAGTCGTCTTGTTGAAGAAGATAAAATCCGGATAGATGGAGATAACGAAATCTTTGACCGCTGCCGGGGAAAATAAATCCTTGACCGATGCTGAGGATTTGAAGATGAGAAAAACCTTGCTGACTATTTGGGGAATAAGGGAAACTCTGAAAAATATCTACCGGGGAGTTAAAACCTGGGAGACTATTTGTTTTATCCCTAATTTTTTCCTGAACCGCCCTTTCGGGTTTTCGGTTCACCGGGATGCCCATTTTTGCCCAAGTCGCCCTTTCGGGTTTTCAACTTATCGGATTGTTTTATGCGTAGTATCTTTTGACTATGTCTGCGTTTGCAGGGTGTGGAAAATCGTCACCGTCCATGGTGGTCAAAATCATTTCCCCACCAGAAAAGATGCTCTTGATCACAAATGGTCCTTCTAAGTAGGAGTCCATTTTCCCCTGGGATCACTTTGCGGTAAGCTGATCTGCTTGATTACAAGATCTCCGACTTGATATATCTGACGCTTGACTTTCTTGTTGAAAGCCTTGATCATTCGTTTTTGATATGTCTGACCATGGCAAACAACAGTAAGTCGCTTCTCGTCGATCAAATTGAGTTGATCAAGCCGGGTCTGAATCCAATCGTCTTCACTTAAACCAGCGTCCTTCATAATCCTTAAGGAAGGAATCTGAACTTCCATGGGTAGGACAACCTCCATGCCATACACCAAAGAAAATGGCATTGCCCCTGTTGAAGTACGTGCCGTGGTACGATATCCATGCAGAGCAAACGGTAATATCTCATGCCAGTCTTTGTAGGTAACTGTCATTTTTTGAATGATCTTCTTGATATTTTTGTTCGCGGCTTTAACAACACCGTTCATCTTCGGCCGATAGGGAGATGAATTGTGATGATAAACCTTGAACTGTTCGCATAGAGCGGTGATCATAGTATTGTTCAGATTTGTACCGTTGTCTGTGATGATATTGTCGGGGACACCTGATAACGAGAAATCGTATCATATAATTACTATGCTTTTTACCGATTTTATAATACATTAAGTCGTCTAACTCCCGATTGTTCCGAGTTTATTTGTCTTTTTACAGGTATAACATTTGTCAACTCAAACCAATGAAAAAGGACTACATGAAGGAGGCTAGACAATAAATAAAGAGAAAAGAACTAAATCTGCAAAGTTTGGAGATTTTGGAGCAGTGAAGACCCTCACACCCCGTGACGACCGTAACGACCCTCAACTTGAAGCAACGCTCGTCACACATCACTGACGAGCGTAATGCGCTATTTAAGCGCATTACGACCGTCACCCACCTGTGACGACCATCACGCGCGTGAAGATGAACGTTGTGAATTGGTGGAGACGTGGGCAACGTGAGGGCAGACTTATTCTCCTATTTTCCCTCCACTCAGTAACCATGCTCCCTATATTATAAAACCGAAAGAATTCAGTGATACCTTGGCCAAAAATATTTATAAAACAATTTCTGGTTTCCAATTTCCATGCTTAATTTAATTACCCTTGTCACGAGAGTGAGAGGTTAATTAACACGATTTTACCACGAGAGTGGGAAATTAATTAAGGCAAGAACCTGCATGCGAGAGCTGGGGTTCAACCCAGATAGTGGTAACGAAACATTAATTTTTAAATACACGAGAGTGTTTTAATAAATTAATTAAACTCAAATTGTTTTCAAAAAGTGTTATTAAATTTAAAGTGCATCCACTAGGTTTAGTAGCATGAATTATTTCATGAACACGAGAGTGTATGTCTCAGGTTTTTAAACAATTAGTTTTTATCGAAATACTTTATAGGCCAAGCGATTCACTGAATTCCCGAAGTCCGACTATCACATACCGGTATAACTATCACTATTATTTTTAATTAAACTATTCCCCCCCTAAAATCAAATATTCATCGCTTAGTTAAACAAACTGTAACATTAGATCGTATGCGATTGATCCTCAGTCTCTGTGGGTTCGATTATCATTTAAAAGTAGAACGACTAAACTGTATACTTGAAGTTAGTATCCCAATAGACTTATAAAGTCCCGATCAAGTTTTTGGCGCCGTTGCCAGGGACTGATTAGTCAATTAATTACGATTCTTCTGTTGCGCGTTTAGACTAGGCAATAGAAAACCCTTTTTTTGGATTTGTATGCCAAGGACTCGCTCACAAGGCGAACCACTTGACAAATCGACGGACGAACCTGAACGCATCCTTTCCGTAAGACGTGCAGTCAGGGATTACTGTTTAAATCACACTATTCCTTTACCCAATCCCGAAATCAAGATTGATTCTGAAACCGATTATAATTCTTCCTCTGAGACCGAAACTAATCCAGAATTAGACATGGCCGAAGAACAAAGGACCCATCCACTGAAGGAGTACGCAGCTCCATCACAACAAGAACCCCACAACAGCATTGTTGCTCCAGCAATAAACCAAAACGATTTTGAGTTGAAACCGTCATTGATATCAGCTATCCAACAACGCCAATTCTCTGGAGATCCTTCTGAGGATCCAAATGAACATCTTACAAAATGCGTTCAATTTGCTGACACAGTTATAACAAATGGTGTTAGTAAAGATGCAATAAGATTATGTCTTTTCCCTTTCTCGCTAAGAGATAGAGCTTGGGCTTGGTTGCAATCCTTGCCATCAAATTCCGTCACTACGTGGGAAGGACTTAAGATTGTATTTTTAGCACGATACTTTCCCCCAAGCAAGACTGCTGCACTAAGAGCACAAATCAATGGATTTAGGCAGAAGGATACTGAATAACTATTCGATGCATGGGAACGCTACAAGGATATGATGCGAATGTGCCCACATCATGGACTAGAAAAATGGCTGATCATCCACACGTTTTATAATGGACTCTTGTACAACATAAGACTCTATAGATGCCGCCGCAGGTGGTACAATAATGGATAAGCCTTATGACGAAGTTAACCAACTCATTAAAAATATGGCTCAAAACCACTATCACTGGGGAGGAGAAAGAACATCTGTGGAGAAAACTCAAACCAAAGGTGGGATGTACGAGATTAGTAGCCTAGATAAAGTTAATGCTAAGGTAGATGCTCTTACCCAAAAGATGGAAAGCTTGACCTTATCTCCTGCAGCTACCGTGGCTGCAGTTACCCCAAGCTGCGAAGTTTGTGGAGTTCCTGGTCATGTTGGAACCGAATGTCAAATCTTAGCAGGAATATCAATCGATCAGGTAAATTACGCTCAAGGTAATCCTTATGCTAATACCTATAATCCTGGTTGGAAGAACCATCATAACTTCTCGTACAAGAGCAATAACGTTTTATATGCACCTGGACAAGCACCTGCTGTACCTCCAGGTTATCAAAAACCCGCTGTTAATGTTCCTAACATTCCTAAGAAATCTAACCTTGAAATCCTAATGGAAAATTTTATCGCTAATCAAGCCCAACAAAACAAAGAATTCCTCAATCAAAACGTTCACACCGGTGAACAGTTGAAGCTATTAGAAAATAAGGTAGATGGCCTAGCAACTCACAATAAAATGTTAGAAACCCAAATCTCCCAAGTAGCACAACACCAAGCTAGTTCTGCCGCACCTGCTGGTACATTTCCTGGACAGCCACAACCCAATCCTAAAGGACATGTAAATGCTATCACATTACGAAGTGGGACAGCCCTTGATGGATCGGTAGATCCTAGACTCCAAAACCCGACCATGTATAAGAAACCTGAAAAGAAGTAGAGAAGTCGAAAGATCAATCTGAGAATGTAGAGGAAGACGCGAATAACATAGAGGCTTCAGAAAAACCTTACGTGCCTCCACCACCATATAAACCACCAATTCCATACCCCCAAAGACTTGCAAAATCCAAGAACGAGGGACAATTCAAGAAATTTGTAGAACTTCTGAAACAATTAAACGTTACTATTCCGTTTACAGAAGCTATAACTCAAATGCCGTCATATGATAAATTCCTAAAAGAAATATTGTCTAATAAGAAAAAAATCGTTGAAAACGAAACCGTCATGCTCTGCCGAATGTAGCGCCATAATTCAAAATAACATGCCTCCAAAGCTAAAAGATCCTGGTAGTTTCTCCATACCATGTGTAATTGGAAAATCTATCATACACAAAGCCCTATGCGATTTAGGAGCCAGTGTTAGTCTAATGCCCTTATTTATTTGCGATAAGCTCAAACTAGGTGACATGAGACCTACCAAGATGTCCCTACAACTAGCCGATAGAACAGTCAAATGCCCTGTTGGTATGCTAGAAAACATTCCTGTCCGAATAGGACAATTTTACATACCGACTGACTTCATAATAATGGACATCAAGGAAGATTCAAACATTCCCATCATACTAGGAAGACCATTTTTAGCTACTACAGGAGCCATCATTGACGTTAAGAAAGGAAAGCTTACCTTCGAGGTAGGAGAAGAAAAAGTAGAATTCATTCTTTCCCAATTCTTTAAAGCCCCTGCTATAGATGACTCATGCTGTCTCCTAGATATTATTGATGAATGTGTCAAGGAACTTGAAAGCTAAGAAGATACCTATTCTGGGATGCTAAAAATTCAGACACCAACTATCCTCAAGAACGATGACTGGAAACAAGAACATTTAGATGCCGACATAGCGAATGTTTCGCCTTAACACCCGATCCTGCCCCAACTGATAAGAAAACTGGTATAGAACTTAAAACATTACCTGAAGATCTTTGGTATGAATTTTTAGATAAAGAACTCGAATGGCCAGTTATAGTTAATGCCAAATTAGGAAAGGTCGAAACCGAAAAATTTCTTAGTGTGTTAAGGAAGTATCCGACCGCGTTAGGGTATAATATATCAGATCTAAAAGGAATAAGCCCATCTCTCTATATGCACCGCATTATGCTGGAGGAGGACTGCAAGACTTCTAGAGAACATCAAAGACGAATAAATCCTATCCTAAGTGAAGTCGTTAATAAAGAAGTGCAGAAACTACTAGAGGCAGGCATCATATACCCAATATCAGACAGTAACTGGGTCAGTCCAGTTCATGTAGTGCCTAAGAAAGGAGGTGTTACGGTTATAACAAACACAAAAGGCGAATCGGTAGCACAACGTACCCAAACAGGATGGAGAATGTGTATCGATTATAGAAAACTAAACAAAGATACGCGCAAGGACCATTTCCCGTTACCATTCATTGATCAAATGCTCGAGTGCTTAGCCAAACATTCCTATTTCTGCTATCTTGACGGATACTCAGGATTCTTCCAAATTCCCATTCATCCTGATGATCAAGAGAAAACCACATTCACATGTCCCTATGGTACCTTTGCATACCTAAGAATGCCATTTGGACTATGCAACGCACCTGCAACTTTCCAACGATGCATGATGGCGATTTTCGCAGATTTTTTAGACGGAATTATGGAAGTATTCATGGTCGATTTCTCTGTCTGTGGAGAAAGTTTTGACGGATGTTTATCAAATCTTGAATTAGTACTGAAACGCTGTGTCAATGTCAACCTAGTGCTCAATTGGGAAAAATGTCACTTCATGGTGAGACAAGGAATTGTGTTGGGTCACATTGTATCAAACAGAGGGATTGAAGTCGACAAAGCAAAAATCGAAATTATCAAAAACCTTCAACCACCCAAAACAGTTAGAGAAATAAGAAGTTTTCTAGGACACGCTGGTTTTTACCGACGTTTTATAAAAGATTTCTCTAAAATCACTACGCCACTAACTGAATTACTAATGAAAGAAGCTGAGTTTATTTTCGACGATAAATGCTTAAACGCATTTGAGACGCTTAAGGAAGCCTTAATCTCAACACCTATTATGCAACCTCATTATTGGAACCTACCATTTGAAATAATGTGCGATGCGAGCGATTATGCTGTAGGCGCAGTCCTAGGACAACGCAAAGATAAAAAGCTTCACGCTATCTACTACGCAAGCAGAACACTCGATCCCGCACAAATGAATTACGCCACTACGGAGAAGGAACTCTTAGCTGGGGTATTCGCATTGGATAAATTTCGTTCCTACTTAGTAGGAGCCAAAATCATTATTTACACGGATCATGCCGCGATCTGATACTTACTAAGTAAGAAAGACGCCAAACCGTGACTACTCAGATGGATCTTACTCCTACAAGAGTTTGACTTAGAAATAAAAGACAAAAGAGGGACTGAAAACGTGGTAGCTGACCATTTATCAAGATTAAACGGAATCCAAACCGAGAGTGTTCCCATAAACGAAGATTTCCCTTATGAAAGCCTTATTGCTAAGCTAGAGATAGCTCCTACCGACAGTTTAGATCAACACAATGAACCTTTAACAACTGCGGTAGTAAAATCCATTTGTACCAACACCACCTTACCATGGTACGCTGATTTCGTTAACTATTTAGCTGCCGGTGTTTTACCACCTGATTTAACGTACCAACAACGGAAGAAATTTTTCCATGATCTTAAACACTACTTTTGGGATGAACCATTACTCTTTAAAAGAGGCGCCAATGGTATCTACCGTTGCTGCGTTCCTAACGATGAAATAGACAACGTCATTTCCCATTGCCATTCTGCCCCTTATAGTGGACACGCTAGTACGTCGAAAACTTGTGCAAAAATACTTGAAGCTGGTTTTTTTTGGCCTTCCTTATGGAAAGACGTCCACGTAGCAATTATGAACTGCGATAGATGTCAACGCACAGGAAATATATCTAGACGCAACGAAATTCCGCAAAAAGGAATCCTCGAAGTAGAAATTTTCGATGTATGGGGAATTGATTTCATGGGACCATTCCCGGCATCTTTTGGAAATAAGTATATTTTGGTAGCCGTTGACTACGTATCAAAATGGATTGAAGCCATCTCCGCACCCACAAACGATACACGAGTGGTACTTAAAATATTCAAGCATGTTATCTTCCCATGATTCGGTGTACCAAAACTAGTAATCAGTGATGGTGGTTCCCATTTTATCTCTAGAATTTTCAAAAAATTACTTTCAAAGTATGGCGTTAAACATCGCATAGCAACACCATACCATCCTCAAACGAGCGGACAAGTGGAAGTGTCACATAGGGAGATAAAAAAAATCCTTGAGAAAACTGTAGCCACATCCAGAAAAGTTTGGTCCTCCAAGTTAAATGATGCTCTCTGGGCATATCAGACAACTTTTAAAACCCCTATCGGAACAACGCCGTTTAAATTAGTTTATGGAAAATCTTGTCATTTGCTAGTAGAATTAGAACATAAAGCTTATTGGGCCATCAAAACCCTTAACTTAAATTACAAGATTGCTGGAGAGAAACGGGTATTAGATATCCATGAATTAGAAGAATTGCGTTTAGACGCTTATGAAAATGCTAGAATCTATAAGGAAAGAACAAAAAAATGGCACGATAAGCGTATCTCGCGGAAAGAATTTAAGGAAGGAGACATCGTACTCCTATTCAACTCTAGACTGAAACTTTTTCTCGGGAAAATTACGTTCCAGATGGTCAGGACCATTCGAAATTAACAAAGTTTTCCCAAGTGGTGCGATAGAAATTAAAGGAAATTCTATCGAACCATTCATATTCAATGGCCAGCGCCTAAAGCACTACTTTAACGTCGGAAATATCGACTATTCGGCTTATCTTCAGTTAAGTGAGCCACCTACCCCGATACCTAACTGAATAGGTATTATCTGTCGAGTCGTCGACATAAAATAAAGGCGCTTCGTGGGAGGCAACCCATGTTTTATTTTAATTATTTTTATTGTTTTAACATGTTTTTATTTTTCTTTTCTTTTTCTTAATCTTTAAAATTTTCATGATTGCATCTCTTACTCCTTTTTGTTTTCTTCTATTTTTATTTTCCCTTTAAACTTTCTTTTTCTTTTTGATTTAACTTCGGCAAATTTTTGACCTGAAAATACTAACTTAGTTTTTTCAAACATTTATTAAATATTTTCAGGGGGTAATTCTTTTGCTTTCATATTTAGCTCTATGGCACATGTAAACTTCATGAATGTCACTTTGAGAAGAAGACACCAAAGAAGACGCTTTGAGGATCTGGTTGAGCGGGAAATGTGCCCTACAATCTACACTGATGACCATGCTATGACCCCTCTTGGCATTCGTGAGAGTGTCATGTATTTGCTACATCAGATTGGCTGGGACACTTCTCCTATCCGAAGACGGTATTATACTTACAAGAAGCTGACCCTTGAGTTCCTGAGCACCCTGAGCTACATTCCAAATCACGGGTTAGGATTCAACCGTGGGTTGATCACTTCCAGGTTGTTTGACATGGACTACAGCTATAACCTTCGGGAGTTTAGCCACCTGCTAGGATTCCCTTTTGGACCTGATGTTATCACTATGACCCAGGAAGACCTCTTGCTTGATTCTGATCTTGATTTTTTCTGGGGAAGCATTGCTGGCAATAACCATCCAGAGCCGTCTGACCTTTATTCTGAGTGCATCCACAACCCGGCTATCAGGTACTTTCACAAGATCATCGCCTATACCCTTTTTGGTAAACAGCAGAATGTTACATCCGTGTCCCGCGATGAGCTCTTCATTATGTACTGTGCCTCCCAGAACTGTCCGGTAAATGGTGCCGCTTATATGCTAGCTAACATGGAGCGTATTATCCAGACTCCAAATGCACCAATCCTGTTGGGTGGTTTAGTCACTATGATATCAAATGCAATTGGACTCTGCAGGCCTATGCTAGGATTAGCCCCGCATTATGGAATAAAGCCGATGAACATTGAATTCTGCTTTAACACTAGCTTTATCGGGAATCTTGGGCCAGATCAATTTGAGATGTTAATTAATCATGAGACTGTCCACCAGTTTATGCTCCTGAATCCTATCACTAGTGTGCATAATAGAGCAAACTGGCTTTTTGACCTCCACCATCCTGCAACACCGCCTTCGTCTCCTTCTACTGTTGACATTTACGAAGTACCCAACACCTCTCGCATTGATGAAGACCTTGCCACACCACCGGGATACCATCAGTTCCCCGATCCATGGGAACAACAGGAAGCTTCTACTGAGACCTTCACCCAGGCTCCAGAGATCCCACCATCTCCTCCACCTACTATTACCCTGCACTCCTTGCATGAAGAAATTACTGAAATGCGGGGCGAGCTTACATCTCTCCGAGTGGACTTCATCACTTTCATGGATTCGGTGACCAATCAGCTGGATTTCATGCACCAGCATATGTTCCCGACTCCCCGTGGCTAGAGTTGTCGTTGTTATCTTGATTTACTCTCTCACATTTGTACATACAGTGAGGACACTGTTTAGTTTTAGTGTGGGAGGGATTCTAGTTATTTTAGCATTTTATCATTTTTATTTTTAGTTATTTCGAAACAATTTTTATGGATTAATTCAATTATTTATCAAGTACCAAATTTATTTTATTTTTCATTCATTTTCATTTTCAGTATTTTATTTTTTCATTCATTTTCATTTTCAGTATATTTTATTTTTTTTAATTTACTGTTTATATTTCCCGCAAACATTATTATTTCATTATGTGCTAGTAAATAATATTACATAACTTTAATTATTAGAATATTTATAAAAAAAAATAAAAATAAAAATTCAAAACTTTAATTAATTAGAATATTTCAAACTTAAAATATTAAGAAAATAATAAAAAAAATATATATAAACATCTCCAACGGTCTTGTAACGGTCTTCTCATTAATGACATTGAACGTGTTACGACCGTCACACCCTCGTGACGAGCGTAACACGCATTTTTGCCTTGTGACGACCGTCACACCCTCGTGACGACCGTCACACACACAATATATCAGAACGGCTATTACAGAACCGTTCCAACCATTTCCTTCTTAACCTCACTTCCTCCATTGTTACAGAACCACACGAAAACTACCCACTCCACCCCATTTTTTTTCAAACTTCCAAATTTCCAACACTAAAATACTATCCACCCACCACCCCAATTTCATATTCCAAACCTTTTGCAATCAAATTCTACGAACACCATGGCCAACAACCAACAAGCTCCCGCTCTCACTTTCAGATCCGGCGAACAAGGAGAAAACTAACGGGTTAAATTTCAGAAGTTTCAACGCCGAGGTCTCCAACCTACACGGTACGTTGATATTGACTATTTGAGGAGTTTGGAACTACTTGATAGTGTACGCCAATTCTTGCAGAGTGTGGATTTATGGAACTTGTGCCGCGAACCAAGACCTATTTATGAAACTCTTACTCTTGAGTTTTTGAGTTCCTTTGTCTACATCACTCCGCCAGGTGCCACGAACCAACTGTCAGGCCTGGCCAAATTTCACATGTTTGGCATTGAGCACGAGTTACCTCAATCCGACATCGCGCGACTTCTAGGCTTCTGTTCGGACGAAGGTATCCATCTCCGGGTGCCGGATAATTTTGGTGAGGAAGCCTTCAACTTATGGAACAGTTTGACGAATATCCGTGCCACATCCTACGACCACCTAAACGCCACCCACATTCATAATCCGGCCATCCGCTATTTCCACCGCATCCTCAGCAACACAATCTTCGCCCATGACAACAACCACAAGCTTAAATCCAAGGAGCTCTTCTTTATGCATTGCGCGTTCACAGGGCAAAAGATCAACGCCGCCCCGTTCCTACTCGCTCACATCCACTCTATTTGTGCTAGAGGCGGAAAACCCTTTTATTTCAGATGGCTGGTCACTTCACTTGCCATAGGTCTGAACTACGGTGCTGCTCTCGCGACTATGCCTTCCATGGCACCGACTTTGCTAACTTTGGATCACTGCAAAGCTGCACATCTCATTTATGAGCGGGAGGATGGCAGATTCCACCCTGTGATCAGGAACACTGTTTATCAGAACATCATTTTGCCTTGCAGGGACCGAATCGATCCACGAAACCGAGAAAACTGGTTGTTTGATCCTGCAACTCCCGCGGAGCGTGCACCTACTCATGAAGACCAACCTGCAGCCCCCGCAGACGAAATGCAAGAAGAGCTGGATAGTGCTCCTCCCGTCCACGAAATTCCAGGATCCTCATCTGCACCTCTTCATATTACTATTGAAGAGATCCTCCGCGCCATTCATATGCAAAACCAAATGAGCGCAGCGCTTGAAAGAAGACAACATGAGCAATTTGAGTCTCTGTGCGCTCAAAACGCTCAGATCTTGACTGGGCAGCGCAACATGAATGAGAGGTTAGATGAGGCCGTGTCAGAGCTCAACGCCTTAAGGCTGGACGTCAACACCCTTGGTTTCCAAGATATTGACACAGAAGCCACTCCTACCAGACGCTCTCGCACCAGGAGTAGAGGACGTGGTCACCAGTAGTTTTTCTTTATTTTTTATAGTTTATAAATTTTTCTGTTTCTTTTCCTTTCCGTTTATTTTTGTAATTGTACTTCCCCGCCTATATACCGCAACATTGAGGACAATGTCGGATTTAGTGTGGGATAGGTACCTTTCCTTCCTTTATAAACTAGTAATTTTTATGATATATCTCGATTTAAATTCTTCACTTTATTCAGCCATACCAAAATTTTTTATCTTCGCATTAGCCCGACATACCTATTTCAACGAAATCCCCAGTTAGGGAAGCCGAAACCGACATAACAAGATTGATACGGCTATGACACCATAGACTTCCTACTTACGCGATCCGTTTCAATAACCATTATACCGACATCTAGAGTTTTTAGTTCTACAGTAACCCCTAGTAGTTTATACTAGCAGTCAATACCGTCTTGACACAAACCACGTGGAGAATCGATGAATACAAGTGTTTGATGCCTGATCATTAAAATATCCTTCCTATCTCGCTGCTAAAAGAAAAGAAATTTTGTGCACCAAAATATACGGTCACATATAAGAATTGAGAAAATAATGAAGGAATCCAGTGTAGGTTGGTTCATAGGTATCTGGTTCTAAACTCGGTAGGGCGTGTTATGGCTCGATCCCTCACAACCTCCAACTTGGATAATATATGTAGGGTTGCCACATTCGTGTACCAGACCCCGTGCTAAAAGGATCAAAGTCACTAACCGGTTACTCCACTACGTGCGTGCTAAGACAAAGGGCTTAATGTGATTGCGCCAGAACAAAACCGGGTGAAATAGATACGAGGAACTCTAGGATGAATTATAACGGAACTGTTGGATAGCTAGTTTGAAATGGAAGCCTACGACTAAGCTTATTACTTGTGTCATTAGCGTATCTTTAGTGTTTTACTCAAGTATTAGCCAAACCGACAAGGATTTCCCAAAATTACTTTAAAAATCCAAGGTATGTCATGCGTATGCGCTTGACAAAACTTGTCCGACCTTTCGAATGACTATTTGCTTGAGGACAAGCAAAGGTTTAAGTATGGTGGAATTTGATAACGAGAAATCGTATCATATAATTACTACGCTTTTTACCGATTTTATAATACATTAAGTCTTCTAACTCCCGATTGTTCCGAGTTTATTTGTCTTTTTACAGGTATAACATTTGTCAACTCAAACCAATGAAAAAGGACTACATGAAGGAGGCTAGACAATAAACAGAGAGAAAAGAACTAAATCTGCAAAACTTGGAGATTTTGGAGCAGTGACGACCGTCACACCCCGTGACGATTGTAACGACCCTCAACTTGAAGCAACGCTCGTCACACATCACTAACGAGCGTAATGTGCTATTTAAGCACATTACGACCGTCACCCACCTGTGACGACCGTCACGCGCGTGAAGATGAACGTTGTGAATTGGTGGAGACGTGGGCAACGTGAGGGAAGACTTGTTCTCCTATTTTCCCTCCACTCAGTAACCATACTCCCTATATTTCCTCCACTCAAGCCTCCTCTCAAGATATTTTCAACTTCTATAATCTCTTCTATATATATGTGTGGTAGTGCAAAGGGAAGAGGGTCGACGGAATTCTCCCAGAACAAAATTACTACTTTTGCAATTATTTTTATTTCCTTGTTTTTGAGCATTTTCTACGTACTGTACTTTCTACTTCTAGCATTATTTCAAGCTTTAGTTTTAGGTGTTAATTCTTCATTCAAGAATTAACACAATTTATTTACTTCGATCAAGCTGCAAGGAATATTGTAACATTTCAAGATTACCATAGCAACATTATCTCCAGGTTTTTATTGCAATTAATATTTATTCATTCTTGTATTATGCCAATTATTTTTATGGATTATATTTTGAATTGCATTGTTGTTAAATACATTATGTCCGACTAAATTATTCGTACCGGTATGTGACTCTTAAGAACCGAAAGAATTCAGTGATACCTTGGCCAAAAATATTTATAAAACAATTTCTGGTTTCCAATTTCCATGCTTAATTTAACTACCCTTGTCACGAGAGTGAGAGGTTAATTAACACGATTTTGCCACGAGAGTGGGAAATTAATTAAGGCAAGAACCTGCATGCGAGAGCTGGGGTTCAACCCAGATAGTGGTAACGAAACATTAATTTTTAAATACACGAGAGTGCTTTAATAAATTAATTAAACTCAAATTGTTTTCAAAAAGTGTTATTAAATTTAAAGTGCATCCACTAGGTTTAGTAGCATGACTTATTATATGAACACGAGAGTGTATGTCTCAGGTTTTTAAACAATTAGTTTTTATCGAAATACTTTATAGGCCAAGCGATTCACCGAATTCCTGAAGTCCGACTATCACATACCGGTATAACTATCACTATTTTTTTTAATTAAACTATTCCCCCCCTAAAATTAAATATTCATCGCTTAGTTAAACAAACTGTAACATTAGATCGTATGCGATTGATCCTCAGTCTCTGTGGGTTCGATAATCATTTAAAACTAGAACGACTAAATTGTATACTTGCAGTTAGTATCCCAATAGACTTATAAAGTCCCGATCAACACCATACCGGCATATGAGGTTCTGCTTGATGAAGCGGGAAACCACATTCTTTGTAACAGAGGCAAATGAAGCTGCTTCGACCCACTTGGTAAAATAATCAATAGCGACCAAGATGAAGCGATGTCCATTGGACGCCGTGGGCTTGATCTCTCCAATCATGTCAATGCCCCACATTGCGAATGGCCAAGGAGCTGTCAGAATGTTGAGAGGAATATGAGGAATGTGTACCTTGTCGGCGTAGACTTGGCACTTGTGGCAAGTACGGGAATGTTGGTGACAATCAGTTTCCATGGTAGACCAGTAGTAGCCAGCCCTTAGAATCTTCTTAGCCATCGTATGTCCGCTCAAATGGGTGCCAAATGTACCACTATGTACTTCAGTCATGATCAACTCTGCTTCAGCTTTGTCCATACAACAAAGTAGAACACAATCATGGCTGCGCTTATAAAGGATGCGATTGCTTAGGAAGAACTTGGCAGCAAATCTCCTTAAGAACTTTTTGTCATTGACGGAAGCTCCTTCAGGGTATTCTCTAGTCTGGAGATACCTTTTGATTTCTTGAAACCAGGGTTGTCCCACTACTTCTTCGGTATTAATCTCATGATAGTGCACAGGTTCGTCCATTCGCTCGATGGTAATTTGGGGAGCCTCGTTATCCCAGTTGAGTTTAAACATGGAAGACATTGTAGCCAGAGCATCTGCTAGCTGATTTTCTTCTCGCGGGAAGTGCTCGAAAGTAATCTACTCGAACTGAGGCAACAATGTCAGGACATGTTCTTTATATGGGATAAGATTTGGATGTTTGGTGTCCCACTCTCCTTTGACTTGACTGATAACCAAAGCTGAGTCCCCAAATACGACCAAAGATTTGATCCCCAGGTCTATAGCAGCCTTGAGACCAAAGATGGAAGCTTTATATTCGGCCATGTTGTTGGTACAGCTGAAACAAAGTCGGGCAGTGAAGGGTGTATGGCAACTGTGATCGGTGGATCTGGAACTGACTGTTTAACGCAGGTTCGCGAAATGTCGCGGTAAGCAAGAGTCGCCACCGTCTTTTATTTTCTCCAACATGGAAAGGACAAAAGCACATCAAAATTCCTTATTCGAGAATGTTTCTCGGTTCGGGAGGTAGATTTATAGAAAGGGAAGGTGTTAGCACCCTTTCTATCCATGGTTATCCATGGTCTCTTAGATACTTGCTCTTTATGTTTTCAAAATGTTTGCTTTTTAAGATGTGAGTGGGTTTGAAAAAGTTCCGTTTAAAGATTTCAGAATGACTCTTGTATCTGTCTTCAAGAGTGTTTGAAAAATTGTTTTGAAAGCTTTTTGAAAGTGTCTGTGTGAAAAGAGTTTTGATTTGTTTTTGAATAGAGGAAGTATCTACGAGTCATATACCTACCCTAAGGAATTAGGCTGTGTAAATGTCCTTAAGGTAGTGCCATCCCACCATTGAGAGGTAGGTAGCACCACCGTTGGAGGTGTTCGGGTCAATTCGTTTATAGGGACAGTGTGGTCACCAGAGCAACAGTAGGACACCTTAGAAGCTACCCTTATGCCATTGATCCTTTTTAATTCTGAGGCAACCGTTTCGAGGAAACTGGATCATGTCATGGACATAAGGACTTATTAAAACGTCCTATACTCGACGACCACGTTTCGAAGGCAAGGCAACAGTGAGGCGTACCCTAAGAGTGGTGTGTGAATTTGTGTGTTGTTTTCATGTTATGTTTTATCTTGTACATGTATCATGGTGATCTACGCTTGTTTTTAATTTAGGCCATACATTCTTTCATGCAATTATAATTTAAAAGTGCGGAAATTTAAATGCGGAAAGTAAAATCCTACGCTATTACAAGGCGCGGGTCTATACATCGCCAAATTACAAAGACCCGTTTGAATAAAAATGCGGAAAGTAAAAGACCTAATTACTATTACATGGCTTGAGCAATTACATAATATTTGAAAGAAAATAAATAAGAATAAATGCGCGAAAAGATTAAAGTTGAACGTTCGAGGGCATTGGACCCTTTTGAAATTAAATTGAAATTAAAGTCTAATTAATTATTAAATTAAAGAAAAGAAGTGTTTTTTTTAGATTTTTGTATTTATGAAAATAAAGAAAATTGAAAATCAAGAGAAACCCTAATTTTAAGTTGTTTTTAATTGTTAATGAAAAAATATTAAAGTTTAACCTAATTTACTAAATAATTTATGTACATGTTTATTTACAAAAGTAGTAATTAATAATAATAATAATGATGAGAAAATTATTTATAAAAAAAAGGATGAGAATATTAAAAAAAACCTAATTTCTACATATTTTAATTTATTAAGAAAAAGATTTAAGTTTAAAACCTAATTTACTAAGTTAATGGTTAGATTTTTATTTACAAAATAAATTAATAGAAATTAAATATAATTAAATATATTACACTTTTTTGTTTCTGATTTTTTTATTATGAAAATTATTTTTGTGAATTAAATAAAACAATTAAAAACAATTAAAAGAATAAAAAGAAAAATCAAATAAAAAATAAAAATGATGCAAACCATGGGGGGTATCAGGCCCTTTTTGGAGGTAAATTGAGAAATTCAGGCCCACTGGATACAAGGCCTTTGTTGAATTTCCAGTTTGAGTGTTCAGCCATTGACTGAGGCATATGATAAACCTTTTTTGTGGCCATTAGATTGATCATCCTGATTAGGTGGCAAGCTAGCATGTGAATGCGTATGGTAGGCCTTTGAAGGGATGCTGCATAGAAACACATTAAGGAAAAAGATATGAAATATGTGGGGGGACCTGGGAATCGAACCCAGGTCCCAGTACCTGCAGGACACCTCAGCCACCAGTTGAGCCAACGCGTTTCTTTGTAATGTTAGTGGAACGTAATTATTATAATAGAAAACAAAGCGTTAATGGTATGAACCAAAATCACGCGCCAGTATTTGAATTGTCCAACCATCAGATGACACACATGCGTCTTCTTCGTTTTTATGCCTGCAACATAAACAAATAGCGGGGGTTTTAAACCCCCACTAACTGCAATTCATGAAAATAGCGATTAGCATATGCCTCAATATAAAAATGGCGCGAGGTCATGGTTGTGTTCGTATGGAGCTCCTGAGTTCAATGGCATAAGTCTTGAGATCCAATTTTTCCATACACAGAAATCCCTAATTCGAAGCTTCTGAAACCCTAGGTTTCAACAATGGTGGATTCTTATTTAGGAAGCCATAGTTCAATTGAATGGTACCAACAGCTTCAGAATATCATTGTTAGTAAGAATCAACAATTAAAACTCATGAATAATGCATGTAAATTAAAAAACGATTATGGACATGTTCAAGAAAAGTGTGACGTTGTTCTACCAATTCTTGAGGTCTGGAGACTGGTTCTTGATTGCAACACGTTCCTAGCAATGTCAGGAACGTAATGGACAAGCTTTTAGACCTTGAATCGACTTGTAACTAGGATTTCAGTGTTCAAGTTTTTAATGAAAAATTGCAAATTGGTATGCCTTTTCTGAGCAGCTTTTTCGTGTCCAATGCATTAGGTTTTAGTTGTGCCTAAGTACATGAATGAAATTAGGTTAAAACCAAGCCCATGGATTCATGCATTCATGTTTTGAATATTTGATTTTTTCCATATCTTTTCCAATCTCTTTGCCATGAAAATCATGCCAATTATGGAAGATTTGGCCTTGTTGATTGATGCACGAAATCTCTTACATGTGTGGAAGATATTTGCTGCATAAAAAAGATTTAAAAACATGATTTGGTATTTTTCTTATATTTAAATTTAATTAAATGAATTAATGATAATAAAGATTCAAATAATTAATCAAAAATAAGAAAATAACTCCCTTTGAGCTTAGTGGGTCGTGCATAGCCTTTGGGTAATGATTCATGAAAGAAATTGAGGCCCATTAGCATTTTTGAAGCTTTTTGAAGCAAAGTTGACTTTTCAAAATTCCCAAAAAGTTCCCAACTTCTACAAGGCATATCTTGCTCAATTTTGAAGCTATGATCATGTTCTTGGACATTTTGGAAAGGTCTTGAAGTCCTCTAACCAATGCCTTTGGTCCCATGTCATTTTGATTTACCAATTTCAAATTATTGTCTTTGACTTAAAGTTCCTTTTTGTTGACTTTTGAAAATGACCTATAATGTTGAAATTGATAACTTTTTGTGAGAGCCTTTCTTGGACTTGAAGTGTGAAGATGAGTTGTAGGAAATGTCATTCTCTTCAAAATGAGCTTTGGATGGGATTTTTCTGATAAACCATGAAGAAGTTATGCCCTGGTCAATTTGCAGTTGACTTTTCCAACTGTCCAAAAATAGAAACTTTTGCATCTTGAGACCTTTTGAGCCATGCTTTGAGAATCATGATCAAGAATTGATCAAATGATGTTTGTGGCTTCAAAATAAGATGTTGACCAAAATTTTGGATTTTTGACTGTCAAATGACCATTTTGCCCCTGTAGTTGACTGTGAAGCATTTAGGGTTTTTGACTGTGCAATTTGATGCTGTGAGCCTTGAAACTTGGCATATGGATGCTTGACAATGTATGTAGGCATGTGGGACTTGACTGGACCCTTGGAAACCTCATTTTCTTGGCCAGAACCAAAACCCTAATTTTGACTATGTTAGGAGGCAATTGGACTGTGCAACCCTTGGGAGATTTTGAACCTTGATCTTGGCAAATCTTGAAGAATATGGGAGGGCAAATTTTGGGGTACAACAGTTGCCCCTGTTCAATCTTCTTAGACCTGAGGATGTAGATTGGCTGGCGTGCCTTTCGTAATCCGATGGTAGAAGATGATTGAACACTAGAGTGCCCAGAAATTTGCACTCACATAGTAGAGTGTCAACAGTGTGATGGCGGGAATGGGCTTACAGATGCCATTGGGAGACTGATGGATAGGAGGATGGGCTTATAGATGCCATCTGGAAGTGTGACAGAGCTTTGTCGGGAATGGGCTTATAGATTCCATTTGGAGACTTGGTATATGGATGGGCTTATAGATGCCATCGGGAGGTTGTCGATCGCGTAAGAGATTCCTTAGCGAGAACTTGCGTACCTGAGAAAGAAAGATAATTACCTGGCCCATTACAGGAGTTGATCTTCAAACTCTTTATGTAGATGTGCCCTGGCTAGTTACAGGAATCGAATCTTTAAACTCTTCAGACGTGCCCTGGCAAGATACAGGAATCGAGTCCGGAGAATATAGTCGTCAACAGATACACCCTGGAAAGATACAGGAATCGGATCTTCAAACTCTTCAGACGTGCCCTGGAAGGATACAGGAATCGAGTATGGTAATGTTAGTCGTCAACAGATACACACTGGCAAGATACAGGAATCGGATCTTCGAACTCTTCAGACGTGCCCTGGCAGGATACAGGAATCGAGTCTGGTAATGTTAGTCGTCAACAGATACACCCTGGCGAGATACAGGAATCGAATCTTCGAACTCTTCAGACGTGCCCTGGCAGGATACAGGAATCGAGTCTGGTAATGTTAGTCGTCAACAGATACACCCTGGCGAGATACAGGAATCAGGTCTGGAATTAGTCGTCAACAGATATGCCCTGGCAAGATACAGGAATCGGATCTGGAATCACGACAGTTGATAGTAATCATCTTTGTACTGACCTTTGTCCTGAAAAGATAAAACGTTAGTTGTATGCGATGTCATGATGTATGACATGCGTGATGTTCTCAAAATAAATGAGGTTGTATGTTCATGATGCGTATATGCATGCTATAATGTATGAAGATGCGGTGTTTATGAATGTATATTTTTATCTTAGGGAAATAAATCCTTGACGACTGCCGGGAGATTGAATCCTGGGCTGATGTGGAAGAGTAGAGCTTTTTGTTTCCGCTGGGGAGTGATGGTTGCAAGAATACCGGTAGGAGAAGATGACTCCGTTGGGGAATAAACTTGGCGAATAGATTACTCTGCGGGGAGTGAACTCTGTGGGGAAAGAGAGGTACTTTGCTGAGATGTTGATGATAACTCCGCTGGGGATACCGTTGTTGAGTTATGTTAAAGGAATTGATGAACTCCGCTGGGGGATGGGAAGACTTCGTCGGGGACGATCTTTCCATGGTTATTGGCTGAGGATAACCCAGTTATATCCTGGTGGGGAAATAACCTTCTGAATAAATCCGGGGAGGCGTTCGTACTCTGCAGGGGACAAGCTTCCAGAATCTACTGGGGATAAGCTTCCTGCTGGGGAGATGGATTCCACTTTCCTGGGGAAACTTTTCCGATTGGACTCTCCTGGGGAAATTTTGAGATGTACTGGGGACGTAGCTCCACTGAAGTGTTTGGTATACCGCCGGGGAACAGTCTTAGATCAAGACTGCCGGGGATGCTTGTTAAGAATGTTTGTATACTCCGCTGAGGAATGTTGAGATCTGTTGGGGATACCCAACTTTCTTGTGGCTGACAGGATAACTCTGCTTGGGGAGAGTATCGTTGACTTGCTGGCTCACTCTCTAGGGAACTAAGATATCTTGGTTGCATTCTTCGGTCGAACTTACCTTGGTACCTTGGTGGATGGAGCAATTAGATCGTTTAGACAACTCATTATTGCCCCTGTTTCTAACGTTACCTGCAATTAATCCTTTGTTTTGTATGCAAATATTTATGAGTTAGCAATTAGTGTCAAATGCGTATATCACAAATTGAACCTTGGACGTTCTTCGCAAAACAAAACAGAAAAAGGAAAAACAATTGGCAATTTGTCTGAAAAGTGAATTTATATTGATTTTTGAATTTGCCTGAAAATAGGCGTTTATGTACAAGAGGCTGACGTCCTAGTAAGAGAACACCGCCGAACAACAGAATTTATATAATTTGTATAAAGGAAAACAAAACAGCTATGTGAAAAGAATAATCCCACTGGGTTCCAACTCTGCTATCGCCTTTATATCTTCGAGCGTCTCATCACTTTGCTGCTCAGTTGAAGATGAAGCTGATTGATCGATGCCGTTTGAACTTGATAGTTGATACCGGATTCTGGATGCAAGGTGATCCAATGAGACATAGTATTACGCTTTATCCCTAACTTTTGCCTGGACCGCCCCTTCGGGTTTTCAGTCCACCGGGATACCCATTTTTGCCCAAGCCGCCTTTTCAGGTTTTCGACTTGCCGGGTGTACAGATTTTTTTCATTTCATCCCTCATTTTGCCCGAACCCTTTTGGTTCGCCGGGAAGCCCTAATTTTTGCCTAGGTATGTCAACCTAGCGGGTCTTTTATCATGCGTAGTATCTTTTTACTATGTCTGCATTGGTGGGGTGAGGAAGGTCGTCCCCATCCATGGTGGTTAGGATCATGGCTCCTCCTGAGAACACATGTTTAACCACAAATGGCCCCTCGTACGTGGGGGTCCATTTGCCTCTGGGATCACTCTGAGGAAGGATAATGCGCTTGATTACCAGGTCCCCAACTTGATACTCTTGTGGTCTGACTTTCTTGTTAAATTCTCTGATCATCCGTTTTTGGTACGTATGACCATGACAAATAGCAGTGAGTCTCTTTTCGTCGATTAGATTTAACTGATCATGTCGGGTCTGGATCTAGTTATCTTCGCTCAGATCTGCATCCTTCATTATCCGGAGAGAGGGTATCTGCACTTCAATCGGTAAGACTGCCTCCATGCCATAGACTAAGGAAAAGGGAGTTGCCCCGGTTGACGTCCTTGCTGAGGTACGGTACCCGTGAAGAGCAAACGGTAACATCTCGTGCCAATATTTGTAGGTCACTGTCATCTTCTGCACAATCTTTTTGATATTCTTATTAGCTGCTTCTACAGCCCCATTCATCTTCGGCCGGTAGGGAGAAGAGTTGTGGTGCTGTATCTTGAATTGCTCGCAGAGCTCAGTGATCATCTTGTTATTGAGATTGGTACCATTGTCCGTAATGATCCTTTCTGGGACGCCGTATCGACAGATCAGGTTATGCCGAATGAACTGTGCCACAACATTCTTGGTTACCGTAGCGTAGGAAGCTGCTTCAACCCACTTCGTAAAGTAATCAATCGCTACTAGGATGAAGCGATGCCCGTTGGATGCCGTTGGTTTAATCTCGCCGATCATATCAATACCCCACATTGCAAAAGGCCACGGTGCAATCAGGACATTCAGAGGAACTGGAGGAACATGCACCTTATCTGCGTATATCTGGCACTTATGACATGTCCGAGAATGTTGGTAGCAGTCAGCTTCCATTGTGGACCAGAAATATCCTGCCCAAAGGATTTTCTTTGCCATGGTATGCCCACTGGAATGTGTTCCGAATGTACCTTAATGCAGCTCTTCCATGATTCTTTCTGCTTCAGTCTTATCCACACAACGCAGTAAGGTCGAATCATGGTTTCGCTTGTACAGAATACCGTTGCTGAGGAAGAACTTTGCTGCGAACCTTCTCAGAAACTTCTTGTCGTTGACCGATGCACCTTCAGGGTATTCTTGAGCTTCCAGATACCTCTTCACCTCATGATACCAGGGTTTTTCAGTCACTACCTCAGCCTCAAGATCACAACAGTATGCCGGTTCGTCCAGTTTCCAGATAATGATCCGGGGAGCCTCATTGTCCCATTTGACTTTGAACATGGAAGACATTGTAGCTAATGCGTCCACCAACTGATTCTCCTCTCTTGGGAAGTGTTCAAAAGTTATCTCTGTGAAATGGGGGATCAATGCCAACACACATTCTCTGTAAGGAATAAGATTCGGATGTTTTGTATCCCACTCGCCTTTGATCTGATTGATCACGAGAGCGGAATCTCCGAAGACACTCCGAAACTTGATCCTTAAGTCAATCGCAGCTTGAAGACCCATGATGCATGCCTCATACTCCGCCATGTTGTTGGTGCAGTTGAAACATAGCCGGACAGTAAGTGGAGTATGAGTGCCTTGAGGGGATATGATCACAACGCTGATACCGTTACCCAAAGCGTTGGAGGCTCCGTCAAAGTGCATAGACCATCGGGATCCTTCCTCAGGTCCTTCATCCGGTCCAGGTACTTCACAATCAGTCACTATCATGATGCTCTCGTCTGGAAACTCGAAGTTTATTGACTGGTAGTCATCTACTGCCTGGTGTGCCAAGTGGTCTGCCAATATACTTCCTTTGATGGCTTTCTGAGTCGTGTGCTGGATGTCGTATTCTGTCAAGATCATCTGCCATCTCGCTATTCTTCCAGACAGAGCAGGCTTTTCGAATATGTACTTTATTGGATCCATTTTTGATATCAACAGAGTAGTGTAAGTCAGCATATACTGTCTCAGCCGGCGAGCAGCCCATACCAAAGCGCAGCAAGTTTTCTCGAGCAGTGAGTATCGGGTTTCACAGTCGGTAAACTTTTTGCTAAGGTAATAAATGGCGTGCTCTTTTCGGCCAGACTCGTCATGCTGCCCCAGCACACACCCCATTGAGCTGTCAAGTACTGTCAAGTATAGTATCAGAGGTCTCCCTTCAACCGGTGGCATAAGGATAAGTGGTTCTTGGAGATACTCTTTGATTTTGTCAAAAGCAGCCTGACATTCATCATTCCAACGTACTACCTGATCTTTCTTCAGCAGCTTGAAGATTGGTTCACAAGTAGCAGTTAGGTGCGAGATGAATCGGGCAATATAATTCAGACGTCCTAGAAAGCCTCTGACTTTCTTCTCTGTCTTGGGAACTGGCATCTCTTGAATGGCTTTAACCTTGGCAGGGTCCACTTGAATACCCTTGTCACTTACGACGAAGCCTAGCAATTTTCCAGATCTTACCCCGAAGGTACACTTGTTCGGGTTCAACCTCAGCTTGTACAACTTCAGACGGTTAAACAGCTTTTGCAGATGGTCAAGGTGTTCCTCCTCAGTTTGGGACCTTGCAATCATATCATCAACATACACTTCAATATCATGATGGATCATGTCATGAAATAAAGCAACCATGGCACGTTGGTAGGTTTCCCCAGCATTTTTCAACCCGAATGGCATGACCTTGTAGCAGAAGGTGCCCCACTGAGTGATAAAGGTAGTCTTTTCCATGTCTTCAGGAGCCATCTTGATCTGATTGTAACCTGAAAAACCATCCAAGAAGGAGAACACCTTGTGCTGAGCAGTATTGTCAACCAGAACGTCAATGTGAGGTAGGGGGAAGTCATCCTTGGGGCTGGCCCTGTTCAAATCCCTGTAATCGACACACATTCTGACCTTTCCATCTTTCTTTGGTACTGGAAGCACGTTGGCAATCCACTGAGGGTAAGAAGTCACTGCTAGAAACCCGGCATCGAATTGCTTCATAACCTCAGCTTTGATCTTCTCGGACATCTCTGGACGCATACGGCGGACCTTTTGCTTAACCGGAGGGCATTCTTCCTTGGTAGGCAAGTGATGGACCACAATGTCAGTATCTAACCCAGGCATGTCTTCGTAAGACCAGGCAAAGATCTCCACATAATCATGCAACATCTGAACCAACCGTTGTTTCACGCTGAGCTCCAGATTGGCACCAATCTTAACCTCCTTTCTGTCCGTCTCAGTACCCAGATTTACCATTTCCACTAGCTCTTCATGTGGTTGAATGGCCCTCTCTTCCTGGAGTAACAGTCTTGTAAGCTCGCCAGGCACTACGCAATCATCTTCACATTCGTCTTCGGCTAAGTTGATCGGATTTTCAAAGTCATAACTGGCAGTAGCAGAGTCGTTACCAACGAGATCCAGAGTGGATTGAAACCTGTATGAGTGAGTGTGTGTAAATATAGTTGTTTTGCAATAAATAAAGGAAGAAAGAAAAGGAGCACAATATTTGCAATGCGAAAATCGTCCAATGTCTTTATTCATGATATATAGAAATGACAAGTAATATGCCCTCACAAATGAAGCCACGGTGCCCCGGGTAAGACACCGGGCCATAAAGTTTCAGTTTATTGTTTATTACAAATTAAAAACAAAGGAATTCATTACTGCGTAACAAAAGTGACAGGTATGTAGTCTTTTGCAGTCCAATTGTTCAGTCCACCGTCGGTCGTCGGGCAGATCCAGCTGTTGAACTCAGATTCTTCCACTTCGTCACCATCCCTGATAGCATTCACTCCATGGTCAGGTAGGGGAGCTGTCACCACATTAGGCTTCTCGGGTGCCTCGAACTGTACCTCCTTGGCATCGATAAGGTCCTGAACCTTATTTCTTAGGGCCCAACAATCATCAGTAGAATGCCCCGGGCTATCATAGTGATAAGCACAACGGGCATTTGGATTATACTTCGGAGATGTAGTGTTCACCACCTTTGGAGCCTCTCTGACGGTCACCAAGTTGGTCGATAGCAATTGCGGCAAGATTTGTGACAAGGTCATACTCAGCCGAGTGTATTCTCTTCTGGGCCTCTCCCCCCTTGGTTGGTTAGGTTGCCGAGGAGCGGCAGCAGGCTTTGCAATAACCACCACGTTGACAGCTTGGCGGCGTTCCGGTTTGTCTTGCCTCCTAGGCCCATACACAGCACTGGCCTCCTTTTTGAAAGGCTTCTTCTTAGAACTTGAGGACGCACCTTTCTGAATCTTTCCTAATTTCATACCAGCCTCTATCCTTTCCCCAGTCAGAATGAGATCTGTGAACCCTGCAGATGAATTGCTAATAAGATGATTGAAGAATGGCCCGGATAGGGTCCCCAAGAACATGTCTACAAGCTCACGGTCTGTTAATGGTGGCTGCACCCTGCCAGCCAGGTCCCTCCACTTCTGCGCATACTCTTTAAAACCTTCTCCCGATCCTAACGACATACCCTGGAGTTGGGTACGTGTAGGAGCGAGGTCGGCATTATACTGATACTGCTTGTAAAAAGCAGTAGCCAACTCCTCCCAGTTATGAACCTTGGTTCCATCCAGCTGATAGAACCATTCGAGATGAGTCCCTGAAAGACTCTCCTGGAAGAAGTGGATCCACAAGTTCTTGTCCACAGTGTATGGTTGGATCTTCCGCACATAAGATCTGAGATGTAGCTTAGGGCAGGACGCCCCGTCATACTTTGCGAAAGATGGTGCTTTGAACTTGTGTGGGATGACCACACCAGAAGATAGACCCAAGTCTCCGAAATCCAAGCCAGGCACTTGTTGAATTTCCATGGCATTCAGACGGTCTTCCAATTGCTTGTACCTGTCTTCAGCTGGAGGATATTGCTCCTCATTAAAATCAATCTCATTGTCAGAGACCACCGGACTAGGAGCCCTTCCCTGGGGACTGCCTTTCCCTACAGAAGAACCAGCTTGGTCAACCTCATTCTGCAGTGTGTTACCAAACCTCCGGCCAGTGTTGAATAGTACAGTTCTCTTCTTCTTCTTCTTGACCAGGAGGGCCTTCAGTTCCTCATGACCTTGGGCCAAACTCATGATCAGCTCTTGGAATTGGGCATTATGAGCCTGGAGGGCCTTGATGGACTGCTCGGAGGATGATTCAGGGTTCATGATGCTGAAATAAACAGCGAAGAACATTAAGCAACCTGAAAAGAAGACTACCTGTGATGCATATGATGAATGGAATGCGTATGATTTATGTTTTCAAAGACAATCGGGAATCAACTTTGTAAACAAAAAGGAACACACTTCATTAGATTCAACTTTGAAATTTAAATTGTTCAACAGATTGCCCTTAGGCGTTACATAAAAGTGAAAATATTGAAAAGGGAAATAAAACTGTAAAAGAATATCCAAATTTCATCATTGATCCCAGGGTCTCCTCTTCTCAGTACAGATGTAGTCATTCAAGGCTCGCTCATTCTCCAACTGCTTTGTCAGCTTCTGGATCTTCAATTCCTGCTCGTTGAACTTTTTCTGATAAGAATCCCGTTCTTCTTGTAATTGCGCCCAAGACCTCTTTAGTGTCTCATTATCAGTAGGTATCTGAGGAGGGAGAACAGTTGGAAGAGCCCCATCTCTATCAGGATATTCAAGAATGATGGGTCTGACAGCTTCGTACGGCATACCTAACTTCTGAGCACGGATGCAGACCCATTTGTAGTAGGCTTCCATAGGTAGAGAAGTCTTCGGTCCCAACTCTTGTGGGTCAGCTTTGTGAATTCTATCCCAAGCCTTGATGAACCTACGACGCAGCTCGTCACTATCTACCTGAAACTCAAAACTGATGTGAGGCACCAACATCTCATGAGGCCCTGCTCTTCTGGCCCTTCCAAACTGACGGAGAGCTAGACATGGATTATAAGAGATTCCTCCTTGGGTACCAATCAAAGGAACATTAGGATATTCTCCGCAACGATCAATAACAGCTACCTCATCCAAACCTCTAAGAGTCCAAATGATGTCATTACCAGTGAGAGACATTAACCTATGAGCCCAACATCTTCCTTCTTTGTTCTTCAGCACGAACTTAGGGAGGTGAAAAATAAACCACCTCACTAACAAAGGAATACAACACCACAAAGTTCCTCGTCTTCGGGCAGTACAAGCATAAAGTTGTTGTAGGATGTCACCCAAGAGAGTGGGCACAGGGTTCCGAGACATGAAGATCCTTATGGCAGTGACGTTAATGAAGTTGTCAGGATTAGGAAACAAGACTAGACCATAGATTAAGAGAGCCAGAATATCTTCATACGCCCTAAAGTCCAGGTCATTCCAGAAACTGTTAGCCTTACCAATCAGAAACTTGGCCAAGAAACCCTTAACTTTGCTTCTAGTCACCCAGTTGTCCATTACCTCCTTGTGGGTCAAAGGAAGAGCTGCAGCAATCTCCTCAAGCCTAAGAGTCTTTTCCCAACCAGTGAAGGGAGTCTGATCCAAGATAGGGATGCCAAGCAAATCAGAGAATTCTTCCAGAGTAGGGACCAGCTGGAAGTCTTGGAAAGTGAAGCAGTTGTACAAGGGATCATAAAACTGTGTCAGGACACTCATCAGTTGTTGGTCCCACTTTGCCGTGACTAAACTGAGAAGAGAACCATGCCTCTGGATGAAGGAAGTAGTATTTGGAATTCTGCTAATTAATTCTTCAAGCAACTCAGGTGGGTGAACAAAGTTGAACCGGATAGTATTCCTTCGCATAGGCATCATGATGTCCTACAAAACAGAGCAAAGGTGAAACCCTCTTGTCTTTGAAATGGTCAGTCCTTATGCAGGATGCATGCAATGTTTATGATGGCATGATGTTATGATAAAGCACACCACAAATATTCACAAAGGCAAACATGATAAGGCACACAAGTCACACAAGACAAGCCCTTAGAGTTTAGGCTAGCATGGGGTCTAGGTATTACCCTTTTTCAGTTTGTTGGTTAAGACCTGTCCTATCAGAAGTAACCGGGTTCTAGAGGATCCCAATATCACTGACTACCCTCAATCGGTCATAACTCCAGCATCGCAATCTTTTCTTGCGGCCAGAACCATCACGAGAGTTTAGCCTCAATGGGCGTAGCATACTGCTACTGTTCTATTGGCCATGTTGGGTCATTTAAGGTTCTACGGTCGATTGGCGCTTAATGACTCCTCAGAAGACCCATATTCTCCTCGTTGCGACACAAGGGATATCAGTACAGACCAAGGCGCCACACCAACGTAGCCACTGCTTCACCCGTGTCGGTCTACGCCGGACAGGTCCCTCACAACTTATGCTACCTAACAGGGTATCCCCAGATCCGGGTTAGGATCTATGTAACTCCGATGCAGCCCACAATAATAAAGCAAACAAGCACAACAATTGAAAACACAAGTGATCTTAGTCCTAAGGTACACCTCACTTTAATTTTCCCCAGCAGAGTCGCCAGTTCTGTGATCGGTGGATCTGGAACTGACTGTTTAACGCTGGTTCGTGAAATGTCGCGGTAAGCAAGAGTCGCCACCGTCTTTTATTTTCTCCAACATGGAAAGGACAAAAGCACAGCAAAATTCCTTATTCGAGAATGTTTCTCGGTTCGGGAGGTAGATTTATAGAAAGGGAAGGTGTTAGCACCCTTTCTATCCATGGTTATCCATGGGCTCTTAGATACTTGCTCTTTATGTTTTCAAAATGTTTTCTTTTTAAGATGTGAGTGGGTTTGAAAAAGTTTCGTTTAAAGATTTCAGAATGACTCTTGTATCTGTCCTCAAGAGTGTTTGAAAAATTATTTTGAAAGCTTTTTGAAAGTGTCTGGGTGAAAAGAGTTTTGATTTGTTTTTTAATAGAGCAAGTATCTACGAGTCATCTACCTACCCTAAGGAATTAGGCTGTGTAAATGTCCTTAAGGTAGTGCCATCCCACCATTGAGAGGTAGGTAGCACCACCGTTGGAGGTGTTCGGGTCAATTCGTTTGTAGGGACAGTGTGGTCACCAGAGCAACAGTAGGACACCTTAGAAGCTACCCTTATGCCATTGATCCTTTTTAATTCTGAGGCAACCGTTTCGAGGCAACTGGATCATGTCATGGACATAAGGACTTACTAAAACGTCCTATACTCGACGACCACGTTTCGAAGGCAAGGCAACAGTGAGGCGTACCCTAAGAGTGGTGTGTGAATTTGTGTGTTGTTTTTATGTTATGTTTTATCTTGTACATGTATCATGGTGATCTACGCTTGTTTTTAATTTAGGCCATACATTCTTTCATGCAATTATAATTTAAAAGTGCGGAAATTTAAATGCGGAAAGTAAAATCCTACGCTATTACAAGGCGCGAGTCTATACATTGCCAAATTACAAAGACCCGTTTGAATAAAAATGCGGAAAGTAAAAGACCTAATTACTATTACATGGCTTGAGCAATTACATAATATTTGAAAGAAAATAAATAAGAATAAATGCGCGAAAAGATTAAAGTTGAACGTTCGAGGGCATTGGACCCTTTTGAAATTAAATTGAAATTAAAGTCTAATTAATTATTAAATTAAAGAAAAGAAGTGTTTTTTTTAGATTTTTGTATTTATGAAAATTAAGAAAATTGAAAATCAAGAGAAACCCTAATTTTAAGTTGTTTTTAATTGTTAATGAAAAAATATTAAAGTTTAACCTAATTTACTAAATAATTTATGTACATGTTTATTTACAAAAGTAGTAATTAATAATAATAATAATGATGAGAAAATTATTTATAAAAAAAAGGATGAGAATATTAAAAAAAACCTAATTTCTACATATTTTAATTTATTAAGAAAAAGATTTAAGTTTAAAACCTAATTTACTAAGTTAATGGTTAGATTTTTATTTACAAAATAAATTAATAGAAATTAAATATAATTAAATATATTACACTTTTTTGTTTCTGATTTTTTTATTATGAAAATTATTTTTGTGAATTAAATAAAACAATTAAAAACAATTAAAAGAATAAAAAGAAAAATCAAATAAAAAATAAAAATGATGCAAACCATGGGGGGTATCAGGCCCTTTTTGGAGGTAAATTGAGAAATTCAGGCCCACTGGATACAAGGCCTTTGTTGACTTTCCAGTTTGAGTGTTCAGCCATTGACTGAGGCATATGGTAAACCTCTTTTGTGGCCATTAGATTGATCATCCTGATTAGGTGGCAAGCTAGCATGTGAATGCGTATGGTAGGCCTTTGAAGGGATGCTGCATAGAAACACATTAAGGAAAAAGATATGAAATATGTGGGGGGACCTGGGAATCGAACCCAGGTCCCAGTACCTGCAGGACACCTCAGCCACCAGTTGAGCCAACGCGTTTCTTTGTAATGTTAGTGGAACGTAATTATTATAATAGAAAACAAAGCGTTAATGGTATGAACCAAAATCACGCGCCAGTATTTGAATTGTCCAACCATCAGATGACACACATGCGTCTTCTTCGTTTTTATGCCTGCAACATAAACAAATAGCGGGGGTTTTAAACCCCCACTAACTGCAATTCATGAAAATAGCGATTAGCATATGCCTCAATATAAAAATGGCGCGAGGTCATGGTTGTGTTCGTATGGAGCTCCTGAGTTCAATGGCATAAGTCTTGAGATCCAATTTTTCCATACACAGAAATCCCTAATTCGAAGCTTCTGAAACCCTAGGTTTCAACAATGGTGGATTCTTATTTAGGCAGCCATAGTTCAATTGAATGGTACCAACAGCTTCAGAATATCATTGTTAGTAAGAATCAACAATTAAAACTCATGAATAATGCATGTAAATTAAAAAACGATTATGGACATGTTCAAGAAAAGTGTGACGTTGTTCTACCAATTCTTGAGGTCTGGAGACTGGTTCTTGATTGCAACACGTTCCTAGCAATGTCAGGAACGTAATGGACAAGCTTTTAGACCTTGAATCGACTTGTAACTAGGATTTCAGTGTTCAAGTTTTTAATGAAAAATTGCAAATTGGTATGCCTTTTCTGAGCAGCTTTTTCGTGTCCAATGCATTAGGTTTTAGTTGTGCCTAAGTACATGAATGAAATTAGGTTAAAACCAAGCCCATGGATTCATGCATTCATGTTTTGAATATTTGATTTTTTCCATATCTTTTCCAATCTCTTTGCCATGAAAATCATGCCAATTATGGAAGATTTGGCCTTGTTGATTGATGCACGAAATCTCTTACATGTGTGGAAGATATTTGCTGCATAAAAAAGATTTAAAAACATGATTTGGTATTTTTCTTATATTTAAATTTAATTAAATGAATTAATGATAATAAAGATTCAAATAATTAATCAAAAATAAGAAAATAACTCCCTTTGAGCTTAGTGGGTCGTGCATAGCCTTTGGGTAATGATTCATGAAAGAAATTGAGGCCCATTAGCATTTTTGAAGCTTTTTGAAGCAAAATTGACTTTTCAAAATTCCCAAAAAGTTCCCAACTTCTACAAGGCATATCTTACTCAATTTTGAAGCTATGATCATGTTCTTGGACATTTTGGAAAGGTCTTGAAGTCCTCTAACCAATGCCTTTGGTCCCATGTCATTTTGATTTACCAATATCAAATTATTGTCTTTGACTTAAAGTTCCTTTTTGTTGACTTTTGAAAATGACCTATAATGTTGAAATTGATAACTTTTTGTGAGAGCCTTTCTTGGACTTGAAGTGTGAAGATGAGTTGTAGGAAATGTCATTCTCTTCAAAATGAGCTTTGGATGGGATTTTTCTGAAAAACTATGAAGAAGTTATGCCCTGGTCAATTTGCAGTTGACTTTTCCAACTGTCCAAAAATAGAAACTTTTGCATCTTGAGACCTTTTGAGCCATGCTTTGAGAATCATGATCAAGAATTGATCAAATGATGTTTGTGGCTTCAAAATAAGATGTTGACCAAAATTTTGGATTTTTGACTGTCAAATGACCATTTTGCCCCTGCAGTTGACTGTGAAGCATTTAGGGTTTTTGACTGTGCAATTTGATGCTGTGAGCCTTGAAACTTGGCATATGGATGCTTGACAATGTATGTAGGCATGTGGGACTTGACTGGACCCTTGGAAACCTCATTTTCTTGGCCAGAACCAAAACCCTAATTTTGACTGTGTTAGGAGGCAATTGGACTGTGCAACCCTTGGGAGATTTTGAACCTTGATCTTGGCAAATCTTGAAGAATATGGGAGGGAAAATTTTGGGGTACAACAGTTGCCCCTGTTCAATCTTCTTAGACCTGAGGATGTAGATTGGCTGGCGTGCCTTTCGTAATCCGATGGTAGAAGATGATTGAACACTAGAGTGCCCAGAAATTTGCACTCACATAGTAGAGTGTCAACAGTGTGATGGCGGGAATGGGCTTACAGATGGCATTGGAAGACTGATGGATAGGAGGATGTGTTAGAACAATGTTTGAATCTAGTACCCTATATTTAAGTTTTGATGATAACAAAGTGAAAAGATATAGTAGTTAAATATTTTATGATTGAATTATATGCTACTTAAGATTACTATGCTCTGACTTGCAGATATGATGATTAAAATAAGCAAGATCACGTTTTCAGCATCAGAATATGAGTTTGTGCATCAGCATCAGAAGTTGCTGAATCAGAACGTCAAGATCAGATGATCAACGCTTGCACATGCTGAAGCTTGATGAACAGAACTGCGCGTAAAACACTCTGATACAGAATCAAATTAGTTCATCAGCAGCGAAGCAGAATCAGAATGAGCCAAGCCAGAACGTGCATTGAAGAAGCAACGGTACTGTGCATTGAAAGCTAATCAATACCAACGGCATCATTCTAGACAAGATCTGCTCAAAAAGGAAAGCTTGTTAATAGCATTGAATCAAGAATATTTGCTTCAACGTTCATCTTCTCAAAGTGCTATATAAACCAAGCTTTGAAGATTATCACGGCTAATGCTTCAAAACTCTCTACACGCAAAAAGCTGAACAGTAATCTTCACTCTACAAGTTTTGCTAAACCAACAAACTCTGATACTTCATTAGCGTTTAGCATCCTAGTATTCTAAGCTTCATTTGTGTAAACATCACAGTTGTGATATAGTTTTTGTAGAAACATTCACACACATTTGATCATTCCTTTGTAAGAAAGTGTTGCCTTGACAAACCGGATTGTGGTTTGAATCAAGAAGGTTTTAGCAGTTGCTAAAGCAGATTTGTATTCAGTTGAATATAGTGAATTAAGACCTCGTTGGAGAGAGGCGAAATCACCTTGAACGGGTGGACTGGAGTAGTTTGAGATCAAACGAACCAGGATAAAAATACCTTGTCATTTGCTTTAAGATTCCAGTTTTACAATTCAACCCCCCCTTCTTGTGTTTTTCACCCCTTCAATTGGCATCAGAGCGCCTGGTTCTGAGCTAAAACACTTAACCGTGTCAGTAAAAGATCCAGCGTCAGAAAAACACTATGGCAGGAAACAACTCTCATTTCAGCAATGACAACAATGAGGATAGAGACAGATTCAGCGGCAAACCTCCAGTCTTTGATGGAGAAAACTTTGACTACTGGAAAGACAGAATTGAAAGCTTCTTTCTAGCACATGATGCTGATCTGTGGGATATGGTGACAGATGGATACACGCACCCTGTTAATGCAACTGGTCAGAAGATTGATAGAAAATCAATGACTGATCAACAAAAGCGTGATTTCAAGAATCACCACAAGGCCAGAACCATCCTCCTCAGTGCTATCTCCTATACTGAGTATGAGAAGATCTCTAACAGAGACACAGCTAAGAACATCTTTGATTCTCTCAGAATGACGCATGAGGGCAACATTCAAGTCAAAGAAACAAAAGCTCTGGCGCTCATTCAGAAGTATGAGGCGTTTAAAATGGAAGAATCTGAATCCATTGAAACTATGTTCTCTAGATTCCAGATTCTGGTAGCTGGTCTCAAAGTTCTGGACAAGGGATACTCTACTGCTGACCATGTCAAAAAGATAATCAGAAGTTTACCCAAGCAGTGGAGGCCTATGGTTACTGCTCTGAAGCTGGCGAAAGATCTCAACAAAATCACTCTGGAGGAACTTATAAGCTCCCTCAGAAGTCATGAGATAGAGCTGGAAGCTGACGAGCCTCAGAAGCAAGGTAAGCCTATAGCTTTAAAATCTAACAGAAAATCTGAATCTAAAGTTTTGCAGGCAGTTGAAGAAACATCTGATGGATCCTCATCAGAAGAAGACGAGCTTTCTCTTCTCTCCAGAAGAGTAAATCAACTGTGGAAGCAAAGACAAAGGAAGTTCAGGAATCCCAGAAGATCTGATCAGAACGAGTCTTCCTCCAGATACAGAAGGACAGATTCTTCCTCTGGATACAGAAGATCTGAAGGCTCCTCAGGTAGCAAGAAGCCAAATACAAAAGACATCATCTGCTACGAGTGCAATGAGCAAGGACACTACAAGAGTGACTGCCCAAAGCTTCAGAGGGAAAAGCCCAAAAGGAAGTTTGGAAGAGAAAAGAAGAAAAGTCTCATGGCCACATGGGATGACTCTGACTCGTCTGAAGCTGACTCAGAATCAGATGATGAAAGGGCGAACATAGCGCTTATGGCTAACATTCCAGATGACAGTGAAGCTTCTGACTCAGACTCAGAATCAGACACAGAAGAGGTATTCCCTAACTTCGCTGTTAATTTTACAAAGGCTGAACTTGCTGAAAGCCTCAATGAAATTCTGGAACGTTATCAGCAGATTAGAGCTAAATTCAAAGACCTGAAAAGGACTCTTGAATCTGACTCTAATAAGTCTGAGAGTCTCAAATTGGAAAACTCTGAGCTGAGAGATAAAATTTTAAAATTAGAAAACTCTTTACAAAACTCTCAGAAGGAACCAATTGCTGAAACTCCCAGCAACGCTGATGAGATCATTAAGGAGTATGATCATAGTTTCCAGAAGTTCCTTGCTAAAAGCATAGATAGAAGCAGAATGGCTTCAATGATCTATGGAGTTAGCAGAAACGGCAGGAAAGGAATAGGATACCTAGGTAAGGTTCCTACACCTAAAAATGTCATGGATTTAACTATTAAATACACTCCTCTAAATTCACACTTTGTGTATGGTCACACACATGACATCAAATATACTAGTAGTAATCACTTTGTGAAACCAAAATTCAACCAGAGTTTTGGTAAAACTAACAAATCAGGACCCAAGAAGATCTGGGTACCTAAGGATAAAATAATACATGTTGCAGATATCTTTAGCAGCAAGTCAGAAACACCAGTCATGGTACCTGGACTCTGGCTGCTCACGTCACATGACGGGAAGAAGGCATATGTTCCAAAGCCTGGAACTTAAGCCTGGAGGCCACGTTGGCTTTGGAGGCAATCAGAGGGGAAAGATAATTGGCTCTGGAACTGTAGGTAACGGAAATCTTCCCTCTATTAATAATGTTCTGCTTGTTGATGGATTGATGCATAACCTGTTATCCATAAGTCAATTAAGTGATAACGGTTATGATATAATCTTTAATCAAAAATCATGTAAAGCTGTTAGTCAGAAAGATGGGACTATCCTATTTAATGGTAAGAGGAAAAACAACATTTACAAAATCAAACTTTCTGAACTTAAGAGTCAGAACGTAAAATGTCTTCTGTCTGTTAACAACGAGCAGTGGATCTGGCACAGAAGATTGGGGCATGTTAGTATGAGAAGAATATCTCAGATTAACAAACTCAATCTGGTCAGAGGACTTCCAAATTTGAAGTTCAATTCAGATGCTCTGTGTGAAGCATGTCAGAAAGGCAAATTTGCAAAACCATCTTTTAAATCCAAAAATGTTGTTTCTACCTCTAAGCCATTAGAACTTCTGCACATTGACTTATTTGGACCAGTTAAGACTGCTTCTGTCAGTGGAAAGAAGTATGGGTTAGTAATCGTAGATGACTATAGCAGATGGACATGGGTAAAGTTCTTAAGACACAAGGACGAGTCACACTCTGTGTTTGTTACCTTCTGTAACCAAGTTCAGAATGAAAAAGATCTTAGAATCGTTAAAGTCAGAAGTGATCATGGTGGAGAATTTGAAAATAAAGATTTTGAGTCATTCTTTAATGACAAAGGCATTCTGCATGATTTCTCTTGTCCTAGAACTCCCCAACAAAATGGAGTTGTAGAACGAAAGAACAGAACATTGCAAGAAATGGCCAGAACCATGATCAACGAGACAAACGTTGCTAAGACTTTCTGGGCAGAGGCAATAAACACAGCGTGCTACATTCAGAATAGAATCTCAATAAGACCTATTCTGGAAAAGACTCCATATGAATTGTGGAAGAACAGAAAGCCCAACATTTCGTATTTTCATCCATTTGGATGTACTTGCTATATGTTAAATACTAAGAATTATTTGAACAAGTTTGATTCTAAGGCACAGAAGTGTATTATGTTAGGATACTCTGAACGCTCAAGAGGGTACAGAGTATACAATACAGAAACACAGATTGTGGAAGAATCAATCAGTGTTCGTTTTGATGATAAGCTTGACTCTGAAAAGTCAAAGCAGAATGAAAATCTTGCAGGTATAGAAATTGAATTTGCAGGTTCTGAAGACAAGTCATCAGAAGCTCTCAACACAGACATTCCTTCAACGTCTGAAAGAAGCAATGCTAGAAATCCTACAACTGCTGCTGATCAACCTCAGAAGAGATTACCCAGAAGCAGTTTGGATCACCCAGAAGAGACTATTCTGGGAAGAAAGGAAGATCCAATCAGAACAAGAGCAAGCTTCAGAAACTCTGAAGAAACTCTGATGGGACTTGTGTCTCTGATTGAACCTTCTTCTATTGATGAAGCACTTCTGGACAATGACTGGATTCTGGCAATGCAAGAAGAGCTGAATCAATTCACCAGAAACGACGTTTGGGATCTCGTTCCAAGACCAAAAGGATTCAACGTCATTGGAACAAGATGGGTGTTCAGAAACAAGCTCAATGAACAAGGTGAAGTCGTCAGAAACAAGGCACGACTGGTTGCACAAGGTTATAGTCAGCAAGAGGGGATAGACTATACAGAAACCTTTGCCCCAGTCGCCAGGTTAGAATCTATCAGACTTTTAATCTCATTTGCTGTTAATAGAGGCATCACTCTGTATCAGATGGATGTCAAAAGTGCATTCTTAAATGGTTATATAGAAGAAGAAGTGTATGTTCACCAACCCCCAGGTTTTGAAAATACAAAACATCCAGAACATGTTTTCAAACTGAAAAAGTCACTGTATGGTCTGAAACAAGCTCCCAGAGCTTGGTATGAAAGGCTAAGTAACTTTCTGCTTGAAAATGAGTTCACCAGAGGGAAAGTGGACACCACTCTATTCTGTAAAACAGTTAAGAGTGACATTTTAGTCTGCCAAATTTATGTTGATGATATAATCTTTGGTTCTACTAATCCTTCTCTTGGAAGAAAATTTGCTAAGTGTATGCAGGCAGAATTTGAGATGAGCCTCATGGGGGAACTGAAGTTCTTTCTAGGAATTCAGATCAATCAAACTCCAGAGGGAACTTACATTCATCAGAGCAAATACATCAGAGATCTTCTGAAGAAATTTGACCTCTCAGAATGTAAGCCATCAAAGATTCCAATGCATCCCACGTGCATTCTGGAAAGAGAAGAGGTAAGCAAAAGCGTAGAACAGAAAGTCTACAGAGGTATGATTGGTTCTCTCCTTTATCTGACTGCTTCAAGACCTGATATGTTATTCAGCGTATGTATTTGTGCTAGATTCCAATCAGATCCTAGAGAATCTCACTTAACAGCTGTTAAGCGAATTTTCAAGTATCTGAAAGGTACTACTAATCTGGGTTTGTTTTATAGAAAATCTAGTGATTACAGTTTAGTAGGCTACTGCGACGCTGATTTTGCTGGAGACAGAGTGGAACGAAAAAGTACTTCTGGAAGCTGCCAGTTTCTGGGAGAAAATCTGATCTCGTGGTCCAGCAAAAGGCAATCAACTATTGCTCTGTCAACAGCAGAAGCTGAGTACATAGCAGCAGCTGGATGTAGCACACAGATGCTCTGGATGAAAAGTCAGCTTGAAGACTTCCAGATTTTTGAGAGTAACATTCCTATTCTTTGTGATAATACTTCTGCTATTTGCTTAAGTAAGAATCCTATTTTACATTCTAGAGCTAAGCATATAGAAATAAAACATCATTTCATTAGGGACTATATTCAGAAAGGAATTTTAAACTTGAAATTTATAGATACAGACCATCAATGGGCTGATATCTTTACAAAACCCCTTTCAGAAGATAGGTTTAATTTCATTCTGAAACATCTCAACATGAAAGTATGCCCAGAATGAAAATGCTTTAATTCCATATTTTTATCTTTCAGAATGTATTTATATTACTGTGAACTTCTGATCAATCTTCTTTCAGAAAGTTAGAATATGCAGATTGTATCAGAGGCAAGTCTAAAGATCTGAGAGTCTAATCTCAAATACAGACGTGCTGATCACTACATCAAACAAGTGTCATCCAATCATCAGCAAATCCCTGAAGCAGAACGCGTGCACGTTTCTGAGAAGGCAAAGCGCTGATTGGGTGCATTGAGACACATGTCTGGTAACCGTTTTTAAGTATCTTTCTCAAATCCCCCAAAATCAGCAAGCATTAAATGCAAAAGTAATCACGCCTGTTAATGGCAATCATTATTTTTTTTCTCTCTCTTAAAAACGTTTTATTTTTCAAAATAATTTTTGAAAATTCTATTTAAACACATTACTCTTCACTCTTAATCTTTACGCTTTCTCATAATCTCTTAAGAATTTTTCTGCATATCTCCTTCAAAACCCTAGCTTTTCTCAAATCACTCTCAAGCTTTTTGTGTGAGAACAATGGCATCCTCCAGCATTTCTGCAGGAAATCAGAAGAAAGAAACCTCTGAGCAATATCAAGCGCCTACCAGAACTCTTCTCACACCGGTAAAGAATCTTGAGGTTCTCTCTGAGTTAATCGTGGATTTCGAAAGTTTGAAGGATAATGAATTTGACCTATCTGCGGAAATCAAAGCTCAAAAGTGGGAGAGGTACTTTGATAGATTGGTTGGACCAACCTTCCCAGAGCTTGTCAAAGAATTTTGGATTCATGCCAAGATTGATAAACATCTAGTCGTCTCTTCTGTCATGGGAAAGAAGATAATAATTTCTGAAGACCTCATTGCTAGGTTAATTGGTCAAAGTGGTGGTGGAGTCCGTTGTGTGGACATGGCTGATAGATGCCCTGATATTGGTGTGGTAGCAAACTGCATTTTCACTCTTGGTTTTCCCAGCAGCAAAATCAAGGATCTGAAGGATCACTGCAGAGTGTGGGCCAAGATTGTTCTAGGCTGTTTCAATCACAGGAAGCCAACAAGCTCTCCTGACTATATAAACGTGGATCAGCAATTTCTGATCTACTTTATTGATCAGAGGGTGAAGATCAATTTGGCACACTTCCTGTTCAATCATCTGAAGACTAGTGTGAAAGAGACTAGAGAAGAAGAAAGGACCAAAAGGGACTGGATACCATTTGGGAGGCTCATATCAGATATTCTGACAGAGAATAAGCTGATAGATTATCTGAGCGAAGCTAAAGTACTGGGCAATTTTGAACCAACTGTTGGAAAACCGCTGAATGCTAAGAACCTGAAAAAGATGAAGCTGATAGACAATATCAGGAAGGAACCCAGAGCTTCTTCAACTGCTGATATCTCCAGAAGAAGAGTGCCTCTGAGCGATTTCCCAAGATTTTCTGAAACTGAACCTGATATGTTTATCAAGTACCCAGATTCTTACAAGGAAGAAGATGCAGGTTCAAAGCTGAAGATCAAAGATCTGAGTCAAGTTCAACCTGAAGTGATTCAGAAGAAGTCAAAGAAGAGGAAAGCAGAAGGATCATCTCACCAGACTCCAAAGAAACGAGGTAATTCATCTGCTGCTCCTATTTCAATTTCATCTGCTATTCCAACATCTGTTGCTCCTCCTCCAACCTCTCACAGAATTTCCATTCCAATCCCCACTATTGATGAAACTATACCAGAAGACCCTTCTGAGGCCTTACAACTCAGAAGAACCAGAATTAAAATCCCAATCAAAATTACCAAACAACAACCAACTGTTTCCACAACACCAGCACTTGATAGAGTGCTAGCTGACATTGAGCGTGAACATACTTCTGTTCAACCTCACTCTGAACCACCAAATATTCCTCCTCCACAACCTGAACCAGAAATTCAACCTGAACCAGAAATACAACCAGAACCAGAACAAGAACCAGAACCACAACAAGAACCACCTCTCACAGAAGAACCTCTGATCCCTGAGCAATCAGAAGTTCCACCTCCTCAACCAGAAAATAATCCTCCCTCACCTCAAACAGAGTTTCATCGCTATGAAACCCCATCTCCTCATCATTCTAATCCCCACTCACCTCAACCTTCACCGCTGGCAATACAGTTGCCATGTGGAACCACCATTGTTAGACCCCAGTTACCATCATCAGAGGAATCAACACCTCCAAAAACTCCAACCACTCCAATAGACATATCCTCTGACTCTGATAACCATCCACCAAAACAAACAGCACCTCAGCACACCTCTGAAAACCAATCATCTGAAAACCCCAGCAGAACATTCATTGACTTAACAAGTCTTGAACGTCTTGCTGATTTAAGACACAAATTGGCCATTCCCAAACCAAAGCAATTAGATGTTGGCTCTGGTATTTTGGACTTTGAAATAGGTATGCTGCAGTGGATTGCTTCCTTGAAGCAAGTCTGTCCCGGGATGATCGACCCAGCTGCTTCTGATCAGCTCTGGTCACAGTTCAGAGTATGGGTTCATGCTGAAGCACTCAAGCTGCAGGACGTCAACTATGAGCAGGCTCAACAGAACTTTAGCAAGCTGCTGAAGGAAGTTGAGAGTCAGCTGCCTCAAGAAGTTGTGCTCCCTCTGGACTCTGAATCGTGGTCTGAGAAAGAGCAAGCTGCACAGGTGGAACCAGCAGAAGAAGACAAGACTCTTCAAGAAGAAAATCCAGCAGAAGATGTAGCTGAAAGTTCTGAGAAGCTTCCTCCTGCTGAAAGTTCTCAAGCTGCCTTGGACAGGCAGGCTCTGGAAGAATTAAGGCTGAATGACTTGCGTCTACAGCAGCGGATGGAAGAGAATGATCAGAAGATGGAAGCAAGAATGAATGTTCAGGACAGCAAAATTGATACTGTTGTCACCATGGTTCAGAAGCAGAATGCAACTTCTGAAAAGATTCAGGCAATGCTGGAAAGCCTGTTCTCACGCATGCCCCCACAACCTTGAAATTTTTTTTCATGCATTCTCTATATTTTCTTCATTTTCTGATGTACTTTTGACTATGTTTTGACTGTGCTTGTGTAATGTTCTTTGCTATGAACTATTTTTAATATAATTTGTTTTTCTGATCTAAATTATTTTAGCACATCACTAACACTTTTTGATTGCTGACAAAAAGGGGGAGAACAAGAATGATATTTAAAATCAATAACGGCTAACTAGACAGAAACTCTCAAACATTCTAACTCTCTATTACTTGAAATGTTTTTCTGTTTTGTTGTTAAGTCTACAGGCACAAGGAAGCTCTTGAACACAATGAAGACTAGAAGCTCATGTTGCTCTGATCAAATATGAAGTTCTGATATATGAAGATCTGATCGACCTAACACTCTGATCCAAAGCAAAGCTCTGACAGGAAAAGCTCTGAAGCTCTGCTCTCTGATAAGTCAAAGACTTATAATCTGATGCTCAAAGATAGAAAAAGATCTGACTCTGAAGAACACGCATATCAAAGGGAAGTAACAAACTCAGGGGGAGTATCTCTTAACTCTGACTTCTCCGTACTTCTTATTCTGATACATAGCTCTGATAACTTTTCACGTTATTTTTTCATTTAAAATATCTAGTTTTTGTCATCATCAAAAAGGGGGAGATTGTTAGAACAATGTTTGAATCTAGTACCCTATATTTATGTTTTGATGATAACAAAGTGAAAAGATATAGTAGTTAAATATTTTATGATTGAATTATATGCTACTTAAGATTACTATGCTCTGACTTGCAGATATGATGATTAAAATAAGCAAGATCACGTTTTCAGCATCAGAATATGAGTTTGTGCATCAGCATCAGAAGTTGCTGAATCAGAACGTCAAGATCAGATGATCAACGCTTGCACATGCTGAAGCTTGATGAACAGAACTGCGCGTAAAACACTCTGATACAGAATCAAATTAGTTCATCAGCAGCGAAGCAGAATCAGAATGAGCCAAGCCAGAACGTGCATTGAAGAAGCAACGGTACTGTGCATTGAAAGCTAATCAATACCAACGGCATCATTCTAGACAAGATCTGCTCAAAAAGGAAAGCTTGTTAATAGCATTGAATCAAGAATATTTGCTTCAACGTTCATCTTCTCAAAGTGCTATATAAACCAAGCTTTGAAGATTATCACGGCTAATGCTTCAAAACTCTCTACACGCAAAAAGCTGAACAGTAATCTTCACTCTACAAGTTTTGCTAAACCAACAAACTCTGATACTTCATTAGCGTTTAGCATCCTAGTATTCTAAGCTTCATTTGTGTAAACATCACAGTTGTGATATAGTTTTTGTAGAAACATTCACACACATTTGATCATTCCTTTGTAAGAAAGTGTTGCCTTGACAAACCGGATTGTGGTTTGAATCAAGAAGGTTTTAGCAGTTGCTAAAGCAGATTTGTATTCAGTTGAATATAGTGAATTAAGACCTCGTTGGAGAGAGGCGAAATCACCTTGAACGGGTGGACTGGAGTAGTTTGAGATCAAACGAACCAGGATAAAAATACCTTGTCATTTGCTTTAAGATTCCAGTTTTACAATTCAACCCCCCCTTCTTGTGTTTTTCACCCCTTCAGGATGGGCTTATAGATGCCATCTGGAAGTGTGACAGAGCTTTGTCGGGAATGGGCTTATAGATTCCATTTGGAGACTTGGTATATGGATGGGCTTATAGATGCCATTGGGAGGTTGTCGATCGCGTAAGAGATTCCTTAGCGAGAACTTGCGTACCTGAGAAAGAAAGATAATTACCTGGCCTATTACAGGAGTTGATCTTCAAACTCTTTATGTAGATGTGCCCTGGCTAGTTACAGGAATCGAATCTTTAAACTCTTCAGACGTGCCCTGGCAAGATACAGGAATCGAGTCTGGAGAATATAGTCGTCAACAGATACACCCTGGCAAGATACAGGAATCGGATCTTCAAACTCTTCAGACGTGCCCTGGCAGGATATAGGAATCGAGTATGGTAATGTTAGTCGTCAACAGATACACACTGGCAAGATACAGGAATCGGATCTTCGAACTCTTCAGACGTGCCCTGGCAGGATATAGGAATCGAGTCTGGTAATGTTAGTCGTCAACAGATACACCCTGGCGAGATACAGGAATCGAATCTTCGAACTCTTCAGACGTGCCCTGGCAGGATACAGGAATCGAGTCTGGTAATGTTAGTCGTCAACAGATACACCCTGGCGAGATACAGGAATCAGGTCTGGAATTAGTCGTCAACAGATATGCCCTGGCAAGATACAGGAATCGGATCTGGAATCACGACAGTTGATAGTAATCATCTTTGTACTGACCTTTGTCCTGAAAAGATAAAACGTTAGTTGTATGCGATGTCATGATGTATGACATGCGTGATATTCTCAAAATAAATGAGGTTGTATGTTCATGATGCGTATATGCATGCTATAATGTATGAAGATGCGGTGTTTATGAATGTATGTTTTTGTCTTAGGGAAATAAATCCTTGACGACTGCCGGGAGATTGAATCCTGGGCTGATGTGGAAGAGTAGAGCTTTTTGTTTTCGCTGGGGAGTGATGGTTGCAAGAATACCGGTAGGAGAAGATGACTCCGTTGGGGAATAAACCTGGCGAATAGATTACTCTGCGGGGAGTGAACTCTGTGGGGAAAGAGAGGTACTTTGCTGAGATGTTGATGATAACTCCGCTGGGGATACCGTTGTTGAGTTATGTTGAAGGAATTGATGAACTCCGCTGGGGGATGGGAAGACTTCGTCGGGGACGATCTTTCCATGGTTATTGGCTGAGGATAACCCAGTTATATCCTGGTGGGGAAATAACCTTCTGAATAAATCCGGGGAGGCGTTCGTACTCTGCAGGGGACAAGCTTCCAGAATCTACTGAGGATAAGTTTCCTGTTGGGGAGATGGATTCCACTTTCCTGGGGAAACTTTTCCGATTGGACTCTCCTGGGGAAATTTTGAGATGTACTGGGGACGTAGCTCCACTGAAGTGTTTGGTATACCGCCGGGGAACAGTCTTAGATCAAGACTGCCGGGGATGCTTGTTAAGAATGTTTGTATACTCCGCTGAGGAATGTTGAGATCTGTTGGGGATACCCAACTTTCTTGTGGCTGACAGGATAACTCTGCTTGGGGAGAGTATCATTGACTTGCTGGCTCACTCTCTGGGGAACTAAGATATCTTGGTTGCATTCTTCGGCCGAACTTACCTTGGTACCTTGGTGGATGGAGCAATTAGATCGTTTAGACAACTCATTATTGCCCCTGTTTCTAACGTTACCTGCAATTAATCCTTTGTTTTGTATGCAAATATTTATGAGTTAGCAATTAGTGTCAAATGCGTATATCACAAATTGAACCTTGGACGTTCTTCGCAAAACAAAACAGAAAAAGGAAAAACAATTGGCAATTTGTCTGAAAAGTGAATTTATATTGATTTTTGAATTTGCCTGAAAATAGGCGTTTATGTACAAGAGGCTGACGTCCTAGTAAGAGAACACCGCCGAACAACAGAATTTATATAATTTGTATAAAGGAAAACAAAACAGCTATGTGAAAATAATAATCCCACTGGGTTCCAACTCTGCTATCGCCTTTATATCTTCGAGCGTCTCATCACTTTGCTGCTCAGTTGAAGATGAAGCTGATTGATCGATGCCGTTTGAACTTGATAGTTGATACCGGATTCTGGATGCAAGGTGATCCAATGAGACATAGTATTACGCTTTATCCCTAACTTTTGCCTGGACCGCCCCTTCGGGTTTTCAGTCCACCGGGATACCCATTTTTGCCCAAGCCGCCTTTTCAGGTTTTCGACTTGCCGGGTGTACAGATTTTTTTCATTTCATCCCTCATTTTTCCTGAACCCTTTTGGTTCGCCGGGAAGCCCTAATTTTTGCCTAGGTATGTCAACCTAGCGGGTCTTTTATCATGCGTAGTATCTTTTTACTATGTCTGCATTGGCGGGGTGAGGAAGGTCGTCCCCATCCATGGTGGTTAGGATCATGGCTCCTCCTGAGAACACATGTTTAACCACAAATGGCCCCTCGTACGTGGGGGTCCATTTGCCTCTAGGATCACTCTGAGGAAGGATGATGCGCTTGATTACCAGGTCCCCAACTTGATACTCTTGTGGTCTGACTTTCTTGTTAAATTCTCTGATCATCCGTTTTTGGTACGTCTGACCATGACAAATAGCAGTGAGTCTCTTTTCGTCGATTAGATTTAACTGATCAAGTCGGGTCTGGATCTAGTTATCTTCGCTCAGATCTGCATCCTTCATTATCCGGAGAGAGGGTATCTGCACTTCAATCGGTAAGACTGCCTCCATGCCATAGACTAAGGAAAAGGGAGTTGCCTCGGTTGACGTCCTTGCTGAGGTACGGTACCCGTGAAGAGAAAACGGTAACATCTCGTGCCAATCTTTGTAGGTCACTGTCATCTTCTGCACAATCTTTTTGATATTCTTATTAGTTGCTTCTACAGCCCCATTCATCTTCGGCCGGTAGGGAGAAGAGTTGTGGTGTTGTATCTTGAATTGCTCGCAGAGCTCAGTGATCATCTTGTTATTGAGATTGGTACCATTGTCCGTAATGATCCTTTCTGGGACGCCGTATCGACAGATCAGGTTATGCCGAATGAACTGTGCCACAACATTCTTGGTTACCGTAGCGTAGGAAGCTGCTTCAACCCACTTCGTAAAGTAATCAATCGCTACTAGGATGAAGCGATGCCCGTTGGATGCCGTTGGTTTAATCTCGCCGATCATATCAATACCCCACATTGCAAAAGGCCACGGTGCAATCAGGACGTTCAGAGGAACTGGAGGAACATGCACCTTATCTGCGTATATCTGGCACTTATGACATGTCCGAGAATGTTGGTAGCAGTCAGCTTCCATTGTGGACCAGAAATATCCTGCCCGAAGGATTTTCTTTGCCATGGTATGCCCACTGGAATGTGTTCTGAATGTACCTTCATGCAGCTCTGCCATGATTCTTTCTGCTTCAGTCTTATCCACACAACGCAGTAAGGTCGAATCATGGTTTTGCTTGTACAGAATACCGTTGCTGAGGAAGAACTTTGCTGCGAACCTTCTCAGAAACTTCTTGTCGTTGACCGATGCACCTTCAGGGTATTCTTGAGCTTCCAGATACCTCTTCACCTCATGATACCAGGGTTTTTCAGTCACTACCTCAGCCTCAAGATCACAACAGTATGCCGGTTCGTCCAGTTTCCAGATAATGATCCGGGGAGCCTCATTGTCCCATTTGACTTTGAACATGGAAGACATCGTAGCTAACGCGTCCTCCAACTGATTCTCCTCTCTTGGGAAGTGTTCAAAAGTTATCTCTGTGAAATGGGGGATCAATGTCAACACACATTCTCTGTAAGGAATAAGATTCGGATGTTTTGTATCCCACTCGCCTTTGATCTGATTGATCACGAGAGCGGAATCTCCGAAGACACTCAAAAACTTGATCCTTAAGTCAATCGCAGCTTGAAGACCCATGATGCATGCCTCATACTCCGCCATGTTGTTGGTGCAGTTGAAACATAGCCGGACAGTAAGTGGAGTATGAGTGCCTTGAGGGGATATGATCACAACGCCGATACTGTTACCCAAAGCGTTGGAGGCTCCGTCAAAGTGCATAGACCATCGGGATCCTTCCTCAGGTCCTTCATCCGGTCCAGGTACTTCACAATCAGTCACTATCATGATGCTCTCGTCTGGAAACTCGAAGTTTATTGACTGGTAGTCATCTACTGCCTGGTGTGCCAAGTGGTCTGCCAATATACTTCCTTTGATGGCTTTCTGAGTCGTGTACTGGATGTCGTATTCTGTCAAGATCATCTGCCATCTCGCTATTCTTCCAGACAGAGCAGGCTTTTCGAATATGTACTTTATTGGATCCATTTTTGATATCAACAGAGTTGTGTAAGTCAGCATATACTGTCTCAGCCGGCGAGCAGCCCATACCAAAGCGCAGCAAGTTTTCTCGAGCAGTGAGTATCGGGTTTCACAGTCGGTAAACTTTTTGCTAAGGTAATAAATGGCGTGCTCTTTTCGGCCAGACTCGTCATGCTGCCCCAGCACACACCCCATTGAGCTGTCAAGTACTGTCAAGTATAGTATCAGAGGTCTCCCTTCAACCGGTGGCATAAGGATAAGTGGTTCTTGGAGATACTCTTTGATTTTGTCAAAAGCAGCCTGACATTCATCATTCCAACGTACTACCTGATCTTTCTTCAGCAGCTTGAAGATTGGTTCACAAGTAGCAGTTAGGTGCGAGATGAATCGGGCAATATAATTCAGACGTCCTAGAAAGCCTCTGACTTTCTTCTCTATCTTGGGAACTGGCATCTCTTGAATGGCTTTAACCTTGGCAGGGTCCACTTGAATACCCTTGTCACTTACGACGAAGCCTAGCAATTTTCCAGATCTTACCCCGAAGGTACACTTGTTCGGGTTCAACCTCAGCTTGTACAACTTCAGACGGTTAAACAGCTTTTGCAGATGGTCAAGGTGTTCCTCCTCAGTTTGGGACCTTGCAATCATATCATCGACATACACTTCAATATCATGATGGATCATGTCATGAAATAAAGCAACCATGGCACGTTGGTAGGTTTCCCCAGCATTTTTCAACCCGAATGGCATGACCTTGTAGCAGAAGGTGCCCCACTGAGTGACAAAGGTAGTCTTTTCCATGTCTTCAGGAGCCATCTTGATCTGATTGTAACCTGAAAAACCATCCAAGAAGGAGAATACCTTGTGCTGAGCAGTATTGTCAATCAGAACGTCAATGTGAGGTAGGGGAAGTCATCCTTGGGGCTGGCCCTGTTCAAATCCCTGTAATCGACACACATTCTGACCTTTCCATCTTTCTTTGGTACTGGAACCACGTTGGCAACCCACTGAGGGTAAGAAGTCACTGCTAGAAACCCGGCATCAAATTGCTTCATAACCTCAGCTTTGATCTTCTCGGACATCTCTGGACGCATACGGCGGACCTTTTGCTTAACCGGAGGGCATTCTTCCTTGGTAGGCAAGTGATGGACCACAATGTCAGTATCTAACCCAGGCATGTCTTCGTAAGACCAGGCAAAGATCTCCACATAATCATGCAACATCTGAACCAACCGTTGTTTCACGCTGAGCTCCAGATTGGCACCAATCTTAACCTCCTTTTTGTCCGTCTCAGTACCCAGATTTACCATTTCCACTGGCTCTTCATGTGGTTGAATGGCCCTCTCTTCCTGGAGTAACAGTCTTGTAAGCTCGCCAGGCACTACGCAATTATCTTCACCTTCGTCTTCGGCTAAGTTGATCGGATTTTCAAAGTCATAACTGGCAGTAGCAGAGTCGTTACCAACGAGATCCAGAGTGGATTGAAACCTGTATGAGTGAGTGTGTGTAAATATAGTTGTTTTGCAATAAATAAAGGAAGAAAGAAAAGGAGCACAATATTTGCAATGCGAAAATCGTCCAATGTCTTTATTCATGATATATAGAAATGACAAGTAATATGCCCTCACAAATGAAGCCACGGTGCCCCGGGTAAGACCCCGGGCCATAAAGTTTCAGTTTATTGTTTATTACAAATTAAAAACAAAGGAATTCATTACTGCGTAACAAAAGTGACAGGTATGTAGTCTTTTGCAGTCCAATTGTTCAGTCCACCGTCGGTCGTCGGGCAGATCCAGCTGTTGAACTCAGATTCTTCCACTTCGTCACCATCCCTGATAGCATTCACTCCATGGTCAGGTAGGGGAGCTGTCACCACATTAGGCTTCTCGGGTGCCTCGAACTGTACCTCCTTGGCATCGATAAGGTCCTGAACCTTATTTCTTAGGGCCCAACAATCATCAGTAGAATGCCCCGGGCTATCATAGTGATAAGCACAACGGGCATTTGGATTATACTTCGGAGATGTAGTGTTCACCACCTTTGGAGCCTCTCTGACGGTCACCAAGTTGGTCGATAGCAATTGCGGCAAGATTTGTGACAAGGTCATACTCAGCCGAGTGTATTCTCTTCTGGGCCTCTCCCCCCTTGGTTGGTTAGGTTGCCGAGGAGCGGCAGCAGGCTTTGCAATAACCACCACGTTGACAGCTTGGCGGCGTTCCGGTTTGTCTTGCCTCCTAGGCCCATACACAGCACTGGCCTCCTTTTTGAAAGGCTTCTTCTTAGAACTTGAGGACGCACCTTTCTGAATCTTTCCTAATTTCATACCAACCTCTATCCTTTCCCCAGTCAGAATGAGATCTGTGAACCCTGCAGATGAATTTCTAATAAGATGATTGAAGAATGGCCCGGATAGGGTCCCCAAGAACATGTCTACAAGCTCACGGTCTGTTAATGGTGGCTGCACCCTGCCAGCCATGTCCCTCCACTTCTGCGCATACTCTTTAAAACCTTCTCCCGATCCTAACGACATACCCTGGAGTTGGGTACGTGTAGGAGCGAGGTCGGCATTATACTGATACTGCTTGTAAAAAGCAGTAGCCAACTCCTCCCAGTTATGAACCTTGGTTCCATCCAGCTGATAGAACCATTCGAGATGAGTCCCTGAAAGACTCTCCTGGAAGAAGTGGATCCACAAGTTCTTGTCCACAGTGTATGGTTGGATCTTCCGCACATAAGATCTGAGATGTAGCTTAGGGCAGGACGCCCCGTCATACTTTGCGAAAGATGGTGCTTTGAACTTGTGTGGGATGAACACACCAGAAGATAGACCCAAGTCTCCGAAATCCAAGCCAGGCACTTGTTGAATTTCCATGGCATTCAGACGGTCTTCCAATTGCTTGTACCTGTCTTCAGCTGGAGGATACTGCTCCTCATTAAAATCAGTCTCATTGTCAGAGACCACCGGACTAGGAGCCCTTCCCTGGGGACTGCCTTTCCCTACAGAAGAACCAGCTTGGTCAACCTCATTCTGCAGTGTGTTACCAAACCTCCGGCCAGTGTTGAATAGTACAGTTATCTTCTTCTTCTTCTTGACCAGGAGGGCCTTCAGTTCCTCCTGACCTTGGGCCAAACTCATGATCAGCTCTTGGAATTGGGCATTATGAGCCTGGAGGGCCTTGATGGACTGCTCGGAGGATGATTCAGGGTTCATGATGCTGAAATAAACAGCGAAGAACATTAAGCAACCTGAAAAGAAGACTACCTGTGATGCATATGATGAATGGAATGCGTATGATTTATGTTTTCAAAGACAATCGGGAATCAACTTTGTAAACAAAAAGGAACACACTTCATTAGATTCAACTTTGAAATTTAAATTGTTCAACAGATTGCCCTTAGGCGTTACATAAAAGTGAAAATATTGAAAAGGGAAATAAAACTGTAAAAGAATATCCAAATTTCATCATTGATCCTAGGGTATCCTCTTCTCAGTACGGATGTAGTCATTCAAGGCTCGCTCATTCTCCAACTGCTTTGTCAGCTTCTGGATCTTCAATTCCTGCTCGTTGAACTTTTTCTGATAAGAATCCCGTTCTTCTTGTAATTGCGCCCAAGACCTCTTTAGTGTCTCATTATCAGTAGGTATCTGAGGAGGGAGAACAGTTGGAAGAGCCCCATCTCAATCAGGATATTCAAGAATGATGGGTCTGACAGCTTCGTACGGCATACCTAACTTCTGAGCACGGATGCGGACCCATTTGTAGTAGGCTTCCATAGGTAGAGAAGTCTTCGGTCCCAACTCTTGTGGGTCAGCTTTGTGAATTCTGTCCCAAGCCTTGATGAACCTACGACGCAGCTCGTCACTATCTACCTGAAACTCAAAACTGATGTGAGGCACCAACATCTCATGAGGCCCTGCTCTTCTGGCCCTTCCAAACTGACGGAGAGCTAGACATGGATTATAAGAGATTCCTCCTTGGGTACCAATCAAAGGAACATTAGGATATTCTCCGCAACGATCAATAACAGCTACCTCATCCAAACCTCTGAGAGTCCAAATGATGTCATTACCAGTGAGAGACATTAACCTATGAGCCCAACCTCTTCCTTCTTTGTTCTTCAGCACAAACTTAGGGAGGTGCAAAATAAACCACCTCACTAACAAAGGAATACAACACCACAAAGTTCCTCGTCTTCGGGCAGTACAAGCATAAAGTTGTTGTAGGATGTCACCCAAGAGAGTGGGCACAGGGTTCCGAGACATGAAGATCCTTATGGCAGTGACGTTAATGAAGTTGTCAGGATTAGGAAACAAGACTAGACCATAGATTAAGAGAGCCAGAATATCTTCATACGCCCTAAAGTCCAGGTCATTCCAGAAACTGTTAGCCTTACCAATCAGAAACTTGGCCAAGAAACCCTTAACTTTGCTTCTAGTCACCCAGTTGTCCATTACCTCCTTGTGGGTCAAAGGAAGAGCTGCAGCAATCTCCTCAAGCCTAAGAGTCTTTTCCCAACCAGTGAAGGGAGTCTGATCCAAGATAGGGATGCCAAGCAAATCAGAGAATTCTTCCAGAGTAGGGACCAGCTGGAAGTCTTGGAAAGTGAAGCAGTTGTACAAGGGATCATAAAACTGTGTCAGGACACTCATCAGTTGTTGGTCCCACTTTGCCGTGACTAAACTGAGAAGAGAACCATGCCTCTGGATGAAGGAAGTAGTATTTGGAATTCTGCTAATTAATTCTTCAAGCAACTCAGGTGGGTGAAAAAAGTTGAACCGGATAGTATTCCTTCGCATAGGCATCATGATGTCCTACAAAACAGAGCAAAGGTGAAACCCTCTTGTCTTTGAAATGGTCAGTCCTTATGCAGGATGCATGAAATGTTTATGATGGCATGATGTTATGATAAAGCACACCACAAATATTCACAAAGGCAAACATGATAAGGCACACAAGTCACACAAGACAAGCCCTTAGAGTTTAGGCCAGCATGGGGTCTAGGTATTACCCTTTTTCAGTTTGTTGGTTAAGACCTGTCCTATCAGAAGTAACCGGGTTCTAGAGGATCCCAATATCACTGACTACCCTCAATCGGTCATAACTCCAGCATCGCAATCTTTTCTTGCAGCCAGAACCATCACGAGAGTTTAGCCTCAATGGGCGTAGCATACTGCTACTGTTCTATTGGCCAAGTTGGGTCATTTAAGGTTCTACGGTCAATTGGCGCTTAATGACTCCTCAGAAGACCCATATTCTCCTCGTTGCGACACAAGGGATATCGGTACAGACCAAGGCGCCACACCAACGTAGCCACTGCTTCACCCGTGTCGGTCTATGCCGGACAGGTCCCTCACAGCTTATGCTACCTAACAGGGTATCCCCAGATCCGGGTTAGGATCTATGTAACTCCGATGCAGCCCACTATAATAAAGCAAACAAGCACAACAATTGAAAACACAAGTGATCTTAGTCCTAAGGTACATCTCACTTTAATTTTCCCCAGCAGAGTCGCCAGTTCTTTGATCGGTGGATCTGGAACTGACTGTTTAACGCTGGTTTGTGAAATGTCGCGGTAAGCAAGAGTCGCCACCGTCTTTTATTTTCTCCAACATGGAAAGGACAAAAGCACAGCAAAATTCCTTATTCGAGAATGTTTCTCGGTTCGGGAGGTAGATTTATAGAAAGGGAAGGTGTTAGCACCCTTTCTATCCATGGTTATCCATGGGCTCTTAGATACTTGCTCTTTATGTTTTCAAAATGTTTGCTTTTTAAGATGTGAGTGGGTTTGAAAAAGTTCCGTTTAAAGATTTCAGAATGACTCTTGTATCTGTCCTCAAGAGTGTTTGAAAAATTATTTTGAAAGCTTTTTGAAAGTGTCTGGGTGAAAAGAGTTTTGATTTGTTTTTTAATAGAGCAAGTATCTACGAGTCATCTACCTACCCTAAGGAATTAGGCTGTGTAAATGTCCTTAAGGTAGTGCCATCCCACCATTGAGAGGTAGGTAGCACCACCGTTGGAGGTGTTCGGGTCAATTCGTTTGTAGGGACAGTGTGGTCACCAGAGCAACAGTAGGACACCTTAGAAGCTACCCTTATGCCATTGATCCTTTTTAATTCTGAGGCAATCGTTTCGAGGCAACTGGATCATGTCATGGACATAAGGACTTACTAAAACGTCCTATACTCGACGACCACGTTTTGAAGGCAAGGCAACAGTGAGGCGTACCCTAAGAGTGGTGTGTGAATTTGTGTGTTGTTTTCATGTTATGTTTTATCTTGTACATGTATCATGGTGATCTACGCTTGTTTTTAATTTAGGCCATACATTCTTTCATGCAATTATAATTTAAAAGTGCGGAAATTTAAATGCGGAAAGTAAAATCCTACGCTATTACAAGGCGCAGGTCTATACATCGCCAAATTACAAAGACCCGTTTGAATAAAAATGCGGAAATTAAAAGACCTAATTACTATTACATGGCTTGAGCAATTACATAATATTTGAAAGAAAATAAATAAGAATAAATGCGCGAAAAGATTAAAGTTGAACGTTCGAGGGCATTGGACCCTTTTGAAATTAAATTGAAATTAAAGTCTAATTAATTATTAAATTAAAGAAAAGAAGTGTTTTTTTTAGATTTTTGTATTTATGAAAATAAAGAAAATTGAAAATCAAGAGAAACCCTAATTTTAAGTTGTTTTTAATTGTTAATGAAAAAATATTAAAGTTTAACCTAATTTACTAAATAATTTATGTACATGTTTATTTACAAAAGTAGTAATTAATAATAATAATAATAATAATGATGAGAAAATTATTTATAAAAAAAAGGATGAGAATATTAAAAAAAAACCTAATTTCTACATATTTTAATTTATTAAGAAAAATATTTAAGTTTAAAACCTAATTTACTAAGTTAATGGTTAGATTTTTATTTACAAAATAAATTAATAGAAATTAAATATAATTAAATATATTACACTTTTTTGTTTCTGATTTTTTTATTATGAAAATTATTTTTGTGAATTAAATAAAACAATTAAAAACAATTAAAAGAATAAAAAGAAAAATCAAATAAAAAATAAAAATGATGCAAACCATGGGGGGTATCAGGCCCTTTTTGGAGGTAAATTGAGAAATTCAGGCCCACTGGATACAAGGCCTTTGTTGACTTTCCAGTTTGAGTGTTCAGCCATTGACTGAGGCATATGGTAAACCTCTTTTGTGGCCATTAGATTGATCATCCTGATTAGGTGGCAAGCTAGCATGTGAATGCGTATGGTAGGCCTTTGAAGGGATGCTGCATAGAAACACATTAAGGAAAAAGATATGAAATATGTGGGGGGACCTGGGAATTGAACCCAGGTCCCAGTACCTGCAGGACACCTCATCCACCAGTTGAGCCAACACGTTTCTTTGTAATGTTAGTGGAACGTAATTATTATAATAGAAAACAAAGCGTTAATGGTATAAACCAAAATCAAGCGCCAGTATTTGAATTGTCCAACCATCAGATGACACACATGCGTCTTCTTCGTTTTTATGCCTGCAACATAAACAAATAGCGGGGGTTTTAAACCCCCACGAACTGCAATTCATGAAAATAGCGATTAGCATATGCCTCAATATAAAAAGGGCGCGAGGTCATGGTTGTGTTCGTATGGAGCTCCTGAGTTCAATGGCATAAGTCTTGAGATCCAATTTTTCCATATACAGAAATCCCTAATTCGAAGCTTTTGAAACCCTAGGTTTCAACAATGGTGGATTCTTATTTAGGCAGCCATAGTTCAATTGAATGGTACCAACAACTTCAGAATATCATTGTTAGTAAGAATCAACAATTAAAACTCATGAATAATGCATGTAAATTAAAAAACGATTATGGACATGTTCAAGAAAAGTGTGACGTTGTTCTACCAATTCTTGAGGTCTGGAGACTGGTTCTTGATTGCAACACGTTCCTAGCAATGTCAGGAACGTAATGGACAAGCTTTTAGACCTTGAATCGCCTTGTAACTAGGATTTCAGTGTTCAAGTTTTTAATGAAAAATTGCAAATTGGTATGCCTTTTCTGAGCAGCTTTTTCGTGTCCAATGCATTAGGTTTTAGTTGTGCCTAAGTACATGAATGAAATTAGGTTAAAACCAAGCCCATGGATTCATGCATTCATGTTTTGAATATTTGATTTTTTTCCATATCTTTTCCAATCTCTTTGCCATGAAAATCATGCCAATTATGGAAGATTTGGCCTTGTTGATTGATGCACGAACTCTCTTACATGTGTGGAAGATATTTGCTGCATAAAAATGATTTAAAAACATGATTTTGTATTTTTCTTATATTTAAATTTAATTAAATGAATTAATGATAATAAAGATTCAAATAATTAATCAAAAATAAGAAAATAACTCCCTTTGAGCTTAGTGGCTCGTGCATAGCCTTTGGGTAATGATTCATGAAAGAAATTGAGGCCCATTAGCATTTTTGAAGCTTTTTGAAGCAAAGTTGACTTTTCAAAATTCCCAAAAATTACCCAACTTCTACAAGGCATATCTTGCTCAATTTTGAAGCTATGATCATGTTCTTGGACATTTTGGAAAGGTCTTGAAGTCCTCTAACCAATTCCTTTGGTCACATGTCATTTTGATTTTCCAACCTCAAATTATGGTCTTTGACTTAAAGTGCCTTTTTGTTGACTTTTGAAAATGACCTATAATGTTGAAATTGATAACTTTTTGTGAGAGCCTTTCTTGGACTTGAAGTATGAAGATGAGTTGTAGGAAATGTCATTATCTTCAAAATGAGCTTTGGATGGGACTTTTCTGATAAACCATGAAGAAGTTATGCGCTGGTCAATTTGCAGTTGACTTTTCCAACTGTCCAAAAATAGAAACTTTTGCATCTTGAGACCTTTTGAGCCATGCTTTGAGAATCATGATCAAGAATTGGTCAAATGATGTTTGTGGCTTCAAAATAAGATGTTGACCAAAATTTTGGATTTTTGACTGTCAAATGACCATTTTACCCCTGTAGTTGACTGTGAAGCATTTAGGGTTTTGACTGTGCAATTTGATGCTGTGAGCCTTGAAACTTGGCATATGGATGCTTGACAATGTATGTAGGCATGTGGGACTTGATTGGACCCTTGGAAACCTCATTTTCTTGGCCAGAACCAAAACCCTAATTTTGACTGTGTTAGGAGGCAATTGGACTGTGCAACCCTTGGGAGATTTTGAACCTTGATCTTGGCAAATCTTGAAGAATATGGGAGGGCAAATTTTGGGGTACAACAGCAACCCTATGGAGAAATGAGTACTGCACCGATACCGTTGCCAAGTGCATTTGAAGCACCATCAAAGTACAGGGTCCATCGGGATCCTTGTTCAGGTTCGTCATACGGTCCATTACCTTCGATTTTGTCCAAAGTCATGATGTACTCGTCAGGGAAGTCGAATCTCATAGACTGATAATCTTCGATGGCTTGATGAGCTAGATGGCCAGCTAGTACACTCCCCTTTTATAGCTTTTTGGGTAGTATACTGGATGTCATATTCTGTCAGGGTCATTTGCCATCTAGCAATTCTTCCAGATAAAGCAGGCTTCTCGAAGATATACTTGATCGGATCCATCTTGGAAATCAGCAAAGTGGTATGAGTCAACATATACTGCCTTAGCCGGCGAGCAGCTCATACCAAAGCGCAACAAGTTTTCTCGAGCAATGAGTAGCGAGTCTCACAGTCGGTAAACTTTTTGCTAAGGTAATAAATGGTATGCTCTTTTCGGCCAGACTCGTCATGTTGGCCCAGTACGCACCCCATTGAGTTATCTAAAATAGTCAGATACATGATCAACGGTCTTCCTTCGACGGGTGGCATTAGAATAGGAGGTTCTAGTAAGTACTCCTTGATCTTATCAAAAGCAACTTGACAATCATCGTTCCATTCAAGTACCTGATCTTTCTTCAACAGTTTGAAAATTGGCTCACAGGTAGACGTCAGGTGAGAGATGAACCTGGCGATATAGTTCAAGCGTACCAAGAATCCTCTAACCTCATTTTCAGTGCGGGGGGCAGGCATTTCTTGTATAGCTTTTACTTTAGTTGGATCAACCTCAATGCCCTTGTTGCTGACAATAAATCCCAGGAGTTTACCAGACCTAACTCCAAAAGTGCACTTGCTTGGATTCAGTCGGAGTTTATACTCTTTCAACCAGGCAAACAGCTTTTGCAAATGATTAAGGTGTTCTTCTTCTGTTTGTGATCGAGCTATCATGTCGTCTACGTAAACTTCGATCTCATGATGTATCATATCATGAAACAAAGCTACCATGGCGCGTTGATAGGTTTCCCCTGCGTTCTTTAGTCCGAACGACATCACTTTGTAGCAGAAGGTACCCCATTGTGTAACAAAGGTTGTTTTCTCCATGTCCTCGGGGGCCATTTTGATTTGGTTATATCTCGAGAATCCTTCCATGAAAGAAAAAACCTTGTGTTGAGATGTGTTGTCAACCAAGATGTCGATATGCGGTAGTGGAAAATCATCTTTAGGGCTAGCCCTGTTCAAATCCCGATAGTCTACACACATTCTGACTTTGCCGTCCTTCTTAGGTACGGGCACGATTTTAGCAACCCATTGTGGATCGGAGGTAACATCCAGAAAGCCAGCGTTGAATTGCTTCATTACTTCGGCCTTGATTTTCTCAGACATGTCAGGCCTCATCCGGTGGACCTTTTGTTTGATCGGTGGACAGTCTTCTCTTGTGGGGAGGCGGTGAACCACGATATCGGTGTCTAGCCCTGGCATGTCTTCATAAGACCAAGCGAAGATTTCAACATATTCGTTCAACAATTGCACTAAGCGCTCTTTGACACTTGGTTCCAGGTTGACACCCACTTTTACTTCCTTCCTGTCTTCCTCTGTCCCTAAGTTGATGGTTTCTAACAACTCTTCATGAGGCAGAATGGCCCTCTCTTCTTGTTGTAGAAGTCTGGCTAACTCTCCCGGCACTTCACAATCTTCGTCAACTTCGTACTCAGCATGATTAACCAAATCTTCAGAGTTATCGAAGGCTAAAGCAGAATAGTCACCCATGGAATCCGGAGTGGATGGGTACCTGCATTTGTGAGTGTGGGTGTGTGTAAGGGATAGCCATCTTTAAACAAACAAAAACGAAAAAGGAAAGAAAATGAACACAGCAATTTATAGATGAAAAACGTTCAATGATTCATTAAAACATGGCATATGATTATGAAGAAAATCAAGCCCTTACAAATGGACCTACATGCCCTGGGCAAGGCATGAGGTGAAAATAGTGTACGAATTGTTTTAGTTATTACAGACCATAAAAATGGGAAATTATTCAAAGATAAAATTACTGGTTGATAAAGGTGATAGGAACAAAATCCTTTGCTTCCCAATTGCTCAAACCCCCTTCGACAGTCGGAAAGATCCAATCTTCAAAATGGCTCTCCTCATCTTCATCTTCTACAGTATTTATTCCATGGTGTGAGATCTTGACGGGTGGTCCTCCGACCTTAGAGCGACGCATAGCCTTTTGTCCTGCAGCAGTAAACCCTAAACCAAACTTGTCCGTCTAATGGGGAAAGTCAGGAAATTGTCCCCATATTGTGCTCTTCCCCTCCTTAATCACAGCCTCTGCGTCTTTGAGATATGCCATCCTAAATGCATGCTTTGGAACGATAGGCGCCTCGACCATTGTCTTCGCAACTTCTACCTTGGGAGAAACTTCCTCAAAATGTTGAAAAGGCGTTTCGATGAACTCGCCATCTAACTCCACATATCGAAAGGAATTAAGATGACTAATCATGTACTCTTCCTCTCCGTGCACAGTTATAATTTTACCCTTAACAGGATATTTTAGCATTTGATGTAAAGAGGAGGTAACTGCCCCGACATAATGGATCCACGGTCTTCCCAGCAAACATGAGTATGACGGACGGATGTCCATTACGTAGAAGGTGGAGTTGAACATTTCGGTGCCTACCTTGATAGGAATATCAACCTCTCCATGAACCATTCTTTTGGAACCATCGAAAGCTCTGACGACGATGTTACTAGGTTTGAGGGTCAAACCTTCGCAATCCAAACGGTCTAAGGCCTTCTTTGGCAGCACATTCAGGGAAGAACCAGTATCAACCAAGACATGGGCGAGAGTGGTTCCTCGGCATTCAACTGAAACATGTAACGCATCATTGTGCTTCCGTCCTTTGGGAGTTAAGTCAGCATCGGAAAAGCCCAGGCCATTGTCAGCAGTAAGACTGGCCACACTATCCTGAAATTGGTCAGCCGAGGTCTCTTGGGGTACATGTGCCGTCTTCAAGAATTTAATCAGGGCCTTAGCATGGGCCTATGAACAGAGCAGGAGGGCTAACATTGAAATTTTAGAAGGGGTTTGCCCCAGTTGTTCTACAACGTCGTAGTCACTTTTTCTGATTATTTTTAGGATTTCATCCATTTCCTTCTGAGTGGTTTCGGGGATAACCACAACATGAGCCTTCGTCTTGACAGGCATTTCCAGTATCCCCTTACCCTTGTCGGTATTATCAGCAGATGGTCTTTCTTCAGGAGTGATTAACTCTTCAATCACTGGGCCTTGCACAGAGGGCCCAACAGGTGCAGAAGCTTTTAAGGGTCCGAAAACTGCTCGGGGGGGAGCAATCTCCGGAGAAAACATCCGGCCACTGCGGGTTATCTTGCTTGTACCCGCGATGTTCCCTATATCAGGGTCTTCTTCAGAAATCTCTTGGACTGTTTCGATTTGTTTGATGTCGTGGTAGAAGATTTCTCCCCCATAGTTCCACGATATCATTTTTCTTAATTGGTACGGGACAGGTCCCGGCATGGTGATCTTTAAAGGTACACATTCAGAGTCGGGTGTAATCCTGAAAGGCCTTTTGCAAGCCTTGGGAGGATTGTCGGAAATGGTTATGATGGCAATATCATTGGTTGAAGTATCACAAGTATCAGGAGTAACAGGATTGAAGGTATCAACAGGGGTTTTCTGGAAAAGTATCTCTTGGGTATCCATCAGGCGTTGGACACCTGACTTCAACATTAGGCAATCACCTCGTATGTTCAAACAAAAATAGCAATCTTTACCACAACCAGGAAAGATCCCGGCTCTCATCAAATTTTCTTTAATTACAAGTAACGGCGTCAACAGGTCAACAACATCAGTAACATGAAGGTCCTCCATAACAACATGAACATTATTACCGTGCTTGGGCATCGGAGCTGAAATCACATTGGGCTTCTCAGGCGCATCGAATTCTACTTCTTTGGAATCAATCAAGTCCTGGATTTTGTTCTTAAGCGCCCAACAATGAATGGTATCGTGCCTAACACTGTCGGAATGGTAAGCACATTTGGCATTGGAGTGGTAGTATGGAGAGGAGGTGTTAGGGTTTTTTGGCGCCTCCTTCAAACTAGTCAGATTCAACTTCAACAAATGGGGAAGAACCTGCATGGGTGTCATGTTAATGCGGGTGAACTGCCGTTGTGGCCTTTCTACCTGTTGTTGATTAGGTCTCGACTGATTGTTACGAGGTTGATCATTTGAAGAATTTTGAATTATCACGCCCCTACAGTCGGCCGACGCTCAATTTTTCCCAATCCCTTCTGAGAATACACAGAAGATGCTTCTTTCTTGGCTGGTTAAGGTTTTTTAATAGCTGTGGATGCGGAGGCATCCTTTTGAATCTTTCCACTTTTAATACCGGCCTCCACCCTTTCGCCGATCAAACAGTTCAGTAAATCCCGCAGAAGAGCTCCCGATTAGATGGTTGAAGAAGGGGCCAGACAGGGTCCCCAAAAACATGTCAACTAATTCCCTATCTGATAGCGGTGGCTGCACCCTTCCAGCCAGGTCACGCCACTTCTGGGCGTACTCATTAAACCCTTCATTTGAAGTCATCCCCATACTTTGTAACTGGGTACGAGTGGGCGCCAAATCAGCATTGTACTAATACAGACGATAGAAAGCAGCTGCCAAGTCTTCCCAATTGTGGACCTCTGATCTCTCGAGCTGATAAAACCAATCTAATTAAGTGCCAGACTAGCTGTCTTGGAAAAAGTGCACCCAGAGGTCTTTATCAGATGAATGAGGTTGGATCTTTCTAACATAAGACCTCAAGTGCAGTTTAGGGCAAGACAGATCGTCGTACTTGGAAAATGTTGGCACCTTGAACTTGGGAGGGATAACAATCCCTGCTACCAACCCCAGTTCCTCAAAATCCAATCCGGGCACCCTCTGCAACTCCATAGCTGCCAATCTGTCTTCAAGGTTCTTATACTTGTCATCCGCTGGTGGATACTGTTGTTCTGAATAGTCTTCGTCTTCTTCCTCTTCCTCCTCTTCTACCTCAGACTCAGAAGGTACAATAACTCCTTTCCCCTTGCCAATCCCTTCGTCAGACGTTGAAGGAAACTCAAGAGTCCTTCTAGCATCGCCCTCAAACCTTCTTCCGAAAGTGGCTACCCCCGGTCTCTTTTTATTTTTCTTCTCTTTATTCTTCTCTAGAAGAACTTTGAGATCCTCTTGACCCTTTTCCAAGGTCATGAGGAGTTGCTGAAATTGCGAATTTTGTGCCTGTAGATCTTTTACTGTTTACTCCAAATCCATCTTGCTGAAATAAACAACAGAAAGATAAGGAAACCTGGCTTGAAGACCTGTTTATGCATATGATGAATGGTATGTTATTCATGTAATGCATTCAAGGGTTCAAAAATTCAAATTTATTGCAAACAAAAAGGAACGCACGTCATATTAAAAGAAATTGTTAGTACATAAGTGCCCCATGGGAAAAATATTACAAAATTCTTAATGTAAAAAGACATTCCGCGTCCTCTTTGGTGCGATGTAGATGTTGAGAGTTTCCTCCTCATGAAGTCGGCGGGTGAGCTCTAAAACCTTCTTCTCATTGGCATAGAAGTTGGCTTCGAAAGTATCCCGTTCTTCTTTGAGTTGGATCCAACTCTTTTGCATTTCTTCCCATGTTGTTGGCATGTCAGGATGTAGGATGGTGTATGGAACCTCTCCTTCCTTAACAGGATCTTTGATTAAGGGGAGAATGTGAGGATATGGCATCATAAGATTCTGGGAGCGGGTTCGTACCCACTTGAGGTAAGGCTCAAGGGGGATGGAATTTTTGTGCCCCAGTATCTTACTATCCACCTTGTTAGGCATCCTCCAAGCTCTGATGAACCTTTGTCGAAGTCCTTGCGCATCGTCGTCGAAGTCAAAAACTAGGTCAGGAATCAGCATGTCATGAGGGCCATCCCTCCGGGCATATCCAAATTGCCTCAAAGCTAGACACGGGTTGTAGGTAATTCCTCCCCTAATGCCAAGTAATGGGACATTTGGGAATTCACCATAACGATCAATGATGATGACATTTTCTCTGTACCGAGAACACCAATGTACATCAGAATGTGTGAGGGTCATCAACTGTTGTGACCACCTTAAACCCTGCTCATTCTTCAAAACTGATTGCGGGAGGTGAGAAATAAACCACCTTTCTAGGAGAGGAGTACAACACATGAGAACACCTCTTTTCCTCATTGTTCGTGTGTAAAATGAGTGTAGGATGTCCCTAAGCAATGTAGGTATGGGATGCCTGGATATGAAAATCTTGACGGCATTCAGATCTATAAGTTGATCAGGATTTGGGAACAAAACCAACCCATAGATAAGGAGTGCCACAATCTCTTCAAAGGCTTGTAGATCAAGAGAATTCCAGCAGTCTTGTGCCTTCTCAAACAGAAACTTTTCCAAGAAACCCTTAACACCACTTCTGGTTTCCCAATGCCCCTTGATGTCAGATGGTTGCAAGTGTAATGCTTGAGCAACATCTTCAAGTTTCGGTTCTTTTTCCGTACCGTTGTAGGGTAGTTGATTAAGAATAGGAATTCTCAGGAGTTGAGAAAATTCCTCCAAAGTAGGCACCAATTGGTAATCAGGGAATGTGAAGCAGTGGTGTAGGGGGTCAAAGAACTGGAAGAGAACTTTCACCATGTCTTCTTCAATGCTGGTGTTGACTAAGTTGAGGAGTCTACCATGTCTTTCACTGAAGAGAGAGTTCTCTGGAATCCTGGAAGTAAGCTCCTTGAGTTGAGGAGGGATTCTCACAAGGTTGACTTGAATTGTTTTCCTGCGAAGAGATTCCATGACCTACAAAACAAGAACAAAGATGAAGATCCAAACCCTTGAAATGGTTAGTGGATGCATATGATGCTTTATGATGTTCACGATGTATGCACAAGCATATGTACAAGCAAGTCACACAAAACCCTAGTTTCAGGCTTGCATAAGGTTTCATAGGTAAGTACCCTCTTGAGTTTAGTTGGTTCAAAACCTGTCCTATAAATAGTAACCGGGTTCTAAGGAGCTCAAAATCATTGGATTGTTTTCCATGTTCATTGTTTTGGTTTAGCCACTTAACTAGCGACCAAAATATTCTAAGAAAACAACCCTCAATGAGTGTAGTATCGAGTATCTACCAACTTCGGACTGTACCAAAGCCGATCATCTCACTACCCCTAATAAAAGGCCAAGATGGTCAAGTAAGGTTCTAGTTCATTAGTGCTTGATGACATTACTCAGCGGCCCCGTATTCTCTTTGATTGACTTAAAGGCTACCGGTACTCATAAATATGTCGCACTAATATAGCTATTGCTTCAACCGTGTCGGTATACCCCGCATAATTTCCACAACGTATTGCTATCTATGAATGTTTCCCAAATCTGGGTGGAGGATTTCAAGCCCAAACAAAAGAACCAAAATGTAAAGCAATCAAAGCAAACAATAATCATGCAAAGGGTGATCTAAGCCCTAAGGTTACTCCACTTAAAAATATATCCCTAGCAGAGTCGCCAGTTCTGTGATACCGTGGGAGAACTGACTTGGGATTTTGCATTTGTGTTCGCAAATGTTTCGGTTTAGCAAGAGTCGCCACCGACTTTTTATTTTATCCTAAGGAAAGGTCAAAAAGAACAGGAAAGACCTTTGAGATGTTTTCTTGGGTTCGGGGAGTAGGTTATAGAAAGGGAAGGTATTAGCACCCTTTCTATCCATGGTTATCCATGGGCTCTTAGTTACTTGCTTAGATCACTTGCTTTGTACTTCTATTGTTTGAAATGGTGCTTTTCAATTGTTTGAAATGGCGCTTTGTGTGTGATTTTGGAAAATGTTTTGAAAAGAGGCCATCATTGTGGAAACCTTTGTAATGATTCTTGTTTGAATGTATACAAAGGTGTTTTTGTCTTTTGAAAGGTTTTCAATGTTTGAAAGTAGGGTTTTGAAATTGTGTTGTGGAGTGTGTTTTGAAAAGTAGCAAGGATGTTTTTGCAAGCTTGATCAAGTAACTAAGAGCTATCTACCCTATTTTACTCAAAGATCTTTCTTATATTCTTAACCCTTTTAACAGTGTTGCTTCACCATTGTATTTGGTGAACAACCTTGTGTTAGGATGTTTAACGGGACAGGCGCGGGTCATCGTATAGACCATGATAGCAATTGTGTCAAGTATCTTTGGCAATTTTCTTGAGGGACTTGATCATTTTGTTTAGGCAACTCAGATAGCGTCATCGAGGGACTATGATCTTTTTGTTTGTTTTTGTTTTGCCAAAGTACTCAACATGCAACCATGGCCCATTTTTGAAGGCAACAAGTGGATGAAACCCTAGGGGTGCAAGTGTGTATTGTGTTTGTTTTTCATGCATGTTATCTTGGATTAGGTCAAACTAATTGTTGATTTATTTGCATACAAACCCTAAGTCTAAGCATGGCATAATTGAAAGCTTTTAAATGTACGGGAATTTAAATGCTACACTATTAAAACATGATATAGGGAGGGGGTACAAATTTGAATTGGGAGTATTTGACAAGAAAATAAATTCTAAGTTATTACAACCATATCGAATGTACAAGATACAATATTTAAATGTACAATAATTGAAATAAATACAATAAATAAATGTAAATAAAATGTATTATGCCAAAATGTTTTTAGTATGTAAAAAGTAATTTTTCAATGTGAAAGGTAAAATAAAGAAGATCAATTTTAATTATTTTTCCTATTTAGGGCAAGAAACCCTAATTCTTAATAAGTAAAAAATTATTTATTAATTATGTACAATAATATACTAATTTATAAAAAAAATAAAAGTATATTGTAAAAATGACATTTTTGGTCCAAAATAATAATAAAAATGAAAATGTAACATTTTTTGTATTTTTGACCTAATTATCTAATAAGATAAAATATATAAGTATATTTATACATTAAATATATTAAATGTGAAAAAAAAATTGAAATAAATTATTTACAAAAATGTATATATTTCAAGAAAATATTTTCAAATGTGTATAAAAATAAAAATGAAAATAAACATATTTTTTACATTATTTTTAGATTTAAACAAAATAACATAAAGTATTTAAACATTTTTATGGTGGAAATAAATAAAATAAATACCAAATAAATGCAAAAAATTATAAAATTATTTTTGGATCATTTTTTATATTTGAAAATAAAATATCAAAGTCAGAAAAGAAAATAAAAATGCAAAAATATTAAAATATAAGAAAATGGGGCAGGGGGTGTGAAACTGAAAATGGGGGGTGCCAAAAGTAGGAAGTAGCCAGGCCCAGCCCAGCTACTTCATCTTCTTCCTCTGTCCAACAGAGTTTGAAAAAACGCCGCTAGCTACCCCAACCTGTATCTCCTGATTCTTTGATCTTTTGACAAAACTCAAAACATAAAACTTGTAGAGCATCAAATAACGAATCTAACCATATAAGAAACTTGGATTAACTCTCAAAGACCAGAGAGAATTTCTATGTCCCTAATTTTTAACCTAGTTTTTTCAGAAAGTTCATGAGTGAAATTCTCTCAGCACGATTAATGTAAATGAAAATTAAGCATATGTATGGCTTCAGGGCTATGAGTACAACATATTTCATTCACAAACCTAAGCCTAACCATTCCTAGATAGGGAGATATAAGTCCATGAAATATCTGTTTCAGTTGACTTCGAGCTGGACAATGTAGCAACCTTCAATGGGGTTTGAGCTTCTGTTGAGCTTGCCTGAGGTCCAAGGAAGCTTCTCCAATGTTTGGCTTGCTTTGAAACAACTTGAATCGTGCTGTAGAACTCAACCTGCAGAACTTTGAAATGAAAATGGCAAAGTGAGTTAGAGGTGTTACAGCTTGCAATGGGGGCTTGGGATAGTTCAGGTGAGTTGATTGGAAGGTGTTGGGACTATCTTGGGACAAAACGCACGATGGAATTATGTTGTGGCTTGCAAAATGCAGAACCTGCCCTGTTTTGCAGAAAAATAGTGGTTCTGAGTATCAGGAGGTATGAGTGATGAAAGGGTCGTGCTTTAGGCTTGCTGGGAGATATGGAACTTGTTCATAAAGTTCTTGTAAGCTTGTGTTAACAGATATGAGAGCTTGCTTATGTTTTGCCACTTTTCTTCTACTTGAAGCAAGAGAATAGAAATGATGTTATAGCCCTGTATCAGCCCTCCTATCATGCTGCATCTTTTGTTCTTGGTTACTGGAATTAGTGGACTTGATCTTTCCTCAAAGATCTGGCCCCCATGCTTCAAGGATTTGGTTTTGACATAAAGTGAAATTAGGCAAAAATGGCAATTTGCCTTTTTCTACTTAAGGCTTAATCTTGTGTAAATGTCCAAGTGAACAAAACAAAGGCTTAGACTGATGGATTGGCATTAAATTATGGAGTGCAAATTGGTTTTGAGACCTGTAATGTTGAACCAAGCTATCTAGATCAGAATTGCAAGTTGTTATGAACATGTATTGGCCATGGACAAAAGTGAGTTTTTGCCAACTTCAAGCATTCGATTCTCTCTAACCACAAGGGTGTTTGAGGAGTTCTTGGATAATTTGGAAATCTTGGAACATGTACTACAATCCCTATTTGTAATTAAACATGAAACTCCAAGTGGAACTATGTGAAAAATGGCCAAGAAGATGGGTCAAAATCCTGCCTAAATTAGGGCAAATTTTCTCTAAGTTAAAAGTTTTAGGTACCCTTATTCCAAAAACCATAACTTGAGATACAAGCTTCTTTTGAGAAAACTTTGTGAATCAAAGTTGTAGACTTTGTGATGGAATACAACTTTCATGTTTCAAGTTTTGTTTTAATCCATTTGTATCTTGTGAAAAAGTGGGACAAAGTTAGGAAAAAATATGAAAATTTCATAACTTAGAAAATTTCTAAGTTATGAAAATTTTCCATTTAAACCCTAATTTGCATTTTTGGGTTTCTTGATGAACAAGTTTCATAATTTGACATGTCTTGATGAAAAATGACCCTTGGCACTTGAGATCTTTTGATCAGTTCACTGAAAAATTCATCTGTCCATCCTATGAATTTGAGATCTTTTGAACTTGTTGAATGGGTAAATACAATGTCATTGAGTCCTTGAGTCCATATGTGAGCTTGGTTTGCCAATGGTTAGGTCAAACAGTCAAAAATTGCCTTTGTGCAGTCAAAACCCTAAAAATGACCATTTTGCCCTTTTGGTGATCTGATCAAATTTCTTGTGGAATTGTGATCCAAACTTGATCAAATGGTTCATATGAATTCATAATGTTGATGTGGGTCAAATTTCATAAGGTTTGACTGTCAATTGGCCACAATTGACTTTTTCCCCAATACAGTTGATTTCTAGGTCAACTGTCCAATAGCCTGGGCAAAGATTTGAATCAAGGCTTGAAACTTGGTATGGGCAAACTTGTGAAACCAACATGAAGCATGAAAGTCAATTTGGGTATTATAGGTCAAAATATCCTTGTGCAAACTCAAACCCTAATTTGGGTTAACAGTGCAAGGAGGGGTCTTGGGCAGAGCAAACCCTAGCTTGATCCTGAATTCCAGGAGTCTTGTGATGAGAAAGTGTTGATGAAATGAGAGGGAAAATTTTGGGGTACAACAGTTGCCCATGTTCAATCTTCTTGAACCTGAAGAGTTAGATTGGCAAGTTTTCCTTTCGCGACTCGAAGGTAAAAGAGGATTGGACACTAGAGTGCCCGTAAATTTGCACTCGTCTAAACATAGGTGCGGGAATGGGCTTAAAGACGCAATTTGGAGATGGCAGAATCTTGCTGGAGATGGGCTTAAAGACGCCATTTGGAGATGGCAGAATCTTGCTGGATATGGGCTTAAAGATGCCATCCAAGAACCTTTGTTGAATTGCAATGCTGTAGGCCAAAAGAATGAGTATCAAAATGGTATCCGTGTCTGGAATGCACTTGAACTGTATCTGGAGACTGAGTTTGTATGAGCAAAAGAATGGCGTCTGCGTCTGGGGCGTATCTGAGTTGTAACTGTGTTTGAATGTTGAATGAATATCAGAATGACTGCCGTGTCTGGAGTGTATCTGTATTGTATCCGGGTAACAGAAAAATATCTGTGTATGGAGCAACTGTGTGCTGGGGATAAACTCTGAATGAGTGACAAAATGGCAACCGCGTCTGGAGCGTATCTGGACTGTATCTGAAGTTGAGATATGTATGAGTAGTAGAATGACTTCCGTGGTGACTGCACTGAGGGAATCAAACCTCTGGTGTAAGGGTCAGAATGGCATCCGTGTCTGGAGCATATCTGAACTTAAGGTTGATAATTGAATCTGAATGAGAGATAGAATGGTCGCCGTGTCTGGAGCGTATCTAGTCTCTATCGGATTGCTGAAGTCTGAATGAGTAATAGAATGACCGCCGTGTCTGGGGTGTATCTGTACTGTATTTGACTTGAAACTCCGAATGAGTAATAGAATGACCGCCGTATCTGGGGTGTATCCATATTGTATCTGAATAATTGTTAATGATAGTCTTTTAATCTTATCCTGAAAAGGATAAAATGTTAGCTAAAACACAAATTTATGTTGCATGATATGTATGATGCGATGAACTGTATTTCATCAATGTTTATGATATATGAATGTAATGGTTATGCATGTAAGCTGAGTAGTCGTCTTGTTGAGGAAGATAAAATCCGGATAGCTAGAGATAACGAAATCTTTGACCGCTGCCGGGGAAAATAAATCCTTGACCGATGTTGAGGATTTGAAGATGAGAAAAACCTTGCTGACTATTTGGGGAATAAGGGAAACTCTGAAAAATCTCTACTGGGGAGTTAAAACCTGGGAGACCTCTGCTGGAGAAATGAGACTGAGAATCTTCAATCTGCTGGGAAATAAATCTGTGGGGAAATGCTCACTATTCTGGCTCCGCCGGGGATAGGATTTTCAGGGTTTTTTTGACTCCACTGGGGATCTTGAAACTTAACTCTGATGGGAATTTTGAAATTCAGCTTAGCTGGGGAATCAAGCTTTAGAAAGCAGCGGCTCTGTCGAGGATCTTGAAGCTAAACCCCGTTGGGGAAATATATTCCAAATTTAGCTTTGTTGAGGATCCGAATGATGTATCGTAGGGGATTTCTTCTGAAATGGCATAAAGATATCTTCCTACACCTTCAACCTATCAGTAACTATCTTTTTTTTAATTTCGTTTTATTTGTAAGCAGTGATTATGTTCAAATGCATATGCCTATTTAACAAAACATTGGACGTTTTCAAATATAACATAAGTGTAAAAAAGAAAATAAAGGCAAGCAAATTTCTGCACTTGGAAGTGTATTTGTATTAACTTTTGTGAGTATCTTTGTACAAAGGAGACATACACCCTAGTAAGAGAATGTTGTCGTAAAAATTGGAAAATTTTATACAAAAGAAAGATGGCTATGTGTAACAATTCCATGGGATTCCCATTCTGCTATAGCCTTCACGACTCTGAATATCTTGTCCATTCACTGCTTCGTCCGCCGATGACTAGGTCGATCAAAAGCTCGGAGCTTGTTGATGAAGAGATTGTTCTTTAAAGTGATCCGACGAGACACAGTCATACGCTTTAATTCCCTAAATTTTGCCTGAATCGCCCTTTCGGGTTTTCGATCCATCGGGAAACCCTTTTTTGCCCAAGTCGCCCTTTCGGGTTTTCAACTTGCCGGGTGTACAGATTTTTTTGTTTTATCCCTAATTTTTTCCTGAACCGCCCTTTCGGGTTTTCGATTCACCGGGATGCCCATTTTTGCCCAAGTCGCCCTTTCGGGTTTTCAACTTGTCAGATTGTTTCATGCGTAGTATCTTTTGACTATGTATGCGTTTGCAGGGTGTGGCAAATCGTCGCCGTCCATGGTGGTCAAAATCATTGCCCCACCAGAAAAGATGCTCTTGATCACAAATGGTCCTTCGTAAGTAGGAGTCCATTTTCCCCTGGGATCACTTTGCGGTAAGATGATCCGCTTGATTACAAGATCTCCAACTTGATATATCTGACGCCTGACTTTCTTGTTGAAAGCCTTGATCATTCGTTTTTGATACGTCTGACCATGGCAAACAGCAGTAAGTCGCTTCTCGTCGATCAAATTGAGTTGATCAAGTCGGGTCTGAATCCAATCGTCTTCACTTAAACCAGCGTCCTTCATAATCCTTAAGGAAGGAATCTGAACTTCCACGGGTAGGACAGCCTCCATGCCATACACCAAAGAAAATGGTGTTGCCCCTGTTGAAGTACGTGCCGTGGTACGATATCCATGCAGAGCAAACGGTAACATCTCATGCCAGTCTTTGTAGGTAACTGTCATTTTTTGAATGATCTTCTTGATATTTTTGTTCGCGGCTTCAACAACACCGTTCATCTTCGGCCGATAGGGAGATGAATTGTGATGATAAATCTTGAACTGTTCGCATAGAGCGGTGATCATAATATTGTTCAAATTTGTACCGTTGTTTGTGATGATCCTGTCGGGGACATCTGATAACGAGAAATCGTATTATATAATTACTATGCTTTTTACCGATTTTATAATACATTAAGTCGTCTAACTCCCGATTGTTCCGAGTTTATTTGTCTTTTTACAAGTATAACATTTGTCAACTCAAACCAATGAAAAAGGACTACATGAAGGAGGCTAGACAATAAACAAAGAGAAAAAAAAAATCTTCAAAGTTTGGAGATTTTGGAGCAGTGACGACCGTCACACCCCGTGACGACCCTCAACTTGAAGCAACGCTCGTCACACATCACTGACGAGCGTAATGCGCTATTTAAGCGCATTACGACCGTCACCCACCTGTGACGACCGTCACGCGCGTGAAGATGAATGTTGTGAATTGGTGGAGACGTGGGAAACGTGAGGGAAGACTTGTTCTCCTATTTTCCCTCCACTCAGTAACCATTCTCCCTATATTTCCTCCACTCAAGCCTCCTCTTAAGATATTTTCAACTGCTATAATCTCTCATATATATATATATATGTGTGGTAGTGAAAAAGGAAGAGGGTCGAAGGAATTCTCCCAGAACAAAATTACTACTTTTGCAATTATTTTTATTTCCTTGTTTTTGAGAATTTTCTACGTACTGTACTTTCTACTTCTAGCATTATTTCAAGCTTTAGTTTTAGGTGTTAATTCTTCATTCAAGAATTAACACAATTTATTTACTTCGATCAAGCTGCAAGGAATATTGTAACATTTCAAGATTATCATAACAACGTTATCTCCAGGTTTTTATTGCAATTAATATTTATTCATTCTTGTATTATGCCAATTATTTTTATGGATTATATTTTGAATTGCATTGTTTTTAAATACATTATGTTCGGATAAATTATTCGTACCGGTATGTGACTCTTAAGAACCGAAAGAATTCAGTGATACCTTGGCCAAAAATATTTATAAAACAATTTCTGGTTTCCAATTTCCATGCTTAATTTAACTACCCTTGTCACGAGAGTGAGAAGTTAATTAACACGATTTTGCCACGAGAGTGGGAAATTAATTAAGGCAAGAACCTGCATGCGAGAGCTGGGGTTCAACCCAGATAGTGGTAACGAAACATTAATTTTTAAATACACGAGAGTGCTTTAATAAATTAATTAAACTCAAATTGTTTTCAAAAAGTGTTAATAAATTTAAAGTGCATCCACTAGGTTTAGTAGCATGACTTATTTCATGAACACGAGAGTGTATGTCTCAGGTTTTTAAACAATTAGTTTTTATCGAAATACTTTATAGGCCAAGCGATTCACCGAATTCCCAAAGTCCGACTATCACATACCGGTATAACTATCACTATTATTTTTAATTAAACTATTCCCCTCCTAAAATCAAATATTCATCGCTTAGTTAAACAAACAGTAACATTAGATCGTATGCGATTGATCCTCAGTCTCTGTGGGTTCGATAATCATTTAAAACTAGAACGACTAAACTGTATACTTGCAGTTAGTATCCCAATAGACTTATAAAGTCCCGATCAAGTTTTTGGCTCTGTTGCCGGGGACTGATTAGTCAATTAATTATGATTCTTCTGTTGCGCGTTTAGACTAGGCAACAGAAAACCCTTTTTTTCGATTTGTATGCCAAGGACTCGCTCAGAAGGCAAACCACTTGACAAATCGACGGACGAACCTGAACGCATCCTTTCCGTAAGACGTGCAGTCAGGGATTACTGTTTAAATCACGTTATTCCTTTACCCAAACCCGAAATCAAGATTGATCTGAAACCGATTCTAATTCTTCCTCTGAGATCGAAACTAATCAAGAATTAGACATGGTCGAAGAACAAAGAACCCATCCACTAAAGGTAGCCTTGTTCCAAAAATCATAACTTGAGATACAAGCTTCTTTTGAGAAAACTTTGTGAATAAAAGTTGTAGACTTTGTGATGGACTACATCTTTCATGTTTCAAGTTTTGTTTGAATCCATTTGTATCTTGGTGAAAAAGTGGGACAAAGTTAGGAAAAAATAAGAAAATTTCATAACTTAGAAAATTTCTAAGTTATGAAAATTTTCCATTTTAAACCCTAATTTGCATTTTTGGGTTTCTTGATGAACAAGTTTCATAATTTGACATGTCTTGATGAAAAATGACCCTTGGCACTTGATTTTGACCAAAAAGTCAAAGTTTGACTTTTTAGTATACAGTCAAATTTTGATCAGTTGACTGAAAAATTCATCTGTCCATCCTATGCATTTGAGATCTTTTGAACTTGTTAAATGGGTCAAGACAATGTCATTAAGTCCTTGAGTCCATATGTGAGCTTTATGTGCCAATGGTTAGGTCAAGCAGTCAAAAATTGCCTTTGTGCAGTCAAAACCCTAAAAATGACCATTTTGCCCTTTTGGTGATCTGATCAAATTTCTTGTGGAATTGTGATCCAAACTTGATCAAATGGTTCATATGAATTCATAATGTTGATGTGGGTCAAATTTCATGAGGTTTGACTGTCAATTGGCCACAGTTGACTTTTTCCTCAATACAACTGATTTCTAGGTCAACTGTCCAATAGCCTGGGCAAAGATTTGAATCAAGGCTTGAAACTTGGTATGGGCAAACTTGTGAACCCAACATGAAGCATGAAAGTCAATTTGCGTATTATAGGTCAAAATATCCTTGTGCAAACTCAAACCCTAATTTGGGTTAATAGTGCAAGGAGGGGTCTTGGGCAGAGCAAACCCTAGCTTGATCCTGAATTCCAAGAGTCTTGTGATGAGACAGTGTTGATGAAATGAGAGGGAAAATTTTGGGGTACAAAAACTGGCAAATTTGTCCTCCATGTTCAAGGTTAAGTGGGCTAATGAGGCACCTTCCATTACTATCAGAAGTTTGAGTGAGCCAACTTTCTGTTTTGAGGCCAGTTTGGAACCAGATGGTAATCCTTGGTTTTATGATGTTAAGCAATATCTGGAAACACAAGAGTACCCTGAAGAGGCATCCGTAACAGATAAGAAGTTTTCAGAAGATTTTCATCCAAGTTCTTTCTCAGTGGTGGAATGTTGTATAGAAGGCATCATGATGGTTTACTGCTCAGATGTGTTGACAAGAAAAAAGCGGATAGAATCATTGAGGAGATACATGAAGGTGACTTCGGGACCCATTCCAACGAGCATACCATGGATAAAAAGATCTTGTGAGCAGGTTATTATTGGTCCACCATGGAGACTGACTGTTACAATCATGCACGGGTTTACCACAAATGTCAAGTCTATGCTGACAAGGTGCATGTGCCGCCAGTACCTTTGAATGTCTTGACCTCCCCTTGGCGTTTGCGATGTGGGGAATTGATATGATCGGCAAGATTGAACCGACTGCGTCCAACGGGCACCCTTTAATTCTAGTTGCCATCGATTATTTTACAAAATGGGTCGAAGCTGCATCATATGCCAATGTCACCAAGCAGGTGGTAACTCGGTTCATTAAGCACAATATTATCTGTCGCTACGGAGTGCCTGAGAAGATCATTACTGATAATGGGTCTAATTTGAACAACAAAATGATGAAGGAGCTTTGTGAGTCCTTTAAAATCAAGCATAATAATTCTTCCCCATATAGACCAAAGATGAATGGCGCTGTCGAAACGGCCAATAAAAATATCAAAAAGATTATGCAGAAGATGGTGGTAACCTATAAAGATTGGCATGAGATGCTGCCTTTCGCTTTGCATGGTTATCGCACCACTGTGCGTACTTCGACTGGGGCAACCCCATTTTCGTTGGTTTATGGCATGGAAGCAGTATTGCCGATAGAAGTCGAGATTCCTTCTCTTAGGGTCATGAGAGATGTTGAGCTGGATGAAAGTGACTGGGTACAGAATCGGCTGGATCAGCTGGAACTTATTGATGAAAAGAGATTGACAGCCGTATGTCATGGTCAGGTATATCAGCAAAGGATGAGAAAAGCTTTTGATAAGAGGGTACAACCTCATTGTTACAAGCCATGTGACCTTGTGCTCAAAAGGATAATTCTTCCCCAGGGAGATCCCAGGGGCAAGTGGGTTCCAACTTATGAAGGTCCTTTCATGGTCAGAAAAGTTTTCTCTGGAGGGGCGATGATGCTTACGACTATGGATGGAGAGTACTTCCCTCTCCCTGTGAATGCTGACGTAGTTAAAAAATACTTTGCATAAAAATAATAAAAACCCGCTAAACTGAAAACCCGAAAGGGCAGTTTAGGCAAAAAGAGGGTGTCCTGGTGAATCGAAAACCCGAAAGGGAGATTCAGGAAAAAGTTAGGGACTTAAAGCAAATGACTACGCTCAGCATGAGATCCTTTGTTTCTTTCCTTCATCCCGTCATCTGGCATAAGCTCGAAGCTAATCCAGGAAAGACCTGTCCAAAAGCGTGAAAGTCGTAAGAGTCATAGCAGAGTCGGGACTTGATGGATATTCACATTCACATTGCCATTTGTAAACACTTGTTTGCTTTGGTCTTGTAATTGCTTGCTTCCAAATGTAAATGCCTTTTTCACAGGCTGATTTCTCAAAATTAATAAAATATCTTCTTTCAAGTATGCGTATGTTTTTCTTTTCTCCCCTTTTTACTATTTTGTTTGCAAAAACGTCCAATATTTTTGATAAGCATGAGCATATATACTTCATGGACCTGACACGGATATGGTAATCTAAGTCATGGTTAGTTGATCGCTTGAAATACGGATAACAAACACCACTACCGCTGCGCAAGAGGCATGTTTGTTGTCATGTTTGATGAATCTCTCTTTCACTCTATTGGCGTTTACCTTGCCATTCTGTTTCACAGCTCTGGGTTGTGGGTAAAGATCATAGGTCAGGGTAATATCAAGGTTACGGCAGGTCAGCGGGACTGGTGAACCTGGTTGGAGATACTGCTTCCTCATAATGGCTTTTTATTACGTTTCTTTGCCGCACTCTCATGTGTCATCTTGATTGATTATTTTAGCATTGTCTGCATATAGGATTTTGTTTATAGCTGAATGTCAGTCTTGATGCGTTGAATGTTTTTGCATAAATTTTTTTCTTCCATACAATATCACTCTTTAATTGTTTTTCGGGCATTTTGATACCAACTGTGCCAATTCTTTTGCATGACCAAGAATTTGGAGGAGGGAGTTTAGCTAAAAAACAGTGACTGTAGTGGTATGCTTTTGAGTAGAACCCTGTTCACGATGTACAGGCATTGTTTCAATCCCCAAACACTGGAGATATAAGGGAGTTAGACCCTCGTTAACCTCTCTAAGCCTTAGAAGTAGGAGTTTTCTTTCTGTTCAAAAAAACAAAAACAAACCTTTTTTTTTAAACCAGGGGCAGGGTAGATGTTCAGTTGATTTGCCCAAGCATTCAAATTTCAGAAGGAATGTCCCATCTGAGGATCACCACATTTTATCTTTCGCATCATGAGATCAGGAAAAATGTCAAAACCATGATTTTCATGTCCTCACAAAATCCTGAGGTCGAGATCGAATCGATACAATAATGGTTATCCCTCGCTGACCAAGGAATGAGGCATTTGTTTTCTTCAAAAAAAAAAGAGAAAGAGAAAGAATGAAAAAGTTCAAAGACCTAAAGTCACATTTACTTGTTCAAAGAGGAAAGCATGAATAACAAAGAAACAAAAAGCCCCACTAAGTCGAAACTTGAAAACAAGTCGCTTAGGCAAAAGTTAGGGCCTCCCGCTGGACTCTCAAAATGGAAATTCAAAAGATTTTTTGTCCAGGTAAAAATTAGGGAAAAGAGAGCCTAAAAGGCCAAAAACAAAATATTACCCCATAAAATTTTCATCAAAAAGAAGAGTAACAATAATATCAACAACAAAAGCAGCAAAAGTTAAGTGACGATCATGTTGGAGGATTTGTCGTGATCACTCAACCATTATAAATCCTTTTGAAAGATGAAAGCTTGTGATACGCCAGCTAAACTTAGGACAGGAGAATATCACGAAGGGGGTAGGCACCAAATAACTTGAGCCTTGAAAAAAAACTTTTTTCAAAAGAACCTCGAACTAGGCCACGTTACAACCTCTAAAAGTCACAACTGAAACAAGGGTTTAACTCGAAAGCATACTACAACAGGATAACATTTCCTAAACTTCCCAAATATGTGTTGCATAGCCGCGTTGGTATCTTATCACCAGCATCTTGACTCGTTTTTCAAAAAGGTGAAGAAAAGTTTTAAATCTTTTTTTTTTGCACTCTAGCCAGTGATTCGTTCACAACAAAGATGTGACATTTTGTTAAATTTTTCAACTTAAAGGCTTAAATAATCATCACATCAAGTCTGTCATTCCCAAAATAAACATTTTTCTGTATGCAAAACAACTGTTTGACATCAAAAAGAGTTTACACATTGAACACCTGTAAAGAGCTTAATGATTGTCAAGAAGGGAGTGTTTGGATATCTTCTATTTTGGCAGAGCCCATGTATGATTATGACTCTGTTTATCCCCTGTGGAGTTTCTTACTCCCAGTGAAGTTTCTCTTCCGCAACAAAGGTTTGTTGCTCCAGGGATTTTCTTTCAAAAAGCTTCATTCTAGGACTTCAACTTTGGATATGTCGTCCATCCCCAGTGGAGTCGTTAAGTAGGAACCCACATTCTGAAGGAGTTTCAACTCCCCAATGGAATTGCCAATAGAGATCCCTCGCTTTGACCTCTCAGTTCCCAGCCGATCTATTGACCGGGGCATCCTTGTGTTAAGGATCTTCTCTTATTCCCCAGTAAGGTCGTTACTGTGTGACTATCTGCATGATTCATCCATTGTTTGCGTTCCAAGAGAATATCTCTCCAGAAAGATAAATCTTCAACAGAGTTCTATCTCCCCTGTGAAGTCCCACCTCTTCAGCAAAGCTTTTTTCTCCCAACAAAGGTTTTCGTCCCTTTCCGGAAGCTGCAGTGTCGACCTGATCTTCCCTAGGAATTCACAATTTATTTTTGCAGCTCCTCTCAATGTTTGCGGCCCGTTTCTACTGGTTACTCGGTTGTTATTCTCCGCAAAGCTTCGTCTCTTCGAGGTTCCCTCTCTAGAGGATCCCCATATTTTCTCCTCTCGTTTGGATTTTGCAATTTATTTTTGCAAGTCATGTCAGATTCTGATTTCTTGATTTTTGGCTTCTCATTTGGCCATTCCCTAGTGGAACTTTTAAACATGCATCATTACATTGCATCTACCAAAACACGTAGAATTTCCATTATATGGAGCATTGCACTATATAAAAAGAATTCAAACACACATCAGAACATCAGCCATTATTATTTCCGTCATCCCTAATGATTTGCTAATACTTCGGATTTAATCCCCAACGAGGTCTTCGTCCTCATTATCCACCCCATACCAATATCCTTTTGATGATAATCATTTGTTTGTTTAAGTGTCTACTTTTGACTATAGTTTAGTTTCGCCCTGGCGCGGTATTCTCGAGTTTAGTCTTCACTACCCTCTCTGGTTCATTCCAATGTCTATTGATGCACCTTTCGAATACCAGTTTCGTCCTGATATTTGCTTTCAGCAGGTTTTTAGGTGTACGCCCTAATCTCCCTGCTTTGGGTTGAGCTCAGAGTTTCGTCTCCTCACCTTATGCATGAAATCTGGTTTCGTCCTGGTACTCATCTAGTTTAGTTTCACCTAACTAGTTATTGAGTCGAGTTTCGTCTCGTTTTTTCTTTCATACCTTGGTCTCTTTGACGGTGTTCATTTATCGAGTGCAGTGTTCATGTTGCGTCCCTGGTTTAAAATCAGTCTCCTTTGTTCCTTGGATTCTCCTATCAGTTTTCGTCAATGTTTATCCATTGATCTGAGGCCAACATGTGTTTTGAGAAACATGCACTCTCATCACTTTGCTTTGGGTCGAGTTTCGCCTCATTACCGGTGCGTGAAATCCAGTTTCGTCCTAGTACTCATCTAGTCTAGTTTCGTCTAACTTGTCTTTGAGTCGAGTTTCATATCGCTTTTGTTCCTCATTTCTGGGATTCTCTCAGTTCCTTCATACTGTCTATCCTAGTTGAGATTGGCAAGTGTTCCTAGAATCACGCACTCTAGCCACTTTTGCTTCGGGTTGAGCTCAGAGTTTCGTCTCCTCACCCGCGTATGTTTTCTTTTCCGGAGTTTAGTTTCTCCCATACTCTGTGGATTAAAATTTGTCTCACCCCTTTTTGAAGCCCAGTTTTTCCCTGGCACATTTGTCCAGAAGTTTAGTTGGGCCTACTCTTCTTTTGGTTTCGTTTTGTCTCAACCTGCGTTGCAGCTTCATTCTGACGCATGTCTTGGGAGTTTTTGTTTCCATTTCTTTCAAGAATGTAAATTTTCGGGTTCTTTCGTATTCAAACATCTTCAACCCTGAATGCTAGAAAGTTATCACTTTTCTCACTTATCATGTTGAAGATATTTGAATAGGGGCAGTTGTTGCACCCCAAAATTTACCCTCTTGATTTTGGCTTATGTTTCATCATGAATATCATATTGCATTGCATTCATACATTGTGATGGGATCAAAGTACCTTGGTTATCAAGTCTTCCTCAAGCTTTGAAGGCTGATTGCATTGGCAAGTTGCTCAAGAAATATCTTACCATCCAAAACTTTGGATCTTTCAAGCTCAAAGTTTATTGCATATCTCGAAATATTTTATCCATCTCTTTGGATCATCAGAGGATTGAAGTTTGTGTTTGATCACAAGGAGAATCACTCTTTGGATTCACCAGTCAAATTAGGGTTTTGTTTGAGTAAGGCTATTAGCCAAGGCACAAGTATTTATTTATGGAGCTACAACATCTCTTTGATATTTAAAAAATCTTTGCACAAGGAATGGTCATGATGCCCAAAGGATTTGGAGTTTTGAAGATGATTCATCAGTTTCCTAATGTGTTGAACAAAACTAGGGTTTGGGATTTCATCAAGATTTCTTGATAATTTTGAAGTGAAACTTTTAACATGGCCTCTATATGTTTGGAAGATCATATGTTTGAAGTTTTGATCATCAATTTTGAAGGGAAGTGGATCAATTGATTCAGAGGGGCAAAATGGTCATTTTGGTCAAAATCAGTCAAAGTCAAGGTTGACCAAGTGAATTTTTGGCCAACCATCAGTTCAAGGATGTACTTTTCATATTTCAAGTCCATTTTGGTCATTGGATCAAAGAGATTGAGGTTTGGGTTGAAACTTGTTCTTGAAGAAACCCTAAAAGTTACTAATTTTGGAAAGTAAGGACTTAATTTCAAAAATTCACATTTTATTCACCCTTGATCAAGAAGATGCAAATAAAATATGCTTGGAAAGCTAAGGGAATTATCTTTCACCTCCTTTTGGTCTCATTCCCAATTTGGCAAGGAATAAAGAGTTATGGTCCTTTGAAGTTACAAAATTATAGGTCATTTTCTAAAATTAGTGAATTTCAAGCCAAATTTTGAGGACCTTAATGAATTAATTTGCGAAAACTCAAAACTAAGGGATTGTATATCTTTTCAATAATTTTCCAAATTATGCTCATTTGTGCCAAAATTCAAAAGTATGAGCAAGTTATGAGTTTTGGAATTTTGTAGCATTTTATTGAAATTTGGCAAATATGCAAAATGGCCAATTCATGGAAACTCAGGTTTCAGCCATTCTCTTTTTTCCTAATCCAGCCCATGACCTATTTGGGACTTGTTAAGGCCCATAATATCATCCATCTCGTGTTCCATTGACCTTGGTGTTTGGTTGAATGAAAAATGCAAAAATTGCCCAAAGTTGCAAAAACTCCAACACTCTTTGATCAGATGGAATTAAGAGCCAAGGTTCTAAGCCTGATCTCCTGAAGTAATTTGGCACACAAAAATGCATAGGAAGCCAAAGAATTCAAGGGTGAAACAACCAATTATGTGCACACTTTATTTTTGCCAAAATTTTCCAATTAAGCCCTTGGACAGCTTGGAAGACCAAATTCCTTTTCTAACCTTCTCTACAAACTCTATATAAGAGGAAGCAAGCAAAGAGAGAGAGAGGGAGAGATCCATTTGCAAGAAATTAAGATCTAAGATTCACTTTCTTCTTCTGCAACTTGATTCGATTCTTTCATTTCTTTGGTGTTTTCTTCAAAATTCTTGTGGATTCAACTTCAGCAAAGTGAGTAGATCAAGCTAGCACCATTTGTTTGCATCTGGAGTGAAGGAGACAGTAGAACACTTTTTGCCTTGAGGTAATGATTCCAAACTTCGATTCATGAGATGCGCTTGTTTATTGAGTTGTTTGAGCTTGGATTTATGCTCAATGATGTTAATGGAATGTTTCTGAAGCTTTAGAGCATTTGATTTGGTGAATTATGCATGATTGGATACTCTGAAACTCGCGATTCAGAATGGTTTTGTTCATATTCCTGACTTGATTGTGAACAATGTGGTTGATGTTTTGATTTGATTCCAATTGCAATGTGAAGTATTAAATGCTAGCTTTGATTTGCCCTTGATTTCATAAAAAATGATGCGAAATTGAGTATGTTATGCTGGTCTGAACATGAGCCCTAAACCTGAGAGTTGCACGCGTTTTTGAAATGTCCAAAGCTTGAAGATGATGTGGTGGCACTCATGATTGGTCCGTTTGAATTTTTTGGTTTATTTGAATTATTTGTTTTATTTTACATTTTGTTTGATTTTATTTCCTGACCAAAACACTTTCAAAAATCACAAAAAATTAACATATGTCAATAATATTTTCTAGTATTTGTCATATTTTTTTGGATTTTTTTTTAAAATAATTTGATTGGTTTAAAAAATTCATAGATTTAATTGATTAATTGTTGAAAGTTAATTTTTATTTTAATATTTCGATGATCCAAAAAATTCCACAAAAAATGTTCTAGACTCACGAAATAATTTAAAATTTGATTCTCAAATTGGTCTAGCATATTTTCCATTTTTGATTAGAATTTTAATTTGAGAGGTTTATTTTGAATTTTTGCTTTGTAATTTTTATTTTAATGCTTCCTTTGATTAAAAAATTCTCGAAAAAATCATGTGACCTTGTTTTTAATCATAGAATCTGAATTAATTTTTATTTTGACCTTTTCATAATTTTTGGCTAGGGTTTGCATTTTTGCCCTTAAATAATAATTCAATTATTAATTGTTTGTTTATTTTTTCTTTTAGTATTTCCTTTAATTCAAAAATTCCACAAAAAATCAGGGATGTGTGCTTTTAGTTCTAATATTTGAATATAATTTTTGTTGGGCATTTTTCTGATTATTTGATTTAAATATTGTTTTGATATGTGAATATTTGTTAATTTAATAATTGTTTGAATTTAATTTAATTTCTGATTTTTCCTTAATTCAAAAAAAAAATGAAAAATATATTTTCTGAAATTTAGGTTTTCTTGATAATTTGTATGATCTTGGTTTAATTTGTTTGAATTTTGATCTCACTTAATCAATATTTAAGATTAAAAGTCAAAAATTAGGGTTTTGTTGCTTATGGTGCAAGTTTCATTTTCAAAACCACCATGCCCTGGATTTTCTATGGGATTCAAGTCTTGATTAGGGTTCATGAATGTATTGAGGGTCTTAAAAGCATTCATCTTGATTTTTTAACTTGGTTTGACATTTTTCCACAAATTATTTTGAAAACTTGTCTAGCTTTGTAGTTTTGCCAACTAGTCTTGAACTTTGAACTTATTTGGTCTCCTCCCCAATCATTCATGAACTTAGGGCTTACATTCTGATTTCTATACCTTTTAAATATGCTAATATTTTTTTGGTTTGAATTATGGACCCTTATTCCCATTTTTTTATCTAATTTTAAAGTGAAGGTACCCAATTATGTTTGCATGTCTTGTTGCAATTTGTTTGATGGCCAATGAACTTGAGTGAGGCCTATAATTTGGAACCTAATGATCATGTGGATTCTGATTGTCCATTTTAGCTCAAGCCATTTCATTTAAAAGTCTCATGTTTGAATGTTTTGAACCTTCTAATGCATTATGTAGGTTTCATCTCCTATTGTGTTCTTGAAGTTGTGATTGAATTAATTATGCATGATTAAAATATATTTGCTACTGACCTTCATGGTCTTTGTTCATATTATTATCAAGCTCTTATGATCCTTGATTGATATTCAATTGTCAATTCAACATGGTGATAGAAAGGAGCAACATTCCTCTGATTCTCTTGACCTAATCTGTGCATGTGCTTGTTTCCTCTTGCCTATAATGTCTAATGTGTGATAAATGCCACCATGTTGTTCTAACTTTTTCACCTTATGGAATACTAACTTGGTTGTTGAATATGCGAGGTACTCTGAGAAATTTGCCACTTTTGGCTTGTGGCTTTTGTGTTTCACTTTATTTGTGGAACACAATTTAATATATTGGCATTTTTTGTTTGGCATGCTTGATGGTTTATGTAGGATATACATACCTATGATTGTGAATGCCATACATTACCCATGGGATTTGTTCATATCTGATAAATTACTTACATCCTGATAGTGTTATTCTTCTTTATCTTCTTGTTTGAGCAAGTTACAAGCAACAACTCCTTACTTCTTCTGAGATCTACCAAGATGTATATGATGATAGTTTGTATAGCATCTTGTAGGTTTCTTCTTCTTTATATTTCTTTCTTTTCTCTCATTTCTGTGTAGTGGTCTTCAGCGTGTTTAGAATTGCAACTTTGACAGCTTCAGCACCCACATCTTTTTAGCTTGATGGCCAAGAGCACTTTACTTCAAATCTTTAATCTTCTTTTATAGCCTTGAGAGAGAGAGACGTTGTGAGGATTAAAAAAATCCTTTCATGCATCAACGATTAGTTTCCAACAGATAAAACAAGGTGTAAGAGTTTGGACAGTACAGAGTGATACTATTCATTGTCTGTAACTTTACAACATTTTACTTTAACCTTATCTTCAATATATGTTTTTCTACTTAGCTTGTAGACATAGATCCGTGAAGGGTAGAAAGATAATTTGGGAAACAATTGTTTGTTCTCAACGGTCATAATGAGAGTAGTACACAGTATAGTACCAAAGGACTGTCCTTACGCCACCTTAGAGGGTAGAGGTCACATACACTTTTTGTACCTTTAGTACACCATCACATGCTAACCATTTTGAACTTATTCTATTTTTTAGAGGCTTCAGATGATTTGAATGTTTTAAGCTTGTTGTAGAAGAATCATTCTTAAGTCTTAGAGCCTAAGTCTTGGAGTCTTCTGAACTTGTCCCATCAGAACCTTGTCTTCAGAGTCTTCAACACTTGGTCAATTAAAACTTGTTTTTCTTTAGATCATCATAACTTGTTCAGCAAAACCTCGTCTTCATAATCTTCAAAATTTGTAACACACATAAGCAAAGCTTTAGAAGGCCTACAAATATTAACCACCAAGTCACAATCAAAACCTCTTCTACTAACGTTCCTAAGAACCGTTGCATAAGATGAATTTCAGAATCTTGACTTCAACTGTAACACATATCCACATGTTTTCTTCCAGTAGTGTTTATGTTCAGAACCTAATGATGTCACACACCTTGATACCAGAGTTAGAGCATTAGAACAACAACTACAAACTAGAACGAAACTGTTAGAGTATACAATTGTTCTTTATGATACCATATAAAATTATCATCAAAATCTTAAGGCCAGATGTAGAAAAACTTCTTGTTCTTAAAATATCCCCCTTTTTGATGATGACAAAACCAAGTATTTTGATAGAACAATTTTATACAAGGTAATCACCATAATAGACAAATTCAGAGTTAAGCTCATAGCTCCCCCTAAATCTGTTAATCCCAAAATTTCATTTATGCTTGTTTAGAGTCTCCCCTTGAGTCCAAGACTCACAAAATAAATTTTGAGTTTTCAGAATATAGATTTAGAGAAGGAACACTTCCCTATAACAACTCATCAGAGTCTTACTAGAACACATGATCTTTATCTCAGAACCTGGTTACTGTCAGCACTTGATGAATAATCAAAACTTGATTTTGAGCCTGATTGAATAATGCCACGCATCATGTATCAGCACTTTTATTTCTTTATTCTAATATCACAACCAAAGCACTATACTTCTGGAGAAGTTCACTACTTTCTAAGCATTAGTGTTTGACATGATATTTTTCATTATATCATACATTCAGACAGTTCACAACTTCTGAATAGAACATACGTTACAGAAGCACATCTTTTGAGTGGCATCTCTGTATCAGAGCATGCATCAGAATGTTGACTTGACTTCCTTTTAAGAGAACACAACTTCTGAAGCTTTAAGTCTGAATTCCATATTTTAAAAAAGTTCATAACTTCTAAACACTATGATATCAAGCAATATTACCTTACTCCAGTAAGTTTATAACTTCTTAATTGTGTTTGGTACATCTATTTGAATATATTCATATATTCACAAAGTGTACAACTTCTTGTATATGAAAACAAAGTTGATTTTATCCATAAGGTTCTATATCTTAGACATTGGGCTCTTCATATTCAACTTGTCTTAGAATACTCAATGAACTTATTCAAGTTCCTTGATTGAAACATCAAACAAACTATTAGTAGAAGCAACATTATATATGTTTGAGTCTAAAATTATGAGAATAAATATTATCAAAATCATTTTACTTTCTCTCCCTTTGTCAGAAATTAAAAAGGTGATAAAGAGACAGAAAAATAAAATTTGAATAAAACTAATAAAAGAAACATATCTCATTAATTGAAAAAGAAGGAGTACAGACTCGATTCAACATACAAAAAAAACATGCATAAAAGAAACCTAGACAATAAACATACACCATTTAACCATCAAAGACTTCACATTTTTTCTTCACCAGGCCATTAGCAGGACCAGTTCTTCGGATGCATTCAACAATTCATTCTCTAAAGAAGATCTCAAAGAGAACTCTTCCAAAAGGTACGAAGGACTTACATTCATTTATGGAGTATGTGATGGATTTTTGCATAAAATTGAAGATAGTTTGGGGAAAATTTATTATGATATTATTGACTAAAAGAAATAGAAGAAGTAGATTGTCAAGAGACATGATATATTTATGAACTTTTCTAGGACCAAAATTGGTTAATAGAAAGTTGAACCAACTTTTTGGAATTGGAAGAAGAGTTTCAGGATTGTTAAGCTCGTAACTCGATGTTGATTCATTGAGGGTAGCAAGCTCTTCATCAAAAAGATATCGACTCTTAACATGTTTGTTGTACACCAAAATTTGCCCTCTCATTTCCCAAGGGATCATCCTGGACCCTCATGATTGCTTCTGTCAAGTTTCAAGTCTCGGATTACAATTTTCCAAGAAAGCCATTCACAAGGGCAAAATGGTCAAATGTATACTAAAATGTCAAACTTTGACTTTTTTATCAAAATCAAGTTTCAAAAATCATATTTTTTCAAGACATGAAATTGGTTCATCAAGAAATCAAAATTCAGAAATTACTTTGAAAAAAATCAAATTTCTAAACACTTAGAAAATTTTCTAAGTGTTAAGAAAATATGATAATTTCAGAACTTCTATGCCAATTTTAACACAAGTGCTGTCAGAATTTGCAAAAATGATTCAGAGCATGACTCTTCAATCAGAACATATGGAAACCGTGTTCTTCAATCAGAACATGACTCTTCAGCATATGGAGACTATGTTCTACGCTTCGATCAGAACATCACCCTTCGAATCTCATTCTAGTCTTCTTCGATCAAAACATCACCAAGCCCCAAAACCTCGTTTGAACAGTCTGCTTCACTGCTATGGCACAGTCCAGCATCCAGTTGCCACAACACTCCAAATTCTTGTTGATCCAGTCCACGCCTGCATTTTTCTCAAACCCCATATTTTCACCAAATTAGCACATAAAAGTTGTCTTTAAAAAGCAATGGAACATTGTGCAAAAAAGTTTCAAATCCCATTTGTATTCCCCCCAAAAATCAAAGCAAACTCATCTATAAATAAGTTGTTCCACCACATGACTAAGGGGCTGGCTTTTGGAAAGAGAGAGTGATCAAACACAAATAAAAGAGAAAAGAAAACATTCAAACATTATTATACTCAGAATTCCCAAAACAATACCTTTGTTCTTTCCTTTTGAATCAAAGAACACAACATTTTCTGTTTCATTTCTTACTGGCCCCAGAACATTCGAAGGCAGCGGCTCAGGTCCCAAACACACACTTCAGATTCAAGGTAAGTCATCCTGACTTTGAACTTTTCATTCAGAACATCATTAAAATGTAGATATCATAGTGTTGAGACTATATATATATATATATATATATATATATATATATATATATATATATATATATATATCATTTCCCAAGTAGAAAATTTGTGGATTAGAACTTCTTGAAGAAAACTAGGCTCAGAATTAGGATTAGAACTTCTATAAACTGTCGTGCTTTTATTTTTCTGTTTTGCTGTTGTTAAGAACTGAATAAGTTGCAGATGCTCTGGCTAATGTAAGGAAGGAGGTGAAGTGTAACACAGAACTTCTGAGTTTTCTTTCCCATTGATTTAGCACAACACAAAACTTCTAGACTTTCTTACTGTTTTAACACACACAAAGCTTTTAGGCTTTCTTACTGTTTTAACACACACAAAACTTCTAGGGTTTCTTATTGTTTTAACACACACAGAACTTCTGGACTTTCTTACTGTTTTAACACACACATAACTTCTATGCTTTCTTACTGTTTTAACACACACATAACTTCTAGGCTTTCTTACTATTTTAACACACACAAAACTTCTAGGCTTTCTTATTGTTTTAACACACACAAAACTTCTAGGCTTTCTTATTGTTTTAACACAACAAACAGAACTTCTGGGTTTTTTCTCAATGTTATAACACAACATAGAACTCTTGGTTTCCTCTAACGTTTCTTTCAGAACTTCAGCGCGCAGCAACCCGTAACTTCTGGTTCCCTCTAATGTTTCCTTCTGAACTACAGTGTGCCTAGCATCTAAACTTCTGGTTCCCTTCATTTTTCTTTCAGTAACGTGTTGATCCTATTTTCGTTATTTTTTTCCCTTTTCTTTCTTATTCTTATTATTTTCAGCATTGATATTATTTTTATTAATATAAAAAATATTTTCTATTTATTAACTAATTATTTTCCTTTTAATTTATTAAGACAAAAAAAACCATTTTCAAAACAAATACTTTCCTTTTCTTGCATTGTACAATTCAATATGGTTGTAATAGATAATTAGGATTTAAATTCTTGTAATCCCCATTTGTAAATATGTATCCCCATCCCTAAAATGATGTAATAGCTTAGGATTTATTTTCCATATTTTATTTGCTTTCATATATTGTTAGTAATTAGGATGTATGGCAAGATAAAATTAATAAATAGATAACCCTAATCAAAGACTAAATGCATGTAAATCAAACACACTTGCACACTAGAACCTCTAGGGTAATCTCACTTTGTTTCCTTTCAGAAAATAGTTATGTCCCTCGAATATGGGAGTTTTAGCAAAGATCCTCAATAAAAGATCATAGCCCCTCGATTACCCTCAATGTTGCCTTCGGTAAACAATCTAGTCCCTAAATGACATTCCTAAAACGTCCCATAGGTTGCCTTCTATGACTATACAAAATGTCCCGCGCCCATCCCTTCACATACAACGATGGGGTTTCTTACCAAAACAATGGTAAGATAACAACATCTAAAGGATGAGGAAAAGAACGTTTAAGACCTTTTGAGTAGGTATGTTACTCCTGGTTGCTCGCTTGCTCACAATAAAAACATTTTATACACCCACAATTTCACCTTGAAACATTTTCAAAAGTTAAAGCATTTTGTACGCATTCTTATAGAGACGAGAACCATTACAAATACACTCCTTTTCAAAATACTTTCAAAACCCACATCACAAACACATCTTCAAACAAAAAGCAAGTGATCTAGCAAGAAACTAAGCGCCCGCAGATAACTACGGATGAAAAGGGTAATAATACCTTCCCTTTTCATAACCTACCCCCCGAACTCAAGAAATAATCTTGAAAGGTCTTTCCTGTTCTTTTCAACCTTTCCTTTTGGATAAAAGAAAAGTCGGTGGCGACTCTTACTATCTGCAACAATTGCCACCAAACACAAACCAACCAAGTCAGTTCTCCCACCGCATTACAGAACTGGCGACTCTGTTGGGGATTTTATTAAAAGTGGGGTTACCTTAGGGCTATATCACCTTTACTTGATTTCCTTTGTTTTGTTTGCTTTACATTATGGTTCCTTGTTTGGGCTTGTTTTGATTCTCTACCCGAATCTAGGGCACCTTTTTAGGTAAGTAGCAATAAGTTTTGGAAACTGTGCAGGGTATACCGACATGGTCTAAGCAATAGCTATGTTAGTGTGACACATTTGTTGGTATCGATAGCCCTTGAGTAGTCTATGAGAATAGGGGCCGTTGTGTGGTGTCATGAAGCACTAACTGACTTTAGAACCTTACTTGAACAACTTGGCCATTAGGAAATAGTGAGATATCCAGCTTTGGTGCAGTCTGAAGTTGGTTGATACTCGATACTACGCTCATTGAGATCGGAGTTTTGGGATATTTTGGTCGCCAATAAAGAGGCTTGCACTGAAATAATGCCCGACGAAGAAAGATCAGTGATATTGAGATTCCGTAGAACCCGTTTGTTGCACCCCAAAATTTACCCTCTTGATTTTGGCTTATGTTTCATCATGAATATCATATTGCATTGCATTCATACATTGTGATGGGATCAAAGTACTTTGGTTATCAAGTCTTCCTCAAGCTTTGAAGGTCGATTGCATTGGCAAGTTGCTCAAGAAATATCTTACCATCCAAACCTTTGGATCTTTCAATCTCAAAGGTTATTGCATATCTCAAGATATTTTATCCATCTCTTCGGATCATCAGAGGATTGAAGTTTGTGTTTGATCACAAGGAGAATCACTCTTTGGATTCACCAGTCAAATTAGGGTTTTGTTTGAGTAAGGCTATTGGCCAAGGCACAAGTCTTGATTTAGGGAGCTACAACATCTCTTTGGTATTTAAAAAATCTTTTCACAAGGATTGGTCATGATGCCCAAAGGATTTGAAGTTTTGAAGATGATTCATCAGTTTCCTAATGTGTTGAACAAAACTAGGGTTTGGGATTTCATCAAGATTTCTTGATAATTTTGAAGTCAAACTTTGCACATGGCCTCTATATGTTTGGAAGATCATATGTTTGAAGTTTTGATCATCAATTTTGAAGGGAAGTGGATCAATTGATTCAGAGAGGCAAAATGGTCATTTTGGTCAAAATCAGTCAAAGTCAAGGTTGATCTAGTGAATTTTTGGCCAACCATTAATTCAAGGATGTACTTTTCATATTTCAAGTCCATTTTGGTCATTGGATCAAAGAGATTGAGGTTTGGGTTGAAACTTGTTCTTGAAGAAACCCTAAAAGTTACTAATTTTGGAAAGTAAGGACTTAATTTCAAAAATTCACATTTTATTTACCCTTGATCAAGAAGATGCAAATGAAATATGCTTGGAAAGCTAAGGGAATGATCATTCACCTCCTTTTGGTCTCATGCCCAATTTGGCAAGGAATCAAGAGTTATGGTCCTTTGAAGTCACAAAATTATAGGTCATTTTCTAAAATTAGTGAATTTCAAGCCAAATTTTGAGGACCTTAATGGATTAATTTGAAAAAACTCAAAACTAAGTGATTGTATATATTTTCAATACCTTCCCAAATTGTGCTCATTTGTGCCAAAATTCAAAAGTATGAGCAAGTTATGAGTTTTGGAATTTTGGAGCATTTTATTGAAATTTGGCAAATATGCAAAATGGCCAATTCATGGAAACTCAGGTTTCAGCCATTCTCTTTGTTCCTAATCTAGCCCATGACCTATTTGTGACTTGTTAAGGCCCATAATATCATCCATATCGTGTTCCATGAACCTTGGTGTTTTCTTGAATGAAAAATGCAAAAATTGCCCAAAGTTGCAAAAACTCCAACACTCTTTGATCAGATGGAATTAAGAGCCAAGGTTCTAAGCCTGATCTCCTGAAGTAATTTGGCCCACAAAAATGCATAGGAAGCCAAAGAATGCACGAGCGAAACAACCAATTATATGCACACTTAATTATTGCCAAAATTTTCCAATCAAGCCCTTGGACAGCTTGGAAGACCAAATTCCTTTTCTAACCTTCTCTACAAACTCTATAAAAGAGAAAGAAAGCAAAGAGAGAGAGGGAGAGCACGCCATTTGCAAGAAATTCAGATCTGAGATTCACTTTCTTCTTCTGCAACTTGATTAGATTCTCTCAATTCCTTGGTGTTTTCTTCAAAATTCTTGTGGATTCAGTTTCAGCAAAGTGAGTAGATCAAGCTAGCACCATTTGTTTACATCTGGAGTGAAGGAGACAATATAACACTTTTTTCCTTGAGGTAATGATGTTAATGGAATGTTTATGAAGCTTTATAGAATTTGATTTGGTGAATTATACATGATTGGATACTCTGAAACTCGCGATTCAAAATGGTTTTGTTCATATTCCTGACTTGATTGTGAACAATGTGGTTGATGTTTTGATTTGATTCCAATTGCAATGTGAAGTATGAAATGCTAGCTTTGATTTGCCCTTGATTTCATAAAAAATGATGCGAAATTGAGTATGTTATGCTGGTCTGAACATGAGCCCTAAACCTGAGAGTTGCGCACGTTTTTGAAATGTCCAAAGGTTGAAGATGATGTGGTGGCACATCATATTTGGTCCGTTTAAATTTTTTGGCTTATTTGAATTATTTGTTTTATTTGACATTTTGTTTGATTTTATTTCCTGACCAAAACACTTTCAAAAATCATAAAAAATTACCATAGGTCAAAAATATTTTCTAGTATTTGTCATATTTTTTTGGATTTTTTTAAAAATAATTTGATTGGTTTAAAAAATTCATAGATTTAATTAATTAATTGTTCAAAGCTAATTTTTATTTTAATATTTCGTTGATCCAAAAAAATCCTCAAAAAATGTTCTAGACTCACAAAATAATGTAAAATTTGATTCAGAAATTGGTCTAGCATATATTCCATTTTTTATTAGAATTTTAATTTGAGAGATTTATTTTGAATTTTTGCTTTGTAATTTTTATTTTAATGCGTCCTTTGATTCAAAAATTCTCAAAAAAATCATGTAATCTTGTTTTTTATCATAGAATCTGAATATATTTTTATTTTGACCTTTTCATAATTTTTGGCTAGGGTTTGCATTTTTTCCCTTAAATAATAATTCAATTATTAATTGGTTGTTTATTTTTTATTTTAGTATTTCCTTTAATTCAAAAATTCCACAAAAAATCAGGGATGTGTGTTTTTAGTTCTAATATTTGAATATATTTTTTGTTGGGCATTTTTCTGACTTTTTTATTTAAATATTGTTTTGATATGTGAATATTTGTTAATTGAATAATTGTTTGAATTTAATTTCATTTTTGATTTTTCCTTAATTCAAAAAAAATATGAAAAATATATTTTCTGACATTTAGGGTTTATTGATAATTTTTATGATCTTGGTTTAATTTGTTTGAATTTTGATCTCACTTAATCAATATTTGATATTAAAAGTCAAAATTTAGGGTTTTGTTGCTTATGGTGCAAATTTCATTTTCAAAACCACCATGCCCTGGATTTTCTATGGGATTCAAGTCTTGATTAGGGTTCATGAATGTATTAAGGTTCTTAAAACCATTCATCTTGATTTTTTAACTTGGTTTGACATTTTTCAACAAATTATTTTGAAAACTTGTCTAGCTTGGTAGTTTTGCCAACTAGTCTTGAACTTTGAACTCCATTTGGACTCCTCCCAAATCATTCATGAACTTAGGGCTTGCATTCTGACTTCTATACCTTTCAAAGATGCTAATATTTTTTTGGTTTGAATTATGGACCCTTATTCCCATTTTGATGTAATTTTGAAGTGAACGTACCCAATTATGTTTGCATGTCTTGTTGCAATTTGTTTGATGGCCAATGAACTTGAGTGAGGCCTATAATTGGGAACCTAATGATCATGTTGATTCTGATTTTCCATTTTAGCTCAAGCCATTTCATTTAAAAGCCTCATGTTTGAATGTTTTGAACCTTCTAATGCATTATATAGGTTTCATCTCCTATTGTGTTCTTGAAGTTGTGATTGAATTAATTATGCATGATTAAAATATGTTTGCTACTGACCTTCATGGTCTTTGTTCATATTATTCTCAAGCTCTTATGATCCTTGATTGATATTCAATTGTCAATTCAACATGGTGATAGAAAGGAGCAACATTCCTCTGATTCTCTTGACCTAATCTGTGCATGTGCTTGTTTCCTCTTGCCTATAATATCTAATGTGTGATAAATGCCACCATGTTGTTCTCACTTTTTCACCTTATGGAATACTAACTTGGTTGTTGAATATGCGAGGTACTTTGAGAAAGTTGCCACTTTTGGCTTGAGGCTTTTGTGTTTCACTTTATTTGTGGAACAAAATTTATTATATTGGCATTATTTTTGTGTTTGGCATGATTGATGGTTTATGCAAGATATACATACCTATGATTGTGAATTCCATACATTGCCCATGGGATTTGTTCATATCTGATAAATTACTTACATCATGATGGTGTAATTTATGACTCGATTTGTCTACTGATGCCAGCTTACTTGAAGTTTCTCTGGGTTTCTTTTATTCTTGCTTGATTGCTACAAATAGTTATCTGTTTGGTATTGTACTACTTCCTTTCTCCCATCTTCATTTTGCATAATTCTCTGACTGCATGATGGGACCTTTGTTGCTGATATATGTCAGGAGGCCCTCTGGATTTTGTCTGATTACCTGTGTTGTGTTTGTTTTTGATCGATGAGTCACTCAATTTATAAATTGAGATCACGACTTCGCTCTCATTACATGTTCCCTATAGGATGTTTATTGCTTTTCTTCTTTAATTATTGATCGATGAGTCACTCAATTTAGAAATTGAGATCACGACTTCGCTCTCATTGCATGTTCCCTATAGGATGTTTATTGCTTTTCTTGTTTAATTGTTGATCGATGAGTCACTTAATTCAGAAATTGAGATCACGACTTCGCTCTCATTGCATGTTCCCTATTGATAGTTTTGTTGAGTTCCCTTTAACATATAAATTAGGGTAGTATTTTCCCTTATCCTCAACCTAAGGATCAACCACTGTATGATAACACTAGGGATAGTTCTAGGCTATTTTCCCTTAGTTGTTTTTTTCCTTTCTTTGCATTTTGCATCTTAAAACAAAAATTTGTTCTTGGCAAATCATAAGACATTTCTAATGAACTCAAACCCTTCTTCAAAGCAAAAGATACAAACCAATCTTGCTTTGTCTGTGCTATCTTTCAGCCGATGTTTCACCATCGCACATTTATTTGAAGTCGATGTTTCGCCATCGCATATGTTTGTTATCCTACTTTGATTCTCAATATCATTGTTAGGTGTGATGTTTCGTCATCCGATTTATTAATGTTTTGCCATCTCTGCCTTGATGCTATGCTATCTTTCAGCCGATGTTTCGCCATCGCACATTTATTTGAAGCCGATGTTTCGCCATCGCACATGTTTGTTATCCTACATTTATTCTTAATATCATTGTTAGGTGTGATGTTTCGTCATCTGTTTCATTGATGTGTTTCCATCTTTGACATGATATCTTGTTATCTCTTAGCCAATGTTTCGCCATCGCACATTTTTCTAAAGCCGATGTTTCGCCATCGCACATGTTTGTTATCCTGCTTTGATCCTCAATATCATTGTTAGGTGTGATGTTTTGTCACCTGCTTTATTGATGTTTCGCCATCACACATTTGTTTGAAGCCGATGTTTCGCCATCGCATCTGTTTGTTATCCTACTTTGATCCCCAATATCACTGCTAGGTATGATGCTTTGTCATCCGTTTTATCATACGATGTTTCGCCATCTTTGACATGTTACTTTGTTATTATTTAGTCGATGTTTGATCACCTCATTTTTTTTGTTGTTTCTTTCGATGTTTTGTTATCTTAACTGTTTTTGTTTGTCTTAATTAAAAAACACAAACCAACCAAAACACATAAGCCGAACTACGGCTGCTCTGATTCCTTAAAAGAGATACGTAGGCATTGGTGTAGGGCCCAACCGAGCACATCTTTTATTTTCCCTACATTATTTTCTTTTTTCTTTCACATGCATTCCCTTTTCAGTTGTAAGCCATAGACATAGGATTTGACCATACCCATTAGATTAGACAACAAGAGTGGATACCGTAGAGTACTACGGGCGTGTGGGGTGCTAACACCTTCCCCTCGCGTAACAGACTCCCTTACCCGATCTCTCGGTCGAAAGACCGTGATTTATCCCTTTTCAGGTTTTCTCGATGTTTACCTTTCCCTTTCGGTGGGATAAAAGACGTTCGGTGGCGACTTCATTGATGTTTCATTAACATCCAGATGACAGATTCCGGCCATGTAGTTTCACCGTTACTTTCTAGGACAGGTTGAACCAACTAAACTTCAAGAGGGTACTTACCTATAAAGCTCATGCAAGCCTAAACCTAAGGACTTGTTTGATTTAACTTGTGCATATGCTTGTACATAACATCATGACATCATAGCATAGAATTTTAGACTAACCATTTCAAGGATTTCGTAAGGCATGGACGACTTCTCAACTTGGTTACCTCAAGCTCTGATGAAGATATGATGAAGGTGCTTTTCCAGTTCTTTGACCCTTTACACCATTGTTTTAGCTTCCCCGATTACCAGCTTGTACCAACTATGGAAGAATTCTCTCAACTCTTCGGAATTCCTATTCTCGATCAACTACCTTTCAAGGGTACTAAAAGAGACCCAAGCCCTGAAGAGGTTGCCCGAGCTTTATACTTGCAACAATCTAACGTCACGGCTAATTGGGAAACAAGAAGTGGTGTCAAAGGGTTCCTAGCCAGGTTCTTATTGGAAAAAGCTCAAGATTGTTAGAACAATCTGGATTTACAAGCTTTCGAAGAAATTTTGGCTCTTCTCATCTATGGGTTGGTACTATTTCCAAATCTTGACCAACTTATAGATGTGAATGCTGTCAAAATCTTTTTATCTCATAATCCAGTGCCTACTTTGTTGGGAGATATCTTGCATTCTCTCCACTCTCGCACCATGAAGAGAAGAGAAACCCTCATTGTTGTACTCCTCTATTGGCTAGATGGTTTGTTTCACATCTCCCCCAATCTGTTATGAAGAACGAGCAAGGTTTGAGATGGTCTAATAGACTGATGTCACTCAGACATTCGAATATCCACTAGTATTCTCGTTCCTTGGAGGACATTACTATCATCGACCGTTATGGGTAATTCCCTAATGTCCCTCTGCTTGGCATTAGGGTAGGTATCACTTATAACCCTTTCTTAGCTCTGCGATAGTTTGGGTATGCATGAAGAGATGGTCCACACGATGCGCTCATCCAAGGTGTGGTGTTCGACTACGAAAGAGACGATCAAGGCTACCATCAAAGGTTTATACGATCTTGGAAGATGGTAAATAAGGTAGATAGTATGAAATTGGGACACAAAAATTCCATTCCCCTTGAGCCTTATCTTAGGTGGATACGAGCTCGTGCTCAGAGTCTCGCAATGCCTTACCCTTCCATCCTCCTTGTCATCATAGAGCCTGTGGTTGAAGGAGATATCCCGATACTGTTCTTCATCCATACATGCCTACCTCCCTTGAAGACTTGCAAAAGGATTGGATTCAGCTAAAGGATGAACGAGACACTTTCGAATCCTGATTCTACGCCAGTGAGAAGAAAGTTTTGGAACTCACCAAGCTGCTTCATGAAGAGCGGAATCTGAACGCCTACATCGCACCAAAGAGGATGTGTTCAACCTTTTTATCTTAGGAGTTTTTTTATTTTATTTCTTTCATTGTAAGCCCAAAGAGGCATGATGTACTCGAACTTGGATTCATAATGCAACATGTGTTCCTTTTTGTCTAAAGCAAATTTAAATCTCTAATCTCCTTGAAATCATTTGCATATGCCTTTTCATTCATCATAACACAAACAAGTTTCTTACAATAGGTCTCCTTATCTTTATACTGTTTATTTCAGTGAGATGGATATTGAACAGAAAGTAAAGGATCTCCAAGCACAAAACGCTCAATTCCAACAAATGTTCTTGGCTCTGGAAAAAGGACAAGAGGATTTGAAAACTTTGTTGATCAAAGAGAAGAAGAAGAAAGCGAAGAAACTAGTCGGTGTTTTGAATCTGGGAAGAAGGTTCAAAGGACCAGTTAGACGAACTCTAGATTTCACAACCTCGTCGGGTGAAGGAGATAATCAAGAAGGGAAGAACAAGGAAGGAAATGACCACCTAGAATCTGATTAAGAGGAAGAAGTGGACTACTCTGAAGAACAGTATCTCCCAGCTGACAATAAATACAAGCAGTTGGAGGATCTCCTCAATGCTATGGAGATCCAGAGGGTACCCAGATTGGATTTTGAAGAGCTAGGACTTGTCTCAGGGGTTGTCATCCCACAGAAATTCAAGGTCCCCACTTTAGCTAAATATGATAGTGTCTCTTGTCCGAAGCTGCATTTAAGATCATACATCAGGAAGATTCAACCCCATACTGCCGATAGGAACCTATGGGTGCATTTCTTCCAAGAAATTCTGTCAAGGACGCAGTTGGATTGGTTCTATCAGTTGGAAGGGACCAATATTTGCAATTTGGAAGATTTGGCCGCCGCTTTTTACAAGCAATACCAGTATAACACCGACTTAGCTCCAACTCGAACACAATTACAAGGCATGTCTATGGGTGCTGGTCATGGTTTCAAAATTTATGCTCAAAAGTGGGGGGATCTCACGGGAAGAGTCCAACCCCTCTATCTGGCAGAGAATTGGTGGATATGTTCTTAGGCATGTTATCTGGTCCATTCTTCAACCATTTGATCGGAAGCTCTTTGGATGGATTTACTGAACTAATTATGATTGGTGAATGGGTAGAAGCCGGTATAAAAAGTGGAAAAATTCAAAGAGATGGATCCTCGAGCACGATGAAGAAACCCTTTACCAGAAAGAAGGAGGTCTGTGTTGCATATGATCACAAAAATCAAAACAAAACTGAACATCGCCCGACGGTAGGGGCCCTTATGATTTCCAATCCTATACCAAATCAGCAGCGAAACTATCAACGCAGGCCCGAGGCACCCATGAGACGATTCACCCTGTGATACAGTGGGAGAACTGACTTGAGGTGTTTTGCGTTTGTGTTTGCAAATGTTACGGTTTAGCAAGAGTTGCCATCGACTTTTCTTTTATCTAATAAGGAAAGGTGAAAAAGCACAGGAAAGACCTTTAGAGACGTTTTCTTAAGTTCGGGGGGTAGATTATGAAAAGGGAAGGTATTAGCACCCTTTTCATCCATGGTTTTCCATGGGCTCTTAGTTGCTCGCTAGATCACTTGCTTGGGTTTTGAAATGTGCTTTGTGATGTGGGTTTTGAAAGTATTTTGAAAAGGGGCCATCGTTTAGGCAAACTTTGTAATAGTTCTCGTTCGTAAGAACTTATACAAAGTGTTGAGCTTTTGAAAATATTTCACGTTTTGAAAGTGTTTTGAAAGTGTATGTGATTGTTTTTGAAAATAGCAAGGATGTTTGTTTTGAAATTGAGCAAGCAACTAAAAGTAATCTACTTACTCAAAAGGTCTTAGATGTTCTTTTCCTCCTCCTTTAGATGTTGCTACCTTACCATTGTTTTGGTAAGAAGCCCCATCGTTGGATGTGAAGGGACGGGCATTGGGTCATCGTATGACCATGATAGCAATGTTGTGAGATGACTTAGCACTTTTCTTTTAGGAACTAAGATCATTTTGAAAGGCAACTTTGATAGCATCATCGAGGGACTATGATCTTGTATTTTCGATTTGTTTGTGCTAAGACACCCCACATGCATAACATGGCCATTTTGTAAGGCAACAAGTGGAATTACCCTAAGGGTGTAGGTGTGCGAGTGTATTTTGATTGCATGCATAATTTTGGTCTTGAATTATGGTTTTCTAACATTGGTTTTAGTCTTGCCAAACACACCCTAGTTACTAACAATATATGAAAGCAATAACAGTACGGAAATGTAAATTCCTATACTATTACAATATTTTGGGGATGAGGTGTACAAATTTCAAATGGGGATTACAAATTAAAATTCTAGGTTACTATTACAACCATATTGAAATAGATAAGAATGTACAGGAAATGTAAAATGCTTATTTATTTAAGAAAAGAAATAAGTTTGGTTTTAAGAAAATGTTTTTTTTTGTCTTTTTATGTTAAAAGAAAATAAAATATAATATGTGAATATGAAATATTTTTGGTATTTTTGATTAATGAAAAATAAAGATGATGGCAAAAATAATAAAAGAGAAAGAAAACCAAAATCAACGCAAACGCATGAGAGAAGAAGAGGTCAGAAGTTCTGACTCTGACTTACTGCACAAACAGAAACAACGTTAGTAGAAATATGGAAGTTCAGAAGTTCTAGATCTTCTGAGGATTAAGAAGTTTTCAGAAGCTCTGATGCAAATGTCATAACTTTTTCTCTCTCCTTGCTAGTCAGAACATCTGCAACTTAATCATTTCTTAACAGAATATGAGTTGCACATATAACAGTTATGACAAATTTCAAGAAATATCAGAAACACAAATCAGAAGCAACATGAATTTGATAATCCTGATTCTGAGTCCTAATTTATTTATGAAACTCTGAACTGGAATTCCCTCTATTTAGGCAGTTAGATCCATGAAATCTCAGAATATGTACATCATCAGGATCAGAATATCTACATTGTGTTAAATATGTAAAATCTGACAATGCCTAAATAATATGATGAGAGTTGATGACACACAAATATGTGATATTTCTGGCGTGATATACACAAAATATTTCTCACACTTTAGTTTAAATTAAATTATTTTATAGGTATTATGAATGTATTTTTCTATTTTGCAGATATACATTAAGCTGAACACTTTGGAAGAAATGAAGAAAAAGAGGTGCAAAGATAGCAAAAAGGACAAAGGAGAAGAAATGAGCTCAAGCCCATTAAGCATGTGAGCACGTGGCCCACCATGAAGAAGACCTTGACGATCGTCAAGGAGTATTGCCGAACGTAACGAATTGAGGATGACCAAGTGACTATCGTCACTTGGACGTGACGAACGTCACAAGGCCATTTTCTCCCACTTTCTTCGCATCCAACGGAAAGAAGCCAATTCAAAGTAAATCCAATGATCACCTATATTATCTGATCCACTCAGTCAAAGCAGGAGGAACGTTACAAAGTAATGGTCCTATTATTTCTCAAAGGAACACAAACTGTTCCTACATTTTCGAGAACAACTGATCACACAAGACTTATAAATAGAGCCTTGGACCATACGAGAAAGGAGTTCTTCTTTTTGGCAGAAACTTTGGAGAATTTATTTTTACTCTTAGCAAATATTCTTTAAGTATTATTTTATTTTCCAGCAATTTCTATATTCCCTCCAGCATTTATTTTCATTGTATGGTTACATCTATTCTCCGATCGAAGCAAAGCCTACAGTTTGTGCAGGAGTGCTTCTATCTTCAGAATTATTACCAGGTTTATGTTTACGAATTCTTATTGTTTTTAATCAATATAATTATGTTTATTTTCGTATGTCTCTTAAGTTATTCTGTGATTTGGTTTGATATTATGTTAGGCTAGAATCCCTATACCGGTATGTAAAGTCACTTAACCAAGGGAACGAGTAACTTAGTTGGGATTATTTTTACTACAAAACTTTCTTTTCTGGCCTAAGTTACTATTTTTAATCATTAAATTGTTTTGTTACGAAAGTAAAGAACAAATAGAGGTTAGGGTCAACAAAGCGGAAGTTTGAGATCTTTTAACTGGACAATAGTAATTAGGCATTAGCTTATGATACAAAGGAAGCACTTTAAAGTTAATTAAGATTTTATTTAGTTTACAAAAGGTGTTTTTAACTCCTGCGGGATGGCGGAAGCGTACGTTAGGACTTAACTGCATAGCCTAGATCAACAAAACGACAATTTGAGACGAGGGTTTTTAAACTAAATAAGTTTTACTGAAAGCTGTTTTGAAAATATAAAGACACCCAACCGGTCGCTAGTTCCCGAGGTTCGACTATTGCATACTGGTAGTTACGCTCATTGATTATTAAAAATCCAACTTAATTTAGTATTTAGTTTTCCCTACAACCCAATCAAAACATTCATTAGCTTTAGATTTGCAAAGTAACAATAGAAGACGGTAGATCGATTCATCAGTCTCTGTGATTCGATATCTTTTAAAACTACACGATAAGACTGTGCACTTGCAGTCCGAATCATTGGATACCTAAGTATAACCTCCGATCAAGTTTTTGGCGCCGTTGCCGGGGACTAATTTAAGTCGATATCGCTACTCTTTTGTTACGCAGTAGAGACTAGAGCAAAAACCTCTCTTTTTCTTCTCTATTTCTTTTCTTTTCTTTTCTTATTTGTATGCCAAACACTTGTTCGCAAGGCGAGCTGTTATACATACAAATCAATGATATCGAGCGTTATCTCAGACTTAAACGCCGCATTCAAGAGTATCATCTCTTGCATAACACTCAACCTCGTCAATCACTCGAATCTCCTATTTCTCGACCAACCGAAGAAATGGCTGCCAATCCTGCTCCGCGCCCACTTAAATCCTACGCCATTCCCTCACAAGATGAACTGCACAATAGCATTGTTGCTCCTCCAATCGAGGCTAACAACTTTGAACTGAAACCTTCTTTGTCATCTGCCGTACAACAGAACCAGTTCTCTGGTGGGTCAATGGAAGACCCTAATCTTCATCTATCAATATTTCTTCAGTACGCAGATACAATTAAGAACAATGGGGTCAGTCAAGAGGCAATAAGACTTCCTCTCTTCCCTTTTTCTCTAAGAGACAGAGCCAGAGCTTGGCTCCAATATCTACCCGCAAACTCAGTCACTACATGGGATGAGCTGAAGAAAGTCTTTCTTGCAAGGTATTTCCCGCCAAGCAAAACAGCTATGCTAAGATCTCAAATAAGCGATTTTAGACAAAAGGAAAATGAATCCCTTTTCGATGCTTGGGAACGATACAAGGATCTAATGAGACTATGCCCACATCATGGCTTGGAGGAATGGTTGATTATCCATACCTTCTATAATGGTATCCTTTACAATACAAGATTAACGATAAACGTTGTTGCAGGTGGTGCACTTATGGACAAATCCTACACCGCTGCCTATGCTCTAATAGAAAGTATGGCCCAAAACCACTATCAGTGGGGAAGTGAAAGAGGACAAGCAGGCAAAGGTACTGCAGAGAAAACACCAACAAAAGGAGGCATGTATGAGATAAGCGATCTAGACAGTGTCCATGCTAAGGTAGATGCCCTCACCCTAAAGATAGATAATTTGACCGCAATACCTCCAGCCACCGTGGCTGCTATAACTCCCAATTGAGAAATATGCGGAGTACCTGGACATTTAGTTACCGAATGTAAGATCTTGGCAGGAACTCCAACTGACCAGGTGAGTTATGCTCAAGGAAAGCCTTACTCAAACACATACAACCCTGGATGGAAAAATCACCCTAATCTCTCATATAAAAACCCCAATGCGTTGTATGCTCCAAACCAAGCACCTGCCGTGCCACCTGGATATCAGAAACCTCCTGCAAATGCTCCTAGTGCGCCTAGAAAATCAAACTTAGAATTGATGATGGAGAACTTCATAGCTACCCAAGTGCAAACAAACAAAGACGTCCAAAATCAAAACATACACACTAACGAGCAGATAAAACAATTAGCAAACAAAATAGATGCTTTGGCCACCCACAATAAAATGTTAGAAACCCAAATCTCTCAAGTGGCTCAACAACAAGCACCTACAGCTGCACCGACTGATACATTTCTTGGTCAACCACAACCTAACCCGAAGGGGCATGCTCATGCCATCATATTAAGAAGTGGAACCGAGTTAGATGGACCGCCTGACCCAAGACCGTCAAATCAAAGTATGTATCAAAAGTCTGAAACACCAACTGAGAAGGAGAATCAACCAAAGAAACCAGAGGAGGATGAAGAATATAAAGGAGGAGAGGCCAAAGAAAAAGAAAAAGAAAAACCTTATGTGCCTCCACCGCCTTATAAACCCCAGATCCCATTTCCTGGTAGATTAGCCAAACCTAAGAATGTAGGGCAATATAAAAAATTAGTAGAACTTCTGGAACAACTTAATATAACAATTCCTTTCACAGAAGCCATAACTCAAATGCCCTCCTATGCCAAATTCCTCAAGGAAATCTTATCTAACAAGAAAAATCTAGAAGATAACGAAACAGTCACACTTACAGCAGAATGTAGCGCAATTATCCAAAACAAGATGCCTCCTAAGCTGAAAGATCCTGGAAGCTTCTCTATACCATGTCATATAGGTAAGTTTGTCATACACAAAGCCCTGTGTGATTTAGGAGCTAGTATTAGCGTTATGCCTTTATCCATATGCAACAAACTGGAAATGGGTGAACTAAGACCAACAAAGATGTCCGTTCAATTGGCCGATCGCTCTGTCAAATACGCAGTAGGAATCTTAGAAAACGTTCTTGTACGAATAGGTCAATTCTACATCCCTACAAATTTCATAATCATGGACATTAGAGAAGACGAAAGTACACCTATCATTTTAGGAAGACCATTCTTAGCCACAGCTGGAGCTATCATAGATGTAAAAAAGGGCAAACTAACCTTTGAAGTAGGTGAAGAGAAAGTCGAATTTATTCTGACACAATTCTTGCAAGTGCTTGCCATAGATGAAACATGTTATCTGGTAGACATCGTGGATGAATGCGTAAGAGAGATTGAATGGGAACCAATACCTTGTTCTGAAACCATGAAGATTCCAACACCTCTTATATTCAAAGATAACGAATGGTGTCCTGAATACCGAGACGACAATCTAAGTGAATGCTTAGCTCTGACACCCGATCACATGCCTTGTCCAAGAAAACCACCATTGGATCTTAAGCCATTACCTAAGACCCTTAGATATGAATTCCTTGACACCGAGTTAAAACGACATGTAATTGTCAATGCGGACCTAGGACAACAAGAAACAAACAAATTATTACAAGTCTTAAGAAAATATCCATCCGCCTTGGGATACAACATTACAGATCTCAAAGGAATAAGTCCTTCCATTTGCATGCATCGTATTATGCTTGTAAATGACTGCAAATCTTCTAGAGAACATCAACGGAGAATTAACCCAATATGCAGCACCGTAGTTAAAGATGAAGTAAAAAAACTTCTGAACGCAGGAATCATATACCCAATCTCTGATAGTCAATGGGTAAGCCCAGTCCACTGTGTACCAAAGAAAGGTGGTATAACAGTAACAACAAACAAAGCAGGCGAAGCTGTAGCAGAACGAGCTATAAGCGGAGCTAGAATGTGTATTGACTATAGGAAACTAAACAAGGCCACTCGCAAGGACCATTTCCCTCTACTGTTCATTGATCAAATGCTTGAACGATTAGCTAAGCACTCTTATTACTGTTATCTAGACGGTTACTCAGGATTCTTTCAAATTCCTATTCACCCCGATGACCAAGAGAAAACAACATTCACATGTCCTTATGGAACTTTCGCCTACCGACGAATGCCGTTTGGATTATGCAACGCTCCCGCCACATTTCAGAGGTGCATGATGGTAACCTTTGCTGATTTCATAGACGACATCATGGAGGTCTTTATGGACGACTTCTCTGTATGTGGAGAGAGTTTTGAAGATTGTCTGATAAATTTAGAGAAATTTTTGGAGAGATGCGTAAAAGTTAACCTCGTTCTGAATTGGGAAAAGTGCCACTTTATGGTCAAGCAAGGGATCGTACTAGGACACGTTGTGTCTGAAAATGGGATTGAAGTCGATAAAGCTAAGATCGAAGTCATATAAAACTTGCAACCCCCTAAAACAGTAAGAGAAATACGCAGTTTCTTAGGACATGCCGGTTTCTATCGACGATTCATAAAAGATTTCTCGCAAATATCAAAACCTCTAACTACCCTCCTTATGAAAGACGTTGAATTCAATTTCGATGACAAATGCTTAAAAGCATTTAACCAAATAAAAACAGCTCTTGTATCCGCACCAATCATGCAACCACCTGATTGGAGACTTCCATTTGAAATCATGTGCGACGCAAGTGATTACGCCGTAGGTGCAGTCCTGGGACAACGAAGAGATAAGAAGCTTCATGCGATATACTATGCTAGTAGAACCTTGGACCCTGCATAGATGAATTACGCAACCACGGAAAAAGAACTTTTAGCTGTATTCTTTGCACTAGATAAATTTCGCTCCTACCTAGTAGGCGCAAAAATAATTATTTATACAGACCATGCAGTTATTAGATATCTCTTAACCAAGCAAGATTCGAAGCCGAGACTATTGAGATGGATTTTGCTTCTACAAGAGTTCGATTTAGAAATTAAAGACAAGAAAGGTACCGAAAACATAGTAGCCGACCATTTATCCCGAATGGAAAGGCTGACACCAGAAGAAGTACCCATTAACGATGACTTCCCGTATGAATGTCTGTTAGCTCAGATGGACTTAGGAGATGCCAGCGAAGAACAACCTGAATCAAATCCAAATCGACTGTTTTTAGAACTTGACACACAAGTTGTTAGCCGTGATTCACAAGAAAGCCAAGACGAAATAAATAATGATATAAACGAAACCGTGGTCTCTGTCCGAACTAATCAAACCTTACCATGGTATGCAGATATAACAAATTACTTGGCAGCCAAAATCCTACCCCCTGATATGACTTATCAACAGAAGAAAAAATTCTTTCACGATTTGAAACATTACTTTTGGGATGAACCTTTACTATTCAAGAGAAGTGCCGATGGTATTTTCCGACGATGCGTCCCGGAAAACGAAATTGAAAGCATTATTTCTCATTGTCATGATGCCCCTTACGGAGGACATGCAAGCACATCAAAGACATGTGCCAAAATCTTGCAGTCTGGTTTCTATTGGCCAAATTTATGGAAAGATGTGCATGTAGACATCCTTAACTGCGACCGATGCCAACACACTGGAAACATATCCAAACGCGATGAAATGCCTCAGACTGGTATTCTACAAATCGAAGTCTTTGATGTATGGGGAATAGACTTCATGGGACCATTTCCGTCCTCATTCGGTAACAAATATATACTTGTGGTTGTAGATTACGTTTCGAAATGGATCGAAGCAATAGTTTCTCCAACAAATGATACTAGAGTCGTGATTAAACTCTTCAAAAACATTATATTCCCAAGGTTCGGTGTACCCAAGCAAATCATAAGCGACGATGGCTCCCACTTCATATCCAGAATCTTCAATAAACTCCTAACCAAATATGGGGTGAAACACCGCGTAGCAACACCATACCACCCCTAGACAAGCGGACAGGTGGAAGTCTCAAATTGAGAAATAAAACAAATATTGGAAAAAACGGTTGCCACGTCAAGAAAGGACTGGTCGACTAAGTTACCTAAAGTATTATGGGCCTACAGGACAGCGTTCAAGACGCCAATAGGTACAACACCCTTTAAACTCATCTATGGTAAGTCATGCCACCTGCCAGTGGAAATTGAACACAAAAATTACTGGGCAATTAAAACTCTAAACCTAAGCTACACTGCGGCAGGTGAGAAAAGGATCCTCGACATAAATGAATCAGAAGAACTAAGATTAGACGCTTATGAAAATGCGAGGATCTACAAAGAAAGGACGAAAAAGTGGCACGACAAACGAATCTCAAGGAAGGAATTCAATGAAGGAGATGTTGTTCTCCTATTCAACACCCGTCTAAAACTTTTTCCTGGGAAACTCCGTTCACGATGGTCTGGACCCTTCGAAGTGACCAAAGTTTTCCCCAGTGGTGCCATAGAGATTAAAGGAAAGTCCATGAACCCGTTCTTAGTAAATGGCCAACGTCTAAAACATTATTACATCATTGAAAACAAGGACTACACCGCGAGCTTAACACTATTAGAGCTACCAGCCGAATCAAGAAACTAATTCACATCTAAAAACATTGTCAAGCTAACGACATTAAACAAGCGCTGTGTGGGAGGCAACCCACAAGTTTTTCATTTAATTTCTTTCAAATCTCTTTATACTTTTATTTTGCATTTTGATTTTTATTTTCGGATTTTTATTTTTCTTTCTTTCTCCCATTGCATATTTTATTTATTTACATTTTTCTTTTACAAATCTTAGTACCGACTCACAGGAATTTACAAGATAAACTAATTTATGGATACTATCATCTTCGCCACGGAGACCCAGCAGCGGTGGTATGAGATTATGGCTCAGCGCCAGATGAGCATGACTACTTATGTGCATGATCCCACGTTGACAGTTTTAGGCATCAGGGAGAGTGTATATTACTTGTTCAACCAGATAGGATGGGAAGGATTCCTTGCCCATAAATAACCTACACATCAACGCCTCACCTTAGAGTTCTTGAGCTCACTCATTTATAAACCCACCAAAGGCCTAGGGCGTAGTAGGGGACATATGTCCTTCAGATTATTTGGCTTCACCCACCAGTTTACAGTTTGTAGTCTTGCTGAGCTGCAAGGATTCCCTAGTTCTATAGATGCCTACATGGAAACCCAGGAGGATGACTACCTTAATTTTGAACTTAACCACTTTTGGAGAGACATAGCGGGCCATACCCTGAGGATCCTGACCACCTAGATGCAACTGAGATCCATAACCCTGCAATTAGGTATTTCCACCACATACTAGCTTTCACCCTTTTTGGAAAACCTATAAATAGACTCTCAGTTTCTAGGGATGAGTTATTCATTATTTACTGTGCTTTCTAGTCCAGACCCGTCATTGGCGCATCATTTATGATCGCCATCATGTTTGCTATAGCTCAGTGTACCCATGGGCCCATCTGTGTCGGCGGGCTAGTCACTATGATAGCCGAGGCCTTATCCCTATGGTTATCTTTATCACGCCTTACGTCGTACGCCAGATACTATACCATGGATATCCCTTTCTGTTTTAACATATCTTTAATTGGTAACCTCGACCCACCTCACTTTCAGCTACTAGTCCGAAATGACCCTGTCTATTACTTCCTCTTGCCTAGCCCAGAGAACACAAGTGTCTATACTAAGAAAAACTAGCTATATAACCTAGAAAAGACAGATGAACATAACCCTGAGAGGGAGGAGAGCGACCCGTCCACACCTACCGGTTACCATGACAATACTCCATCAGAATACCCCACACTTCCCCTTGTTACCGAAGTTGTTGATGTCCCTATCGTTGATCATGCACATGCTATCACGACACTACAGTCAGATGTTACTACACTACGAGGAGAGCTCGCCACCGTCAAAGATAATATCAGCATACTACAGCATGACTTCTCTCATTTCATGGATGTCGTCACAGAGCAGTTTGATCATATTTATCAGCATCTGCACGCTACTGCCCCACCTCCAGGAGGTCCCAGTGCTCGATAGTTTTGTTTTTGTGCCACCCCAGTGAGGACACTATTTGTTCTCAGTATGGGGGGTCATTATTATTCTTAATACTCATTATTGTTTTATACTCATATTTTCGAATACTATGTTACTTTTGGTTCTAAAATTTCAAATATTTATTTATCTATTCATTTCATATTTATCTTTTTATTTCAAAGCATTTATTTATTTTCATTCACAGTATTTATTTATTTTCAGTTATTATTTATCTTGAATTAAATTATTTCTTATTTATTCCTATCATTCCTCCAATTCTACTATGTGCCACTAAATATCCCTTGCAATAATTGTCCCTTTGACCCTGACGAACGTCAGAGAGCGCGTGACGAGCGGCAGAGCTTGTCTCCCATGTTTTCTCTTCCCGTGACCGTTGAACCACATTGAAACTTGCATGAAATTTTGTTTTAAAACCCCCACTACCCCATTTACTCCATTCATCCTTAACTTCCATAACCTCTCATATTCAAAATTCTCCATAAACCTCATTCAATTTCCTACTCAATAAAACCATCTATATAAACCTTTCCCCCATCCCTTAGTTTCATCACTACCACCCACCTTCCATCTCTTCATCACATATACATTTTTTCTATCAAGTTCAAAATCATGGCCGCCTAAAGGAATCCACCAAACCAACCCGAACCCGACATGCGGCATCTCGTGCTCCGACAAGGAGTAGTAGGTGAACTTCAAAAGGAAAGGTACATAAAATTCCATCGTCGAGGGCTAACATCCACGAGGTTCATCGACAATAACTGCTTGCAAGAATTGGGGTTGCAAACCCATATGCAAGGCTTGCTGAACAAAGCTGGCCTGAGCTTTATTAGCACGATGAACACATCAACCTACGAAGCTCTAACATTGGAATTCTTAAGTTACTACGCCTATCACACTCGCGATGATGCCGAAGCACACCTAAAGGGAGCCGCTCAATTTTGGATGTTCAACCGAGAGTACACACTTAGCCATGAAAATTTGAGCGATATATTTCATTTCCCCCGTGGAAATAATGTGCCATATCGCATTCCCCCAGAATTGGATTGGAATGGAAGTGCATACGCACTATGGGAGAGAATAACCGGCGAACCAAATGTTAATCCCGAAGCACGTTACGCCTCTCACATCCACAACCCGAATATTCGCTTCTTACACCGCGTTATGGCAAACACAGTATTTGGAAGGGCAAACAACAACAAAGTCAACACTAAAGAGTTGTATGCTCTTCACTGTACCTTTTCACAAAACCTCCATCTTAATCCTGTTACTTTAATGATGGCCCACATTCAAAACCTCGTTATAAGAGACGGGACTACACCTTTTTGTATCGGAGGCATTGTCACCACAATTATAGTTCACCTGAACTGGGGGGAAAGGATTCAACTCCTACCTCTGCTGCCAGTAGTTTATATGGATATTGATAACTGTAGAGCTGGCCGCCTGATCAAAGTACGAGAAGCTGGAGGGTACTATCTAATGGTTAAGAATGCAAAATTTCGTAGTGTGATCATGCCGAATCACAATCATACTAATTTGGGCAATCCGGATAATTGGCTTTACAACCTGAACGCCCCAGAACCCAGAGAAAATGAGCAAGGAAATCAAGGTGAGGCCAACAACGCTGCCGCTGACGAAATCGAAGAAGAATTAGAGCAGCAAGAACCCCAACCACAACAAGCCAACAATCCCGCCACCATCGACGCAATCTATGCCGCAATAATGCAACATCACCAGCTATCCACTCAACGCTACCAGAGCCTCGAGACGAGCCAAATTGAAATGATGAATCTCATGCAACAAATGCAGAGAGACCAAAACGACTACACTCGCAGGCATGATCAAAGTATGCTGAAATTCACCGCAGGAATGACGGAAGATATGCGAGCCTTAACACTTCGTGTTGACGACTTGCATAACGTCATATCTTAGAGAGATGGAGGAGAATCTTCCAGACACGGTGAGCAAGCACGCCGAAGAGCAAGGACACGTGGCCGATTCCGAAGACAAGAGGAGGAAGAATGATTGTCCAGTTTCCATTTCCCCTTTCCATCTTCTGTCAATACATTGAGGACAATGTATGATTCAAGTATGGGGGAGGAAGTATTTCCCTTTCCTAGTAATATTTATTTTTCCTTGTAATTTCCCTTCTGTTATCTTTAATTCAATAAAAAAAATTTTTTATCAAGTTATCTATTGAAGCAATTTATGTTGTTCTTTTAGACTCCCCTTTCTTTTTAAGCCCTATAAAAAAAATTTTACTCACTCGACAAGTACATAGACTGCAAGATCTTTAATTGTCAGGAATTGTGGCAAGGTTGAGCGAAATTTCTACCGTCTAGACATTCTACAACCCCAGAGTATGATAGATCAGTTCAAGTACCTGTTGTTCCAACACCCTGAGTTTAGTCTTTGCAGTAACCCTGAGTAGTTTATATTAGCAGTCAGCACCGTCTTAAACACAAACTACACATGAAGTCGATGAATATAAGTGGATGATATAATATTTCAGCAAAATGTTGCAAGGAAACACACCAATTAAATTGGACGATCCTTACCCAATCGTTTAATCCAAAGGATGTAAACCTTACAAAGTAACATGAAAATTCATTTGGTGGATGGTTCAGGAGCATCTGGTACTGAACTCGGTAGGGAAGATTATGGTTTGATCCCCCGCATCCAACCATTAAATTGAAAAAGGTTGCCACACTACTGTGCCGGAAACCTCTAAGGTTTAAAAGGATCATAACCACTAACCAATTGTTCTGCTATGTGCGTGTAAAGATAAAGGGCTTAATGTGATTGAGCTAGAATGAAAAGGGCAAAGCAAGACAAATATTCGAGGTAGGATATGATAGGACCTGTAACTAGTTTACGTAAAATGGGACTGTCTAGCGTCATTGACGTAGTAATGGAGCATGAATTGAGCCATCGATTTTCTGACAAAAGCACAACGCAGCTATATATTAGTTGATCCGAGTCATAACCATGCATCTGATCATGTTTAGAAAAACATCGTACTTAGCATTTGCTTGAGGACAAGCAAAGTTTAAGTATGGGGGAGTTTGATGACACACAAATATGTGATATTTCTGGCTTGATATACACAAAATATTTCTCACACTTTAGTTTAAATTAAATAATTTTATAGGTATTATGCAGATATTTTTCTATTTTTGCAGATATACATTAAGCTGAACACTTTGGAAGAAATGAAGAAAAAGAGGTGCAAAGATAGTAAAAAGGCCAAAGGAGAAGAAATGAGCTCAAGCCCATTAAGCATGTGAGCACGTGGCCCACCATGAAGAAGACCTTGACGATCGTCAAGGAGTATTTCCGAACGTCACGCATTGAGGATGACCAAGTGACTATCGTCACTTGGACGTGACGAACGTCACAAGGCCATTTTCTCCCACTTTCTTCGCATCCAACGGACAGAAGCCAATTCAAAGTAAATCCAACGATCACCTATATTATCTGATCCACTCAGTCAAAGCAGGAGGAACGTAACAAAGTAATGGTCCTATTATTTCTCAAAGGAACACAAACTGTTCCTACATTTTCGAGAACAACTGATCACACAAGACTTATAAATAGAGCCTTGGACCATACGAGAAAGGAGTTCTTCTTTTTGGCAGAAACTTTGGAGAATTTATTTTTACTCTTAGCAAATATTCTTTAAGAATTATTTTATTTTCCAGCAATTTCTATATTCCCTCCAGCATTTATTTTCATTGTATGGTTACATCTATTCTCCGATCGAAGCAAAGCCTACAGTTTGTGCAGGAGTGCTTCTATCTTCAGAATTATTACCAGGTTTATGTTTACGAATTCTTATTGTTTTTAATCAATATAATTATGTTTATTTTCGTATGTCTCTTAAGTTATTCTTTGATTTGGTCTGATATTATGTTAGGATAGAATCCCTATACCGGTATGTAAAGTCACTTAACCAAGGGAACGAGTAACTTAGTTGGGATTATTTTTACTACAAAACTTTCTTTTCTGGCCTAAGTTACTATTTTTAATCATTAAATTGTTTTGTTACGAAAGTAAAGAACAAATAGAGGTTAGGGTCAACAAAGCGGAAGTTTGAGATCTTTTAACTGGACAGTAGTAATTAGGCATTAGCTTATGATACAGAGGAATCACTTTAAAGTTAATTAAGATTTTATTTAGTTTACAAAAGGTGTTTTTAACTCCTGCGGGATGGCGGAAGCGTACGTTAGGACTTAACTGCATAGCCTAGATCAACAAAATGACAATGTCAGACGAGGGTTTTTAAACTAAATAAGTTTTACTGAAAGCTGTTTTGAAAATATAAATACACCCAACCGGTCGCTAGTTCCCGAGGTTCGACTATTGCATACTGGTAGTTATGCTCATTGATTATTAAAAATCCAACTTAATTTAGTATTTAGTTTTCCCTACAACCCAATCAAAACATTCATTAGCTTTAGATTTGCGAAGTAACAATAGAAGACGGTAGATCGATTCATCAGTCTCTGTGATTCGATATCTTTTAAAACTACACGATAAGACTGTGCACTTGCAGTCCGAATCATTGGATACCTAAGTATAACCTTCGATCAAGAGTCAGCAGGAACTTACCTTGCAGCTGGGAAATATTCTGGGAGTTGGAATCTGATTCTGACCACTTGTGATGTTATGAACAGCTTCCTCACGTACTCAGCAGGATGGAAGTTTGCAACTTCTGGAACAACCAAGGGGTGATATTCTGACTTCTTTGAGGTGGAGGTGGATGGAGAGTGTATGGCAGTAGGAATACAGAAGTTAGGATAACTTCTAATATGTGAATCAGCAACTGCGTGGATGGCTTTAGTCAAGAAACATTTGAGGAAAAATGAAGTTTGAATGCAAGAATCAAATGCTAAAGTTTTGTATTTTTGTGTTTATAGTTTTGTGGATTCTTGGAATTTTTTGTAGGGGTTCAAGACTTTTTTCTCAAGTTTTTCTTCACCACTTTCACAAATATTTTTTTTTCAATGGCTAATGGTATTCTATTTATAGGTAAGGTTTTGTAGTTTGGAGATGTCAAGTGGCGCCAACATCATATGCTAGATACTGACTTACTCCTGAAGTAAGCTTAAACAAGTGTGGTTCAATGCACCAAGTGGGATGATTAGCAGCGCCTAAGCTGGATTCGTCAGCATGAATTAAGGAAAAGTAGAAGCAGCGCATGGGCCTAGCATACTTTTGCACAAAAGTTTGTCTTCCCAAGACATTAGGGGTACACGTGGGGGAAATCCTTTGGATAACAACTCACAAGTGGTTGTGAGCATTAAATGATGATGAGATTTATCAAATCAGAAATCCTGCCATGTGAAACTCTGCATCCTTGCTTGACTCTAGATTAGAAGTTCTGCTTCAGTGTAGCATCTCATCTTTTAATCCTCTTATCTTCTGACTCCAGCATGTTCTGAAGGAACTTTCAGACTTTCTAGAAAGCTTGCAGCATGCTTAGTAACCTTCTTTGATTTAACCTGGAAAACTCTAACTGAACCTTTTACGAAAAGTGGTCCAGAAGTTCTGACCAAACTCTGTCTTGAGAATATCCAGAATTTGCTGAGTGTGAACACTGGCCCAGAAGTTCTGAAATTGTCATATTTCTTAAACACTTAGAAAGATTTCTAAATATTTAGAATTTGACTTTTCTAAAGTAAAATTTAACTTTTGAAATTCTTGATGAAACAAACATCATATTCCAACATGTCTTGATGAAATATGATTTTTTTTAGATTTGATTTTGATCTAAAAGTCAAAGTTAGACTTCTCAGTGTGCAAATGACCATTTTGCCCTTGTGAATGGTTTGCTTGGAAAAATTGATAATTCAAGGCTTGGAATTGGATGAGAGAAAACTTGAGGATCCAGGGTGATTCCTTGAGAAATGAGAGGGAAAATTTTGGGGTACAACAGCTGCCCATGTTCAAAATTCTTGAACCTGAAGGATTAGATTGGCGGATCCGCCATTCGTGACTTGAAGGTGAAAGATGTTTGAACACTAGAGTGCCCAGAAATTTTCATTCGAAGATGGATGGTGAATGGGCTTATAGATGCCATTTGGAGGAATGTTGGTAAACGCTGGAAGAAGTATCAGCATAAATCTCTTGTTGATTTATACTAAACTTGATGTTTTACCTGTGAAAAAAGGGGTTAGTAAAATGCAGATGCTTGCATGATGTTCACTAGATGTGATATCATGCTAAATGCATATGGTATGTACATGTTATGATGTATGAATATGAAATATATGTTTTTCTCCTGTTAAATAAATACATGACTAGTGCTGAGGAAATCCTGGGAGGTTGAATCCCTGATTTCCTGTTGGAAATGAAAAACATGCATATCTTCAAATTTTATTGAAAGGATGCTTTTCTGGGGAATATCACTAAAATGTCAGCTGTTATCTGGTCAGATCCAGGCTTCACAGTTGCTGAGGATGAAGTAGTCAGCTGCTATCTGGTCGGATCCAGGCTTCATGACAACTTACTGGAAGAAGAGATGGATTAACTGTTATCTGGTCGGATCCAGGCTTTGCAAAAAATTCCTTGAAATTGAATAGTCATATGATCGGGTCCAGGCTTCACAACAACTTGTTGGGGATGCGGAGGTTAACTGTTATCTTGTCGGATCCAGGCTCCACAGTAACTTATCGGAGGAAAGGATGAATTAACTGTTATCTGGTTGGATCCAGGCTTTGCAGAAAAATCCTTGAAATTGAATAGTCATCTGGTCGGATCCAGGCTTTATGGTCTTTTGGAAAGTTGTACTATTATCTGGTCAAATCCAGGCTTCATAGTGTCTTTTTGGGAATCATAGTTAATTGTTATCTGGCCGGGTCTAGGCTTTACAATATACTATTTGAAAACTGTTATTTGGTTGAGTCCAGGCTTTGCAGATTTCTTTGATGAGGTCAATTGTTATCTGGTCAGGTCCAGGCTTCACAATAAACTGTTTGAAAACTGTTATCTGGTCGGGTACAGACTTTAAAGATTTCTTTGATGAGGTCAATTGTTATCTGGTCGGGTCCAGGCTTCACAATAAACTGTTTGAAAATTGTTATCTGGTCGAGTCCAGACTTTGCAGATTTCTTTGATGAGGTCAATTGTTATCTGGTTGGGTCCAGGCTTCACAATAAATTGTTTGAAAATCATTATCTGGTCGTGTCCAGACTTTGCAGATTTCTTTGATGAAGTCAATTATTATCTGGTTGGGTCCAGGCTTCACAATAAACTGCTTGGGGATTTAGTTCTTATTTGGTCAGTTTCCAGGTTTCACAATGAATCTCTGAGGATGATTGTTATCTTGTCGGATCCAGGATTCGCAATGGCTTTCTTGAAAGGATGGAAATGAGGACTGATATCTGGTCGGGTCCAGGTTTCTCAGCCATTTGTTGGGGATAGAGAGACAACTCTACTGGGGAAAAGAAATTAAACCTTGGTCAAATTGAGTTCAGGTTCTTCTATATATTTGAAGAGTTAGGCTATAATCTGGTCGGGTTCAGGTTTCATAGCATTTTGAGATCATTTGTTATCTGGTCGGGTCCAGGCTTCAGTAACTCAAACTGTTATCTGGTCGGGTCTAGGTTTCAGTAATTCAAACTGTTATCTGGTCGGGTCCAGGTTTCAGTAATAACTTAAAAATGGTGCTAATATCTGGTCGGATTCAGGCTTCATAGCATCTTGGAAATAGTAAAGGCTTTGCTGATGACTTTACTGGGATTAGGGGTTGTGGCCCTGTGATTTGCAGTAATTTGAAAGGGAAATTCAAACTGGAGAGTATAGACTCAGTCAGGAAAGGTAGACTTATCTTGGGGAGGATACACCCAACTGGGGATGATGGGCTCAGCCGGGGATGATAGATTCTGTTTGGAGAAAATAGCCTCGGTTTTAGAAGATGTACTCAGCTAGGCAATTTGGACTCAACCAGGGAATTTGGGTTCAGCTGGAGCAGATATACTCAGCTAGGGAAGATGGACTCAGCTGGGTAACTTGGACTCAACTGGGGAATTTGGGTTCAGCTGGAGAAGATATACTCAGATGGGTAAGATGGATTCAGTTGGGCAACTTGGACTCAACTGGGGAATTTGGGCTCATCTGGACTATTTATGATGTCTTGATTGTTGTTTGTTGAGAAATTTGCATTTGGCTGGGGAAATAACTCTATTGGGGAATAAACCCCGATGAGGAGGTGAATTTCCTTTAGGAAGAGATCCCCTAGGCTTCAATCTTGTAAAAATTTACTTAGCTGGGGAGAAAGTTGCCAAGAGGTTGAGACTCTGGTCAGGGATTATCCTATGCAAAGAGACTTTGTGGGCCGCCCCGTTGGGGAAAGGTTTGTTGTTGCCATCCTTGTGGGGATAATGATGATGAGATAACTCTTTGGGGCTATTTCATATACATTAAAGAGATGCTTACTGCTGCTGTGTGCTGATGCTCTGTTGTTGATGCTGCTGCTTAGTAGGACACATGTGCCAAATAGTTTTAATTGTGCTCATATGCATATATTCATTCAATTTTAGTCATTGGACAAATTTTCATTCAAAATGAAGACATAAAATTTTGCACTTCAAAGTGTATTCGTATTGATATTTTGCCCATGAATAGGCGTTTTTGTACATAAAGACGGAGATCCTAGTAAGAGGAAATCGCCAAAAAGAAAACAAAATTGAGAATGAAAACAAATAGCCATGTGAAATGATCGCATTGCCTTCCAGCTCTACTATTGCCCCAATGTCTTTGAACATCCTTTGTCGTTGATCGAAATTGATTGGATTGATCCTGGAACATTTGAACATGGACCTTGGTGATAAAATTGACCATGTTGATTTCATGGGACATAGTCGTACGCTTTTAATCCTTAATTTTTGCCTGAACCGCCCTTTCGGGTTTTCGGTCCACCAGGATACCCTTTTTTTCCCAAGTCGCCCTTTCGAGTTTTCAACTTTCCGGGTGTACCATCTTTTGCATATATCTTAATTTTTTCCCAAACCTTTTGGTTTGCCAGGATGCCCTTATTTTGCTTAGGTGTGTCAACCTAACGGGTCTCTTATGCGCAGTATTTTTTAACTATGTCCGCGTTTATAGGATGTGAGAAATCTTCATCGTCCATGGTGGTTAGTATCATGGCACAGCCAGAAAAAACTCTCTTGACAACAAACGGCCCTTCATAGGTGGGAGTCCATTTTCCTCTGGGGTCACCTTATGGTAAAATGATGCGTTTTATCACAAGGTCACCAACTTGATATACTCGAGGCTTGACCTTTTTGTTGAAAGCCTTGATCATCCGTTTTTGATATGTTTGACCATGGCAAAAAGCAGCTAATCATTTTTCATCGATCAAGTTCAGCTGATCCAATCTTGTTTGAATCCACTCGTCTTCGCCTAGGCCTGCCTCGATCATAATCCTCAGCGAGGGAATTTGAACTTCCACTCGCAAAACAACTTCTATGCCATAGACTAGAGAGAAGGGAGTTTCCCCAGTTGATGTTCTGGTTGAAGTACGGTAGCCATGTATAGCAAATGGTAATATCTCATGCCAATTTTTATAGGTCACTACCATTTCTGCACAATCTTCTTGATATTTTTGTTGGCCGCTTCGACTGTGCCATTCATTTTCAGTCTATACGGAGAAGAATTATGATGCTTGATCTTAAATTGAGTGCACAACTCCCTGATCATGGCATTGTTGAGGTTAGTCCCATTGTCGGTGATGATCCTTTCGGGGATACCATAACGACAGATGAGGTTGTGTCTGATGAATCTGGCTACCACATTCTTGGTGACTGAGGCAAATGAGGTAGCTTCGACCCATTTGGTAAAATAGTTGATGGCGATAAGAATGAAGCGATGTCCGTTGGAAGCCATAGGTTTGATCTCTCTGATCATGTCAATGTCCCACATTGCAAATGGCCACGAAATGGTCATGACATTTAGAGGGATTGGAGGTACATGGACCTTGTCAGCATAGATTTGGCATTTGCGACAAGTTCTTGAATGTTGATGACAATCGGTCTCCATCGTTGACCAATAGTAACCTGCTCATAAGATTTTCTTAGCCATCGTATGTCCACTTGAGTGGGTACCAAAAAGGCCATCGTGCATGTCCTCCATAATTTCCTCTGCCTCCTTCTTGTCTACACATCGGAGTAGAGTTGAATCATGGTTTCGCTTGTACAATATCCCGTTATTTAAGAAGAATTTGGCCGCAAATCTTCGTAAGAACTTTGTCATTGATAGATGCCCTTTTTAGATACTCCTGTGCTTCAAGGTATCTCATCACCTCATGGTACCATGGCTTTTTCGCATCGGTATCGAGCTCATAGAAATGTGTAGGTTCATCGAATCTTTTGATTGTTATTATAGGAGCTTCGTTGTCCCATTTGACTTTGAACATTGAAGACATGGTTGCCAAAGCGTCAGCCAATTGGTTTCCTTCTCTAGGGAAGTGCTCGAACGTGATTTCTTTGAAGTAAGGAATTATGGATAGCATAAGCTCCTTGTAAGGGATAAGGTTAGGGTGTTTAGTGTCCCAATCTCCTTTTACTCGGCTGATCACCAAGGCGGAATCTCCAAACACATCCAAATGCTTGATCCTTAAGTCAATGGCAGCTTTCAGACCTAAGATGCATGCTTCATACTCAGCCATATTATTTGTGCAATCGAAGCATAGTCTGGCAGTGAAAGGAGTGTGGAAACCTTCAGGAGAGATGATCACAGCACCAATTCTGTTACCTAAAGCGTTGGAAGCCCCATCGAATACCATAGTCCATGGGGATCCTTGTTCAGGTCCGTCATACGGTCTAAGTTTCGCACAGCCGGTTACCAGCATAATATTACAATCAGGGAAGTCGAAGTTCATTGACTGATAATCATCCACGGCTTGATGGGCCAAATGATCTACTAGTACACTTCCTTGATGGCCTTTTGAGTTGTGTATTGGATGTCATACTCGGTTAAGATCATTTGCCATCTGGCTATCCATCCGGAAAGGGAAGGTTTTCCGAAGATGTACTTGATTGGGTCCATTTTAGAAATCAATAGAATGGTATGAGTCAACATATACTATCTCATCCGGCGAGCAGCCCATGCCAGAGCGCAGCAAGTTTTCTCGAGCAGTGAATATCTGGTTTCACAGTGGGTAAACTTTTTACTAAGGTAATAAATAGCATGCTCTTTTCGGCCAGACTCATCATGTTGGCCCAAAACACACCCCATAGAATTCTCTAGTACTGTCAAGTACATGATCAAGGGTCTTCCTTCAACGGGAGGCATGAGAATAGGAGGTTCTTGTAGGTATTCTTTGATTTTGTCGAAAGCAATCTGGCATTCATCGTTCCATTTGGCTACCTGATCTTTCTTCTAGAGTTTGAAGAGTGGCTCACATGTAGCAGTTAAGTGTGATATCAAATGGGCAATGTAATTGAGACGACCCAAGAATCCTCTTACTTATTTTTCAGAATGGGGGACTGGCATTTCTTGGATGGCCTTTTGTGATGCGGTGGGAGAACTGACTTGAGATTTTGCGTTTGTGTTCGCAAATGTTTTGGTTTAGCAAGAGTCGCCATCGACTTTTTATTTTATCCAAAGGAAAGGTCAAAAAGCACAGGAAAGACCTTTGAGATGTTTTCTTGGGTTCGGGGGGTAGATTATTAAAAGGGAAGGTGCAAGCACCCTTTTCATCCATGGTTATCCATGGGCTCTTAGTTACTTGTTTAGATCACTTTCTTTTGCTTTTCAATTGTTTGAAATGGTGCTTTGTGTGTGATTTTGAAAATGTTTTGAAAAGAGGCCTTTTGTCTAGGCAACCTTTGTAATGATTCTTGTTTGAATGTATACAAAGGTGTTTGTATTTTGAAAATATGTTTCAATGTTTGAAAGTTTGAAACTTTGTTTTGGGAAATGTTTTGAAATTGTGTTGTGATGTGTTTTTGAAAATAGCAAGGATGTTTGCAAGTTTTGTTCAAGTAACTAAGAGCATCTACCCTATCTACTCAAAGATCTTTCCTACACATTTTTAACCCTTTTACATTGTTATTTTACCATTGTATTTGGTAAACAACCTTGTATTTGGATGTTAAACGGGACAGGAGCGGGTCATCATATTGACCATGATAGCAATTGTGCTAAGTATCTTTAGCAATTTTTTTTGAGGGACTAGATCATTTTGTATAGGCAACCAAGATAGCGTCATCGAGGGACTATGATCTTTTTCTTTTGTTTTTGTTTTTCCAAGATACTCAACATGCATACCATGGCCATTTTAAAGGCAACAAGTGGATGAGAACCCTAGGGGTGCATGTGTGCATTGTGTTGTCATTTTCATGCATTTTATGTCTTGTATTAGGTCTAACTATTTGTTTTGATTTTGGATATTGCATACAAACCCTAATCTATATCATGGAATATTTGAAAGCATAAAATGCGTAAAATAAACCTAAGTTATTACAACATTAATATGGGGAGGAGGGATACAATTTTGGATGGGGAGTATTTGCAAGAAATTAAAACCCTAAGTTATTATAACCAAATTGAATTTCTTTGTACAAATGATGTATAAGAAATATATAAATAGACAATTAAATAAATCTGCAATATATTATAAATATGCAAAAAAATGTTTTTGTTTATTTTTATGTGTGTAAAAATATAATATTTAATGTATAAAAAAAAAGAAGATAAAAAGTTATTTTTGTTAAGGGTAAAACCCTAATTTATTTTAAGAAAGTATATATACAAATGGCAATGAGTACTACGTTTTATTGTACATAATATATATATATACTTTCTTAAAATAAATTAGGGTTTTACCCTTAACAAAAATAACTTTTTATCTTCTTTTTTTTCTAATTTATTTTTGCACGTGTACAGCTTAAGGGCAATGAGTACTACGTTTTTTATTCACAAACCTAAGCCTAATGATTCCTAAATAGAGAGATAGAAAGTTGGAAAATACCTGTTTCAGTTTAATTCAAGTATGGCAATGCAAGGGTTTTTAGTGAGGCCTGAGATGTTTGTGAGCTTGCCTGAACTTCCTCTGACCTTCCCCAATGCTTTGTTTTCTTTGAGCTTGCTTGAATAAGCCTGTAGAGGTCAACCTGCACAAGCTAAAATCAGAAATGGTGAAGCTTGCAAATAGAGTTACAGTCAATGGCCAATGTTTGGGATAGCTTAGATGGGTTATATGGAAGGTATTAGAATTGGTTTGGGACAAAATGCACGAGTGGTTTGTGATCTTGCAATCAAAATGTAGAAACTACCCTGTTTTGCAAGAAGGTGGTGTTTTGGTGTTTTAGGAGGCTTGAGGAGTGAGTAGCTCGTGTTTCTAGCTCAAGGCAATGTGCAAAACTTGTTTCAAATGCTTACAAGAGTTGGTTATATCAGATACTCAAGTTCTCTCACTTTTGCAAGCTTTCTTGTTTTAGAAGCAAAAGGTGAGAAGTGACCAATGGCAGGCCTGTACAGGCTAGCTCTAATCATGCATACATTTGGTGAGCTTGGCCCCAAGTTTGTGGATTTTGTTTTTTGTCCAAGATTTAGTTCAAGGTTCAAGGGATGCAATTTAACATAAAGCAAGTTTTGACAAAAATGGCAATGTTGCCTTTTTGCTATTTTTGGATTAATCCCTTGTGTAAACCTCTAATGATCAGAACAAAGCTTCAATCCATTGAGTTTGCATTTAATTCTTGAGTGTGGAAGGGTTTAGATACCTGTAAGCAAGTATAAACAATGCTGGATGGAAATTGCAACTTGTAGCAACATAAAAAATGCCATGGATAAAAGTGACTTTTTGCCAAATTCAAACCTTCAAATCTCCCTAACCATAAATGATTTTGGAGAGTTCTTGGACATTTTGGAAAGCTTGTAACATGCTCTACAATCCATATTTGAAATTAATTTTGAGATTCCAAGTGGAACTATGTGAAAAATGGCCATGAAGATAGGTCAAAATCCTGCCTAAACTAGGGTAAAATTTCACTAAGTTAGAAAGTTTTTGGACCCTTATTACAAAAATCATAACTTGAGATTCAAGCTTCTTTTGGGAAAACTTTGTGAATCAAAGTTGTAGATTTTGTGGAGTAATAAAACTTTCATGTGGGAAGTTTTGTTTGAATCCAATTGCATCATGGTGAAAATGTTGGGCAAAGTTGGGAAAAAATAAGAAAATTTCATAACTTAGAAAAATTCTAAGTTATGAAATTTTTCAATCTTAAACCCTAATTTGAAAAATTAGGTTTCTTGATGAACAAGTTTCATGTTTTGACTCATCTTGATGAAAAATGACCCTTGGCACTTGATTTTGACCAAAAAGTCAAAGTTTGACTTTTCAGTGTATAGTTGATTTTTGATCAGTTGACTGGAAAATTCATCTGTCAATCCAATGCATTTGAGATCTTTTGAACCTTGTGAATAGGTCAAGATGATGCCATTGAGTCCTTGAATCCATAATTGAACCCAATTTGCCATTGGCTAGGTGAAAAATTAGAAATTGCCCTTATACAGTCAAAACCCTAAAAATTACCATTTTGCCCTTTTGATGATCTGATCAAATTGCTTGAGGAGTTGTGATCCAAACTTGATCAAATGGTTCATATGAGTCTATAATGTTGATGTGGATAAAAAATTATGAGGTTTGACTGTAAATTGGCCACAATTGACTTTTTCCCCAATACAATTGATTTCTAGGTCAACTGTCCAATTGGCTGGGCAAAAATTTGATTCATGGCTTGAAACTTGGTAGAGGAAATCTTATAAGTCCAGCATGAAGTATGAAAGTCACTTTTAGCATTGGAAGTCCAAAAATCCATGTGCAAACTCAAACCCTAATTTCAGGTCAACAGTGCAAGGAGATGTCTTGAGCAGAGCAAACCCTAATTCTGTCTGGAATTCAAAGAGTCTTGTGAGGGGAAATATTGATAAAATGAGAGGAAAAATTTTGGGGTACAACACCTTTATCTTGGCGGGATCAACTTCAATGCCTTTATTGCTGACAACAAAACCTAGAAGCTTTCCAGAGCGTACTCCAAACGTGCACTTGTTAGGGTTTAACCTCAGCTTGTACTTCTTTAGTCTTTCGAATAGTTTGTGCCGGTGACCGAGATGTTCTTCTTTGGTTTGTGATCTGGAAATAATATCATCCACATATACCTCTATCTCATGATGAATCATGTCATGAAATAAAGCAACCATAGCCCTTTGATATGTTGCCCCTGCATTCTTTAATCCAAACGGCATGACCTTGTAACAGAAGGTGCCCCATTGTGTAACGAAAGTAGTCTTCTCCATGTCTTCGGGAGCCATCTTTATTTGATTATATCCTGAGAAGCCATCCATGAATGAGAAGACCTTATGCTGAGAAGTATTATCGACTAAGATGTCAATGTGTGGTAGAGGGAAATCATCCTTGGGGCTTGCCCCATTCAGATCCTTATAGTCTACGCACATGCGAACTTTCCCGTCTTTCTTTGGAATTGGCACTATATTGGCTATCCATTGAGGATAGGATGTTACAGCTAAGAACCCTGCATCAAACTGTTTCGTTACTTCAGCTTTGATCTTTTCAGACATGTCAGGCCTCATGTAACGAACTTTTTGTTTAACAAGAGGGAAGTCTTCCTTCGTAGGCAGACGATGAACCACAATGTCGGTATCCAACCCAGGAATATCTTCATAAGACCAAGCAAATACTTCCACATAATCGCGCAACATCCGAACCAATTGGCTTTTAACACTGCTTTCCAAATTAGCGTTGATCCTGATTTCCTTCTTATCTGACTCAGTACCCAAGTTGATAATCTCAACTGACTCTTCATGTGGTTGAATAGCTTCTTCTTCTTGTAATAGACGTCTGGCTAGTTCTCCTGGTATATCACAATATTCCTTACCTTTGTCTTCGACTTGGTTGATAGGACATTCAAAGTCATAGTTGGCAATAGTAGAGTCATTGGCAATAGGATCCAGAGTGGATGTAGACCTGCAAGAGTGTGTGTGTGTGTGTGTGTGTGTGTGTGTGTGTGCATGTAATATACATGGCCATCTTTTGGAAATGTATTTGAAAGAAAAGAAAGACAATGAACACAAATATTTGAATGCAAAAAAGTCCAATGTACTAAATGATCATATGATTAGATGAACATAAATAAAACTCTTGACAAAAGGACCAAAGTTCCCCAGGCTAGGCACATGGCTTAAAAGTCATTATCAAAATATTACAGACAACGATTTCTTGAATTTATTAAAAGAAAAAACAAGTAGATTACTCCTCAATGAAGGAGATGGGCACAAAGTCCTTTGTATGCCAATTGTTGGGCTTTCCTTTGGTTGTTGGGTAGATCCAGTCTTCAAAGGAACACTCATCGTCGGAGTCTTCTACAACGTTCACTTCATGATTTTTGGGGTGGAGAGGCGGCTTTCAAGCACGAGCATTTCTAACTTCTTTATGAACTTTGGAGGTGAAACCTAACCCAAACTTGTCTGCCTTGAACGGGATATCGAGGAGCTGACCCCACATCGCATTGTTTCCTTCTTCTACCACAGCACGGGCATCCTTAAGAGAAACCATCTTGGGGATAACTTTATCATCTGTTGGAGTGTCGGAGGAGATTTTTGTGGCGGCCACAACTTCAAACGTCTGGAAAGGAGTTTCTATGAATTCGCCATCCATTTATACGTACTTGAAAGAATTGAGATGGCTTACCATAAATTCTTCTTCATTGCAAACAGTGACAACCTTCCCTTGAACTGGATATTTTAACTTCTGGTGGAGAGTAGAAGTGACCGCACCTGCCCCATGGATCCATGGGCGCCCAAGCAAGAAAGAATACGCAGGCCGTATGTCCATTATGTAGAATGTGGAGTTGAAAATCTATGAACCAAACTTAATTGGGAGATCCACCTCTCCATGAACCATCCTTTTCGACCCATTAAATGCGCTCACCATAATATCACTTGGCTTCAAAACCAAACCTTCACAGTCTAGCCAATCTAAAGCGCCTTTAGGAAACACATTTAAAGATGAGCATGTGTCAACCAAAACATGTGCCAGAGTGGTCCCCTTACATTCAACAGAAACATGCAAGGCTTTATTGTGATTCTTTCCCATGGTAGTTAAATCTGCGTCGGAGAACCCCAGACCATTGTCAGCTATCAGACTTGCCACGCAGTTCTCAAATTGGTCAGTTGTGGTTTCTTGAGGCACATGAGACTTTTTCAAGAACTTATCAAAGCTTGTGCATGGACGTCGGAACATAGTAATAAGGACAACATTGATATTTTAGAAGGGGTTTGCCCCAACTGCTCTACTATTTTGAAGTCACTTTTCTTGATGATCTTCAAAATCTCCTTCATCTCTTGAGTGGATGGTTATTCCATAACAAACTTTTTAGCAGGTGCCTCTTCCCTAGCAGCCTCACCTTCTTTCCCTTCCCCTTTAGTACTGGCACCAGAATTGCCATTGGTTATGCGGACTGGAACTATGGTAGTGGTTGGTGGTGAGATAACAGGGGAAAAGACCCTTCCTGTTCTTGTGACTTTACTAGAACCAGTAATATTAGTAACACCAGCTTCATTATCATCAACCCAAGAATCTTGTTTTACCCCATGGTAATAAACCTCGGCACCGTAATTCCATGGTACCTCTTTATCAGAGGTGTATGGAACAAGTCTGACAGCATTGATTATGAGAGGAGCAATAATTGGTTCATTCGAAATCCTGATAGGACCTTTGGATGAGATCCTAAGAGGTTTGTTTGAAATTGTTATGATGGCTAAATCTTCAGCTTTGTCGATTGAATTTTTGATGGTGGGAATCTTTTCGAATAGAATTTTGCGACTATCCATTAGGCGTTGTATACCTTTCTTCAGTTCTTCACACCCATTGGGTTGTCTCATACAGCACACACGATCTTTTTCACAGCCAGGGAAAATCCCAGCTTTCAACAGATTGTTCTTGATTACATTCAACGAAGTAGTTAATTCTTCAACAGAGGCCATGAAAATTGTATCTTCGACGACATTAACACCTTTGTCGTGATTCGGCATTGGAGCAGTAATTACATTTGGCGTCGGAGGAGGATCAAATTCAATAGTCTTGTTGTCAATTAAATTCTGGATTTTGTTCTTCAAGGCCCAGCACTGATCAGTCTCATGCCCGGGGATGTTTTAATGGTAAGCACACTTCGCATTCAGATTATATTTTGGTGACGAGGTGTCAGGGTTGGCGGGAGGATCATGCAATGTCACTAAATTAGACTTGAGCAGATGTTGAAGGGCTTGAGACAGTGACATGCCTAACCTTGTAAACTGTCTTCTTGGGGCTTCAACATGTTGATGATTTGCAGGTGGTCTTGGAGTGGGAGCTGGATTGGAGATTCGGACAGCATTGACAGACAGATGATTATTCTTCTTGGTATGGGCCTTTGCCTCATACACAACATTAACTTCTTTCTTCGCAACAAAAGGTTTCTTGACAGGATTAGGAGTGGAGGTAGATGCCACAGTGATCTTTCCACTTTTAATGCCACTTTCAACTCTTTCACCGGTTAAGATTAATTCCGTGAAACCAGAAGAAGAGCAGCCAACCAATAGATTAAAGAAAGGACCAGATAATGTGCCCATAAACATGTCAATGTGTTCCCTATCAGTCAAGGTAGGTTGGAACCTACTAGCAAGGTCTCTCCACTTTTGCGCATATTCCTTAAACCCTTTATTCTTCCCCATGGTCATATCTTGCAATTGAACCCTTGTAGGTGCCAAGTCGGCGTTGTACTGATATTGATGGTAGAAGGCAGTAGCTAGACCCTCCCAAGTATTGATGTGAGAGCCATCCAACTGATAAAACCATTCAAGTTGTGTTCCAGCCAGACTCTCTTGGAAAAAGTGAACCCAGAGTTTTTTATCAGCGGTGTGCGGTTATATCTTGCGCACATAGGACTTCAAATGGAGCTTTGGACAAGAAACCCCATCATATTTTGCAAAGGTTGTTATTTTGAACTTGTGAGGAATGACTACCCCAGAGATTAAGCCCAAATCGTCAAAATTCAAACCGGGAACAACTTGGATTTCAACAGCTTTCAACCAGTCTTCTAGCTACTTGTATTTGATGTCTGCGGGTGGATACTGTTCATTGAAATCATCATCATCAGATTCTTGGTTGTTGATACAGTCAGCTTGAGTACTCTTGACATCCCCCATCTGGTTCTCGTCCTATTCTGATGAATATTCCTCTACTGGAATTTGATGGATTGTCTCTTTGAAACTTTTGCCCATGTTGAGTAGAGCTTTCTTCTTTGGTTTCTTCTTAACTGCCAACAAAGCCATCAAATCTTGCTGCCCCTTGGCCAGGGCGAGTAAAGCTTCCTGAAATTGAGAATTTTGGGCTTGGAGTTCCGTCACAGTTTTCTCTAGATCCATCTTGCTGAAATAATCAGCGGAGAGATAAGGAAACCTGTTATGTGGAAACCTGTCATGTCATGATGCATGAATATGCAATATGCAAATGATTTCTAGGATTTAAAGAATTTAAATTTGTATAGACAAAGAGTGAGTAAACGTTAACTTGCATTAAATAGTTCTGATTTGAATACAAACACGCCTCTTGGGCTTACAACAACATAAAGTAAACTCCTAAGACAGAAAAGTTATGCGCATCCTCTTTGGCGCAATGTAGGTGTTTAAACTCCTTTCTTCATGAAGCTCCCTTGTAAGCTCTAATATCTTCCTCTCACCCTCATAGAACTTAGCTTCAAAGGTGTCCCGCTCTCCTTTTAACTGAATCCAAGCGTTTTGCAAATCTTCAAGAGAAGTAGGCATATCAGGATAGAGGATAGTATGTAGAACGTCTCCCTCAACTACTGGCTCTATGATAACAGGTAAGATGGCTTCATAAGGCATCTTAAGACTTTGAGCACGAGCCCTCACCCATTTAAGATAAGGTTCCAACGGAATGGAATTCTTACGCCCCAATGTCTTGCTATCAACCTTGTTAACCATACCCCAAGCTCGTATAAATCTTTGACGGTAACCTTGGGTATCGCTTTCGTAGTCAAATGCAATTCCTTAGATGAGTACCTCATGAGGGCCATCTCTCCTGGCGTATCCAAATTGTCACAAACCTAAACAAGGGTTGTAAGTAATGCCTCCCCTAATGCCAAGTAGAGGGACATTAGGGAATTCCCCACAGCGTTCAATGATGGTAATGTCTTCCAAAGAGCGGTAATACCAACGGATATCAGCATGTGAAAGTGACATCAATCTTTTATACCACCTCATACCTTATTCATTCTTCACCTGGATCGAGGTAGGTGCGAAATAAACCACCTAGCCAAAAGGTGAGTGAAACACATAAAAGTCCCTCTTTTCTTCAAAGTGCGAGAATGAAGAGAATGCAAGATGTCCCCAAGCAATGTAGGCACCGGATTACGAGATATGAAAACTTTGATCGCATTTACATCTATAAATTGGTCAGGATTGGGAAATAGTACCAACCCATAGATGAGAAGAGCCAAAATTTCCTCAAAGGCTTGTAGATCCAAAGTATTCCAACACTCTTGAGCCTTCTCCAACAAAAACTTTGCTAGGAACCCTTTGACACCACTCCTTGTTACCTAATTTGCTACTATGTCAGATGGTTGCAAATGTAGAGCTCGAGCAATTTCCTCAGGTTTAGGGTCTCTTTCAATACCGTTGAAAGGTAAATGATTAAGAATAGGGGTCCCCATGAGTTGAGAAAATTCTTCCAAAGTGGGCACAAGTTGGTAATCGGGAAAAGTGAAGCAATGATGCAAAGGGTCAAAGAATTAGACAAGCACATTTACCATATCTTCTTAAATACTTGAGGTAACCAAACTAAGGAGTCGACCCTGTCTTTTGGTGAATGGAGAATCTTCAGGGACCCTTGATACTAAATCCTTGAGATGTGGAGGTATCCTTACGAGGCTGACTTGAAATGGTTAGTGGGAATGTTATGGTATGATGTTATGATGCTATGTAAAAATATGCTGGGTAAGCAAATTTATATACAAGTAATCATATTCACATAAAGTAGACAAGTCCTCAGGTTCAGGCTTGCATGGAGTTTGTAGGTAAGTACCCTCTTGAAGTTTAGTTGGCTCAACTTGTCCTAGTTAATAATAAGCAGGTTCTAAGGGATCTCAATATCACTTATCTTTCCCCCAAGTTTCGTTCAATAAGAGATTGACTCGCAACCAAACAAAACTCAAGAGTCAAACCTCAATGAGTGTAGCATCGAGTATCAACCAACTCCGGACCGCACCAAAGTCGGTTATCTCGCTACTTCCTAATGTCCAAGTTGGTCAAGTAAGGTTCTAAGGTCAGTTGATGCTTTACGACACCACGCGGTGGCCCCGTACTCTCCTTGACTTACTCAAGGGTTACCGGTATCAACCAAAGTGCCACATCAACGTAGCTACTGCTTCAACCGTGTCGGTATACCCTACACAGTTCCCTCATAGTTTATTGCTACTTACCTAAAAGGTGTCCCCAAATCCGGGTGTAGGATTTAAAACAAACCCAAACAAGGAACCATAATGTAAAGCAAACAAATCAAACAATGTAAGCAAGTAAATATGATCTAACCCTAAGGTAACCCCATTTTTAGAAATATATATCTTCCCTGGCAGATTCGCCAGTTCTGTGATACGGTGGGAGAACTGACTTGAGGTGTTTTGCTTTTGTGTTTGCAAATGTTGAGGTTTAGCAAGAGTTGCCACCGACTTTTCTTTTATCCAATAAGTAAAGGTGAAAAAGCACAGGAAAGACCTTTAGAGACGTTTTCTTGAGTTCGGGGGGTAGATTATGAAAAGGGAAGGTATTAACACCCTTTTCATCCATGGTTTTCCATGGGCTCTTAGTTTCTCGCTAGATCACTTGCTTTGGTTTTGAAATATGCTTTGTGATATGGGTTTTGAAAGTATTTTGAAAAGGGGACATCGTTTAGGCAAACTTTGTAATAGTTCTCGTTCGTAAGAACGTATACAAAGTGTTGAGCTTTTGAAAATATTTCACGTTTGGAATGTGTTTTGAAAGTGTTTTGAAAGTGTATGTGATTGTTTTTGAAAATAGCAAGGATGTTTGTTTTGAAATTGAGCAAGAAACTAAAAGTAATCTACTTACTCAAAAGGTCTTAGATGTTCTTTTCCTCCTCCTTTAGATGTTGCTACCTTACCATTGTTTTGGTAAAAAGCCCCATTGTTGGATGTGAAGGGATGGGCATTGGGTCATCGTATGACCATGATAGCAATGTTGTGAGATGACTTAGCACTTTTCTTTTAGGAACTAAGATCATTTTGAAAGGCAACTTTGATAGCGTCATCGAGGGACTATGATCTTGTAATTTTTATTTGTTTGTGCTAAGACACCCCACATGCATAACATGGCCATTTTGTAAGGCAACAAGTGGAATTACCCTAAGGGTGTAAGTGTGCGAGTGTATTTTGATTGCATGCATAATTTTAGTCTTGAATTAGGGTTTTCTACCATTGGTTTTAGTCTTGCCATACACACTCTAGTTACTAACAATATATGAAAGCAATAATAGTGCGGAAATGTAAAGTCATATACTATTACAATATTTTGGGGATGGGGTGTACAAATTTCAAACGGGGATTGCAAATTAAAATTCTAGGTTACTATTTTAACCATATTGAAATAGATAAAAATGTACAGGAAATGTAAAATGCTTATTCATTTAAGAAAAGAAATAAGTTTAGTTTTAAGAAAATGTTTTTTTTTTGTCTTTTTATGTTAAAAGAAAATAAAATATAATATGTGAATATGAAATATTTTTGGTATTTTTGATTAATGAAATATAAATATGATGAAAAAAATAATAAAAGAGAAAGAAAACCAAAATCAGCGCAAATGCATGAGAGTAGAAGAGGTCAGAAGTTCTGACTCTGACTTGCTGCACAAACAGAAACAACGTTAGTAGAAATATGGAAGTTCAGAAGTTCTGGATCTTCTGAGGATTCATAAGTTTTCAGAAGCTCTGATGCAAATGTCAGAACTTTGTCTCTCTCCTTGCTAGTCAGAACATCTGTAACTTAATCATTTCTTAACGGAATAGGAGTTGCACATATAACAGTTATGACAAATTTCAAGAAATATCAGAAACACAAATCAGAAGCAACATGAATTTGCTAATCCCGATTCTGAGTCCTAATTTATTTATGAAACTCTGAACTGGAATTCCCTCTATTTAGGTAGGCAGATGCATGAAATCTCAGAATATGTACATCATCAGGATCAGAAAATCTATATTGTGTTAAATATGCAAAGTCTAACAATGCCTAAATAATATGATGAGATTCAGCAGGAGCTTACCTTGCAGCTGGGAAATATTCTGGGAGTTGGAATCTGATTCTGACCACTTATGATGTTCTGAACAGCTTCCTCACGTACTCAGCAGGATGGAAGTTTGCAACTTCTGGAACAACCAAGGGGTGATATTCTGACTTCTTTGAGGTGGAGGTGGATGAAGAGTGTATGGCAGTAGGAATACAGAAGTTAGGATAACTTCTAATATGTGAATTAGCAACTGCGTGGATGGCTTTAGTCAAGAAACATTTGAGGAAAAATGAAGTTTGAATGCAAGAATCAAATCCTTGTAATTGCAAGCTTCCCAAGTCATATTTAAAGCATGTGTTTTTATGAAGACAACATGGACATCAACATTCAAAGGATGTGCAAAAAGCTTATCAACATCAAATAAAAGTCTTGAAGATTATTGAAGATTATTGAAGAATTATTGAAGAATCATAAAATTTCAAATATGGTATAAATAATTCTTAAAATCTTGAATATAGATGTTCACAATATGCATTCATCAACATATACATATTCCATAACTTTAACATCAAGAAAACTTTGTTTGAAATATCTTTCAAAAAGTATTTTTGAAATTAACCCTTTAGGAACCGGTTCCTCCCTAACAGGGAACCGGGTTCCAGCATTTCTAAAAAAACATGTCCCTGGTTTTTGTACCAGGAACCGGGTTGTACCAATAGGGGAACCGGTTCCTGCGTGATATTTTTGAATTCCAACTTATAACGTTCACTAAGAACGGGGTTCTGTCAGTGTCGGAACCGGTTCCTAGCGAACCAGTGCAGCTTTTACTTTGTTTTTTGAACATTTTTCAAGTGGTATCTTTTCATGAATGCATTGCAACTTTTCATATGAATTGGCATGAATGAAGAGGTTCTTATGACATTATAAAATGCAGACTTTTCTTATTTCAAAAAACAATGCTTCAATTTTCAAAACAACAAAAAACCTTCTTCATATTAACTATTTTCTCATTCATTCATTTTTCACATAAACTTTCATGTGTTCATAATTTTGTGAAACTTTCCATATACACTTTCATTATCATTACAAGTTTCATTCATACATTGTGAACATTTATATACATTGTTGAGAATTGTTTTTATCTTGAAGAAGAAGATCAATTGAAGATTGATAAAGCTCTCCATATACTTCAAAATTAATCATTGTATTACTTAAAGGTTTTTCCTTACTATCCAGGATTGTTGGAAGTAAGTGTTGTGATTTGAAGAGGATTGTTCTTCATTCACATTAGTGTTTGTTTGGTCTTAAAGGTGTTAAGAACCTTTGATCACCCTATAGGTTAGATAGTAAGCATAGGCTGTACAATCATTCTAACTATAGTGAAATCTCTTTCGTGTTGGAAAGGGGACTGGAGTAATCTCGGATTGTGAGGGGAACCAGGATATATCACCGTGTTCTTTACTTTTCCGCATTTATCGCTTTCATCACCATAATCAAGAAAAGATAAAGATATAAACAAAACCTCCAAACACTTAACCAAAATTACTACCAAGCATTCTCATAAAACCGAATAAATTTTTATAAGACCTAATTCACCCCCCCTCTTAGGCACTCTGAGACTTACAATTGACATCAGAGCAAGTTATAGGTAACTTGTTCCTAAAGATCCAGAATGGCTTCCACAAATCATCAACCAGTTTTCAGATATGGTGGTAGTAACAACAAGCCTCCTCTATTTTGTGGTGAATATTTTGACTTCTGGAAAATACGCGTGAAGGCGCATTTAGAAGCACAAGGAGAGGAAGTATGGGATGCTGTTGAAAATGGTCCATTTATCCCGATATCAGTAATCAATGGCATTGGTTCTGTAAAGCCCAAAACTGCATGGGACGACGATGATAAAAAGGAAGTTCTCTATGACAAAAAGGCAATAAACCTTCTTCAAGGTGCACTCAGTATGGACGAATTTTTCCGTGTCTCGAACTGCAAGACAACAAAAGAAATATGGGATACCCTGGTTCAAACTCATGAAGGAACGGCTGAAGTAAAAAGATCAAGGCTAAATACCTTGAGTCAAGAATATGAACTATTTCGAATGCAGCCCGGAGAATCCATTCTTGACTTACAAAAGAGATTTGTGCATTTGACAAATCACTTAAATGCTCTTGGTAAAACCTTGACAAATGATGAACTCAACTTAAAAATCCTTAGATCATTGACTAGGGAATGGCAACCAAAGGTAACGGCAATCTCGGAAAAGAAGAGTCTCTCCGCAATGACTTCCGCTACATTATTTGGCAAACTTCAAGAATACGAAACGGAACTCGGTAGACTTGAAAAACATGAAAATTTGGAGAAGAAATCCAAAGGCATTGCCTTGAAAGTTGATTCAAAGGAAAGTCAAGATAAAGATGCATCGGAGGAAGATGAAAACTTCTTGCTTCTTGTAAAAAGGTTAGGAAAATATTTTGGTCATAAAAATAATCTTCATAATGCTAACTTTGTCAAGAGGAAGAAATTTTATAATCATAAAGATAAAGAAGCCTCCACATCAACATAAGATGTCACATGTTATGAATGTGGAAAACAAGGTCACATAAAGCCGGATTGCCCAAAACTCTCCAAGAAAAATGGATTCAAAGGCAAAAAGGAGTTCAAGAACAAAAAGGCTTATGTTGCATGGGAAGAGAATGAGATAAGTTCTTCATCCGATTCGGAAAGCGAGGAATGTGCAAATCTAGCATTAATGGCTTCACATCACTACGACGATGAAGAAGAGGTTAGTAATGAATTTAATCTTTTTGATGATGATGTTCAAGATGTTATTGATGAACTCTTGAAAGAATGCAAAAGTTTATACAAAAAGGTGTCAAATAAAGAAAAAGAACTTCTAAGTTGTTTAGAAAAAATTGACACCATGACTAAAGATTTTGAACTTCAAAAACAGAATTTTATTAAAGAAAAAGAAAACTTTGCATGCTCCAAGTGTGAATCAAATGTCTTTCAAATTGTTCAATTGAAAAGAGTCATTGAAAGATATGAAAAAGGACAAATAGGATTGGAAGTATTACTAAGCCAACAACGTTATCCTAATGATAAAAGGGGTCTTGGTTATGTGAACTCTAAGAAACCAAGTAACAATCCCACTATTTTTGTAAAGGCTAGTAATAATTCCAATCCCAAGAAAGTAGAAAAGAAGCAAGTTGTTCATAATCATCAAAAGAAAAAGGCTAATGTATCAAAAAAGAAAACATTTCCTAAGAAGAAATCTTATCCTTCTAGATATAGAAGTAACTTTGAACCTACTTGTTTTTATTGTGGTATTAAAGGCCATACACCTAATGCTTGCTATGTTAGAAACTTTAGTATAGCAAGTGGGCATTATGTGTGGGTGAAAAAGGGAACTAACTATGAAGGACCCAAGGCAACTTGGGTACCTAACAAAGAATAATTTGTTTGTGTAGGTATGCTTGAAATCCACATCAAATGTTTGGTATCTTGATAGTGGATGTTCAAAGCATATGACAGGAGATGTACACCAATTTTCATATCTAGTACATAAAGCCAAAGGGTATGTCACCTATGGACACAACACCAAAGGAAAGATTCTTGGCGTTGGAATAGTTGGCACACCTCCATCCATTCAAATTGAGGATGTTCTCTATGTTGAAGGATTAAAGCACAATCTTCTTAGCATAAGTCAACTTTGCGATAGAGGGTTCAAGATCAAATTCAACAAAGATGAATGTCTCATTATGGATGAGGTAACCAATGAGGTAAAACTCAAAGGTATAAGAACTAACAATATTTTTATGATTACTTTAGATGATTTGTCTCTGAAGGTACAATGTCTTATGGTAAACAACAATGACGCTTGGTTATGGCATAAGAGGATCGCTCACATTCACATGGAGCACTTGAACAAATTGGTTAAGCATGACTTAGTTATTGGTCTACCAAAGATGAAGTTCATCAAAGACAAATTATGTAATGCATGCCAAAAGGGAAAACAGACCAAAACACCTTTCAAATCTAAGAATGTGGTGTCTACTACAAGGCCACTACAATTGTTACACATGGATCTCTTTGGTCCATCAAGAACAAAAAGCTTCGGAGGTAATGTATACGCCTTAGTCATTATTGATGATTTTTCTAGATACTCTTGGACTTTGTTTCTTATGCAGAAAAGTGATGCTTTTAAAGCTTTTAAGAAGTATGCTAAGCAAATCCAAAATGAAAAATCACTAAAGATTGTATCCATAAGAAGTGATCATGGTGGAGAATTCCAAAATGCTCAATTTGAAGAATTTTGTGAAGAACATGGTATCTCTCATAATTTTTCAGCACCTAGAACTCCACAACAAAATGGAGTAGTTGAAAGAAAGAATAGGTTTCTAGTGGAACTTGCAAGAACAATGCTTAGTGATGCAAATCTTCCTAAATATTTTTGGGCGGATGCGGTTAGTACGGCATGTTATGTTGGAAATTGAGTTATCATTAGACCTATAATAAAGAAGACTCCATATGAACTCTTCAAAGGAAGAAAGCCAAATATTGCTCACTTTCACATTTTTGGATGCAAGTGCTTTGTTCTTAATAATGACAAAGATAATCTTGGTAAGTTTGACGAGAAATCCGACGAAGGTATATTTCTTGGTTATTAGCTTTCTAGTAAAGCATATAGAATTTATAATAAAAGAACTTTAACTATTGAAGAATCTATGCATGTATCTTTTGATGAAACTAACCCCTCCAAGGAGGAAGTAGTTGTTTTTGATGATGATGATCCTATAGATTTACCCCCGGAAGATCTTTCATTTGATCAAATTAAGAAATCACCGGAAAATCAAGAAAACATTGTACAACAAGATTCAAACACCAATGATCTACCAAAATAATGGAGAACTCATAGAGACCATCCTATTGATAAAATTATTGGTGACATTAGCTAAGGAGTATCAACAAGATTGAATCTAAAATATGCTTGCTTAAACATGGCGTTTGTTTCTCAAATTGAACCTACCAAAGTTGATGAAGCCTTAGGAGATGATCAATGGATTATTGCTATGCAAGAAGAATTAAATCAATTCGAGAGAAATCAAGTTTGGGAACTTGTTCCTAGACCAAGTGGTAAACACATCATAGGTACCCGATGGGTGTTTAAAAACAAACTTGATGAGAATGGTCTAATTGTTTGAAACAAAGCAAGGTTGGTTGCCCAAGGTTACAATCAAGAGGAAGGAATCGACTTTGAAGAAACATTTGCTCCGGTTGCAAGGTTAGAAGTTATACGTCTTTTACTTGCTTATGCTTGTTCATTAAATTTTCAGCTTTTTCAAATGGACGTCAAAAGCGCATTCTTGAATGGATACATCAATGAAGAAGTCTATGTCAAACAACCCCCGGGATTTGAAGACTTCAAACATCCTTCACATGTCTTCAAGTTGAGAAAGGCTCTTTATGGCTTAAAGCAAGCACCAAGAGCATGGTATGATAGACTTAGCAATTTTTTGTGTGAAAAAGGTTTCGAAAAGGGTAAGGTTGATAAAACCTTGTTCATTAAGAAAATCTAAAGTAACACTTTATTGGTTCAAGTCTATGTTGATGATATCATTTTTGGATCGACTAACAAAGAAATGTGTGAGGAATTCTCATTGATGATGCAAGGAGAATTCGAGATGTCTATGATGGGAAAGATGAACTACTTTCTTGGACTACAAATCAAGCAACTAGAAGATGGAATCTTCATCAATCAATCTAAGTATTGCAAAGAATTATTGAAAAAGTTTGATATGGACAATTGTAAAGCCATGAATACTCCAATGGGCTCCGGTACATATGTTGATCAAGATGAATCCGGTACTCCAATTGATATTACAAAGTACAGAGGTATGATTGGTTCTTTATTGTACTTGACGGCAAGCCGTCCTGACATCATGTTTAGTGTTTGTCTTTGCACTCGCTTTCAAGAAAATCCAAAGGAATCACACCTCATGGCAGTTAAAAGGATCATGAAGTATCTTAAAGGAACAATCAATGTCGGCCTATGGTATCCAAAAGGTAGTACTTGCACTTTAATTGGTTATTCTGACGCGGATTATGCAGGTTGTAAAACTGATCGTAAAAGCACAAGTGGTACGTGTCACATTATTGGAAATGCATTAGTATCATGGGCTTGTAAAAAGCAAGCATGTGTTGCTCTTAGCACGGCCGAAGCAGAATACATAGCAGCGGGTAGTTGTTGTGCACAAATTCTTTGGCTCAAGCAACAAATCCGTGATTACGGACTTGATCTCGGATGCATTCTTCTTCGATGCGACAATACAAGTGCTATCAATATTACAAAGAATCCGGTCATGCATTCAAGAACCAAACATATAGATATTCGACATCATTTTCTCCGTGATCATGTACTTAAAGGAGATGTCGAAGTCACTTTTGTGGATACTCATAACCAACTCGCAGATATCTTCACTAAACCGCTTGCTCGAGAACCTTTCTTCAAAATCCAAAGAGAACTTGGTATTTTGGATGAAGGTGATATATAATGTTTCTCCTAAGATGCACGTCTTAATTTTTATATGTATTTATTTCACTCTTTTTCCCCATCCTTTTTGATGTTAACAAAGGGGGAGAAGAATATGCATGTATGTTGTTTTGTTTCAAAGAAATTGCAGGCCCAAATAAATATCAAACTCACTCCAAAATTCAAAGAATCATGGACTTAGGGGGAGCATACAATTTAGGGGGAGCCTTGCATTTGCTCAACATGTTTGCTATACAAAACAACATAAACATTTCAAAGAAATCGTTTTTTCAAGACTTGGTTGTCATCATCAAAAAGGGGGAGAATGTAATTGCAAGCTTCCCAAGTCATATTTAAATCATGTGTTTTGATGAAGACAACATGGACATCAACATTCAAAGGATATGCAAAAAGCTTATCAACATCAAATAAAAGTCTTGAAGATTATTGAAGATTATTGAAGAATTATTGAAGAATCATCAAATGTCAAATATGGTATAAATAATTCTTAAAATCTTGAATATAGATGTTCACAATATGCACTCATCAACATATACATATTCCATAACTTTAACATCAACAAAACTTTGTTTGAAATATCTTTCAAAAAGTATTTTTGAAATTAACCCTTTAGGAACCGATTCCTCCCTAACAGGGAACCGTGTTCCAGCATTTCTCAAAAAATATGTCCCTGGTTTTTGTACCAGGAACCGGGTTGTACCAATAGGGGAACCGGTTCCTGCGTGATATTTTTGAATTCCAACTTATAAAGTTCACTAAGAACCGGGTTCTGTCAGTGTCGGAACCGGTTCCTAGCGAACCAATGCAGCTTTTACTTTGTTTTTTGAACATTTTTCAAGTGGTATCTTTTCATGAATGCATTGCAACTTTTCATATGAATTGGCATGAATGAAGAGGTTCTTATGACATTATAAAATGCAGACTTTTCTTATTTCAAAAAACAATGCTTCAATTTTCAAAACAACAAAAAACCTTCTTCATATTAACAATTTTCTCATTCATTCATTTTTGCACATAAACTTTCATGTGTTCATAATTTTGTGAAACTTGCCATATACACTTTCATTATCATTACAAGTTTCATTCATACATTGTGAACATTTATATACATTGTTGAGAATTGTTTTTATCTTGAAGAAGAAGATCAATTGAAGATTGATAAAGCTCTCCATATACTTCAAAATTAATCATTGTATTACTTAAAGGTTTTTCCTTACTATCCAGGATTGTTGGAAGTAAGTGTTGTGATTTGAAGAGGATTGTTCTTCATTCACATTAGTGTTTGTTTGGTCTTAAATGTGTTAAGAACCTTTGATCACCCTATAGGTTAGATAGTAAGCATAGGCTGTACAATCATTCTAACTATAGTGAAATCTCTTTCGTGTTGGAAAGGGGACTGGAGTACTCTCGGATTGTGAGGGGAACCAGGATATATCACCGTGTTCTTTACTTTTCCGCATTTATCACTTTTATCACCATAATCAAGAAAAGATAAAGATATAAACAAAACCTCCAAACACTTAACCAAAATTACTACCAAGCATTCTCATAAAACCGAATAAATTTTTATAAGACCTAATTCACCCCCCCCCCCCTCTTAGGCACTCTGAGACTTACAATCCTAAGGTTTTGTATTTTTGTGTTTATAGTTTTGTGTATTCTTAGAATTTTTTGCAGGGGTTCAAGACTTTTTTCTCAAGTTTTTCTTCACCACTTTCACAAATATTTTTTTCAATGGCTAATAGTGTTCTATTTATAGGCAAGGTTTTGTAGTTTGGAGATGTCAAGTGGCGCCAACACCATATGCTAGATGCTGACTTACTCATGAAGTAAGCTTAAACAAGCTTGGTTCAATTCACCAAGTGGGATGATTAGCAGCGCCTAAGCTGGATTCGTCAGCATGAATTAAGGAAAAGTAGAAGCAGCGCATGGGCCTAGCATACTTTTGCACAAAAGTTTGTCTTCCCAAGACAGTAGGGGTACACGCGGGGGAAATCCTTTGGATAACAACTCATAAGTGGTTATGAGAATTAAATGATTATGAGATTTATCAAATCAGAAATCCTGCCATGTGAAACTCTGCATCCTTGCTTGACTCTAGATTAGAAGTTCTGCTTCAGCGTAGCATCTCATCTTTTGATCCTCTCATCTTCTGACTCCAGCATGTTCTGAAGGAACTTTCAGACTTTCTAGAAAGCTTGCAGCACACTTAGTAACCTTCTTTGATTTAACCTGGCAAACTCTAACTGAACCTTTTGTGAAAACTGGTCCAGAAGTTCTGACCAAACTCTGTCTTGAGAATATCCAGAATTTGCTGAGTGTGAACACTGGCCCAGAAGTTCTGAAATTGTCATATTTCTTAAACACTTAGAAAAATTTCTAAATATTTAGAATTTGACTTTTCCAAAGTAAAATTTGACTTTTGAAATTCTTGATGAAACAAACTTCATATTCCAACATTTCTTGATGAAATATGATTTTTTTTTAGATTTGATTTTGATCTAAAAGTCAAAGTTAGACATCTCAGTGTGCAAATGACCATTTTGCCCTTGTGAATGGTTTGCTTGGAAAAATTAATAATTCAAGGCTTGGAATTGGATGAGATAAAACTTGAGGATCCGGGGTGATTCCTTGAGAAATGAGAGGGAAAAATTTGGGGTACAACACACCCGAATCAACATGACTTTGTCCCAAGTTTTGCCACATCTTTTGAAGTCCAATCTGGTGACCCTAAAGGAAGCTCCCAAGAACCCCAATAGTTCCTCTCCTCGCTACAACCTGAATGCTTGATGTTCCTATCATTCTGAAAGCCAGAGGCATGATACAAACGATTGTTGGTCCTTGAAGAATAAGGTACAAGAGCTTATCAAGGCGAAAGAGATTGAGTTTGATCTCCCAGAAACACCTAATGTAATAACGACGCCAATGCCCAAACACGGTCAAGGTGTCAATGTTGTTGATGATGATTGTTTTGTTTCCTCCGTGAATGATTTGACTACTCCTCTTTTGACTATTAAAAAAAATCTCTTGCAAGCCAGTCTATTTTTAGGTTGTGATGAAAGTTGTCAATTATGTATGTCTCTACCAAATTTCTATTTGTTACTGAAGATGGGCGTCCAACGCCTAATGGCTAACAAAGAAATCTTGTTTGAAAAAGTTCCTCTTATCAGAAATTCTTGTGAAGATATTTCAATAATCACCATCTCCGATAATCCTCCCAGGGTCTCCACCAAAAGACCTGTCAGGATTACATCTGTTCTAAAGTCTGCTCCTCCAATCATCACCATGTCGGGGCCAATTTCATATTCTTAGGATAAAGCTATTCCCTGGAACTATGGGGCTGACATCTATTATCTTGGCGTCGGGCAAAATCTATTGGCTATCAAAGACAAAGTTGCGAAAGACATTGATCCTGACATCGTCAATATCATTGGGACCAGTAAGATAACAAGAAGTTGAAGAGTCTTATCACCCAAGATCTCTCCAAAGACCATTGCTACTCCTGTAATTATTCCCGCTATCGCTCCTACCAGCATTCCCAGTGATACTCCTGTTGACAATCCTATTGTTATCCTTGCTGCCAAGACAAAGGGAAAGGAGGTATTATCTGAGCCTGTCCAGAAGAAGACACACCCAGAGGTCATTATTGAAGCTTCTAGCAAAGAGATGGAAGAGATACTAAAGATAATCAAGAAAAGTGACTATAAGGTCGTGGAACAATTGGGGCAGACCCCCTCGAAAATATCAATGCTGGCCTTACTTTTGTGTTCTGAGGCTCATGCCAAGGCCTTGGTAAAAATTTTAAAGACCGCCCACGTGCCCCAAGAGACTTCAATTGATCAATTTGAGAATTGTGTGGCCAGTCTAACTGCTGATAATGGATTGGGCTTTTCTGATGCCGATTTAACTCCCAAAGGAAGGAAACACAATGATGCCTTATACGTTTCCATTGAGTGCAGGGGCACTATGTTAGCCCATGTTCTGGTGGATATGGGTTCATCGCTGAACGTCTTTCCCAAAAATGCTCTTGACCGGCTAGATTGCGAATGACTCACTTTAAAGCCTAGCAACATTGTGGTGAGGGCCTTTGATGGTTCTAAAAGGACAGTGCACAGAGAAGTTGACATCCCTATAAAAATTGGAACTCAGACTTTTAATTCAACTTTCTATGTGATGGATATCCGCCCTTCCTACTCCTGTCTATTGGGCCGACCCTGGATTCATGGCGCTGGAGCCGTCACTTCTACCTTACATCAAATGTTGAAGTACCCAATCAAGGGAAAGATCATCACTGTCCATGGGGAGGAGGAATACATGGTTAGCCACCTGAATTATTTCAGCTACGTGGAAATTAATGGTGAGTTCATTGGAACCCCATGTTAGAACTTTAAGGAGGTCCCACAAACAGTTGCGGAAGCCAAGACTACTACCAATACTCCGAAGGTTACCAGACCGCCATTGAAAATGGCATCTCTGAAGGATGCTAGGGCAATAGTTGAGGAGGGTGGATGCACCATCTGGGGTCAACTTCCGGATATTCCCTACAAGTCCAACAAATTTAGTTTGGGTTTTACTTCAGAGGCCCAAAGAGCTATTTGACAAACTTGCACCGGGGGGCCGCCTTTACGTATCAACAATCAGGGAGTCAGTGTAGTGGAAGACAGTGATGGCAGTTGTGACATGGACGAGTGGATTTCCCAACCAGCAGCGGAGGACTCAACAATTAGGAAGCCAAATAATTTGTCCTTATTACTTTTATTCAAGAGTAATTATCTTTTATTTTTCTTGTCATACTTGTAATAATTAAACAATTTAAGACTTTAAAACCATGTGTCTTACCCGAGGAACAATGGTCCATTTGTGAGGGTTGTCACTTCATTTTCATATGTCATCAATAAATCATGTACGTTTTTTGCATGAAAATGTTACTCTCTTTGTTCTTCTTTTTCTACCTTTTCTTTTTTTATCAAAGATAGTTATACTCTTACACACACTCTCATATCAAAATGCAGATCCACATCCACTCAGGATCCCATGGGTAACGATTCTGCTATGGCTTATTGTGACTTTGAAAATCCAATCTACCAAGCCGAAGATGAAGGTGAGGAAGATTGTGAGGTACCAGGGGAACTAGCCAAGTTATTATAACAGGAAGAAAGGACCATACAACCCCACAAAGAGCTGATTGAGACAGTTAACTTAGGTACCGAAGAAGACAAGAAAGAAGTCAAGGTAGGTGCCAACTTGGAGCCTAGTGTCAAGAAATGCTTAACTCAGTTACTAGATGACTATGTTGAGGTATTTGCCTAGTGATACAAAGACATGCCAGGACTCGACACTGATATCCTGGTCCATCGTCTACCGACCAAAAAAGACTTCCCTCAGGTAAAACAGAAGGTCCGCTGCATGAGGCCTGAAATGTTAAAAAAAATCAAGACTGAAGTCATGAAACAGTTTAACTCCGGTTTCTTAGATTTCACCTCCTATCCATAATGGGTCGCCAATGTTGTTCCAGTGCCTAAAAAAGACAGTAAGGTACGTATGTGTGTGGATTACAGAGACTTGAATAGGGCAAGCCCCAAGGATGACTTCCTGCTTCCTCACATTGATATTATGGTTGACAACCCCGCATAACATAAAGTATTTTCTTTCATGGATGGTTTCTTCGGATACAAACAGATCAAAATGGCAACTGAGGACATGGAGAAAACGACCTTCGTCACACAGTGGGGCACGTTCTGTTACAAAGTTATGCCATTCGGGTTGAAGAACGCTAGGGCAACCTATCAGTGTGCCATGGTAGCTTTGTTTCACGACATGATCCATCAAGAGATAGAGGTCTACGTGGATGACATGATATCCAGATCTCAAACTGAAGAGGAACACCTAGACCATCTACAGAAACTGTTTGAAAGACTGAAGAGATACAAACTAAGGCTGAATCTGAATAAATGCACTTTTGGAGTGAGGTCCAGTAAACTCTTAGGCTTTGTTGTTAGCAGCAAAGGTATCAAAGTGGACCCTGCAAAGGTAAAAGCAATACAAGAAATGCTTGTGCCTTGCACTGAGAAGGAAATTAGGGGATTCTTAGGACAGCTAAACTACATCGCCCGGTTCATTTCCCATCTAACCTCTACTTGTGAACAAATCTTCAAATTACTGAAGACGGATCAAGTGGTGGAATGAAACGACAACTGCCAGGATGCCTTTGATAAGATCAAAGAGTACCTTCAAGATCCTCCCATTTTGATGTCGCCAGTTGAGGGAAGACCTCTGATCATGTATCTAACAGTCTTGGAAAATTCAATGGGGTGTGTGCTGGGGCAGCATGACGAGTCTAGCCGAAAAGAGCATGCAATATACTACCTGAGAAAAAAGTTTACCGACTGTGAAACCAGATATTCACTGCTCGAGAAAACTTGTTATGCTCTGGCATGGGCTGCTCGGCGGCTAGGAAAGTATATGTTGACTCACACTACCTTATTGATATCTAAGATGGATCCAATTAAATACATATTTGAGAAGCCCACCTTCTCTGGAAGAATAGAAAGATGGCAGATGGTCTTGAATGAATACGACATTCAATACACTACCCATAAAGCAATAAAGGGAAGTGTGATAGCCGATCACCTTGCTCATCAGGCTGTGGATGAATATCAATCCATGAATTTTTAATTCCCGGACGAAGACATCATGGTGGTAAATAATTGTGAAGAACTCAAACCATATGACGGACCTGAACAAGGATCCCGATGGACCTTGGTTTTTGATGGAGCTTCCAACGCACTCGGCAACGACATAGGCGCTATGATCATATCCCCTGAAGGCTGCCATACTCCCTTCACCGCTAGGTCGTGTTTCAATTATACCAATAATATGGCGAAATATGAAGTGTGTATTATGGGTCTCAAAGCTGTCATAAATTTGGGAATCAAGTCCTTAAGTGTATTTGGATATTCATCCTTAGTCATCAGTCAAATCAAAGAAGAATGGGATACGAAGCATCCTAATCTCATCCCCTACAAAGAACATGTGTTGGCATTAATCCCACATTTTGAGGAAATTACCTTTGAGCATTTTCCACGAGAGGAAAATCAACTAGCGGACTCGCTAGCCACTATGTCATCCATGTTCTAAATCAATTGGGATAATGAGGCTCCTCTGATCACCATCGAGAGAATGGATGAACCAACTTACTGTCATGAGATTGACACTGAAGAAGTAGTGGACAAGCCTTGGTTCCATGAAATTAAGAGATATCTCGAGTCCCAAGATTATCCGAAAGGAGCTTCAGTCAACGACAAGAAATTCTTAAGAAGATTCTCTTCTAAGTTCTTCCTTAGTAACAGAGTTCTCTATAAGCACAACCACGACTCTACTTTACTTTGGTGCGTAGACAAGAGTGAGGCGTACAAGATCATGGCTGATTTACATAAAGGCACCTTTGGCACCTATTCTAGTGGACACACGATGGCTAAAAAGATTCTAAGGGAAGGATACTACTAGTCCACCATGGAAGCAGATTGTCATCAGCATTCACGAACCTGTCCCAAGTGTTAGATCTATGCTGACAAGGTACACGTGCCTCCAGTTCCTCTAAATGTCCTGACTAATCCTTGGTCATTTGCAATATGGGGCATTGACATGATTGGAGAAATCAAACCTACAACTTCTAATGGACACCGCTTCATCTTGGTTGCAATTGATTACTTCACGAAGTGGGTCGAGGCAGCTTCATTCACTTCTGTTACCAAGAACATTGTGGCCCGCTTCATTAAAAATAATCTTATATGTCGGTATGATATCTCAGATAAAATCATTAAATATAATGGTACCAATCTTAACAATACTATGATCATTGCACTATGCGCGCAATTCAAGATCCAGCATCATAACTCTTCTCCCTACCGGCCGAAGATGAATGGCATTGTGGAAGCCGTTAATAAAAACATCAAGAAGATCATATAAAAGATGATAGTGACCTACAAGGACTAGCATGAGATGTTACCATTTGCTCTTCACAGTTACCGTACCACGATGCGTACATCAACAAGGGCAACACCTTTCTCTTTGGTATACGGAATGGAAGTTGTCTTACCAATTGAAGTCCAAATACCTTCTCCGAGAATCATAAAGGATGCAGGGTTGAATGAAGATGAATGGATTCAAACTCGACTTGACCAGTTGAACTTGATCGATGAGAAGAGGCTTACAACTGTCTGCCATGGTCAGATGTACCAAAAACGTATGATTAAGGCTTTTAACAAGAAATTCATGCGTCAGGTATATCAGGTTGGTGACTTGGTAATCAAACGTATCATATTGCCACAAGGTGATCCCAGGGGCAAATGGACTCCTACATACGAAGGACCATTTGTGATAAAAAAATGTATTTTCTGGTGGGGCAATGATCTTAGCCACTATGGACGGCGATGACCTTCGGCATCATGTAAACGCGGACATAGTTAAAAGATACTACGAATGAAAAAGACCCTCTAAGTCGACTTCCCTAGGAAAAAATTAGGGATAAATGCAAAAGAAATTGTACACCCGACAAGCTGAAAACTTGAAAAGGCGGCTTGGGAAAAAAAGGGTATCCCGGTGGACTGAAAACCCGAAAGGGAGGTCCAGGAAAAATTTAGGGATTTCAAGTGTATGACTATGTCCTGTTCGATCACCTTACAGTTGCTCTCCGATATCAATCGTCAAACTTGAATGGTTCTAATCAATCCTTTCAGCTTCGGACAAAGCAACAAGTGGATAAGACGCTCAGAGACATGAAGGCTATAGCAGAATGAGAACCCCATGGGATTATTTTACATAGATGTCTTTTCTTTGTATCAATTTTTCATTTTTTTACAATGACATTCTCTTACTAGGATGTTCGTCTCTTTGTACAAAAATACTTATTCAAGTTAATACAAAGATATTGCTTTAAAAGTGCAAAACTATCTGTTTTTCTTTTACTGTTCCTGTTTAGTTTGCAAAAAACATCCAATGTTTATTTTTGAACATATGCATTTGAATGTAATTACTAATTATAAATGAACGCATAAAAAAGAAAAACTAAACAGGAAGACAATTACTAATGGCTTTAAGAAATAGGACAATGTCTATGGGCCATTCCGTAAAATCCCCGCAGATACTTTCTATAAACAGAGAAGAAGCAAGAACATCCTGCTACGGGATCATTATCATATCTCCAGCATGCAGCCTAATGGTATCTTTTTCCTGTATATCCTCGACGGAGAAAAACTTCCAGTTAATATTCCAAGGGCTCCCCAGTGAAAGTCACCCAGCTGCTCAAGAATTCCCCAGTAGGATTTCACCAAGTCCACAAGCAATGCATGGCGTTTCACTCCCCCAAAAGAGTTTACTTCTCTAAATAACGAAAACCCATCTATCAATACATGAAGGCTTACACTCCACATTCCCAACAGCAATCATGGATTTATTTTCTCCAATCTAAACAGCACTGCAGTAGAACAACTAATATGTGCATACATCGCATCCATACATCATAAACATCGACAACACAAATGCATATATAACAATCTCATTTATTTTGAGAAACATCATTACACCATGCATTTCATACACCATGACATTACTCTTTACCTTTTCAGGAGAGATCAATCAACAGAAAATTATCATCAACAAATTCCTGACAAGACATGACAACTATTTGTGGATAAATCAATTACAGATCAATTCCCGAGAAAGGACTGTTTGACTACCTACATGACAAATACTTCCTTCAGACCTCTACTGGTTTAGTTTAAATCTCTCAACAGTTTATCCTGATTCTTTCCTACATACATCTTTCTCTGGTTCAGATAAATTGCTCCAAGATTTATTTTGATTCATTCCGGTTAAAGAGCATTCAAGACCTCTGTTGGTTCAGTTTAAATCTATCAATGGTTTATCCTGATTCTTTTCCCAGTAGACACTTTCTCTGGTTCAGATAAGTCTCTCTAAGATTTGTTCTTATTCTTTCCAGACCTCTGTTGGTTCAGTTTAAATCTCTCAATGGTTTATCCTGATTCTTTCCTGTAGACATCTTCTCTGGTTCAGATAAGTGGCTCCAAGATTTATTCTGATTCTTTTCCAGACCTCGGCTGGTTCAGTTTAAATCTCTCAACGGTTTATCCTGATTATTTCCCCATTAGACACTTTCTCTGATTTAGATAAGTCGCTCCAAGATTTATTCTGATTCTTTTGCAGACCTCTGCTGGTTTAGTTTAAATCTCTCAACGGTTTATCCTGATTCTTTCCCCAGTAGACACTTTCTCTGGTTCAGATAAGTCGCTCCAAGATTTATTCTGATTCTTTTCCAGACCTCTACTAGTTCAGTTTAAATCTCTCAACGGTTTATCCTGATTCTTTTCCCATTAGACACTTTCTTTGGTTCAGATAAGTCGCTCCAAGATTTATTCTGATTCTTTTCCAAACCTTTACTGGTTCAGTTTAAATCTCTCAATGATTTATCCTAATTCTTTCCCGAGTAGACACTTTCTCTGGTTCAGATAAGTTGCTCTAAGATTTATTCTGATCCTTTTCCATACATCTGCTGGTTCAGTTTAAATCTCTCAACGGTTTATCCTGATTCTTTCCCCAATAGACACTTTCTCTGGTTCAGATAAGTCTCTCCAAGATTTATTCTGATTCTTTTCCAGACCTCTGCTGGTTTAGTTTAAATGTCTCAATGGTTTATCCTGATTCTTTCCCCAGTAGACACTTTCTTTGGTTCAGATAAGTCGCTCTAAGATTTATTTTGATTCTTTTCCAGACCTCTGCTGGTTCAGTTTAATCTCTCAACGGTTTATCCTGATTCTTTCCCCAGTAGACACCTTCTCTGGTTCAGATAGATCTCTTTAAAGATTTATCCTGATTCTTTCCAGTTAAAGATTATTCAAGACTTCTGCTAGATTCAGTTTTAAATCGACCAAAGGTTTTTCTGATTCCTCCCCCAATTGAAGTCAAACATAGACTTAGTCTAATTTCTGTCAATAATCACCTTTGGATGACGTCTATAAGCCCATCTCCGCCAAATCTCCATCATTTCTCCAAATGGTATCTTTAAGCCTATTCCTTACACCTAAACCTCAAAATCATCAGAGTGCAAATTTCTGGGCACTCTAGTGTTCAATAATCTCCCACCTTCAAGTCACGAATGGCAGATTCGCCAATCTAACTCTTCAGGTTTAAGAAGATTGAACAGGGGAAGCTATTGTACCCCAAAATTTGCCCTCTCATTTCCCAAGCGATCATCCTGGACCCTCAGGATTGCTTCTGTCAAGTTTCAAGTCCCGGATTACAATTTTCCAAGAAAGCCATTCACAAGGGCAAAATGGTCAAATGTATACTGAAAAGTCAAACTTTGACTTTTTGATCAAAATCAAGTTTCAAAAATCATATTTCATCAAGACATGAAATTGGTTCATCAAGAAATCAAAATTCAGAAATTACTTTGAAAAATATCAAATTTCTTAACACTTAGAAAAAAATTTAAGTACTAAGAAAATATGATAATTTCAGAACTTCTGGCCCAGTTTTCACACAAGTGTAGTCAGAATTTGCAAAAATGATTCAGAACATGACTCTTCAATCAGAACATATGGAAACGGTGTTCTTCGACCAGAACATGACTCTTCAGCATATGGAGACTATGTTTTACGCTTCGATTAGAACATCACCCTTCGAATCTCATTCTAGTATTCTTCGATTAGAACATCACCAAGCCCCAAAACCTTGTTTGAACAGTCTGTTGCACTGCTATGGCACAGTCCTGCATCCAGCTGCCACAACAATCCAAATTGATGTTGATCCAGTCCACGCATGCATTTTTCTCAAACCCCATATTTACACCAAATTAGCACATAAAAGTTGTGTTTAAAAAGCAATGGAACAGTATGCCAAAAAGGTTCAAATTCCATTTGTTTTCATCCCCAAAAATCACAACAAACTCATCTATAAATAATTTGTTCCACCACACATCTAAGGGGCTGGTGTGATACGGTGGGAGAACTGACTGTGGTTTTGTGTTTGTTTTCGCAAATGTTTCGGTTGAGCAAGAGTCGCCACCGACTTTTTATTTTATCCTAAGGAAAGGTTTAAAAAGCACAGCAAAAACCTTTGATATTTTTCTTGGGTTCGGGGAGTAGATTATAGAAAGGGAAGGTATTAGCACCCTTTCTATCCATGGTTATCCATGGGCTCTTAGTTTACTTGCTTAGATCACTTGCCTTTTGTTTTCAATTGTTTGAAATGGTGCTTATGTGTGTGGGTTTGAAAATGTTTTGAAAAGATACCAATGTGGTGGCAACCTTTGTAATGATCCATGTTGGGATGTATACAAAGGTGTATGTCTTTTGAAAAAAAGTTTTCATTTGTTTTTTTGAAAGTTGTTTTGAAAGTGTTGTGAGGTGTGGTTTTAGAAAAATAGGCAAGTGTTTTGTTTTTACAAGTTTGATTCAAGTAACTAAGAGGTTATCTACTCCTAAATTTCTCAAAGTTTATTGCTATGTTTTAACCCTTTTAATAAGTTTGTTCCACCATTGTATTTGGTGGACAATCTCATGTTAGGATGTGAAAGGGACGGGCGCGGGTCGTCGTTTAGACCATAATTGCAATAGTGCTAAGTATCCTTGGGCAATTTTTCCTTTGAAAAGAACTTTGATCATTTTAGGCAACTTTCGAAAGCGTCCTCGAGGGACTATGATCATTTGATTTTTTGCTTTGCCCAAAGAGACCTAACATGCAATATGGCCTAATTTTGAAAGGCAACAAGTGGATGTAACCCTAGGGGTGTTAGTGTGCGAGTGTGTTTTATTGCATACAAGAGTTTTTTCTTTGAATTAGGTTTTTCTATTTCATTGATTTTATCTTGCCATACATGTCCTAATTACTAGTAATAAGAAGCGGAAATATAAAATCCTACGCTATTACAACAATTAGGGGAGGGGGATACACATTTGTACATGGGGGGTTCAACGAGAAAAATAGACAAAAAAGAAAATAGCAAAAAACAAGATATATAGAGAGAGAGGGAGCCCGCGCGCTGCTGGGAGGTCATCAGAAGTTCTGACTCAAATCCGCTGCCAGATGATCAACCTCTTGGTTAAACTGTATGAGTCAGAACTTCTGACTCTGGCACCTGCAAAATAGAACCTTGTTAGTGGGGAAATCAGAAGTTCTGATTCCCCTGCGCTGCAAGACAGAAGTTTGTTAGTGGAGAAACCAGAAGTTCTGATTCTGCTAAAAAAGCAATAACTCTCAGAGGTTCTGATATCATTGACAGCAAAGCAGGCTTCAGATGTGCTAACGTCAAAGTCAGCACTTGGCTTTTCCCTGTACTAATCAGAACATCTGCAATTCTGTTGTTACTCCACAAAACAAGAAACATATTTGGAACAGATCCAGCAAATACAAAAATGTTTCAGAGGTCAGAACCACCAAAGTCACAGGCAAGTCCTATACTGGCTCAGAACATTCTGAGGTATGAAAATCCTCATAACATAAACAGCAATAACATGATATTTACATTATGTTTATTTGAGTATGCACAGCTGATGATGCTTAATAGCGTGATGAGGGTCAGCAGGTGCTTACCTGACTGTTGGAAAAGTTGGTGGGTGGAAGTTAGCTTTTGGCTCTGGTAGTGTTCTGGACAGATTTTCTTTGAAAGGGCTGGTAAAGGCGTATACGTATGTAGGGTCAGAAGTTTGGAAAGGGTGTTTTTGGTTCACAGAAAAAACTGGATATTTGATGAAGTTTGAAGGTGAGAAACTCAAAGTTATGAAACAAAACTGGAGATTTTGGCAGAGTTTCAGAATGCTATGTTGCTAAGAGTTCTGTTTCTTACTTAGCAATTTCTGTTTCTTTTCTTGAACCCCTTTTGCAGTGGTGAAGACTCTCTATTTATAGGCAAAGTTCTTGTGGATGCCTTGAACATTAAAGCGCCAACAGAGTTTGAATTTGTTCTTTGACAGAAATTCCTGGGAAGTTGTGATAACAGATAGCTTTCAGCCTAGGCTGCAGCAGCAGGCGTAGATTGGGGAGAAGTAACCTCTGAAGTGGGCGGTGGCGCGTAGACCCATGCCAGAATCTGCACAAAAGCGTTTTCCAAGCCACACGTGAATGTTCAGGAGTGGTTGGAAGCATTAATGGGCATTAAATGGTGATAAGACCTATCAACATCAATATTCTGGTAATGGAAACCAATGTTAAATCAGCAGCGTAAACCATGCTCTGGCCTTGGCTTCCTGTTGTCTTCGTAAGCTCTGGAGATTCTCCTAGTTTTCTGGTATGTTCCTTGGATTTACTTCTGGACCTCCTGGGCTTAGAGATTCTGTATCAGTGTAACACCCACTCTTCTGATCTTTCATCTTCTGATTTCAACCTGTTCTGAAGGAGCCTTCAGACTTCCCTGCTTCTCTTGCATTCCTTTAGCAAATTCTGACTGAGCTTGTGTAACTGCTGAAGGGGCATGTTCTGTTTGAGGCTTACATACTGAACCACGTTTACAACTTCTGATTGAACTGATGTAGCTGCTGAAAAGCCAACTTCTGACCACGCTGAGCCAAGCTTGCAACTTCTGACCGTTTTTATCTGGAATGGGTCCAGAAGTTCTGAAGCGCTGATTTTTTTCTTAAACACTCATTTTAGATAAACGTTCTAAGTACTTAGAATTTGATTTTTCTTAAGATAAAAGTGTTGTTTTTGGAGTTCGTGAGATCATCTTGCTCTTGTAAGTGGCTTGCTTGGGCAAAAGGATAACTCAGGACTTGGATTTGTTTCAGAGGGACCTTGAAAATCCAAGATGGTTTCCTGAAGAAAGGGAGGGCAAATTTTGGGGTACAACAGTTGCCCCTGTTCAATCTTCTTGAACCTGAAGAGTTAGATTGGCAAGTTTTCCTTTCGTGACTCGAGGGTAAAAGGAGATTGGACACTAGAGTGCCCGGAAATTTGCACTCGCATGTTGGAGTATTAACATTGTGACGTCGGGAATGGGCTTATAGATTCCATTTGGATAGGTGGTGGATAGGGAGATGGGCTTATAGATGCCATCTGGAGATGCGACAGAACCTTGTCGGGAATGGGCTTATAGATGCCATTTGGAAGTGATGATCGCACAAGAGATTCCTTAGCGAGAACTTTGTGTATTTGAGAAAGGCAGATGTTTTCTTGGCTTGTTATAGGTGTTTGATCTTCAACCTCTTTATGCAGATATGCCCTGGCTGGATACAGGTATCGAATCTACAATCGGTTGCTCACAGATGTGCCCTGGCTGGATACAGGAGTCGAATCCGGAAATAGTCGTCAATAGATATGCCCTGGCTGGATACAGGAATCGAATCTTCGAACTCTTCAGACGTGCCCTGGCTAGATACAGGAATCGAGTCTGGAAATGTGGTCAACAGATATGCCCTGGCTGGATACAGGAATCGAATCTGGAAATGTTGTAGTTGATAGATGTGCCCTGGCTGGATACAGGAATCGAATCTTCGAACTCTTCAGACGTGCCCTGGCTAGATACAAGAATCGAGTCTGGAAACTGATCACTCTCAGATATGCCCTGGCTAGATACAGGTATCGAATCTGGAATTGTGACAGTTGAAGGTAGTTGTCTTTGGGATTGTCTTTTTCCCTGAAAAGGCAAAACATAAGTTGTATGCAATGTCATGATGTATGATATGCATGATGTTTTAACACGAGACAGTGTTGTATGCACTTTATCATGTATGTAAGCAGGATGTATGAAAACGTGAAATGTTTATGAATGTATTTTCGTCTTAGGAAAATAAACCCTTGATGATCGGTCGGAGAATTTTTCTGTGGAAGAGATATTTTGCTGAAGTTTTTGATGAGAGGCCTGCTGAGGACTTCAATGACGGATTCCGCTGGGGATAATGATGATAAACTCCGCTGGGGATACCAAAGATAAACTCCGCTGGGTATTGAAAGAACTTTGTTGAGGGCGATCCTCCGTGGCAATTAGCTGAGGACAACCCAGTTATAAGCCCTTGTGAGGAATATCTCTGAATAAAGCTCGGAAAAGACGTCTGTATTCTGCAGGGAACAAACTTCCAGAATCTACTGGGGATAAGCTTTAAGACCTGCCGGGGGGTGTTGTGCCTTTTTAGGACTTATGGGAGACCAACTCCGCTTGGGGAAAGCATTGCTGAATCTTGTCTTACTCTGCGGGGAGTTGAGATGATTTGGTCACATTCTTCAGTCGAATTACCTTGGTACCTTGGCGGACAAAGCAACCAGACTGCATCAAACAACTTCATATTGCCCCTGCTTCTGATGTCACTGTAATTAATCTTTTGTTTCATATGCAAATATTTATGAATCAGCAATTTAATGTCAAATGCATATATCAAAAATGAACATTGGACGTTCTTCGCAAGACAAGAAAGAAAAAGGAAAAACGATGGCAATTTGTATGGACAAGTGAATTTGTATTGATTTGAATTTTGCCTGTGAATAGGCGTTTTCGTACAAGAGGCTGACATCCTAGTAAGAGGACGCCGCCGAATAACACAGAATTTACAATTTTGAAAACAAAATAGCTATGTGAACAATCCCACTGGGTTCCAACTCTGCTATCGCCTTTATGTCCCCGAGCGTCTCATCACTTTGCTGCTTGGTTGAGGATGAAGCTGATTGATCGATGCCTAGATCTGAGCCGGATAGTTGATGCCGAATTCCGGATGCGAAGTGATCCAATGAGACATAGTGTTACGCTTTATCCCTAACTTTTGCCTGGACCGCCCTTTCAGGTTTTCAGTCCACCGGGATACCCATTTTTGCCCAAGCCGCCTTTTCAGGTTTTCGACTTGCCGGGTGTACAGATTTTTTCATTTCATCCCTTATTTTTGCCCGAACCCTTTTGGTTCGCCGGGAAGCCCTTATTTTTGCCTAGGTATGTCAACCTAGCGGGTCTTTTATTCATGCGTAGTATCTTTTCACTATGTCTGCATTGGCGGGGTGAGGAAGGTCGTCACCATCCATGGTGGTTAGGATCATGGCTCCTCCTGAGAACACATGTTTAACCAAAAATGGCCCTTCGTAAGTAGGGGTCCATTTTCCCCGGGGATAACTTTGAGGAAGGATGATGCGTTTGATTACCAAGTCCCCAACTTGATACTCTTGTGGTCTGACTTTCTTGTTAAATGCCCTGATCATTCGTTTTTGATACGTCTGACCATGACAGATAGCGGTGAGTCTCTTTTCGTCAATCAGGTTTAATTGGTCAAGTCAAGTCTGGATCCAGTCATCTTCATTCAAGTCTGCATCCTTCATTATCCGGAGAGAGGGTATCTGGACATCAATTGGCAGGACTGCCTCCATGCCATAGACCAAGGAGAAAGGAGTTGCCCCGGTTGACGTCCTTGCTTAGGTACGGTACCCATGAAGAGCAAATGGTAACATTTCGTGCCAATCCTTATAGGTTACTGTCATCTTCTGCACAATTTTCTTGATATTTTTATTAGCCGCCTCTACAGCCCCATTCATCTTCAGTCGATAGGGAGAAGAATTGTGGTGCTGTATCTTGAATTGTTCACAGAGTTCGGTGATCATTTTGTTATTGAGATTGGTACCATTGTCCGTAATGATTCTTTCCGGGACGCCGTACCGACATATCAGATTATGCCGGATGAAACGTGCCACGACGCTCTTGGTTACTGTGGCGTAGGAAGCTGTCTCAACCCACTTCGTGAAGTAATCGATCGCTACCAAGATGAAGCGATGCCCGTTGGATGCCGTCGGTCGGATCTCACCGATCATATCAATGCCCCATATTGCAAAAGGCCAAGGTGCCGTCAGGACGTTCAGAGGAACTGGAGGGATATGCACCTTGTCAGCATAGATCTGGCATTTATGACAAGTTCGAGAATGTTGGTAACAATCGGCTTCCATTGTGGACCAGAAATATCCTGCTCGAAGGATTTTCTTTGCCATGGTGTGTCCACTGGAATGAGTTTCGAATGTACCTTCATGCAGCTCTATCATGATTTTCTCTGCTTCAGCCTTATCCACACAACGTAGTAGAGTTGAATCATGATTCCGTTTGTAGAGGATGTCGTTGCTGAGGAAGAATTTTGCCGCAAACCTCCTTATGAACTTCTTGTCATTGATAGATGCACCTTCAGGGTATTCCTGAGCTTCCAAATACCTCTTCACCTCATGATACCAGGGTTTTTCAGTCACCTTCTCGGCCTCGAGATTGCAGCAGTATGCCGGTTCGTCCAACTTCCAGATAATGATCCGGGGAGCCTCATTGTCCCATTTAGCTTTAAACATTGAAGACATCGTAGCTAGTGCGTCCGCTAGCTGATTCTCCTCTCTTGGGAAATGTTCAAAAGTTATCTCTTCAAAGTGGGGAAGCAAGTTTGACACATACTCCTTGTAAGGAATAAGATTTGGGTGTTTCGTATCCCACTCGCCTTTGATCTGATTGATCACGAGAGCGGAATCTCCGAAGACACTCAGAAATTTGATCCTTAAGTCGATTGCAGCTTGTAGACCCATGATACATGCCTCATATTCTGCCATGTTGTTGGTGCAGTTGAAACACAATCGGGCGGTGAGTGGAGTATGAGTTCCTTTGGGAGATATGATTACAGCGCCGACGCTGTTACCCAAAGCATTGGAGGCTCCGTCAAAGTGCATAGACCATCGGGATCCTTCCTCAGGTCCTTCATCTGGTCCAGGTACTTCACAGTCAATTACTACCATGATATCTTCGTCCGGAAATTCAAAGTTCAAGGATTGGTAATCGTCCACAGGCTGGTGTGCCAAATGATCTGCCAATACACTTCCTTTGATTGCTTTCTGAGTTGTGTACTGGATATCATATTCTGTCAAGATCATTTGCCATCTTGCTATTCTTCCAGACAGAGCAGGCTTTTCGAATATGTACTTGATTCGATCCATTTTTGAAATCAACAGAGTGGTGTGAGTCAGCATATACTATCTCAGCCGGCGAGCAGCCCATACCAGAGCACAGCAAGTTTTCTCGAGCAGTGAGTACCGAGACTCACAGTCGGTAAACTTTTTGCTCAGGTAATAAATAGCGTGCTCTTTTCGGCTAGACTCGTCATGCTGCCCCAGCACACACCCCATTGAATTGTCAAGTACTGTCAAATATAGTATCAGAGGTCTTCCTTCCACTGGCGGCATAAGAATGGGTGGCTCTTGGAGATATTCCTTTATCTTTTCAAAGGCAGCCTGACATTCATCGTTCCAGCGTACTACTTGATCTTTCTTCAGTAATTTGAAGATTGGCTCACAAGTAGCAGTCAGATGTGAGATGAATCGGGCAATGTAATTCAGTCATCCTAGGAAGCCTCTGACTTCTTTCTCTGTCTTTGGAGTTGGCATCTCTTGTATGGCTTTTACCTTGGCAGGGTCCACCTGGATACCTTTATCACTTACAATGAAACCCAGCAATTTTCCGGACCTCACCCCAAAGGTGCATTTGTTGGGATTTAACCTCAGCTTATATAACTTCAGTCGGTCGAATAGCTTCCTCAGATGATCAAGGTGCTCCTCCTCAGTTTGAGACCTTGCAATCATGTCATCAACATATACCTCAATCTCATGATGGATCATATCATGAAATAAAGCAACCATGGCACGTTGATAGGTTGCTCCAGCATTTTTCAATCTGAACGGCATGACCTTGTAACAGAAGGTGCCCCACTGAGTCACAAAGGTAATCTTTTCCATATCTTCTGGGGCCATCTTGATCTGATTATACCCTGAAAAACCATCCATGAAGGAGAAAACCTTGTGTTGAGCAGTATTGTCAACGAGAACGTCGATGTGAGGTAGAGGAAAATCATCCTTGGGGCTTGCCCTGTTTAAATCCCTGTAGTCAACACACATTCTGACTTTACCGTCTTTCTTCGGCACTGGCACCACATTGGCAACCCACTGAGGGTAAGAAGTTACTGCTAGAAATCCGGCATCGAATTGCTTCATAACCTCAGCCTTGATCTTTTCGGACATCTCTAGACGCATGCGGCGAACCTTTTGTTTTACCGGAGGGCAGTCTTCCTTAGTTGGCAGGTGATGAACTACAATGTCGGCATCCAAACCAGGCATATCTTCGTATGACCAAGCAAAGATCTCTATGTAATCATGTAGCATCTGGATCAATCGTTGCTTCACGCTGAGTTCTAGATTAGCCCCAATCTTGACCTCTTTCCTATCTGTCTCTGTACCCAGGTTAATTGTTTCCACCGGCTCTTCATGTGGTTGAATAGCCCTCTCTTCCTGGAGTAGCAGTCTTGCGAGTTCACCAGGCACTTCACAATCATCTTCACCTTCGTCTTCGGCCAAGTTGATCGGATTCTTGAAGTCATAATTGGCGGTAGCAGAGCTATTACCAGTGAGATCCAGAGTGGATTGAAACCTGTATAAGTGAGTGTGTGTAAATATAGCTGTTTTGCAATATATAACACAGAAAGAAAAGAGCACAAGATTTGAAATGCAACAAACGTCCAATGTTTTGATTGATGATATATGGAAATGTCATACAAAAAGCCCTCACAAATGGAGCCACGATGCCCCGGGTAGGACACCGAGCCAATAAAAGTTTCAACATATTGTTTGTTACAAATTGAAAATCAAAAGAAATAATTACTGCGTGACAAATGTGATAGGTGTAAAATCCTTTGTCGTCCAGTTGCTTGGTCCGTTGCTGGTAGTCGGGTAGATCCAACTGTCAAACTATGCTTCCTCTACATCCTCCTCAATAGCATTCACCCTTGGACTGGTGATAAACACTGGAGCCTTTCTGATCTTTTCCTTGCGCACAACCCTCTGAGCATCTGCAGTAAAGCCCAACCCAAACTTGTCGTTCTTTTGAGTGAAGTCAGGAAGCTGACCCCAGTTTGCACAATTGCCCTTCTCGATTGCAGCCCGGGCATCCTTCAAGGACGCCATCTTCAACGGAAAGTCTTCCTCAACCACTGTTTCAGCTGATGCCAACGTTGGAGGAACCTCCTCAAAATGTTGAAAGGGGGTTTCAATGAACTCCCCGTCCATCTCGATATACCGGAATGAATTCAAGTGACTAACCATGTATTCCTCCTCACCCTGCACAATAACAATCTTCCCTTTGACAGGGTATTTGAGCTTTTGGTGTAGAGTGGAAGTTACTGCCCCAGCCTTGTGAATCCAGGGTCGACCTAACAAGCAGGAGTAAGATGGACGAATATCCATTACATAGAATGTTGAGTAGAAAACTTGGGAACCCACACGAATAGGAATGTCTACTTCACCGTGCACCATCCTTTTAGAACCGTCAAAGGCTCTAACAATGATGTTACTAGGTTTCAATTCCAGGCCCTCACAATCCAAGCGATCCAATGCTTTCTTGGGCAAAACATTCAGGGAAGAGCCGGTATCCACTAGCACGTGTGCGAGAGTAGTGCCCCTACATTCTATGGAAACATGCAGGGCATCATTGTGATTTTTCCCTTTGGCGGTGAATTCAGCATCTGAGAACCCCAAGCCATTGTCAGCTGTCAAATTAGCCATACAGTCGGTGAATTGATCTGCAGAGGTCTCTTGCGGCACATGGGCTGTTTTCAGAAATGAAATCAGGGCTTTTGCATGGGCCTCTGAGCATAGCAGCAATGATAGCATACAGATTTTGGAGGGAGTATGCCCCAACTGTTCAACAACGTTAAAGTCACTCTTTTTGATAATTTTAAGAATTTCCTCCATTTCTTGTTGGGAGGCTTCTACAGCAATCTTTTTTGGCGCCTCCATCCTGGCAGGCAAATCAGTAGCAACTTCTTTGCCCCGAGTATCAGAGGACTCGGCGGCAGTAGTAGACACAGGAACTCGATTCGGAACATGCACACTTGCGGGTGTGATGGTGAGAGGTTTTCGGATAACTGGCGGTGCAATGTCAGGCGAGAAGAGCCTGCCACTGCGGGTAATCTTGGCGGGACCAGTGATGTTACTGATACTGGTATTGGTGTTGAATTCTTGCTTTACCCCAAGCACATACACGTCGGCCCCATAATGCCATGGGACCGCTTTATCAGACTCATAGGGGAGAGGCTCCGGAACAGTAATAGTGATGGGTGCCACAGACATAATTTGGACTGGTTTCTTCATGGGAGCTTTGGCAGGATTGTAAATCGTGACAACAGATACTTCTTTAACGGATACAAACGGAACAGCAGTTTTTTTGAACAGAATTTCCTTGCTATCCATCAGGCTTTGGATGCCTGATTTCAGCAGTGGACAACCGGTAGGGATAATAGCACACAGGAGGCAACCCTTGCTACAACCCGGAAATAAACCGGCTAGTAGTAAGTTCCTCTTAACAGTCAAAAGAGGGGTAGCAACATCATTCACCGAAACAGCATACAACTCTTCCTCAATGGCATTTACTCTATGCTGGGGCATAGGAGCAGTTACAACATTCGGCCTCTCAGCCGCTTCAAACTGAATTTCCTTCGCGTCGATAAGATCTTGCACTTTGTTTCTCAAGGCCCAGCAATCATCAGTAGTATTCCCGGGGCTATCAGAATGATAAGCAAAACGGGCATTTGGGTTATACTTTGGAGATGCAGTATTAACGACCTTAGGAGCTTCTTTGGTGGTCACCAAGTTGGTTGATAACAGTTGGGGTAAAATTTGCGATAAGGTCATACTCAGTCGAGTATACTGCCTCTTGGGCCTTTCACCTCTTTGTTGATTATACTGCTGAGGAGCAGCAACAGGTTTTGAAATGACCAGAGCATTGACGGCTTGGCGACTTTCTGGCTTGACTTGTCTTCTAGGACCATAGACGGCACTTGCTTCTTTCTTGAAAGGTCTCTTCTTAGTACTTGCAGCAACGCCTTTCTGAATATTTCCTGACTTGATGCCAGCTTCTATTCTTTCGCCTGTTAAGATCAAATCGGTAAACCCCGCGGAAGAGTTACCAATCAGATGATTGAAAAATGGCCCAGATAGGGTCCCTAGAAACATATCAACAAGTTCACGATCGGTTAAAGGAGGCTGCACCCTGCCAGCCAAATCCCTCCATTTTTGTGCGTACTCTTTGAATCCCTCGCTTGTTCCTAGCGACATACCCTGAAGTTGGGTACGAGTAGGGGCAAGGTCAGAATTGTATTGGTATTGTTTGTAGAAAGCGGTGGCCAAATCTTCCCAATTTCGAACGCTGGTTCCCTCTAGCTGGTAAAACCACTCCAACTGAGCTCCAGAAAGACTGTCTTGAAAGAAATGAATCCAAAGGTTTTTATCTGCCGTATAGGGTTGAATTTTTCTCACGTAGGACCTGAGATGCATTTTGGGACAGGACAACCCATCATACCTCACAAACACTGGCACTTTGAATTTTGGGGGAATCACAATCCCGGCAACCAAACCCAAGTCTTCAAAATCCAAACCTGGTACTCTTTGTAGCTCCATGGCGGCCAACCTGTCTTCTAACCCTTTGTACTTATCATCAGCTGGAGGGTATTGTTGATCAGTATAATCTTCATCCTCTTCGACCTCCTCTTCTTCCGCATCAGACTCGGAAGGTACCGCAGCTCCACCTCCTTTGCTGGTTCCTTCATCAGAGATAGGAGGAAATTCAAGCACTCTCCGAGCTTCTCCGTCAAATCTTCTCCCCAAAGTAGCCATCCCGAGTCTCTTTTTCTTCTTTTTCACTGGGTCTTTGTTCCCCAATTGAGTCTTGATATCCTCCTGACCCTTAGCCAAGGTCATCAGAAGTTGCTGGAACTGTGCATTTTGAGCTTGTAGGTCTTTGACTGTTTGTTCGAGATCCATCCTACTGACGTAAACAGCAGACAGATAAGGAAACCTGGAATGAGACCTGCTTATGCACATGATGAATGGTATGCTTATGTATGCAATGCATTCAACGATTTAGGACATTCAAAATTGTTTCAGACAAAGAAGAACGCACGTCATATTAATAAGAAGAAATTTGTTAGTACATAAATGCCCTATGGGCAAAATATTACAAAATAAACTTCTTAAGGAAAAAAGACATTGCGCATCCTTTTTGGTGCGATGTAGGTGTTGAGGGCCTCTTGCTCCTGGAGTCGGCGGGTAAGCTCTAGAACCTTCTTCTCACTGGCGTAGAAGCTAGCTTCAAAAGTATTTCGTTCCTCTTTGAGCTGAATCCAACTTTTCTGCATTTCCTCCCACGATGTAGGCATGTATGGATGTAGGATGGTGTAGGGAACCTCTCCTTCATTGATGGGCTCTTTAATCACAGAGAGAACATGAGGATAAGGCATCATCAAACTTTGGGCTCGGGCTCGTACCCACTTGAGATAAGGCTCAAGAGGGATGGAGTTCTTGTGTCCCAGAGTCTTGCTATCAACCTTGTTGAGTTTTCCCCAAGCTCTGATGAATCTTTGGCGAAGTCCTTGCGCATCGTTGTCGAAGTCAAAAACTAGGTCAGGAATCAACATGTCATGAGGGCCATCCCTCCGTGCATATCCAAATTGTCTCAAGGCTAGGCAAGGGTTGTAGGTGTTACCTCCTCTAATTCCAAGTAAAGGAACATTAGGAAATTCTCCGCAACGATCGACGATGATGACATTTTCTCTGGATCGAGAACACCAATGTACATCAGAGTGAGTAAGAGTCATCAACCGTTGGGACCACCTTGAGCCTTGGTCGTTCTTCAAGACAGATCGTGGAAGGTGCGAAATAAACCACCTTGCAAGGAGAGGAGTACAGCACATGAGAACACCCCTCTTTCTCATTGTTCGTGTGTAAAATGAGTGAAGGATGTCCCCAAGCAATGTTGGTATTGGATTTCTGGACAAGAAGATTTTGACGGCATTGACATCTACCAATTGGTCAGGATTTGGGAACAAGACCAACCCATAGATAAGGAGTGCCACAATCTCTTCAAAGGCTTGTAGGTCCAATGAATTCCAACACTCTTGTGCCTTCTCAAACAAGAATTTTGCTAAGAAGCCTTTGACACCGCTTCTAGTTTCCCAATGCCCCTTGATGTCGGATGGTTGTAGATGTAATGCTCGAGCAACATCTTCTGGCTTTGGTTCCTTTTCCGTACCGTTTAAGGGTAGTTGATTAAGGATAGGAATTCTCAGGAGTTGAGAAAACTCCTCCAAAGTGGGCACCAACTGGTAATCGGGGAAAGTGAAACAGTGGTGAAGAGGGTCAAAGAACTGGAATAGCACTTTCATCATGTCTTCTTCAATGTTGGTGTTGACTAGGCTGAGCAGTCTACCATGTCTTTCACTGAAGGATGAGCTTTCCGGAATTCTTGAGGTGAGCTCCTTGAGTTGAGGAGAGATTCTCACAAGGTTGACTTGAATGGTTTTTCTGCGAGGAATTTCCATGACCTACAAAACAGGAACAAAGATGAAGATCCAAAACCCTTGAAATGGTTAGTGAATGCATATGATGTTTTATGATGTTTATGATGTATGCACAAAACATATGTACAAGCAAATCACACCAAACCCTAGTTTCAGGCTTGCATGGGGTTTCATAGGTAAGTACCCTCTTGAGTGTAGTTGGCTTAAAAAACCTGTCCAATAAATAGTAACCGGGTTCTAAGGAGCTCAATATCATTGGGTTGTTTTCATTGTTCATTGTTTTGGTTTAGCCACTTAACTAGCGACCAAAATATTCCAAGAAAACAACCCTCAATGAGTGTAGTATCGAGTATCTACCAACTTCGGACTTGTACCAAAGCCGGTCATCTCACTACCCCTAACGTAAGGCCAAGATGGTCAAGTAAGGTTCTAGGTCATTAGTGCTTAGTGACATCACTCAGCGGCCCCGTACTCTCCTTGATTGAACTCAAGGGTTACCGGTACTCACAAATATGTCGCACTAACATAGCTATTGCTTCGACCGTGTCGGTATACCCCACACAGTTTCCACAACGTATTGCTATCTATGAATGTTTCCCAAAATCCGGGTGTAGGATTGCAAACCCAAACAATAGAGCCAAGATATAAAGCAAACAATTCAAACAATTAGTCATGCAAGAGGGTGATCTAAGCCCTAAGGTTACTCCACTTTTAAAATTTTCCCCAGCAGATTCGCCAGTTCTGTGATACGGTGGGAGAACTGACTGTGGTTTTGCGTTTGTTTTCGCAAATGTTTCGGTTGAGCAAGAGTCGCCACCGACTTTTTATTTTATCCTAAGGAAAGGTTTAAAAAGCACAGCAAAAACCTTTGAGATTTTTCTTGGGTTCGGGGAGTAGATTATAGAAAGGGAAGGTATTAGCACCCTTTCTATCCATGGTTATCCATGGGCTCTTAGTTTACTTGCTTAGATCACTTGCCTTTTGTTTTCAATTGTTTGAAATGGTGCTTATGTGTGTGGGTTTGAAAATGTTTTGAAAAGATGCCAATGTGGTGGCAACCTTTGTAATGATCCATGTTGGGATGTATACAAAGGTGTATGTCTTTTGAAAAAAAGTTTTCATTTGTTTTTTTGAAAGTTGTTTTGAAAGTGTTGTGAGGTGTGGTTTTAGAAAAATAGGCAAGTGTTTTGTTTTTACAAGTTTGATTCAAGTAACTAAGAGGTTATCTACTCCTAAATTTCTCAAAGTTTATTACTATGTTTTAACCCTTTTAATAAGTTTGTTCCACCATTGTATTTGGTGGACAATCTCATGTTAGGATGTGAAAGGGACGGGCGCGGGTCGTCGTTTAGACCATAATTGCAATAGTGCTAAGTATCCTTAGGCAATTTTTGTTAGAACAATGTTTGAATCTACTACCCTATATTTGAGTTTTGATGATAACAAAGTGAAAAGATATAGTATTTATATGTTTCATGATTGAACTATATGCTGCCTAAAATTACTATGCTCTGACTTGCAGATACGCTGATTAAAATAAGCAAGATCACTTATTCAGCATCAGAATTTGATTTCATACACCAGCATCAGAAGTTGCTGAATCAGAATGTCAAGATCAGATGATCAACTCACGTACATGCTGAAGCTTGATGAACAGAACTGCGCGTAAAACACTCTGATACAGAAACAAAATAGTTCATCAGCAGCGAAGCAGAATCAGAATGAGCCAAGCCAGATCGTGCATTGAAGAAGCAACGGTACTGTGCATTGAAAGCTAATCAATTCCAACGGCCTCATTCTAGACAAGATCTGCTCAAAAAGGAAAGCTTGTTATTAGCATTGAATCAAGAATATTGCATTCAACGTTCATCTTCTCAAGTGCTATATAAACAAAGCTTCGAAGATTATAATGGCTAATGCTCTCCAAATCTCTACACGCACAAAGCTGAACAATAATCTTCATCTACCAGTTTTGCTAAACCACAAACTCTGATACTCCATTAGTGTTTAGCAACCTAGTATTCTAAGCTTCATTTGTGTATACATCACAGTTGTGATAAAGTTTTGTAGAAAACATTCACACACATTGTTTTATACCTTTGTAAGAAAGTGTTGCCTTGACAAACCGGATTGTGGTTTGAATCAAGAAGGCTTTAGCAGTTGTTAAAGCAGTCTGTAATATTCAGTTGAATATAGTGAATTAAGACCTCGTTGGAGAGAGGCGAAATCACCTTGACGGGTGGACTGGAGTAGTTTGAGATCAAACGAACCAGGATAAAAATATCTTGTCAATTGCTTTAAGATTTCAGTTTTACAATTCAACCCCCCCTTCTTGTGTTTTTCACCCCTTCAATTGGCATCAGAGCGCCTGGTTCTGAGCTAAAACACTTAACCGTGTCAGTACAAGATCCAGCGTCAGAAAAACACAATGGCAGGAAACAACTCTCATTTCAGCAATGACAACAATGAGGACAGAGACAGATTCAGCGGCAAACCTCCAGTTTTTGATGGAGAAAACTTTGATTACTGGAAAGACAGAATTGAAAGCTTCTTTCTAGCACATGATGCTGATCTGTGGGATATGGTGACAGATGGATACACGCACCCTGTGAATGCAACTGGTCAGAAGATTGATAGAAAATCAATGACTGATCAACAAAAGCGTGACTTCAAGAATCACCATTAGGCCAGAACCATCCTCCTCAGTGCCATCTCCTATACTGAGTATGAAAAGATCTCCAACAGAGACACAGCTAAGAACATCTTTGATTCTCTCAGAATGACGCATGAGGGCAACGTTCAAGTCAAAGAAACAAAAGCTCTGGCGCTCATTCAGAAGTATGAGGCGTTCAAAATGGAAGAATCTGAATCCATTGAAACTATGTTCTCTAGATTCCAGATTCTGGTAGCTGGTCTCAAAGTTCTGGACAAAGGATACTCTACTGCTGACCATGTCAAGAAGATAATCAGAAGTTTACCCAAGCAGTGGAGGCCTATGGTTACTGCTCTGAAGCTAGCGAAAGATCTCAACAAAATCACTCTGGAGGAACTTATAAGCTCCCTCAGAAGTCATGAGATAGAGCTAGAAGCTGACGAGCCTCAGAAGCAAGGTAAGCCTTTAGCTTTAAAATCTAACAGAAAATCTGAGTCTAAAGTTTTGCAGGCAGTTGAAGAAACATCTGATGGATCCTCATCAGAAGAAGACGAACTTTCCCTTCTCTCCAGAAGAGTAAATCAACTGTGGAAGCAAAGACAAAGGAAGTTCAGGAATCCCAGAAGATCTGATCAGAACGAGTCTTCTTCCAGATACAGAAGGACAGATTCTTCCTCTGGATACAGAAGATCTGAAGGCTCCTCCGGTAGCAAGAAGCCAAATACAAAAGACATCATCTGCTACGAGTGCAATGAGCAAGGACACTACAAGAGTGACTGCCCAAAGCTTCAGAGGGAAAAGCCCAAAAAGAAGTTTGGAAGAGAGAAGAAGAAAAGTCTCATGGCCACATGGGATGACTCTGACTCGTCTGAAGCTGACTCAGAATCAGATGATGAAAGGGCAAACATAGCGCTCATGGCTAACATTCCAGATGACAGTGAAGCTTCTGAATCAGACTCAGAATCAGACACAGAAGAGGTATTCCCTAACTTCGCTGTTAATTTTACAAAGGCTGAACTTGCTGAAAGCCTCAATGAAATTCTGGAACGTTATCAGCAGATTAGAGCTAAATTCAGAGACCTGAAAAGGAATCTTGAATCTGACTCTAATAAGTCTGAGAGTCTCAAATTGGAAAACTCTGAGCTGAGAGATAAAATTTCAAAATTAGAAAACTCTTTACAAAACTCTCAGAAGGAACCAATTTCTGAAACTCCCAGCAACGCTGATGAGATCATCAAGGAGTATGATCACAGTTTCCAGAGGTTCCTTGCTAAAAGCATAGATAGAAGCAGAATGGCTTCAATGATCTATGGAGTTAGCAGAAACGGCAGGAAAGGAATAGGATACCTAGGTAAGGTTCCTACACCGAAGAATGTCATGGATTTAACCATTAAACACACTCCTTTAAATTCACACTTTGTGTATGGTCACACACATGACATCAAATATACTAGCAGTAAGCACTCTGTGAAACCAAAATTCAACCAGAGTTTTGGTAAAACTAACAAATCAGGACCCAAGAAGACCTGGGTACCTAAGGATAAAATAATACATGTTGCAGATATCTTTAGCAGCAAGTCAGAAACACCAGTCATGGTACCTGGACTCTGGCTGCTCACGACACATGACGGGAAGAAGGCATATGTTCCAAAGCCTGGAACTTAAGCCTGGAGGCCACGTTGGCTTTGGAGGCAATCAGAGGGGAAAGATCATTGGCTCTGGAACTGTAGGTAATGGAAATCTTCCCTCTATTAATAATGTTCTGCTAGTAGATGGATTGATGCATAATCTGTTATCCATAAGTCAATTAAGTGATAACGGTTATGATATAATCTTTAATCAAAAATCATGTAAAGCTGTTAGTCAGAAAGATGGGACTATCCTATTTAATGGTAAGAGGAAAAACAACATTTACAAAATCAAACTTTCTGAACTAAAGAGTCAGAACGTAAAATGTCTTCTGTCTGTTAACAACGAGCAGTGGATCTGGCACAGAAGATTGGGGCATGTTAGTATGAGAAGAATATCTCAGATTAACAAACTCAATCTGGTCAGAGGACTTCCTAATTTGAAGTTCAATTCAGATGCTCTGTGTGAAGCATGTCAGAAAGGCAAATTTGCAAAACCTTCTTTTAAATCCAAAAATGTTGTTTCCACCTCTAAGCCATTAGAACTTCTGCACATTGACTTATTTGGACCAGTTAAAACTGCTTCAGTCAGTGGTAAGAAGTATGGGTTAGTAATCGTAGATGACTATAGCAGATGGACATGGGTAAAGTTCTTAAGACACAAGGACGAGTCACACTCTGTGTTTGTTACCTTCTGTAACCAAGTTCAGAATGAAAAAGATCTTAGAATCATTAAAGTCAGAAGTGATCATGGTGGAGAATTTGAAAATAAAGATTTTGAGTCATTCTTTAATGACAAAGGCATTCTGCATGATTTCTCTTGTCCTAGAACTCCCCAACAAAATGGAGTTGTAGAACGAAAGAACAGAACATTGCAAGAAATGGCCAGAACCATGATCAATGAGACAAACGTTGCTAAGACTTTCTGGGCAGAGGCAATAAACACAGCGTGCTACATTCAGAATAGAATCTCAATAAGACTTATTCTGGAAAAGACTCCATATGAATTGTGGAAGAACAGAAAGCCCAACATTTCGTATTTTCATCCATTTGGATGTACTTGCTTTATATTGAATACGAAGAATTATTTGAACAAGTTTGATTCTAAGGCACAGAAGTGTATCATGTTAGGATACTCTGAACGCTCAAGAGGGTACAGAGTATACAATACAGAAACACAGATTGTGGAAGAATCAATCAGTGTTCGTTTTGATGATAAGCTTGACTCTGAAAAGTCAAAGCAGAATGAAATTTTTGCAGGTATAGAAATTGAATTTGCAGGTTCTGAAGACAAGTCATCAGAAGCTCTCAACACAGACATTCCTTCAACGTCTGAAAGGAGCAATGCTAGAAATCCTACAACTGCTGCTGATCAACCTCAGAAGAGATTACCCAGAAGCAGTTTGGATCACCCAGAAGAGACTATCCTAGGAAGAAAGGAAGATCCAATCAGAACAAGAGCAAGCTTCAGAAACTCTGAAGAAACTCTTATGGGACTGGTGTCTCTGATTGAACCTTCTTCTATTGATGAAGCACTTCTGGATAATGACTGGATTCTGGCAATGCAAGAAGAGCTGAATCAATTCACCAGAAACGACGTATGGGATCTCGTTCCCAGACCAAAAGGATTCAACGTCATTGGAACAAGATGGGTGTTCAGAAACAAGCTAAATGAACAAGGTGAAGTCATCAGAAACAAGGCACGACTGGTTGCACAAGGTTATAGTCAGCAAGAGGGGATAGACTATACAGAAACCTTTGCCCCAGTCGCCAGGTTAGAATCTATCAGACTTTTAATCTCATTTGCTGTTAATAGAGGCATCACTCTGTATCAGATGGATGTCAAAAGTGCATTCTTAAATGGTTATATAGAAGAAGAAGTTTATGTTCACCAACCCCCTGGTTTTGAAAATACAAAACATCCAGAATATGTTTTCAAACTAAAGAAGTCACTGTATGGTCTGAAACAAGCTCCCAGAGCTTGGTATGAAAGGCTAAGTAACTTTCTGCTTGAAAATGAATTCACCAGAGGGAAAGTGGACACTACTTTATTCTGTAAAACAGTTAAGAGTGACATTTTAGTCTGTCAAATTTATGTTGATGATATCATTTTTGGTTCTACTAATCCTTCTCTTGGAAGAAAATTTGCTAAGTGTATGCAGGCAGAATTTGAGATGAGCCTCATGGGGGAACTGAAATTCTTTCTAGGAATTCAGATCAATCAAACTCCAGAAGGAACTTACATTCATCAGAGAAAATACATCAGAGATCTTCTGAAGAAATTTGACCTCTCAGAATGTAAGCCATCAAAAATTCCAATGCATCCCACGTGCATTCTGGAAAGAGAAGAGGTAAGCAAAAGTGTAGAACAGAAAGTCTACAGAGGTATGATTGGTTCTCTCCTCTATCTGACTGCTTCAAGACCTGATATCTTATTCAGCGTATGTATTTGTGCTAGATTCCAATCAGATCCTAGAGAATCTCACTTAACAGCTGTTAAGCGAATTTTCAAGTATCTGAAAGGTACTACTAATCTGGGTTTGTTTTATAGAAAATCTAGTGATTACAGCTCAGTAGGCTACTGTGATGCTGATTTTGCTGGAGACAGAGTGGAACGTAAAAGTACTTCTGGAAGCTGCCAGTTTCTGGGAGAAAATCTGATCTCTTGGTCCAGCAAAAGGCAATCAACAATTGCTCTGTCAACAGCAGAAGCTGAGTACATAGCAGCAGCAGGATGTAGCACACAAATGCTCTGGATGAAAAGTCAGCTTGAAGACTTCCAGATTTTTGAGAGTAACATTCCTATTCTTTGTGATAATACTTCTGCTATTTGCTTAAGTAAGAATCCTATTTTACATTCTAGAGCTAAGCATATAGAAATAAAACATCACTTCATTAGGGACTATATTCAGAAAGGTATTTTAAACTTAAAATTTATAGATACAGACCATCAATGGGCTGATATCTTTACTAAACCCCTTTCAGAAGATAGGTTTAATTTCATTCTGAAACATCTCAGCATGAAAGTATGCCCAGAGTGAAAATGTTTTAATTCCATATATTTACTTTCAGAATGTAATTATCTTGCTGTGAACTTCTGATCAATCTCCCTTCAGAAAGATAGAACATGCAGATTGTATCAGATGCAAGTCTAAAGATCTGAGAGTCTATTCTCAAACACAGACGTGCTGATCACTACATCAAACAAGTGTCATCCAATCATCAGCAAATCTCTGAAGCAGAACGCGTGCACGCTTCTGAGAAGGCAAAGCGCTGATTGGGTGCATTGAGACACATGTCTGGTAACCGTTTTTAAGTATCTTTCTCAAATCCCCCAAAATCAGCAAGCATTTAATGAAAAGTAATCACGCTTGTTAATGGCAATCATTATTTTTTTCTCTCTCTTAAAAACGTTTTATTTTTCAAAATAATTTTTGAAAACTCTATTTAAGCACACTAATCCTTCATTCTTATTCTTTACGCTTTCTCATAATCATTCAAGTATTTTCTGCATATTTCTGAGTTTATCTCCTACAAACCTTTTCTCTCAAATCATTCTCAAAGCTTTTTTAGTGAGAACAATGGCATCCTCCAGCATTTCTGCAGGGAATCAGAAGAAAGAAACTTCTGAGCAATATCAGGTGCCCCTCAGAACTCTTCTCACACCGGTAAAGAATCTTGAAGTTCTCTCTGAGTTAATCGTCGACTTCGAAAGTTTGAAGGATAATGGATTTGACCTAACTGAAGAAATTAGGGCTCAAAAGTGGGAGAGGTATTTCGATAGGTTGGTTGGACCAACATTCCCAGCGCTTGTCAAGGAATTTTGGATTCACGCCAAGGTTTCCAAATATCTAGTCATCTCTTCTGTCATGGGAAAGAAGATTGTAATTTCTGAAGACCTCATTGCTAGGCTAATTGGTCAAAGTGGTGGTGGAGTCCGTTGTGTGGACATGGCTGAAAGATGCCCTGATATAGGTGTGGTTGCCAACAGAATTTTCACTCTTGGAATGCCCAGCAGCAAAATTAAGGATCTGAAGGACCACTGCAGAGTATGGGCCAAGATTGTTCTGGGCTGCTTCAATCACAGGAAACCAACAAGTTCTCCTGATTATATAAACGTGGATCAGCAATTTCTGATCTACTTTATTGATCAGAGGGTGAAGATCAATCTGGCACACTTCCTGTTCAACCATCTCAAGACCAGTGTCAAAGAGACTAGAGAAGAAGAAAGAACCAAAAGAGACTGGATACCATTTGGAAGGCTCATATCAGATATTCTGACAGAGAATAAGCTGATAGAGTATCTGAGCGAAGCTCAAATGCTGAGCACTATTGAACAACCAACTGTTGGAAAACCGCTGAACGCCAAGAACCTGAAAAAGATGAAGCTGATAGAAAATATTAAGAAGGAACCCAGAGCTACTTCAACTGCTGACATCTCCAGCAGAAGAGTGCCTCTGAGTGATTTTCCAATATTTTCTGAAATGGAATCCAAATCTGATATGTTTCTCAAGTATCCAGATTCATACAAGGCAGAAGATACAGGTTCAAAGCTGAAGATCAAAGATCTGAGTCAACCCCAACCTGAAGTGACTCAGAAGAAGACAAAGAAGAGGAAAGCGCCAGCAGAAGGATCGTCTCAGCAGACTCCAAAGAAAAGAGGTATTTCATCTGCTGCCCCTATTTCAATTTCATCTACTATTCCAACATCTGTTGCTCCTCCTCAAACCTCTCACAGAATATCAATCCCAATCCCTACCATTGATGAAACCATACCAGAAGACCCTTCTGAGGCCTTACAACTCTGAAGAACCAGAATCAAGATTCCCAAACAACCAACTGTTTCAACAACACCAGCACTTGATAGAGTGCTAGCTGATATTGAGCGTGAACATGCTTCTGCTCAACCAAATTCTGAACCACTAAATATTCCTCCTCCACAACCAGAACCACAACCTGAACCACAACAAGAACAACAACCAGAACCAGAACCACAACAACAACAACCACTCACAGAAGAACCTCTGATCCCTGAGCAATCAGAGATTCCACCTCCTCAACCAGAAAATAATCCACCTTCACCACAAACAGAGTTTCACCACTATGAAACCCCTTCTCCTCATCATTCTGACCCTCACTCACCTCAACCTTCACCGCTGGCAATCCAGTTGCCATGTGGAACCACCATTGTCAGGCCCCAGTTGCCATCCTCATTAGAATCAACACCTCCAAAAACTCCTACCACTCCAATCGAAATATCTGACTCTGATTCTGATACCCATCCTCCAAAACAAACAGCCTCTCAGCAAACACCTGAAAACCCCAGCAGAACTTTCATTGACTTAACAAGTCTTGAACGTCTTGCTGATCTAAGACACAAAATTGCCATTCCCAAACCAAAGCAACTAGATGTTGGCTCTGGTATTTTGAATTTTGAAACAGGTATGCTGCAATGGATTGCTTCTTTGAAGCAAGTCTGTCCTGAGATAATTGACCCAGCTGCTTCTGATCAGCTCTGGTCACAGTTCAGATTATGGGTACGTGCTGAAGCACTCAAGCTGCAGGACGTCAACTATGAGCAGGCTCAACTGAACTTCAGCAAGCTGCTGAAGGAAGTTGAAAGTCAGCTGCCTCAAGAAGTTGTGCTCCTTCTGGACAGTGAACCTTGGTTGGAGAAAGAGCAAGCTGCACAGGTGCAACCATCAGAAGAAGACAAGACCCTTCAGGAAGAAAATCAAGCAGAAGATGTCGCTGAAAGTTCTGAGAAGCCTCCTCCTTCTGAAAGTTCTCAAGCTGCCTTGGACAGGCAGGCTCTGGAAGAATTAAGGCTGAATGACTTGCGTCTCCAGCAGCGGATGGACGACAATGATCAGAAAATGAAGGCAAGAATGGATGTACAGGACAGCAAAATTGACACTGTTGTCACCATGGTTCAGAAGCAGAATGAAACTTCTGAAAAGATTCAAGCAATGCTGGAAAGCCTGTTCTCACGCATGCCCCCTCAACCTTAAATCTTTTTCATGCATAACTTTTTCATGTTTTCTTCATTTTCTGATGTACTGTTTTGACTATGTTTTTGTAATGTTCTTTTGCTCTGATTCTGAACTATTTTAATATAATTAGTTTTTCTGATCTAAACTGTTTTAGCACATCACCAACACTTTTTGATTGCTGACAAAAAGGGGGAGAACAAGAATGATATTTAAAATCAATAACGGCTAACTAGACAGAAATTCTCAAACATTCTAACTCTATTACTTGAAATGTTTTTTTCTGTTTTGTTTAAAGTCTACAGGCACAAGGAAGCTCCTGAACACTATGAAGACTAGAAGCTCTGATCAAAATGTAGAAGCTCATGTTGCTCTGATCAAATATGAAGTTCTGATCGACCTAACACTCTGATCCAAAGCAAAGCTCTGACAGGAAAAGCTCTGAAGCTCTGAAGCTCTGCTCTCTGATAAGTCAAAGACTCTTATAATCTGATGTTCAAAGAAAGAAAAAGATCTGATCCTGAAGAACACGTATATCAAAGGGAAGTAACAAACTCAGGGGGAGTATCTCTTAACTCTTATTTCTCCTTACTTCTTAACTCTGAAACATTTCCCAGAAACCTTTTCACGTTATTTTTAATTTAAAATATCTAGTTTTTGTCATCATCAAAAAGGGGGAGATTGTTAGAACAATGTTTGAATCTACTACCCTATATTTGAGTTTTGATGATAACAAAGTGAAAAGATATAGTATTTATATGTTTCATGATTGAACTATATGCTGCCTAAAATTACTATGCTCTGACTTGCAGATACGCTGATTAAAATAAGCAAGATCACTTATTCAGCATCAGAATTTGATTTCATACACCAGCATCAGAAGTTGCTGAATCAGAATGTCAAGATCAGATGATCAACTCACGTACATGCTGAAGCTTGATGAACAGAACTGCGCGTAAAACACTCTGATACAGAAACAAAATAGTTCATCAGCAGCGAAGCAGAATCAGAATGAGCCAAGCCAGATCGTGCATTGAAGAAGCAACGGTACTGTGCATTGAAAGCTAATCAATTCCAACGGCCTCATTCTAGACAAGATCTGCTCAAAAAGGAAAGCTTGTTATTAGCATTGAATCAAGAATATTGCATTCAACGTTCATCTTCTCAAGTGCTATATAAACAAAGCTTCGAAGATTATAATGGCTAATGCTCTCCAAATCTCTACACGCACAAAGCTGAACAATAATCTTCATCTACCAGTTTTGCTAAACCACAAACTCTGATACTCCATTAGTGTTTAGCAACCTAGTATTCTAAGCTTCATTTGTGTATACATCACAGTTGTGATAAAGTTTTGTAGAAAACATTCACACACATTGTTTTATACCTTTGTAAGAAAGTGTTGCCTTGACAAACCGGATTGTGGTTTGAATCAAGAAGGCTTTAGCAGTTGTTAAAGCAGTCTGTAATATTCAGTTGAATATAGTGAATTAAGACCTCGTTGGAGAGAGGCGAAATCACCTTGACGGGTGGACTGGAGTAGTTTGAGATCAAACGAACCAGGATAAAAATATCTTGTCAATTGCTTTAAGATTTCAGTTTTACAATTCAACCCCCCCTTCTTGTGTTTTTCACCCCTTCAATTTTTCCTTTGAAAAGGACTTTGATCATTTTAGGCAACTTTCGAAAGCGTCATCGAGGGACTATGATCATTTGATTTTTTGCTTTGCCCAAAGAGACCTAACATGCAATATGGCCTAATTTTGAAAGGCAACAAGTGGATGTAACCCTAGGGGTGTTAGTGTGCGAGTGTGTTTTATTGCATACAAGAGTTTTTTCTTTGAATTAGGTTTTTCTATTTCATTGATTTTATCTTGCCATACATGTCCTAATTACTAGTAATAAGAAGCGGAAATATAAAATCCTACGCTATTACAACAATTAGGGGAGGGGGATACACATTTGTACATGGGGGGTTCAACGAGAAAAATAGACAAAAAAGAAAATAGCAAAAAACAAGATATATATATATATAGAGAGAGAGAGAGAGAGGGAGCCCGCGCGCTGCTGGGAGGTCATCAGAAGTTCTGACTCAGATCCGCTGCCAGATGATCAACCTCTTGGTTAAACTGTATGAGTCAAAACTTCTGACTCTGGCACCTGCAAAACAGAACCTTGTTAGTGGGGAAATCAGAAGTTCTGATACCCCTGCGCTGCAAGACAGAAGTTTGTTAGTGGAGAAACCAGAAGTTCTGATTCTGCTAAAAAAGCAATAACTCTCAGAGGTTCTGATATCATTGACAGCAAAACAGGCTTCAGATGTGCTAACGTCAAAGTCAGCACTTGGCTTTTCCCTGTACTAGTCAGAACATCTGCAATTCTGTTGTTACTCCACAAAACAAGAAACATATTTGGAACAGATCCAGCAAATACAAAAATGTTTCAGAGGTCAGAACCACCAAAGTCACAGGCAAGTCCTATACTGGCTCAGAACGTTCTGAGGTATGAAAATCCTCAGAACATAAACAGCAATAACATGATATTTACATTATGTTTATTTGAGTATGCACAACTGATGATGCTTAACAGCGTGATGAGGGTCAGCAGGTGCTTACCTGACTGTTGGAAAAGTTGGTGGGTGGAAGTTAGCTTTTGGCTCTGGTAGTGTTCTGGACAAATTTTCTTTGAAAGGGCTGGTAAAGGCGTATACGTATGTAGGGTCAGAAGTTTGGAAAGGGTGTTTTTGGTTCACAGAAAAAACTGGATATTTGATGAAGTTTGAAGGTAAGAAACTCAAAGTTATGAAACAAAACTGGAGATTTTGGCAGAGTTTCAGAACGCTATGTTGCTAAGAGTTCTGTTTCTTACTTAGCAATTTCTGTTTCTTTTCTTGAACCCCTTTTGCAGTGGTGAAGACTCTCTATTTATAGGCAAAGTTCTTGTGGATGCCTTGAACATTAAAGCGCCAACAGAGTTTGAATTTGTTCTTTGACAGAAATTCCTGGGAAGTTGTGATAACAGATAGCTTTCAGCCTAGGCTGCAGCAGCAGGCGTAGATTGGGGAGAAGTGACCTCTGAAGTGGGCGGTGGCGCGTAGACCCATGCCAGAATCTGCACAAAAGCGTTTTCCAAGCCACACGTGAATGTTCAGGAGTGGTTGGAAGCATTAATGGGTATTAAATGGTGATAAGACCTATCAACATCAATATTCTGGTAATGGAAACCAACGTTGAATCAGCAGCGTAAACCATGCTCTGGCCTTGGCTTCCTGTTGTCTTCGTAAGCTCTGGAGATTCTCCTAGTTTTCTGGTATGTTCCTTGGATTTACTTCTGGACCTCCTGGGCTTAGAGATTCTGTATCAGTGTAACACCCACTCTTCTGATCTTTCATCTTCTGATTTCAACCTGTTCTGAAGGAGCCTTCAGACTTCCCTGCTTCTCTTGCATTCCTTTAGCAAATTCTGACTGAGCTTGTGTAACTGCTGAAGGGGCATGTCCTGTTTGAGGCTTACATACTGAACCACGTTTACAACTTCTGATTGAACTGATGTAGCTGCTGAAAAGCCAACTTCTGACCACGCTGAGCCAAGCTTGCAACTTCTGACCGTTTTTATCTGGAATGGGTCCAGAAGTTCTGAAGCGCTGATTTTTTTCTTAAACACTCATTTTAGAGAAACGTTCTAAGTACTTAGAATTTGATTTTTCTTAAGATAAAAGCGTTGTTTTTGGAGTTCGTGAGATCATCTTGCTCTTGTAAGTGGCTTGCTTGGGCAAAAGGATAACTCAGGACTTGGATTTGTTTCAGAGGGACCTTGAAAATCCAAGATGGTTTCCTGAAGAAAGGGAGGGCAAATTTTGGGGTACAACAGCTGGCTTTTGGAAAGAGAGAGTGATCAAACACAAAAAAAGAGAGAAAAGAAAACATTCAAACATTCATGAACCCAGAATTCCAAAAACAATACCTTTGTTCTTCCCTTTTGAATCAAAGAACACAATATTTTATGTTTCGTTTTTTGCTGACCCCAGAACATTCGAAGGCAGCGGCTTAGGTCCCAAACACACGCTTCAGATTCAAGGTAAGTCATCCTGACTTTGAACTTTTCATTCAAAACATCATTAAAATATAGATATCATAGTGCTGAGACTGTATATATATCATTTCCCAAGTAGAAAATTTGTGGATTAGAACTTCTTGAAGAAAACTAGGCTAAGAATTAGGATTAGAACTTCTATAAATTGGCATGCTTTTATTTTTTTGTTTTGCTGTTGTTAAGAACTGAATAAGTTGCAGATGCTCTGGCTAATGTAAGGAAGGGGGTAAAGTGTAACACATAAATTCTGAGTTTTCTTTCCCACTGATTTAGCACAACACAGAACTTCTAGGCTTTCTTACTGTTTTAACACACACAGAGCTTCTAGGCTTTCTTACTGTTTTAACACACACAAAACTTCTAGGCTTTCTTACTATTTTAACACACACAGAACTTCTGGACTTTCTTCCTGTTTTAACACACACGGAATTTCTAGGCTTTCTTACTGTTTTAACATACAAAGAACTTTTAGGGTTTCTTACTGTTTTAACACACACAGAACTTCTAGGCTTTCTTACTGTTTTAACACACACATAACTTCTAGGCTTTCTTACTCTTTTAACACAACACACAGAACTTCTAGGTTTTTTCTCACTGTTATAATACAACACAGAACTCCTGGTTTCATCGAACATTTCTTTCAGGACTTCAGCGCACAGCAACCCAGAACTTATGGTTCCCTCTAACGTTTCTTTCTGAACTACAGCGTGCCTAGCATCAAAACTTTTGGCCCCCTTCATTTTTCTTTCAGTAACGTGTTGATCTTGTTTTCGTTATTTTTTTTCTCCTTTTCTTCTTATTCTTATTATTTTCAGCATTAATATTATTTTTATTAATATAAAAAAGGCATAAAAAATATTTTCTTTTTATTAGCTAATTACTTTCCTATTAATTTATTAAGACAAAAAAAAACCATTTCTAAAACAAATCCTTTCCTTTTCTTGCATTGTACAATTCAATATGGTTGTAATAGATAATTAGGATTTAAATTCTTGCAATCCCCATTTGTAAATATGTATCCCCATCCCTGAAATGATGTAAGAGCTTAGGATTTATTTTCCGCATTTTATTTGCTTTCATATATTGTTAGTAATTAGGATGTATGGAAAGATAAAATCAATAAATAGATAACCCTAATCAAAGACTAAATGCATGTACATCAAACATACTTGCACACTAGCATCTCCAGGGTAATCTCAATTTGTTGCCTTTCGGAAAATAGTCATGTCCCTCGAATATGGGCGTTTTATCAAAGACCCTTAATAAAAGATCGTAGCCCCTCTATGACCCTCAATGTTGCCTTCGATAAACAATCTAGTCCCTAAACGACATTGCTAAAACGTCCCATAGGTTGCCTTCTATGACTATACACAATGTCTTGCGCCCGTACCTTCACATCCAACGATGGGGTTTCTTACCAAAACAATGGTAAGATAACAACATCTAAAGGAAGAGGAAAATAATGTTTAAGACCTTTTGAGTAGGTAGGTTACTCCTGGTTGCTCGCTTGCTCACAATAAAAACATTTTATACACCCACAATTTAACCTTAAAACATTTTCAAAAGTTAAAGCATTTTGTACGCATTCTTATAGAGATGAGAACCATTACAAAGACACTCCTTTTCAAAATACTTTCAAAATCCACATCACAAACACATCTTCAAACAAAAATTAAGTGATCTAGCAAGCAACTAAGAGCCCGTGGATAAATATGGATGAAAAGGGTGCTAATACCTTCCCTTTTTATAACCTACCCCCTGAACTCAAGAAATAATCTCGAAAGGTCTTTCCTGTTCTTTTCAACTTTTCCTTTTGGATAAAAGAAAAGTTGGTGGTGACTCTTGCTATCCGCAACAATTGCGATCAAACACAAAACAACCAAGTAAGTTCTCCCACCGCGTTACAATGTTCAACAGTAAAGCCAACATTCTCACAACCAGTAGCAGGGGCAAATGAAAAAGGGGTGATGGTTATGGGAATACCAAACACACAGGAAGCAATGGAACAACCTTTACTCACAACGTAGGAATGTTTTCAGAAGTCTTTGACAATGTTTGCATAGATGGGTGTATCTAAAATGGTGAAGTAATTGGTACATTCTTGAAACTAAGAGACTGAGGTGATACTGCAAGCAATTTGTCTATTACTAAGATGATGAAGTTTGATTTATTCTTCGGTTATAACTTCAAGAACACTCTCATCTCCTTCATAAAAAAGAGAGAAGGCATAAAATTTATATGATAATAAAATCATTCAATGATTAAGGGGAAGATAAAAAAATATGTATATATAGATAGAGGATGGAGGACGTGATTGACTGGACAAATGACATAGGTTGAGAGGCGTATCACGCATAAGATTTTTTTAGGACATATTGACAAGTTAAGACATAACAATTAAAGCTAGGGTCAGAAGAAGTGCTAGAAAACTCAAGAGGGATTCTAACATTAGGTAAAGCAAAAATATTTCTATCTATTTCCAAGAAAACTATGTCTTTCGAAGTAATATGTTAAGTAAGAAGATTTGGAAGTGACAAGAGATTATTCACATTTTTCGATGTTTTTGTTTAATACTCAGAAAATTTTAATCCCTAGAATTTTTCTTATCAAAACTTGATTATTAAACACTTTTAACTATTATTAGATTTATTGATTTTAGTTATTTCCTAGAAATATTTTCAGCATGAAAGATATTTAAGATTAGTTGACACAAACATAGTTTTTCATTCATTCATGGAGCAAGTTTAGACATCATACAAACAATCAAAACAAAACATCAGAGAAACCCTCATAACCCACTCCTGACAGGAACATAATACACCCATACTAGACTTTAAGAACCTCACACCTTTCTTCCTCAAGAGCATCGTCAGGTCCATTATGACGGAGATATTTAAGATTAGTTGACACAAACATAGTTTTTCATTCATTCATGGAGCAAGTTTAGACATCATACAGACAATCAAAACAAAACATCAGAGAAACCCTCATAACCCACTCCTGACAGGAACATAATACACCCATACTAGACTTTAAGAACCTCACACCTTTCTTCCTCAAGAGCATCGTCAGGTCCATTATGACGGTCTGCTTCAACAATCCTGTTGCACAAGACGAAATCCAGAATCTTGACTTCAACTGTAACACGTAACCACATGTTTTCTTCTAGTAGTGTTTATGTTCATAACCTAATGATGTCACAAGCCTTGATACCAGAGTTAGAACATTACAACAGCTACACACTAGAACAAAACCATTAGAGTATACAATTTTTCTTTATGATACCACGTAAAGTTATCATCAAAATATTAAGGCCAGATGTAGAAACACTTATTGTTCTTACACATTATAATTTATCTTTGCTTCTTACCACATCTCCTTTATAATTAAGCTTTTTTTATAAAAACCCATTTGTTATAATGACATGATTTCCTTGGGTTTGAGGTACAAAATATCAAATTTCATTCCATTGGAATATGTTGAGTTCTTTTTTCATAAGCATTATCCAACAATCATCTTCCATAGTTTTATCTATAAATGTTGGTTCACCCATTTAAAATAGTCTAACTAAGTAGGGTTTATTTCTAAATGATGATTTGGTAATTAGAGGCTCATTTTTATTTCCCATTATTTGACCTTTTAGATGTGATGAGATGTACTTGAAAGTAGGTCTATGTGGGACTTCATCAACATCTGGTGTAGTATCTTTTGTACCATGAGAGGGTACTTCAACGTTCTCTGTAATTATAGGTTATAGAGTCTTCTCTATGATCTCCAAATTTGCAAATGCTTCAACTAGCTATGAGTTATCATTGCCAGTCTCTTTGCCATCAAACCTCACATGGATTAATTTCTCAAACCTTAAGGTTTACTTGTTAAACACTTTATATGCCATAAATATTTCAGAATATGATAAGAGGAGACACTTTTCTTCCTTGACATCAAGTTTCTTTAGGAAAAAATTGTATTTTCTAATATAAAATGTATGAACACAATGACTTCAAACAATAGGGGGTGAATGGTGATATTCAAATTTCCAAATCTAGTTTATAAAAATGATTTTATTTAAAATGATTTTATTTATAAAATATATGTAATACGGTGGAAGAACTGACTTTTTGGTTTTATCCAAAATGTGTGGATAGCTAGAGTCGCCACCGACTTTTCTTTTATCCAATAAGGAAAGGGTGAAAAGAACAGGAAAGACCTTGATAGATTTTGAGTTCGAGGGGTAAGTTATGAAAAGGGAAGGTGTTAGCACCTTTTTCATCCGTATTAATCTATGGGCTCTTAATTTCTTAGCTCACTTTTGAAAATTTACTTTTGTGTGTGTGATTTAAAAATATTTTGAAATGCCAATGTAAGACAAAATTTGTAATAACCCTTGTATCGGTCCTCAAGAATGTATATAAAGTGTTTGAAAATATTTATTTGTAAAGTGTTATGTGAGAAATATTTTGTTTTAGAAAAGTTTGCGAGCAAGCGACTAAAAGTATCTTACCCACTCAAGGTCGTTCTTATTCTTTTCCTTCTCCTTTAGAGATAGTGTTATCTGTACCATAAGTTGGTAGGTATCCCTATCTATTGGATATAAAGGAACTAGGGAAGGGTCACCGAATGGTCATCAAAGGCAACCTGTAAGGATGCTTTATCAATTTCGTAAGGGGTTATCATCATATGATTCGTAGGAAACTCGAGGGACTAGATCATTTTCCATAGGCAACATCGAAGGGTCATCGAGAGACTATGATCTTTTGTATGATGATGATTTGATCGTAGGTCTTTTGCTAAAGTATCCCCACTTTCGAGGGACGTGATCGTTATTCCGACAGGCAACAAAGAGAGGTTACACTAAATATGCAAGTGTGCAAAGTATGTTTGATTCAGTTATTTATCTTGAAATTAGGGTTTTGTTAACGATTGATTTTATCTTTCCATACAAACCATAATTACTAAAAATTGCATAAAAAATAAGAGCAGAATATAAAGTGTGGAATGTAAACCTAAAACTATTACAAGGCTTTGGGGAAGTTACATAAGTATAGATGCAGAAAAATAAACCCTAAACTATTACATACTCGAAGCAGTAACATAATGAGAAAACGTGAGAAATATAAAGTTACGCTATTACATTAGAGGAAGCATCCTACACAATTTATCTAGGAAAACAAAAAGGAAATAGAAAAGAAAATGTTTTTTTGGTGATTTTTAATGAAAAATAGTTTATGATAGTGATTAATTAAAAAACTAAAATCTAATTAATAAAAAATATGGTTAATGAATTAAATTAAAAAATGGTTAATTAAAAAACCTAAACCTAAATAATTAGGGTTTAAAAAATGTTTTTGTTTAATGGTTAATTAAAAATAAATTAGGTTAGCCAAAAAAAGAATTAGGGGAAGAAAAATCAAGGAAATAAATGTTAGAAACCAAAAAGAGGAAAAATGCCAAGGGTGGGTGTTAAACCCACGCCCTTTTCCTTCGGCCTTGCACCGTTTGCCACTGAGACATACATTAGTTGGTGTTATGAGAACAAGTACTGCATATAACATATGAAAAACCTGCAGAAATTAGAAAACATGAAAAAATAGCAAAAGGCAAGGATCGAATCCACGCCTTCATAGTTCAATTCCTTAACGCGCGCGCTCCTTCCACTGGGGTGGATGTTTCATCTGATATTGGAATGTAATCAAATAAGTAAAACATAAAACAAATGACTGGGCCGGAGAGGCGCCAGAGCCCTAGCTCCGGTCGTCTTCTCCGACGAGCACGTTTTGTCAACCTACAAAATAAGTACGTGTCAGTGACCAAAGGGATCATACCCCCCTAATTTGACCCTTGTGAGTTTAATAGTGGCCTTGGTTTTCACTAATTCTTCCTGTATGATGAAATACAAAGAGGATAACATAAAACGGTTCAAACATGGCAATCTCTCATCCGGGCATCATGGGACTCATGCGATGGTTCTATCATGCATAGTTTCACCTCAGAAGTGCATTAGTATTGTTAGTATGCATCAAAACATAATAAAAAACGAAAATATGAATTTGAATAATATATGAGACCGACGATGCATGAATGTATGTTTTAGGTCCTTTTGATCATCAAGCACGATTAAGACTTACTATGTACTATCTCAAGGATTGATTGGAACAATTGTTTGGTCTTGAGGAAGGCTGAAAATAGGGTTTGAAGTTTGCCCTAGTTTGACAATTTTTTGAGATTTTGGAAGGTGATTTCTTGCAAGGTTTCATGGTCCTCTTGTTGTCTGAATATGAGGAATATATAGGGAAGGATTAGGTCAAAGGAGTGGGCTTGGACCTTGTCATAAAATATTTGATTTAATTTAATTTAATTTTGATTTTAAATAAATAAAATCAAAATAAATGGAATAAAAGTCAAAGGGGTGTATGAATAGATTTATAGGTTCACTATGAGGTCTAAAACACGTTTTGACCTTGAAACATAAGCCCAAGAGCCCAAAAATTCAACTTTGATCAATTTCGATTTCATGCATTTTTTCAAAATTGCCCAACTTGCAACAATCACAACTCTCTAAATTTTTGTCATATGAAGGTGACCTATGATTTTTTGGAAAGCTCAAGATGTCCCCTGCAATCTCTATGTTTATTATTTTTTTCATTTGAAGACTTTATCTTGATGCAACTTGCTTTGACAAAAAGTGTCTTTTGTTGACTTTTGAAATGACCTATAATGTTTTGGCTCATATATCTAAAATAAAGCATTTTTTTGGACTTGAGCTTAGAGAGGCAAAGATGTAGAGAATTGAATTTCCTTCAAAATGAGCTTTTGTTTAGAATTTTCTGATGAATTATGTGAAAGTTATGCTTGGTCAAAGTTCAGTTGACTTCACCTTAAGAAAATCCTAATTTGGTAATTTTTGACTTTTAATGAATCTTGAGTTTTCTTGATGAATCATGATCAAACCTTGATAAAATGATGAATGTGACTTCAAAATCTTTATGTTTACCAAAAATATTGAAGTTTGATTGTATGTTGACCACAATTGACTTTTTATCCAATACAGTTGATTTTCAATCATCTGAGTAATTGATTGAGCAAACTTGTGATGCAAGGCTTGAAATTTGGCATGAGCATTCTTTGAGACATATGAGGACCCATGAAAACCATTTTATGAATTAGAGGCTCAATTTTCTATGAATAAATCAAAACCCTAGTTGTAGGTCAACTGCTTAGGAGGAGGGTTTGTCTCGTCCAACCTTGAGTATCCTTGAGCAATTGAAAATCCTGGGAGCATGAGGAGGTATCTTGAAGAAAATAGGAGGGAAAATTTTGGGGTACAACAATAGAGATGAAGAATAAAAATATAATAAAAGAGAATAGACAAAGAAATAATCATTAGAATAAGTAATAGAAATAAAAGAGATAGTGATAGAAAGATCACGCCAACGATTTATCTTGGTTCGACCTAAACCACTTGGCTTACTCTAGTCCAAAAGAATTTCTCCTTGAGATTTCTACTACAAAAATATTGATATATTATAAAGGATCATCCCAAATAATCTTACAAAACAACTTGAGCTTTTCACATGACCATCCCACAAACCTTTCACAAATACCTAGAGTTTTGACACAAGCTCATCTCAATATCCTCAAACAACCAAAGCTTTTACACAAGCTCAACTCAATAACTTTAACTCAAGCTTTTACATGTTTAGATTGAAACATTCAAATATATTACAAAAGGGTCACAAGAGAACTACTCTCTTGACTAAACAATTATAAGTAAAACATAAATCTCAAATTAAACTTTTTACTCTTTTGGCACTAAGACAACTCCAGTGAAAAAACTTTGGAAAATAATAAGAGGTAGAAATATTGGAGAGAGCTTATATTAAAAAAATTGGCATGTTTCGAAATGAGTAGAAACCTCCTTTATATAGGAAAAATCTAGCTAAAAAATTAAACAAGCAGTGGGCCTTTACACATTTTTAATCGATTAAAAATATGTGTAAATCAGCTAACTTAACCAAAAAAGGAAACTTTTAATTTTGATGTTACTTAGTTGATTAAAGGCCTTCTTAATCAATTAGAAGGCATTTCATTTTGTTTTAATCGATTAAAAGCATGGATTAATTGATTAAACAATGTATTTTGCCTCCCTAATTGATCAATTAAGCTTCCTAGTCTTTTAAACACTTGTCCATATTGATTTTAATTTTTTTTATAAAAAAATAAGAGAGGTTTAAAAATTTTGTGTGTGTTTGTATGTGCTTTGCCTTATTATATCAACAATTACTCTTGTTTCATTTATAATAAGCTAATCAAATACTAGATAGAACATTAAGCGCAAGATCACGAGAGCTTTTACACTTTCACATCTTTAAGATCACCACTTTACACCTTTAAGTTTCTTTTCTTGATTCAAATGGAACTTGATACATTTGACTGGTGAGACTTGAGATTGATTCTTTCTTGGTAAAAATCTCTATTTCTCTATCATTTTGAATTTGTTTGCAAAAAAAATCAAATACAAAGTACGGATCATCCTTAGTTCTAATAAATTTTACCAATGTTCATATGCTAAAGTCATCAACTATGACTAATCCATATTTCTTTCCATTGACTAATGCATTATGAAGAGATTCAAATAAATCAATGTGAAGAAGTTCTAGGGTTCTAAAGGATGAAGTAACGCTCATTAGTTTAAGAAAATGTAATTTAAACTTCAAATAAAAAACTTAATAAGTTTATAGATTAACCTTCAACTAAAATTTCCTAAACGTCTATGTTAAATCCATTTCTCTTAATTCACAGACAAAAGTAATTTCACCTTATGTGCTTGTAAATAAGAATAATTAATTTTAGAGTTAAATATGTTTAAAGTTCCTCTAAAGTTAGGCATTTTTACTTTTTGTCCCTCTATAAAATTTCATTAAGGATTTGTCCTCTAAAGTTAGCGACGAGTTTTATAACTTAGCGACTGAAATAGTGACAGTTTACTACTTAGCGACGATTTTAGCAGGAGGGACCAAAGGTTAAAATTCCTAACTTTAGAGGGACGATTCATTAACGAAATTTTTTATAGGGGCGAAAAATGAAAATGCCTAACTTTAGAGGAACTTTAAACATATTTAACCCTTAATTTTATAGACATTTTTTTTTCATTTCCCCATTAAATAAGATTGAGTCATATTTTTGTCTAATGACTTTAGAAGACTTTTGTATGAAAAATACGTCATAGATACTATCGCTTAATTGACTTTTGTATTTTATTATGTTAAATTCTAGTGTTGCATTTTATTGGTGGAGGGATATTATTAACTATTTGTTATTTAACCAATAGAGTTTCTAAGTCTAAGATCAATGTCACTCCTTATGAAATCCTGAAGAATAGACAACCTAACATGTCTTACCTTTAAACATGGGATTGTTTGGCTTATGTCAGGATGCTTGGCCCAAAGCAAGTCAAAATCTTTAACAAAGCCTATGAACGTGTATGCATAGGATATGTAATTAACAACAAAACATTAATGTTTTTATGACCTGAATGCTAAGGTTATCATAAAGTTAAACGGTGTTGAATTTCATGAAACTATATTCCCCTTTAAATCCAGTAATAGTTGGGGCTCCAAATCGAGTCACATTCTCGTTAAGAGAAGTAGTGGAAGAAATAAATTAGAAGAATCAACACCACATATTGGTAAGAGAACAAGAATTTCTAAATAATATGGACCTAACTTCTTAGTCTATACTATAGAGGAGGATCCTTTAAATCTTTAAGAAGTTATTTCTTCATCAGATGTTTACTTATGGAACAAGGTCATTAATGGAACAAGGTCATTAATGGCGAGATGAATTTTCTAGAATATAACAAGACTTAGAACCTTATAGGCTTGCCTCTTGACTACAAACCTATAGTTTGTAAATATATTTTGAAAAAGAAACGAAAAGTTTGTGGAACCAATGAGAAGCATAAGCCTTTTCTTATAGTTAAGGATTTTTATTAATCATGTGCTTTTGTAACTGCTAGATTTTTTACTATTTTTATTGTTTCAGTTTTTAGCAACCTAGTCAATTAGTGGTTGCTATAATTTAGGAGCAAGCTAGTAGTAGTTGCTATACTTTAGGAACAAATTAGTTTAATTATTCAATTCCCTAAAATCTTGGTTACGTGGGATAACTTTCAGTTTTTCCTTTCCATTATTTATTGTAACATTTCTATCGATCAAATATACAATTCCTTTCCTTTAATATACTGTTTCTCTACTTCTCTGCCAATATATTTGATATTTTCTACCATTAAACTAACAAATTGGTATCTAGAGCCTTCTTCTTAGAGGGACCAGTGAGTGAACCCAGTAAAAACCCACCATAATAAACCTTGCTTAAATTCATAAAATAGATGGATTCTGAAACTCCTTACACAAAACTAGCACCGCATGTGTTTGACGGTGATAATTATCACATATGGGCAGCAAGAATGGAGGCTCACCTAGAAGAAAATGACCTTTGGGAAGCCGTTGAGGAAGACTATGAAGTTCTTCCTTTGCCGAACAATCCAACCATGGCTCAGATAAGAAATCACAAGGAGAAGAAAGCAAGAAAGTCAAAAGCAAGAGCTACTCTGTTTGTTGCTGTCTCACAAGACATTTTCACCAAAATCATGACGATCAAATTGGCATTTGAGATCTGGAATTTCCTCAAGGAAGAATATGAAGGAGATGAAAGAATCAAGGGAATGCAAGCAATGAATCTGGTTAGAGAATTTAAGATGCAGAAAATGAAGGAGTCTGAAACAATTAAGGAGTATGCAAACAGACTTCTTAACATTGCTAACAAGGTGAGGTTGTTAGGTTCTAATTTTTCTGATTCACGAATAGTTCAGAAAATACTAGTGATTGCTCCTGAAAAATTTGAAGCTTCTATTACTTCATTGGAAAATACTAAGGATCTTTCAAAGATCACATTGGCAGAACTTGTAAGTGCTATGCAGTCCCAAGAGCAGCGAAGGTTGATGAGACAATATGGTGCAGTCGAAGGTGCTTTACGAGCCAAGCACCATTATGGAGAAACCAGTAGAAATAAGCATGTCAAGAAGAACCAACCATCAAGCAGCGAAAATAGTGCAAATAACCAAAACAATGGTAGGGGTAAAAAGAAAAACTACCCACCTTGTCAGCATTGCGGAAAGTCGGGTCACCCACCATACAAATGTTGGAAACGACCAGATGCAAAGTGTAGTAAATGCAATCAGGTTGGACATGAAGCTATAATTTGTAGGAGCAAATTTCAACAACAAACTGAAGCTAATGCCCGAGTTGTTGAGCAAGATGAAGAAGATTATATTTTTGCTGCAACATGCTATTCGACGAGGAGTAATTCTGAATGCTGGTTGATTGATAGTGGTTGTACGAATCACATGACATATGACAAGACTCTATTCAAGGACTTGAAGCCCACTAATGTTTTAAAAGTCGGAATAGGGAATGGTGGCTATATTACTGCAAAAGGAAAAGGAACCATTGCAATTTCAACGTGTTCAGTTACCAAAATTATATCTGATGTTCTTTATGTACCTGACATCGACCAAAAATTGTTAAGTGTAGGTCAGTTGATTAAAAAGGGATTTAAAGTATCCTTTGAAAATCAACATTGTCTTATCTACGGCACTGCTGGTCGGGAAGTTCTACGGGTTAAAATGAGAGGTAAAAGCTTCTCGTTTGATCCAACAGAGGAGGAGCAGGCAGTCTATTTTACTCAAGTCAGTCCCACAGAACTCTGGCACAAGAGACTTGGGCATTGTCATCTTGAAAGAATGCTTAACTTGCAAAGAAAAGGCATGTCAAGAGGTCTGCCAATACTTTCTGATAATTTACCAAATTGTAATGCTTGTCAATTTGGTAAACAAATAAGAAAATCATTCCCTAAATCAGCTTGGAGAGCTTCTCAAAAGTTGCAGCTTGTTCACACTGATGTGGCAGGACCCCAAAGAACACCATCACTACAAGGTAGTTTGTACTTCATTCTTTTCATAGATGATTTTACAAGAATGTGCTGGATATTCTTTTTGAAATTTAAGCATGAAGTGGCTGGAGTATTTACGAAGTTCAAGAAAATGGTGGAAACTCAAAGTGGCTGCAAGATTCAATGTTTAAGATCTGACAATGGGACAGAGTATACATCAACAAAATTTAATCAATTTTGTGAAGAAGCTGGTATTGAGCATCAACTCACAGCCCCTTACACTCCAGAGCAGAATGGGGTTAGTGAAAGGAGAAATAGATCGGTGATGGAGATGGCTAGATGCATGCTGCATGAGAAGGAGTTGCCAAAAACATTTTGGGCATAGGCGGCTAACACAACGGTCTTTCTCCAAAATCGGCTTCCAACCAAAGTTTTGATGGATAAAACTCCATTTGAGGCTTGGTATGGGTATAAGCCATCACTAACCTTTCTTAAAGTGTTTGGTTGTGTTTGTTTTGCACATGTTCCACAGGTTAAGCGTGACAAACTTGACAAGAAGGCAACTTCGGGCATCTTTGTGGGTTACAGTTCAGTTTCAAAGGCCTACAAAGTGTATCATCCTCAAACCGGAAAGATGACTGTTAGTAGAGATGTGCACTTTAATGAAGAACAACAATGGAATTGGGAGAACTCACAAAGAACAACTAAACTATTTGGCAACATTGATGATAAGCATCCGAGACAGCAAACAACAGAGTTATTGCAGGATGAATTAGAAGATGACCCTCCAGTCAGAGGCAAAAGGCTGTTATCTGACATCTATCAAAGATGTAATGTAGCAGTTTGTGAACCTGCTAGCTGCGAGGAAGCACAAAAGGACCAGAAATGGAAAATTGCAATGGAGGAGGAGATATCCATGATACAAAAAAACAAAACATGGGAGCTGGTTGACAGGCCTGAAAATAGAAAAGTCATTGGAGTTAAATGGGTTTTCAGAACAAAGCTTAATGCAGATGCTCAATCAACAAGCACAAGGCCAGACTCGTAGTTAAAGGGTATGCACAAATTTTTGGTGTTGATTATTCTGACACTTTTGCTCCTGTGTCCAGATTAGATACAATTAGATTGGTGTTAGCAGTTCCTGCGCAAAATGGCTGGAAAATATTTCAGTTAGATGTTAAATCAGCTTTTTTAAATGGAGAGCTACATGAAGACATATATGTAGACCAGCCAGAAGGATTCGTGAAGCAAGGTGAAGAAGATAAAGTCTATCTTCTAAAAAAGGCTCTCTATGGCCTCAAACAAGCGCCAAGGGCTTGGTACAGCAAAATTAATGATCACTTATTGAGCATAGACTTTGCAAAAAGCGTATCCGAGTCCACACTTTATGTGAAACATAAGGGAAATAATTTTATCATAGTTTCCCTCTATGTGGATGATCTTTTAGTGACAGGAGATGACGCAAGGCTAGTTGACGAGTTCAAGCAAGAAATGATGCAAGCTTTTGAAATGACAGATCTTGGTCTCATGACCTATTTTCTTGGAATTGAGATCAAACAAAGTGAGAATGAAGTGTTAATTTGTCAAAGAAAATATGCAAAGGAAATTTTGAAAAAATTTCAAATGGAGGAATGTAAATCTGTTAACACACCAATGAATCAAAAGGAGAAGTTTAGCAAGGATGATGGTGCTGGAAAAATTGATGAAGGATATTACAGAAGCTTGATTGGATGTCTAATGTATCTCACTGCAACAAGGTCAGACATTCTATTTGCGGTAAGTCTCTTGTCTCGTTTTATGCACTTTCGAAGTGAAATTCATTTGCAAGCAGCAAAAAGAATATTGAGATATGTTAAATGCACTATTGATTATGGAGTCAAATTTGATAAGTGTCAAGAATTTAAGCTGTATGGATTCTCTGATAGTGATTGGGCTGGATCCATTGATGATATGAAGAGCACTTCAGGATACTGTTTCAGCCTAGGCTCAAGAGTATTCTCATGGTGCACAAATAAACAAGAGATTATAGCACAGTCCACCACTGAGGCTGAATTTATAGCAGCAACAGCCGCTGTAAATCAAGCTTTATGGTTGAAGAAGATTTTATGTGATTTATCTTTGCAGCAGAAGAACAAAATAGAAATTTTTGTTGACAACCAGGTTGCAATTGCTATTGCAAACAATCCAGTATGTCACGGGAAGACTAAACATTTCAACATCAAGCTCTATTTTTTGAGAGAGATGCAGCAAAGTGGAGAAGTAAACTTAGTTTACTGCAAGTCTGAAGATCAATTGGCTGACATGTTTACAAAGCCATTACCTATCCGCAAATTTGAATATCTAAGGAAACTGATTGGAGTTTGTAGTTCCTAAAGCAAGAAGGAGTATTAATCATGTGCTTTTGTAACTGCTAGATTTTTTACTATTTTTATTGTTTCAGTTTTTAGCAACCTAGTCAATTAGTGGTTGCTATAATTTAGGAGCAAGCTAGTAGTAGTTGCTATACTTTAGAAACAAATTAGTTTAATTATTCAATTTTCTAAAATCCTGGTTACGTGGGATAAATTTCAGTTTTTCCTTTCCATTATTTATTGTAACATTTCTATCGATCAAATATACAATTCCTTTCCTTTAATATATTGTTTCTCTACTTCTCTGCCAATATATTTGTTATTTTCTGCCATTAAACTAACAATTTTAGACAACGAGAGAACGTAGATTTCTTTCACACATTTTCACCTATTACTAGAATAATATCCATTAGGATAATCATTTAAATTACAGTAATTCATAGTTTAGAGCCACACCAAATGGATGTTAAAACTATTTTCTAAATGATGATTTGGAAGAATGAATCTATATAGAACAACCAAAGGGATTTGTGCTTCATGGACAAGAGATTATGGTCTATCAGTTAGATAAATCTTTGTATGGTCTTAAAAAAGAACCTAAACAATGGTGTGAATAGTTTGACAAAATATGATTATCTCAGATGAGTTTAAAGTGAATGAAATGGACAAAATATATTTAATACAAATCTGAAAATGGTATATGCACTATCATATGTATTTATGTAGATGACTTTCTCATATTTGGTTTAAACATTAATGTCGTTAATAATGTGAAATCATTATTGTGTAACCATTTTGATATGAAGGACTTTGTAGAAGCGAGTGTAATCCTTGATATCAAAATAACTAGGTCAGTTAAGGGAATTTCTTTGGATCAATCTCACTATGTTGAAAGGATCTAAAATAAATATAAATATTTTTAATGTAAAACCTCCTTGCACCCCGTATGATCCAAATGTTAAACTCTTCAAGAACACTGGTAATAGCATAAGAATATATGAATATACACGCATCATTGGCAGTCTTAGATGTGCCACTGATTGTATGAGAACCGACATTGGATATGTTGTAGGCTTGTTGTGCAGGTTTACCAGTAGATCTAGTATGAATTATTGCCATATTATTGAAAAAGTTATGAGGAACCTTAAAAGGACCATAAATCTCATATTACATTATCAAAAGTTTTTTTGCAGACCTTGAGGGGGTACAATAATGTTAATTAGAACACCTTGTCAGATGATTCTAATACGACTAACAATTATATCTTTAACACAGTTTGAGGAACGTTCTTTTGGTAGTCTAAAAAACAAAATATTCTTGTTGCAACCGCTATAATCAGAAACGATAGTTGTTGCAACCACTAGTAAAAAAGTAAGTTGGTTGAAATACTTGCTAGTGGAGATTCCATACTGAGAAAAACGATTACATATTGTCTTGACCGATTGTGATAGTACTACAACTATTTCAAAAATTGAGAACCATTACTATAATGGTAAGAAACAAAAAATCATTTGTAAACACGTCATTGTTAGAGAATTCCTCTATGAGGGATCTGTTAGTGTGGATCATGTACGCACTGATGAAAACTTAGCTAACCATTTGATGAAATGATTATCTATGGAGAAAATCCAAAATAATACTATTGCCAATAGATAAATGAATCACTCATAATGGTAACCCGACTTAAAAGACTAGAAATTCCCAAAATTAAGTTCAATGGATAATAACAAATTGTGAATGATATGAGAATGGATGTGCTTGTAAGCATGATTCTTAAAACGAATAGACATTGGGGTAATATACATTCTCAATGAGATTTATACTCTATGTGGAGTGGAGTATCTAACCTACAAGAACACTCTTGATAGACTTACTTTTGTGAATATGAATGTAGGGTCACTATATATGAGATAAATGACATAGATTTCTAGAGTGTTCACTAAACTGAAATAAACATGCATGACCATAATAGTGTTTTTTTTTTTAGAATACACCTAAACAAAATTTGTATGTGGGTATGATATGAAAGATAGACTTCAAGACTATGATCACTTATTTTAAATTTGAATTTTACTCGTTATGCCAAAGTTCAAGTCTAACGACACATTTGATGATGTACTATTTTATAGAAGTGTTTGACAATACTTTTAATTTTGTTTCAAGTTTAAGTGAGGGATTGTTGAAACAATTAATGATAATCATCAATGTTTAAACAATTTGCCAATGAAAGTGTCATTGTTTCAACGTAGTGATGAAATTTTCATATTGCATAATTTACATACATTGGTTAATTAGATTTAAATAGTCTTTTTGTCTCTATAAATTTGTGAGATTTTTATTTTCCTACCTGTATTTTTTTTTTCTAAAATAATCTATGAATGTTAATTTATTTATATTCGTCTCTAAAGTTAAAATCTGCAGGAAATTTCGCATGAAAATCTGCAGAAAATCAAATGAATCTCAACCTTTAAAGACTATTTTAAGAAAAAATATACAAGGACGAAAATTAAAATCTCACCAACTTAGAGGGACCTAGAGACTATTTAAACCTTTTTAATATTACATAAAGAATGCTCATGTTTCTTTTCAAAATACACCAACAATTATTTGTGAGTTTTTTCTTCTCCATTCTATTCTCTTTGTGTCCTTAAGCTATCAAAATGCCAACTTCTTTTACTTTTTTCCAACTCTTAGAATTTTTTGAGTATTTCTAAATTAGTCTTTTGAAAAAATTATTTGATTTTTTTCGTTTGAAAAATTATTTATAGTGATCAAATAACTATTATTTGAGTGTATTCTAAAACGGTGCTTACAGTATAGTAGGATATCATACATTTTGTTTTATCTTGGAGACTTCAAAATTGATAGTTTAATTGCAAAATTTTAGAATGCCATCGTAAAACGGTTTAAAGAAAGGTTCTATTCACCAGAAATATATTAGTTTTATTCTATTTTTTTGAGAATGAATTAAAATTTTAGACTTATATTCTCTAATAATCTGCATTATTCCGTTTATTTTAATGCAACCTTGGTGATGCATATATTAATCATTTTTAAATATTTAAAAAAAAAAAAGACTTTTGAGTGAATGAATTTATCAAGCTTTATACCAACATTGAAGCCAATTGTTCACGAGAAGAAGACAATGGTAACTTTGCAAAAGATTCATTGGACAAACATTGAGTGGAAAATAAAAGGTACAACAAAGACCATATGCTCTCGTTAGACTTCACTTCCATTACCTTAATAGCAAAGTCACAAATGTCTATTCATGTTACAGTCTTTGTAGCTTTATCATCCAGATTTAGCAAGTAGTCAATGACGGTAAAACCTTCACAAGCATTAGAGGACTTTCAACCGTTGGATTGAGACTCTCCACTAGGATCGGACGGCTAGGAACTCGCTGCCACTGTTGCATGCCTTTTAAAAAGTGAAGCACCTAACATCACCACATATGTCGTATCATAAATTCAGCTGTGGTGCATTTTTATTGATCGGTCAAGAACACCCTTCACATCACACTTCATTTTTTTAAATAAAGTTTGCATCACAGATCACACTTCATTGATTATAATACTACTTCATATGTTGAATTTTTTTTTTAAATAATTAAAATTTTCAATTTTAATATCCAATTAACTAATATTTTCCTATAATTTCTAATATAATCATGTTTCAAACAAAAAAAAAATTGATTAAAGGGGATGCGCCACTTGAATTGGCGTCTCCTATTTTTGGGTCTAGATATTCGGGTCCGCAAAAATAGATAATTGTCAAGACTTGGTCAAAACGGGCAGTCGTATCCGTAACTAGCCGTTGCATCGAGCAAGGCGGAGATGACGCGCAAACACATTGTGAGCGTTAGTCTGGTTGTTTGCTCGACGTGTAGAGAGAAGACCAGGGAAGAGGTTGTTGTTATGGGCAGGAGTATGATTTCGGCGTCGTTGGTCTCGCAGTCCCACAGGACAATACAACTTTTCTCACTAAACCAAGAGATCAAGTTATTTCCTATAAAGAAACATTCTCCAGAGGTACTCTTCCTATCATCAGCACTTCCAACTCAATCAACATCACAAAATCCCACCAACGAGGAATTTGTATCATGGGAGTACAACATACCATAGTCACATGTTCCATTCACATACTTCAGAATCCTCTTTACTTGATTAATGTGTCTTACCTTAGGTTCTGCTTGATATCTTGCACATACTCCAATAGAAAATGTGATGTCTGGTCTGCTAGCAGTAAGATATAGAAGGCTGTCAATCATGCTTCTATACTGACTTTGATCAACACTGACTCCTTTTTCATATTTGGTTAACTTCAGGTGTGTAGGAGCAGAAGTCCTCTTATGGCTTGCATTTTCCAATCCAAACTTCTTCATAATATTTCTTGCATATTGTAATACGGTGGGAGAATTGACTTGGGTGTTTTGCGTTTGACCGCAATTATTGCAGATAGCAAGAGTCGCCACCAGCTTTTCTTTTATCCAATAAGGAAAGGGTAAAAAGAACAAGAAAGACCTTTGAGATTATTTTCTTGAGTTCGGGGGGTAGGTTATGAAAAGGGAAGGTGTTAGCATCCTTTTCATCCGTAGTTATCTACGGGCTCTTAGTTGCTTGCTAGATCACTTACTTTTGTTTGAAAATATACTTGTGGTGTGGGTTTTGAAAGTATTTTAAAAACGTCTTTGTAATAGTTCTCGTTTCTATAAGAACGCGTACAGAGTGTTGGTTTCGAAAAATGTTTCAAATGAAAGTGTTGGTGTATAAAATATTTTTGTTGTGAGTAAGCGAGCAACTAGGAGCATCCTACCTACTCAAAATGTCTAATGTTCTTTTCCTCCTCCTTTAGATGTTGCTATCTTACCATTAATTTGGTAAGAAGCTCCACCGTTGGATGTGAAGGGACAGGCGTGGGACGTTTGTATAGTCATAGAAGGCAACCTATGGGACATTTTGGCAATTTTCGATTAGGGACTAGATCGTTTACTGAAGGCAACATCGAGGGTCATCGAGGGACTACGATCTTTTATCGAGGGTCTTTTCTAAAACGCTCATATTCGAGGGACATGACTATTTTTCTGAGGCAACAAGTGAGATTACCCTAGAGGTGCATGTGTGTATAGTGTGTTTGATTGCATGCATCTTTGTCTTTAACTTTAAGGTTATCTACTTGTTGGTTTTATCTTTCCATACATCTTAATTAATAACATTTGTACAAAAGAAATAAAAATGCAGAAAATAAATCCTACACTATTACAACCATATTTAATAGTAAGAAAATGTAAAGACCAAAACAAAAATAAAAGGAGGCAAAATGAGCTTTTCGATCTAGGCATAAACACCCTTCGATTCTTCCCTTCCTGGCTTCCTTCGATTTAGCCTGGACGAAGTGAGGGCGTGCCTTTCGATTTGGGATTAACAATGAAGCATGAGATGCAGTCTTCCTTTCTGCTTCTTTTGATTGGTGCCTGGAAGTAGTGAGGGCGTGCCTTTAGATTTGGGCTTAGCAATGAAGCACGAGATACAATCTACCTTTCTGCTTCCTTCGATTGGGGCCTGGAAGTAGTGAGGTTGTGCCTTTCGATTTGGGCTTAGCAATGAAGTACGAGATGTAGTCTGCCTTTCTGCTTTTTTCGATTGGGGCCTGGAAATAGTGAAGGCATGCCTTTCGATTGGGCCTGGAATCAGCATGAAGTGCACTATTCACCTAAAGTCCCTTGTTACCTTCTTCGATTGCAAGAATGCTAGGCCCTCGGGTTGAGATTCGAAAGGATTGAGTATTTATCCAAACGAAGGATATATGGAACCTATTTTAAACTTTTAAACATGCAACATTCAAGTGTCACATTCGAAAGTTACAGGCCAGGAGTTAGCGTAAGATTATTTGGTCTCAAAATCCAAAGTCTAACTAGTCAGGGTTGAAACTTTCAACATATAGGAAGTCAGGATCGAAGGTTAAAGATGGTCAAACTCCTTAGATGAGATATCTACATTTCTTTTTTATTGGTATGTACACATGATATTTAAATGAAAAAGTTCCAAGTTTAGAGAGAACTTACCTCTTGAAGCACTTGAATCGAAGGAAACTGCAAGTGACTTCCTTGGGGGTGAATGGGAGTTCGATGAGGTCTTACTGAGGCTAGTGCAGTTACTACCTTGTTTGAGCAGTCATTAAATTTAAGGAGGGCATGTGAGTGAATTGAAGGTTACTCTATAACAGGTAAGGGAGTGAATCAAACGATTATTATATTGCGGTTGGGGGAATGGCTCAAAGGTTAGTTATCTGGAAACTTGAGGATTGAATCGAAGGGTTCACTTAGTGTGTGAAGGGGTATGAGTTTTTTAGAAGTGTTTGGAATATTTAAAAAAATGTTGGATAGTGTTTGAGAGTTTTTTGAGAGATTTATCACTTTTTTTCACAACAAGAGTTTTCTTGCAACTATCCAGGGGCCCCTAAGATGTGTGGTGGAGGCTCATATTTATAGGTGATTTGACTGATGTTTTAGGAGGGAAAACAAAAGAAATTTAAACAAAAATAGCATTTTGTTCTTGTATCTTATGAGGGGCAGTATTTGTTTGCCAAATTGGTGCAAGAATAAGGGCAGTGTTGCAGGACTGTTGTGCAACAGTTTTGGAGTGTTATGGCCAGTGTATCAGACCTGAACTTGGAAGCACATGGGACTCTGGCCAGCAAGTATCTTTGGATATCTCAACCATTTGTTTTGACCCCCTAGCCCTATCCTTCGACCAGACTCCTTTTCAAACAACAACATTTCTTTTTCAAATTAAAGTGTTCTTCGAATGGCTCATATGTGTATCCTTTGAAGGGGCCTAAATAGGTGTCTTTCGAATAGGCCTTTTATATGTTCCTTCGAAAGGACCAAATGCATGCCCCTGGAATGGATCACCAAAATATGTCAGTCGATTCGAACATCCAGGTAAATCTGGCAAGTCCTTTGAATGTGCCACCATGGTACGTATTTCGAACGAGACAATAACTATGTGTCATAGTGTAGAAATTGTGTGTTAAAGCAAATTATTTCCAAGAGAGATACTGCCCAGTCGAAATTAGCATGAAAGTAGGCAATGCTTTATGGGTGCCATTGACTTGTGAATGCTAGCCATGGGGGGAGTTTTTTCTTGTGCATTCTGGCCTAAAGGAGTCCTGGTTTTTGTGAGTCGAAGGGATCATTCAAAGGGAAAATGGCATCTGAATCGAAGGAAAGTTTTAGGAGGTCATTGCTTTATGACTCCAAGCAAACATGCAAGGAGCCTTTGCTCAAACGAAGGGTGTAACCAAAACCTGCATTGAAGGGGCCAAAGTGGCCAATCGAAAGATGTAAGATCGAAGAAAACTTGTTTTTTATTTGATTTTGTCAAAACTAATATTTTCATATGCTTTGCCATTTTTAATAGTTTCCTTTTTAACTTGATGCTGAAAAATCCAATTGTACTTGTGTAAGCTTGAATTTTTGAGAATCCTTGTGGGAAATGCCTTGAGAAATGATAGGGAAAATTTTGGGGTACAACAGCTTCCCCTGTTCAATCTTCTTAAACCTGAAGAGTTAGATTGGCGAGTCTTCCATTCGTGACTTGAAGGTGGAAGATGATTGAATACTGGAGCGCCCAGAAATTTGCACTCGATGATGTGGTGGTTGATTGTATAGGGAATGGGCTTAAAGATGCCATTTGGAGAAATGATAGATAATTGTCAGAGATGGGCTTACAGATGCCACCCAAAGATGATTGTTGACAGAAATTAGACTAAGTCTAAGCTTGACTTCAACTGGAAAAGAATTAGAATTAATTTTTGATTGATTTATCTGAACCACAGAAAGTGTCTACCAGAAATGAATCAGGATAAACCATTGGTCGATTTAAACTGAACTAGCAGAGGTTTTGAATATTCTTTAACTGGAAAGAATCAGGATAAATCTTTGGAGCGATTTATCTGAACCAGAGAAAGTGTCTATCAGAAAAGAATCAGGATAAACCATTGATCGGTTTAAACTGAACCAACATAAGTCTTGAATATTCTTTAATTGGAAAGAATCAGGATAAATCTTTGGAGCGATTTATCTGAACCAGAGAAAGTGTCTACCGGAAAGGAATCAGGATAAACCATTGATCAATTTAAACTGAACCAGCAGAGGTTTTGAGTATTCTTTAACTGGAAAGAATCAGAATAAATCTTTGGACCGATTTATCTGAACTAGAGAAAGTGTCTACCGGAAAGGAATCATAATAAACCATTGATTAGTTTAAACTAAACCAGCAGAACTCTTGAATAATCTTTAACTGGAAGGAATCAGGATAAATCTTTAGAGCAATTTATCTGAACCAGGGAAAGTGTCTATCGAAAAGGAATCAGGATAAACCATTGATCGATTTAAACTGAACCAACAGAGGTCTGAAGGAAGTAGTCATCATGTAGATAGTCACCACGTCCTGTTTCGGGAATTGATCTACAATTGATGTGTTCACAGATAGTTGTCCTGTCTTGTCGAAAATTTGTTGATGATAATTTTCTGTTGATTGATCTTTCCTGAAAAGGTAAAGAGTTAGTTGTATGAAATGTCATGATGTATGAAATGCATGGCGTAATGATGTTTCTCAAAATAAATGATATTGCGATATATGCATTTGTATTGTCGATGCTATGGTGTATGAATGCAATGTATGAACATATTAGTTGTTCTGCTACAGTGTTATTGGACTAGGGAAAATAAATCCCTGACTGCTGCTGGGAATGAGGAGTGTGTTGACAGATGGGTTTCCATTTTTAGAGAAATAAACTCTGTTGGGGAAGGGAAACGCCGTGCATTGCTTGTGGACTTTGTCAAATCCTGTTGGGGAATCCTGAGAAGCTGGGCGACTTTCACTGGGGAATCCTTGGAGCGGTAATTGGAAATTTTGCTCCGTCGGGGATATGAGAGTACCTGATACCATTAGGCTACATACTGGAGATACGACAGTGATCCTGTAGTAGGATGTCTCTGCCTCTGCTCCTGCTGGAGAAAGTACCTACAGGGATTTTATGGAATGGCCTATAGATATTATCTCGTTTCTTAAAGCCATTAGTAATGGTCTTTCTGTTTTCTTTTCCTTTTTTATGCATTCATTTGTAAATAGTAATTACGTTCAAATGCATATGTTCAAAACTAATCACTGGACGTTTTTGCAAACAAAACAGGAAAGTAAAAGAAAAACAGATAGTTTTGCACTTTTAAAGGAATAGATTTGTATTAACTTGAATAAGCATTTTTATAGAAAGAGACAAACATCCTAGTAAGAGAATGTCGTCGTAAGAATGAAAACTAATACAAAGAGAGACAACTATGTGAAATAATCCCATGGGGTTCCTATCATGCTATAGCCTTTATGTCTTTGAGCGTCTCATCCTCTTGTTGCTTTGTCCTAAGCTAATTGGATTGATTAGTACCGTTTGAGTTTGACAATTGATACTGAAGGTTGGGTGTAAGGTGATCCAACGGGACATAGTCATACGCTTTAAATCCCTAACTTTTTCCTGGACCGCCCTTTCGGGTTTTCAGTCCACCGAGATACCCTTTTTTTCCCAAGCCGCCTTTTTAGGTTTTCGGCTTGCCGGGTGTACAAATTTTGTGTGTGTATATCCCTAATTTTTGCCTAGGCCAGTTAATCTAGCGGGTCTTTTTCATGCGTAGTATCTTTTAACTATGTCCGTGTTTACAGGGTGCGGAAGGTCGTCGCCGTCCATAGTGGTTAAAATCATGGCTCCACCAGAAAATATGTTTTTGATCACAAATATTCCTTCATATGTAGGGGTCCATTTGCCCCTGGGATCACCTTGTGGCAATATGACACGCTTGATTACCAGGTCACCAACCTGATATACACGACGTCTGACCTTCTTGCTAAAAGCTTTAATCATACGTTTTTGGTACATCTGACCATGGCAGACAGCCGTAAGCCTCTTCTCATCAATAAGGTTCAATTGATCAAGTCGAGTTTGAATCCATTCATCTTCATTCAACCCTGCATCCTTCATGATTATCAAAGAAGGTATCTGGACTTCGATTGGTAGGACAACTTCCATACCATATACCAAAGAGAAAGGAGTTACCCCTGTTGATGTGTGTGTCGTGGTACGGTAACCATGGAGAGCAAATGGTAACATCTCACGCCAGTCTATATAGGTCACTGTCATCTTCCGGATGATCTTTTTGATGTTTTTATTAGCGACTTCTACAACTCCATTCATCTTCGGCCGGTAAGGAGAAGAGTTATGCTGCTGGATTTTGAATTATGTGCATAGTCCGATAATCATAGTATTGTTGAGATGGCTACCATTATCTGTAATGATTCTTTTCGGAATACCATACCGGCAGATAAGATTATGTCTGATGAATCAGGCCACAATGTTCTTGGTAACTGAAGCAAATGAAGTTGCCTCGATCCACTTTGTGAAGTAATCAATGGCAACCAGGATGAAGCGGTGTCCATTAGAAGTTGTAGGTCTGATCTCCCCAATCATGTGGATGCCCCACATTACGAATGGCCAAGGAGCATTCAGGACGTTTAGAGGAACCAGAGGCACATGTATTTTGTCAACATAGATCTGGCACTTGTGACAAGTTCGTGAATTCTGATAACAGTCTGCTTCCATGGTAGACCAGTAGTATCCTGCCTGTAGGATCTTTTTAGCCATTGTGTGCCCACTAGAATGGGTGCCAAAGGTACCTTCGTGTAAATCAGCCATGATCTTTTCTGCCTCGCTCTTGTCTATGCACCGAAGCAAAGTAGAGTCATGGTTGCTCTTATAGAGGATTCCGTTACTGAGGAAGAATTTAGTAGAGAACCTTCTTAGGAATTTCTTATCATTGACTGAAGCCCCCTCCGGATATTCTTGGGCCTCGAGATATCTCTTAATTTCATGGAACCAAGGTTTGTCCACTACTTCTTCAATGTCAATCTCGTGACAGTATGCTGGTTCATCCATCCTATCAATAATGATCTGAGGAGCCTCATTATCCCAACTGATTTTAACATGGATGACATGGTAGCTAGCGCGCCTGCTAGTTGATTTTCCTCTCGTGGAAAATACTCAAAGGTGATTTCCCCAAAATGTGAGATCAGTGTCAACACATGTTCTTTATAAGGGATGAGATTAGGATGCTTCGTGTCCCATTCTCCTTTGATCTGACTGATTACTAAGGCTAAGTCTCCAAATACACTTAAGGATTTGATCCCCAAATCTATGGCAACTTTGAGACCCATAATGCATGCTTCATATTCAGCCATATTATTGGTACAGTGGAAACACAGCCTGGCGGTGAAGGGAGTATGAAAACCTTCAGGAGATATAATCACAACTTCGATGCCATTGCCGAGTGGGTTGGAAGCTCCATCAAAAACCATGGTCCATCGGGATCCTTGTTCAGGTCCGTCATACGGTCCTAGTTCTTCACAATCATTTACCAACATGACGTCTTCATCCGGGAATTAGAAATTCATGGATTGATAGTCACCCACAACCTGATGATCCAAATTATCAGCTAGTACACTTCCTTTTATTGCTTTTTGGGTAGTGTACTGAATGTAGTATTCGGTCAGGACCATCTTCCATCTTGCTATTCTTCCATAGAGGGTGGGCTTCTTGAATATGTATTTAATAGGATCCATCTTGGATATCAATAAGGTAGTATGAGTCAGCATATACTGTCTTAGCCGGAGAGCAGCCCATGCCAGAGCGCAACAAGTATTCTCGAGCAGTGAATATCTGGTTTCACAATCGGTAAACTTTTGGCTCAGGTAGTATATTGCATGCTCTTTTCGGCCAGACTCGTCATGCTGCCCCAACACACACCCCTATTGAATTTTTCAAAACTGTTGGGTACATGATCAGAGGTCTTCTCTCAACTGGAAGCGTCAAAATAGGAGGATCTTGAAGGTACTCCTTAATCCTGTCAAAGGAAGCCTGACAGTCGTCATTCCATTTCACCACTTGATCTTTCTTCAGTAATTTGAAGATTGGTTCACAAGTAGCGGTTAGATGGGAAATGAATCTGGCGATGTAGTTTAGCCGTCCTAAGAACCCCCTAACTTCCTTCTCAGTGCGAGGAGCGGGCATTTCTTGTATTGCTTTTACCTTTGCAAGGTCTATTTCAATACCTTTTCCGCTGACAACAAAGCCTAAGAGCTTACCAAATCTTACTCCAAAAGTGCATTTATTTGGGTTCAACTTTAGTTTGTATTTCTTCAGTCTTTCAAATAGCTTCTGCAGGTGGTCAAGGTGTTCCTCTTCAGTTTGAGAGCTGGCTATCATATCATCCACATAGACCTCTATCTCGTGATGGATCATATCGTGAAACAAAGCTACCATGGAACGCTAATAGGTAGCCCCGGTGTTCTTCAGCCCAAATGACATAACTTTGTAACAGAAAGTGCCCCATTGTGTGACAAAGGTCGTTTTCTCCATGTCCTCAGGTGCCATTTTAATTTGATTGTATACGGAGAAACCATCCATGAAGGAGAATACTTTATGTTGCGCGGTGTTGTCAACCAGCATATCAATGTGGGGAAGTGAGAAATCATCCTTGGGGATTTCCCTATTCAGGTCTCTGTAATCCACATATACGTACCTTACCGTCCTTCTTAGGAATCGGAACGACATTGGCAACCCATTATGGATCAGAGGTGACAACTAAGAATCCGGTGTTGAACTGCTTCATGACTTCAGTCTTGGTTTTTTCAGAAATTTCTGGACGCATACGATGAACCTTCTGTTTCATTGGAGGACAGTCTTCTTTTGTCGGCAGACGATGGACCATGATATCAGTTTCGAGTCTTGGCATGTCTTCGTAGGATCAGGAAAAGACCTCAACATAGTCATGTAGTATTTGAGTTAAATTCTTCTTGACACTATGCTCCAGATTGAACCTATCTTGACTTCTTTCTTATCCTCTTCAGCACCTAAGTTAATTGTTTCAATCGGCTTTTCATGGGGATGTATGGTCCTTTATTCATGTTGTAATAATCTGGAAAGTTCCCCTGGTACCTCACAATCTTCCTCACCTTCGTCCTCGACTTGGTAGATCGGATTTTCAAAGTCATAATAGGCAATAGCAGAACCGTTACCAATGGGATCTTGAGTGGATATGGATCTGCATTTCGATATGTGAGTATGTGTAAGAGCATAGCTATCTTTGATAAAATAAAAAGGTAGAAAAAGAAAACAAAGAGTGTAAAATTTGCATGCAAAAACGTCCCATGATTTATTAATGACATATGAAGATGAAGTAACAACCCTCACAGATGGACCATTGTGCCTCGGGTAAGGCTCAAGGTTTTAAAGTTTAAATTGTTTAAATATTACAAGTCCGAAAATTTAAAATACAATTACTCTTGAATAAAAGTAATAGGAACAAAATCTTTGGCCTCCCAATTGTTAATCCCATGGCCGATGGTTGGAAAAATCCACTATTCAATGTCACATTCGCTATCACTGTCTTCCAACGCATTGACTCCATGATTGCTGATGCGCAGAGGTGGTCCCCCAGCGCGAGTACGTCGAACAAATCGTTGGGCCTCTGAGGTAAAACCCAAACCAAACTTGTTAGATTTGTAGGGAATATCTGGAAGTTGACCCCAAATGGTACATCTGCCTTCCTCAACTACTGCTCTAGCATCCTTAAGAGAAGCCATTTTCAATAGAGGTTTGGTAATCTTCAGAGCCTTGGTAGCAGTCTTGGTCACAACAACCGTTTGTGGAACCTCCTCAAAATTCTGACGGGGGGTCTCAATGAACTCGCCGTCCATTTCAACATACCTGAAAGAGTTCAGGTGGCTAGCCATGTATTCCTCCTCCCCATGGACCGTGATAATCTTTCCCTTGAATGGGTACTTCAACATCTGATGTAGGGTAGAAGTGATATCACCAGCCCCATGGATCCAGGGTCGACCCAATAAACAGGCATAAGATGGGCGAATATCCATCACATAGAAGGTTGAATCAAAAGTATGTGTTCCAACTTTGATAGGGATGTCCACCTCCCAGTGCACCTTTCTTTTATAACCATCGAAGGCCCTTATCACAATGTTTATGGGCTTCAATGTGAGTCCTTCGCAATCTAACCGGTTAAGAGAATTCTTGGGTAAGACATTCAGCGACAAACCTGTATCCACCAGAACATGGGCTAAAGTAGTGCCCATGCACTCAATGGAGACATTCAGGGCATCATTATGTTTCCTTCCCTTGGGAGTTAAATCAGCGTCAGAAAACCCCAATCCATTATCAGCAGTTAGACTGGCCACACAATTCTCGAATTGATCAATGGAGGTCTCTTGGGGAACGTGGGAAGTCTTCAAAAATTTTACTAAAGCCTTAGCATGCGCCTCAAAGCATAAAAGTAAGGCCAACATTGATATTTTAAAGGGGGTCTGCCCCAACTGCTCCATGACGTTATAATCACTTTTCTTGATTATTTTTAATATCTCTTATATTTCTATTTTAGAAGCCTCAAGGGTGACTTCTGGATGCGCCTTCGTCTGGACAGGCTCAACCAATACCTCTTTTCCCCGTGTCTCGGACGATTCGGTAACATGGATAACAATAGGGTTATCAGCGGGAATAGCTGTGGGAATACTGACAAGAGCAACAACAGGAATGATCACATGAGTAGCAATGGTCTTTGGAGAGATCTCGGGGGAGAAAACTCTTCCACTTCTTGTTATCTTACTGGTCCCAACAATATTTTCGATGTCAGGATCAATACCTTCAGTAACTTTGTCTTTGATATCCAACAGATCTTGCTAGACGCCATGGTAATAGACGTCAGCCCCATAATTCCAGGGAACAGCTTTATCCGAGGAATATGGTATTGGCCCCGACATGGTGATGATTAAGGGAGCAAACTTTGGAACAGATGTAATGCTGATGGGTCTTTTGGTGGAGACCCTGGGAGGATCATTGGAAATGGTGATTATTGAAACATCTTCACATGAATTTTTGGCAAGAGGAACTTTCTCGAATATGATTTCTTTGTTAACCATTAGGCACTGGACGCCCATCTTCACTAACAAACAGCCATCTGGTAGAGACATACATAAGTGACAACTTTCATCACAGCCCGGAAATAAATCGACTTGCAATAGATTTTGTTTAACAGTCAAAAAGGAATTAGTTAACTCATCCACGGAGGAAACAAAACGGTCATCATCAACAACATTGACACCTTGGCCATGTTTGGGAAATGGCGCCATTATCACGTTAGGTGTTTCTGGAGGGTCAAACTCAATATCTTTCGCCTTGATAAGGTCTTGTACCTTATTTTTCAGGGTCCAACAATTGATTGTATCATTCCCCATACTTTCATAATGATATGCACATCGAGCATTCAGGTTATAGCGGGGAGAAGCAGTATTGAGGTTCTTTGGATCTTCCTTTAGAGTCACCAGATTGGACTTCAACAGATGTGGCAAAACCTGGGATAAGGTCATGTTGATCCAGGTGATTCGTCTCATGGGCTCCTCCGGCCTGCGTTGATGGTTTCGTTGTTGATTTGATACAGGATTGGAGATCATAACAGCCCCTACCATCGGATGATGTTCAGTTTTGTTTTGATTCCTGTGGCCATAAGAAACACTGACCTTCTTCTTTCCACTGAAGGGTTTCTTCATCGTGCTTGAGGATGCATCCTTTTGAATTTTTCTGCTCTTAATACCGACTTCTACCTGCTCACCAGTCATGATTAGCTCAGTAAATCCAGCTGAAGAGCTTTTGATCAGATGGTTGAAGAATAGACCAAACAACATGCCCAAGAACATATCCACCAACTCTCTGTTAGAAAAAGGGGGTTGGACTCTTCCTGCGAGATCCCTCCATTTCTTGGTATAATTTTTGAAACCCTCACCAGTACTCATAGACATACCTTGCAGTTGTGTTCGAGTTGGAGCTAGGTCAGCATTATACTGGTATTTCTTGTAAAAAGCAGCAGCCAAATATTCCCAATTGTGAATATTGATTCCTTCCAACTGATAGAACCAATCCAACTACGTCCATGCCAAACTTTCTTGGAAGAAATGTATCCATAGGTTCCTATCAGTAGTATGGGGTTGAATCTTCCTGATGTATGACCTTAAATGCATTTTAGGACAAGAGACACCGTCATATTTAGCAAATGTGGGGAAATTGATTTTCTGCAGGATGGCCACTCCTAAGACCAATCTTAGCTCTCCAAAATCCAACCCGGGTACCCTCTGGATCTCCATAGCATTGAGGCGATCCTCCAACTATTTGTATTTATCATCAGCATGAGGATACTATTCTTCAGAGTAGTCAGCTTCATCTTCCTCAGACTCTGGGTTGTCATTTCCTTCCTTGTTCTTTCCTTTTAGATTATCTCCTTCACTCGACGAGGTTTCGAAATCTATAGTTCGCTTGGTTGGTCCTATGAACCTTCTTTCAAAATTCAAAACACCAATTGGTTTCTTCGCCTTCTTCTTCTTATCTTTGATCATAAGAGCCTTCAGGTCCTCTTGTCCTTTAGCCAGAGCCAAGAACATCTATTGGAATTGAGCATTTTGTGCTTGAAGATCCTGTACTGTCTGTTCAATATCCATCTCACTGAAATAAATAGTAGAAAGATAAGGAGACCTGTTGCAAAAAAACCTGTTTGTGTTATGATGAATGAAAATGCATATGCAAATTATTTCAAGGAAACTAGGAGATTTAAATTTTCTTAGACAAAAGGAAACACACATTGCATTAATAAATCAAAGTTTGATTTAATTCACGCCTCTTTGGGCTTACAACGAAAGAAATAAAATACAAAAACAAAACTCCTAAGACAAAAAGGTCGAACGCATCCTCTTCGGTGCAATATAGGCGTTCAAATTTCGCTCTTCATGAAGCTTCTTTGTGAGTTCTAGAACTTTCTTCTCACTCGCGTGGAACTGGGCTTCGAAGGTGTCTCGCTCTTCCTTTAGCTGAATCCAATCCTTTTGCAAGTCTTCAAGAGAGGTAAGCATATTGGATAAAGGACAATATACAAAACATCTCCTTCAGCAACGGGCTCCATGATGACAGGTAGGATGGAGGGGTAAGGAATTACGAGACTCTGAGCATGAGTTCATACCCACCTAAGGTAAGGATCAAGGGGAATATAAATTTTTGTGTCCCAATGTCTTACTATCCACTTTGTTTACCATCCTCCAAGCTCGTATAAACCTTTGACGGTAGCCTTGGTCGTCGCTCTCATAGTCGAACACCACACCTTGGATGAGCGCATCATGAGGACCATCTCTTCGTGCATACCCAAATTGTCACAAAGATAAGCAAGGGTTTTAAGTGATACCTCCCCTAATTCTAAGCAAAGGGACATTAGGGAATTCCCCATAATGGTCGATGATAGTAATGTCCTCCAAGGATCGAGAACACCAGTGGATATCCGAATGTCTGAGTGACATGAACCTATTGGATCATCTCAAACCTTGCTCGTTCTTTACAACGGATCGAGGTAGGTGCGAAACAAACCACCTAGCCAACAGAGGAGTGCAACTCATGAGGGACCCTCTTCTCTTCATGGTGTGAGAGTGGAGAGAATTCAGGATATCTCCCAACAAAGTAGGCACCAAATTGTGAGATATAAATTTTTTGACTGCATTCACATCTATAAGTTGATTAGGATTAGGAAATAGTACCATCCCATAGGTGAGAAGAGCCAAGATTTCTTCAAAGGCTTGTAAATCCAGAGTGTTCCAACATTCTTGAGCTTTTTCCAATAGGAACTTGACTAGGACCTTTGATATTATTTTCTTGAGTTCGGGGGGTAGGTTATGAAAAGGGAAGGTGTCAGCACCCTTTTCATCCGTAGTTATCTATGGGCTCTTAGTTGCTTGCTAGATCACTTGCTTTTGTTTGAAAACGTTCTTGTGGTGTGGGTTTTGAAAGTATTTTGAAAACGTATGTGTAATGGTTCTCGTTTCGATAAGAACGCGTACAAAGTGTTGGTTTCGAAAAATATTTCAAATGAAAGTGTTGGTGTATAAAATGTTTTTGTTGTGAGCAAGCGAGCAACTAGGAGCATCCTACCTACTCAAAAGGTCTAATGTTCTTTTCCTCCTCCTTTAGATGTTGCTATCTTACCATTGATTTGGTAAGAAGCCCCATCGTTGGATGTGAAAGGACGAACGTGAGACGTTTGTATAGTCATGGAAGGCAACCTATGGGACGTTTTAACAATTTTCGTTTAGGGACTAGATCGTTTACCGAAGGCATCATTGAGGGTCATTTAGGGACTACGATCTTTTATCGAGGGTCTTTGCTAAAACGCCCATATTCGAGGGACATGACTATTTTCCGAGGAAACAAGTGAGATTACCCTAGAGGTGCATGTGTGTATATTGTGTTTGATTGCATGCATCTTTGTATTTAAATTTAAGGTTGTCTACTTGTTGGTTTTATCTTGCCATACATCTTAATTACTAACATTTGTACAAAACCAAGAAAAATGCAGAAAATAAATCCTACACTATTACAACCATATTGAATAGCAAGAAAATGTAAAGACCAAAACAAAAATAAAAGGAGGAAAAATGAGCTTTTCAATCTAGGCAGAAACACCCTTTGATTCTGCCCTTCATGGCTTCCTTCGATTTGGCCTGAAAGTAGTGAGGGTGTGCCTTTCGATTTGGGCTTAACAATGAAGCATGAGATGCAGTCTGCCTTTATGCTTCCTTAGATTAGGGCCTGGAAGTAGTGAGGGTGTGCCTTTCGATTTGGGCTTAGAAATGAAGCATGAGATACAGTTTGCCTTTCCGCTTCCTTTGATTGGGGCTTGGAAGTAGTGAGGGTGTGCCTTTCGATTTGGACTTAGAAATGAAGCACGAGATGCAGTTTGCCTTTCTGCTTCCTTCGATTGGAGCCAGGAAGTAGTGAGGGTGTGCCTTTTGATTGGGCCTGGAATCAGCATGAAGTGCACTCTTCACCTCAAGTCCCTTGCTGCCTTCTTCGACTACAGGAATGCTAGGCCCTCAGGTTGAGATTCGAAAGGCTTGAGTATTTAGCCAAACGAAGGATATAGGGAACCTGTTTTAAACTTTTAAACATGCAACATTCAAGTGTAACTTTCGAAAGCTACAGGCCAAGGGTTAGCATAAGATTATTGGGTTTCAAAATCCAAAGTCTAACTAGTCAGGGTTGAAACTTTCAACATATAGGCTGTCAGGATCGAAGGTTAAAGCATGGTCAAACTCTCTAGATGAGATATCTATATTTCTTTTTTATTGGTATGTACACATGATATTTAAATGAAAGAGTTCCAAGTTTAGAGAGAACTTACCTCTTGAAGCGCTTAAATCGAAGGAAACTGCAAGTGAGTTCCTTGGTGGTGAATGGGAGTTTGATGGGGTCTTCCCGAGGCTAGTTCAGTTACTACCTTGTTTGAGCAGTCACTGAATCGAAGGAGGGTATGTGAGTGAATCGAAGGTTACTCTATAACAGGTAAGGGAGTGAATCAAACATTTATTATATTGTGGTTGGGGGAATGGGTCGAAGGTTAGTTATCTGGCAACTTGAGGAGTGAATCGAAGGGTTCACTTAGTGTATGAAGGCATCTGAGTTTTTTTAGAAGTGTTTAGAATATTTAAAAAAATGTTGGATAGTGTTTGAGAGTTTTTTGAGAGATTTATCACCTTTTTTTCACAATAAGAGTTTTCTTGCAACTATCTAGGGGACCCTAAGATGTGTGGTGGAGGCTCATATTTATAGGTGATTTGGCTGATGTTTTAGTAGGGAAAACAAAAGAAATTTAAACAAAAAGGGCATGTTGTTCTTGTAGATTTTGAGGGGCAGTATTCGTATGCCAAATTGGTGCAAGAATAAGGGCAGTGTTGCAGGACTGTTGTGCAACAGTTTAGGAGTCTTATGGCCAGTGTATCAGGCCTGAACTTGGCCGCACATGGGACTCTGGCTAGCAAGTATCTTTGGATATCTCAACCTTTTGTTTTGACCCCCTAGCAATATCCTTCGACCATACTCCTTTTCAAACAACAACATTTCTTTTCAAATCAAAGTGTTCTTCGAATGACTCATATGCGTATCTTTTGAAGGAGCCCAAATAGGTGTCTTTCGAATAGGCCTTTTGTATGTTCCTTCAAAAGGACCAAATGCATGCCCCTGGAATGGATCACCAAAATATGTCATTCGATTAGGACATCCAGGTATATCTGGAAATTCCTTCGAATGTGCCACCATGGTACGTATTTTGAACAAGACAATAACTATGTGTCATAGTGTAGAAATTGTGTGTTGAAGAAAATTATTTCCAAGGGAGATACTGCCTAGTCGAAACTAGCATGAAAGTAGCCAATGCTTTGTGGGCACCATTTCCTTGTGAATGCTAGCCATGGGGGAAGTTTTTGCCTTGTGCATTTTGGTCTAAAGGAGTCCTAGTTTTTGTGAGTCGAAGGGATCATTCAAAGGGAAAATGGCCTCTGAATCGAAGGAAAATTTTAGGAGGCCATTGCTTTATGAATCCAACCAAACATGCAAGGAGCCTTTTCTCAAACGAAGGGTGTAACCAAAACCTGCATTGTATGGGCCAAAGTGCCTAATCGAAAGATGTAAAATCAAATAAAACTTGTTTTTTCTTCAATTTTGTCAAAAAGAATATTTTCATCTGCTTTGCCCTTTTTAACAGTTTCCTTTTTAACTTGATGCTGAAAAATCCAATTGTACTTGTGTAAGCTTGAATTTTTGAGAATCCTTGTGGGAAATGCCTTGAGAAACGAGAGGGTAAATTTTGGGGTACAACACATATTTGCTCTGACAGAGAAAAATGGAGTCTTCCATTTACTTGACTTGCAACCCAAGGAAGTAAGTTAGTTCACCTACCAAACTCATCTCAAATTCAGATTGCATATGTCTGATAAAATGTTGGACCATGTCATCCGACATTCCTCCAAAAACAATGTCATCCACATAGATCTGAGCTATCAACAACTTTCTAGCTCCATCTTTGAAAAAGAGAGTCTTGTCAATTCCACCCTTTCTGTATCCATGAATGACTAGAAATTCAGTCAACCTTTCATACCAAGCTCTTGGAGCTTGTTTCAGTCCATACAGGGCCTTCTTCAGTCCGAACACATGATCTAGAAAAGAAGGATCAACAAATCCTTTCGGTTGTTCAACATAAACTTCATTATTCAAGTACCCATTTAGAAAGGCACTATTGACATCCAGTTGATACAACTTGAATCTGAGGTGAAAAGCTACACAAAGCAGCAATCTAATAGACTCTAAGAGATCTATAAGAGAAAATGTTTCATTAAAGTCTATTCTCTCAATTTGAGTGTACCCTTTAGCAACCAATTTGGCTTTATTTATGATGACACCTCCTTGTTCATCTATCTTGTTCGTGTACACCAATTTTGTACCAATGATATTCACCCCTTCAGGTCTTGGTACCAAGTCCCAGACTTCATTTCTTTTGAACTGACCAAGCTCATCTTGCATAGCATTGATCCATAACTCATCTGTTAAAGATTCTTTCACATTTTTAGCTCAATCTTTAACACAAAACAAGCATTTGATACAACTTCCCTTGATCTGGTAACTACCCCTTGTCTAGGATTTCCTATTATGAGTTCCTTAGGATGACCCTTTTGAATTCTGAGAGAGGGTTCTTTGTCAGTTACTCGAGGTTCTTCAACTTCAGAATCATCACTTAGACTTGCAACATCTATTGAAGATGTTGTGACATTATCTTCAACAATCACACCTCTTATAGGAATAGTTGTATCAACTTCTTCTGGGACATCATCTTCTTTAGTTAAGTCGTCAATAACAACATTTGAAGACTCCATAATTACCTTGGTTCTGGAGTTGAACACTTTATATGCTTTACTGTTAATAGAGTATCCCATAAAAATTCCTTTATCGCTCTTGGCATCCAACTTCCTTCTTAGCTCACGGTCATCCAGAATATAACATTTACTTCTGAAGACATGGAAGTATTTGACAATTGGTTTTCTTCCTCTCCATAACTCATAGAGTAACTGAGGTTCCAGTTCTGATTGTCACTCTGTTGTGAATATAGCAAGTAGTGTTCATGGCTTCAGCCCAAAAGTAAAGAGGTAATTTCTTGTCATGTAGCATAACTCTTGCACACTCTTTAATAGTCCTTCTCTTTTGCTCAACCACACCATTTTTCTAAGGAGTGATGGGTGAGGAAAAATCATGACTAATCCCCTCAGAAGCACATAACTCTTTAAATTTACTGTTATCAAATTTCTTCTGATGGTCACTTTTGATTTTGAAAACACCACAACCTTTCTCTCTTTGAATTTTTTGACATAGTTCCTTGAATACTTCAAACACCTCAGATTTCTCTTTGATGAACTTCACCCAAGTGAATCTCTAGTAGTCATAAACCACAACATAGGAACACATTTTGCCTCCAATACTTTCCATCTGTATAGTGTTGTACCCCAATTCCCCCCCCCCCCCCCAAGATTCCTCTATCATCTCATACCATCACAATACAACAAGATCACACATTAGGATTTTGGATACTACTCCTACTCCATCCTATCTTTAGGTTTTTCTATGAGGGATCACCAAGCACCTTGAATTGTGTATCTTGTACATATAACATTTTGACTAACATCAAAATATCTGTATATGTCTCTTTGAATGTCATCTTGTAGGTAATGGCACAATTGCACGCACCTTGCCATCTCCTAGCACAAATGACAAAAACTAGGGTTTGGAATTTAATCAGGAAATCTCTGGATTTTTGGGAAATATTTGATTCCATGTTTCTCTACATGTTCATGAGCATCTATGATTGGAAATTTGATAATCAATTTGGGTTTGAAATGGCTCAACGGGAAAAAGGGGGGTAAAATGGTCATTTTGTCAGAAGTCAACCAAAGTCAACTGTTGACTAAGGGGACTTTTGATCAACTATCAATTCAATGTCCCTATTTTCATATTTCATGGTCAATAGTGGCATAAAATCAAGAGGAAGTTTGAATTGTAGATAACTTGTCAAGAAAGTTATTTGAAATTTTAGATGTTTTCTAAGTGCTCATAGGGTTGAATTTTAATTGGTCATAACTTTCTCAATTATTATTGAAAATGTACAAACTTTAAATACCTGAAAAGAGGATACAAAATTCTTCAACTTTGTATTAGAGGCCTCAAGTCCAAAAAAGGAAAGGAGAAAAAGTTATAGAGCTTGGAAGTTTTTGGATACTTAGTGAAATTTCTCAAACATGCACAAAAATTTGATTCCTTCATGATTAATTTTGAATGTCCATTTGAGCTTAAATCGAAAAGTTGGAAACATGAAAGTTGAAATATGAAGTGTGATTTTCATTTTTGGTTCAAGAATCATTTCAAATGATCAAGTGTGGAGAGAGATATATTTCTTAGGATTTGGGGCCTGAAGATGGCATTTTGCCCAGCCACGCGTGCTAAGCCAAACATTTTATCAAGCAGTTTGTGGGCATTCCTTCACCACCATTTTTCTCCTTGAAATTTTGATTTTTTTTGAAAAATGTCCAACATCAAAGATCAAGCCCTAAATGTGAGGAACAACTTTGATTCAGAAAGTTTCTCAAAATGACTCCTACATTTTGAGATATAATCATAGGAAGATGGTACCATGCAAACTTAATTTTTGCCCAGCACAAGGCATGTCACACGCGCGCGTGAAGCCAGACATTCCAACAAACACATGATGTGCATGCACTCATGGTTATTTATCTCATTTATTCAAGCTTTGTTTTGAAAATTTTTTAACATGAAAGTTGGAGTATGTAATGCCCTCTCCATTTTTTATTCAAACTTTGTTGCGTTTCATACACTATAAAGATATATATATTGAGAGGAAGTCATGATCATGATTTTTAACCAAGACTTCATGGGAGTGCATAAAATTCATATTAGCCAAGCCATAACCTGTCATCTCACATGCACATGCGTTCCTCACTTAATCAAAATGCACGCATTGCATTATCATTCAAACACAAAATGCAGAATTCACCTCACTACCTCACTCTCACTTTTCATTTTCCTATTTCTACCCTTTTACTCATCCTCACTCTATAAAATTAAAGCTTGTTTCAATTGAAAAGGAGGACAGAAAAATTAGAAGGAAAGCTATCCCTCTCTATCTCACGAAGATCTTCTCTCTTTGCAAGCTCATATTTCCTCTTCTATCTTTGCAAGTCCAGAATTATTCATCTTCCTCCATTTTTTAAGATTCATTCGCATCTCTCTCCATTCATTATCTTTGAATCTTCAAGTCAAGCATATCTGATTTGCTTGCTCTTTATTTGAGCTCAAGCATCAACAAATCCGTTCACAAGGTAGATGCTCCATAATTTCTCTCTCTTACCGCAACTTGTGCTTCTTCTTAATTCATGAGTCTTTCGAAAAATCCATTAGCATATTCATGTTTCTTGCATTTTTGTCATGAATTTTGATTTTTGGATCATTTAATTTGGTGGAGAATTGAAGGAGAAATTTGAGTTGGAAATCTGTTTGATGAATTGTCCAAATCAAAACTGTGTTCATGTAGCAATATTTGTGCACATTTTTCTTTATCATCAATGCACCATTTCATGAAATTTTGTATTCTATCATGTTCTACTAATTTCCATCTTGAACTTTGATGTTTGCATTTTTTATTTTCATCAAGAAACGCGTGAGATATTTGGATATAAAAGTTTGGTTTCAAAACTGAAAATAGAAAGGGTTTGGTATTTTGGTAGGGATGACCACGTGGCTGTTTGATATTGAACATGTTCTTGCTTCATTTTACAGCGTATTTGGATAAAGGTTGGTGTAATAAGCCTTTGTATTTTTAAATTTTCTATGTTTTTCTCAAATTTTCTTTTAATTATTTTCCTCACTTCAAAAATTATCACAAAAATATTTTAAACTATATTTTCCATATATTTTCATATTTTAATTTTTATTTCATTTTTTTAATCATTTTTCTTGATTAAATAAATTCATGTAGTTAATTAGGGTTTTAATATTCTTTTAAGTTTTGAAATTTTATTTTCTTATTTCTACTAAATAAAAAATCCCTAAAAAATGTTTTTAAGTGTCCTTATGAGTTTTCTTATTAAAAATAATTTTTGTCCAATTTTATAAAATTGTTGAGTTACAATTTAAATCATTTGTTAGACATATCATCTTTTCTTTGTCTTTTATGATGAATTGTGTAAATAATTTTCATTTAATTCTTTCGTTTAAGATAAAGTTTAAGAAAAATATGCTTACTGATCCTTAGAATTTTCTTGACATTTAGGTAATCTTACACCAAATTTATTTAAACTTTAGACCATTTTGACTAATTTGGAACTTAATTTCCTTTTTTAGGGTTTTGTTTGATCATTCACACTAATTGATTAAAATTTCTAACTTCCTATGCCTATAAAATCAGAGATGAAGTTGTTTAGAGTGCTTGAACAAGTTTAGGTCCTAAAGATAATTTTTTTGGATTTTTAAAATGTGATTTCATATTTTTCACAAATTGTTTTCCAAAACATCTCTAGTTTAAGCATTTTGCTAGCTAGTTTAAAAGTTTGCTTTTTTAAATGAAATTTCCACCTCAATCCAAGAACTCTAAATTCTATTTCTGACTTTTATAGAACTTTAGGAAGTTTAGGGTTTTAATTTCATGATTTTACAAGTTATTTTCCTAATTTAAATATAATTTTTGACTTAGGGTTTTACTTTTTATCAAAGTTTGTAATTGGAAACTTTTGTACATAAATCTTGTTTAATTTTTGATTTCGAATTTGATACTGACTTGTAAGTAATTTTGGGACAAATTTTTCAACATAATTAGATCTTGGGTGTTGATAGGTTGAAAAACCAAATCCATCAAGAGGGATGAATGATGCTGATGATATTTGAAACCATTTTCATTTAATACATCCCTCCTCTTCATCTTGTCCCATTCTTACTTGTGCTAAATGTTATTGGAGAATAATTTACATATCATTTCTCAAATTATATGGTACATAGATTGCTATTGATAAACCTCAAAATAGGTGCGACTTCTATATAAGTCCACTTATGATTACTTATCATAGCACTAAATTTTGTCCCGATTCGAGAAATGATCATTCGTGGCCCAAACCCATGTTTGTAAGCCCAAGTATGTTAATTTGAATCCTTTAATCGAATAACCTTGATATTCATTATTAGGAGGCTTTGGTATTATCAATCCTCTAATGAATCTTCATAAGCTTTGGTTAAAGTGAATCACTTAAACATCGTTGATCATTTATTATTGCCTTGAGAATTTTAAATAAATGATATACTTGACAAAAAACAAATGAAACTTTTTGTTGAGAGGCTTTGATTTTATCAATCTTTTAATGAGTTTCAAATGCAATTTTCAAGATGGTCATTTAGCTAACCTCTAATTTCTAACAATTGACTTTATTTTGTACCTTTACTTCATGCTCCTTACTTTAAGCACACTTATCTTAGCATTTACATTTCATGGTATTTTCATCTTTGCTCACTTGAGCGTTTATCTTTATGTCATTTTGTTTTGCTCACTTGAGCTTTTCATTTTCTTTTTGAAGATACTTAATAACCAACTTGAACCATAAAAAACTTTAATGTTACTTAGACTACTTGGTTACTGTCCTTGGCATTATGGATATTGTGGACTTCTTGGACTTAGGATTAGAGACCTTGACCTACATTGGGACCTTGTGACCTCAAATATTATTTCGTCTGGAGTTATTGGGGTTTACACCAAGATATTGGGTTGTTTGTTTGCTTTGTGTGCAGGTTATTATGATTACATGCTTTGTCTGTGATCTGGAATTCATCTGTATACAGCCGTTACTCTGCCCAATTTTTGTGAAGAATTAATACAATTGAAGCTTGGTCTTCTTAAGAGGTTTATTATCTTTGCTTGTTTGGTTTCAATCTAAAGGATGGGAATTCTACATTGACTCATTATGTCAAGTGTTGGCTTCTTGTTGGTTAGACAGTTATTTTCCCTAACTTTTACCTTATGCTTTAGGATAGTCCATTCATCTCATCCCATCTTCTTTAATTTCAAAAATATTCTCCCTCCTTTCCAAAATTATTCTTGTTTTCTAAACTTGAACCGTTTTCACAATAAACTTGGACTTATGTCCATGCATTTTCAAAATATTTTCTTAATCAAATTTCAATCAATATAATAAAACTTTGACATTTTTTGTGAGAAGACTAAAAGTCAATCAATCTCATTCAAACTATTTTGCCACTTTGGCCTTTTGCCTTAAAATTTTCTCAAAAGATTAGACTCTTGTCAATCCTTGTAGTGATGCGAACTATTATACTTCTACGATATGTAGTGAAGTGAGATATTTTCCACCTGGGTGTTGAGTGAGGCTTTTTTGATTTTAAAATCCAAGCTATATACTTCACTTCGAGACGATGAAAATTCTCCTTTCTCATAATTGTAGGTAGTAAGTATGTTCTTCCACTCGGATACGATGATGATGTCTTATCTCTTAAAATTAACCAACACACTTGTGTTTTAAAATTTTTAAAGGTGAACTACGAGTACCCTAATCCCCTATTACACGAAAGGTGGTACGTAGGCACTAAAGGTTCACAATTGCGGCGGGTGCAAACAAATTGTAAAAATATTTCTTTTCTGATCTTCACCATCTATTTTTGTATACAACATTTATAGCCAAAGTACACAGATTTTCAAAGAGGTTCCTACGGAGTACCATCGATGTTTAGTGTGCTAATACCTTCCCTTTGCATAACCAACCCCCGAACTTAGATTCTCTCCCCCTCTTTTGGGTTATTAGCTCTTTTCACATTCATTTGGAAACAATAAAGCGCGGTGGTGATTTTTATTCTGATCTGTGCGAGTCAAGTCAATCCAATGGCTTAGTCTCAACATTTATGCCGCTACAGAAAAATGGCGACTCTGTTAGGGACAGATTGACATATTGCTGGTCCATCCCTAATTGGGTTGAGCCTATCTTTTTTTTATCTATTTATGTGCTATTATTTGTTGTATATTATATGTTGTATATATGTTTGTTTGGATATTTCTGGTTTTCAGTGTGCTTGGTGATTACTCATGAGCCTTATACCCGGACTTGGGCCAACTTAAGATAGGACGGGAAGTATATTCATGTTAACTTTGAGAGAGTAATATCGAAAAAGGAGACATGAGATCCCCTACTTAGCGGAGGCCGTTTGACTGTAGTGTCATTTACTGAGTAATCAGGAAGACGTGCTGCTTTCAACCTGGGAGCCTGCTGAAACTGAGAACCGTAAAACCTTTAACCCATCTTGGTCTTTGAGGTGTAGTGCGGAGGCTATGACGAAGTAATCTGGAAATGGTTGTCACGCAATACTATGCTCGGACGAGTTTTTCCTGAGAATATTGCTAATTACTGAGTCAATTGGGACGTTGGTAATATCCGAAGGAAGGATGTAGACTCTGAGAACCTATTAGAACCATGTTCGGAAGATGATAAAATTTTAGACCATACCTTGTGGATATTACCTTTGACCTCATGCTCGTGACGTCAAACCTATGAACCATGTATTTGTGATCTTGTGTGTGATTGTTGCATCATGCATTCATGCACCCATGATCATCCTTTAAAACATTTTGTTTCAAGGGACTTAAAAGTTTGACTCTTTGGGAATATCTCAGGTAATTTTTGACCATGGATTATGGGAAAAGAAAGACTAAGAAGTATAGTTTCAAAGATCCCAAGATAGATGAATTGATGAGTCTGGTTCTCGAGATCGAGAGTTCTACAGATTTTTGGACGAAGTATGAGTCCATCATTTCTCTTATGAAGCTCAGAATGAATGAGGGTATTCTCTTGACTTTGGTCAAGTTATATGATTCGATGTATCGATGCTTTACTTTCCATGATTATCAGTTGATGCCTACATTAAAAGAGTATTCTTATCTACTGGGTTTACCTATTCTTGATTGTGTTCCTTTTACCGATTTAGAGGGGGAGCCAAAATCTCATGAGATTGCTGCTTTGATCCATTTAGGGAAGTCTGAAATTGAGGGCCATATGACTACCAAAGGAGGGATTAGAGGATTACCTGCTCAGTTCCTATTTGAGAAAGCTCGCTAATTTGCTAGGATGAAGAGTATGGTTATTTTGAGGCCATCTTTGCTCTACTTGCTTATGGGTTGTTCTTATTTCCCAATATCGACAAATTTGTGGATATCAATGCCATCAGGATCTTTATGATTGAGAATCCAATCCCTACATTATTGGGCGATGCTTATTATTCTATTCATCTTCGAGATTCTTACCATGGAGGGATGATCATTTGCTGCACGCCTTTGTTGTATCAGTGGTTTATTTCTCACTTACCTAGGTTTGATGCTTCCTGGGATGTCAGGAAGGAACCTCATTGGGCTCCAATGATTATGGCCCTCACTCATTCTGATATTATTTAGTACTCTCATACTTACTATGATGTAGAAATTGTCGATAGTTGTGGTAGTTTCCCCTATGTACCTCTTCTTGGTACACAGGGAGGAATTAACTACAATCATGTTCTTGCACGACGACAACTTGGATATCTAATGAGGGATAAACCAAATAGTATTCATATGAGTGGTTTCTTTCTTAAAGAGGGAGACGTTCATAAGGAATCTAAAGAGGTGATTGCAAAAGCTTGGCGTCATATTCACATGAAGAGTATGAAGGACTTGGGACCTAGAGTGGCTGTTTCTTTGGAGCCTTGTCTTCAGTGGGTACAAGCAAGAGCCATCCAATTGAAGATGCCGTATTCCCGTGAAGAACCCATGCCTGACATGTTTATGAAGACCACTCCTCCTCTATTATATTATGTGGAATAGCATCATCTTTCCCTAGTCAGGATGTAGCAGGAAAATAAGGCTTGGAAGAATAAGTGTCATACTTTAGAGGTTTCCTACTGAGCAGGCCTAGAGGAGAGAGATGACCTAATCAAGATTCTTGAGAGTCGTGCTGTAGAGATGATGGAGAGGAAAGAAGATTTATTTTCCTCTAGAGCTCACTAAGGACCTAGTTGCTCACTTCCTGACTATGGTGATTAGAAAGAGGTCTTTGATCGGTATGCAGAAGAGAACAAGCAGTTGAAGGCTCAGATTGCAATACTCACGGGAAAGCATCAGTGTGTGGAGTGATCTTCATCAGCTTTGCTTTTTTAGGATCTTATATTTTTATCTTATCTTGTACTTGGGATTATTGAAACTTGTACTAAAAAGTTGTAATCCGTTTTAAAGTTATGAGATTTTCAGTATTTCAAATATGTTAGTACTTTAATATTTGCAAATTGTCTATAAATCTTTGAGTTCCTTGAAATATTAATAGTAAAATAAATCATGTGAATTACATATCATGAATCATATTGTACATACTTCTTGCATTTCTGTTCATACCCAGGTGTCTTACTGTGCTCCTTTACTTCATTTAGCAAGTTGTCTCACCAGTATAATACTCGGGCTAATTCCAGAAGGAAGATGGAGAATCTAGAATAAGAGAATCGCGAGTTGCGCAAAGAAGTTACTGCTCTGAAGGCCAGTATGGACAATCTCACTGCTTTGATGGAATCGTTGGTGGCTACTCAGAATCAACCACCACTTGCTCAACCTCAACAGACAACGGTTACTTCAGAAGCTCTGACAGTTCCTAATTATGTTATGTAGCGATAAAAAATGTAACAGGGTAAATCGGAGATCGAATTATTGATTAATTCGTCTCACAAAAGCAAGAGTCGCCACCGCGCTTTATTGTTTCCAAGGGAAAAGGGGAAAGAGCAAAATAAAACCCTAAATATGCAATGTAAATAATACTTTTTAAAAGTAATAAAAATACAAGGCGTTTTTGAAAAGAGATCTATGGTTCGGGGGTTGGTTATACAGTGGGAAGGTATTAGCACCCAATGTATCTATAGTACTCTATAGGAACCTTTTGAAATATCTGTTTATTAAAATTGTTCGTTTGATTTAAAAATGAATCGTTTTGGCCGAAAAAAGGGGTACGGACGGGTTTTTGAAGAGACGACGACCTAATGTCGAAGTTTTTGCTTAAAAGGTATAAGTTTTGAAAAGATTGAATATTTGAGAAAAAAAATTATCCTAGGTTTTAATGAAATGCGAATGTTCGCGCGATTAGACTTGAGGACATGAAGTCGACAAATTTAATCGTTTTTTCCCTTGGATTTAAACGTAAACAGAATAATCAAGTAAACAGAAAATTATGATAAATAAATGATATACAACAATTTAAATAAAAGACTAAGTGGTATAAATATGCATTTTTTTGGATTTTTGTTTAATATTAATGAAAAGAAAATGTTTTAATAGTTTTCATTTTTTTCGCATTTTTAATATGGATAAAAGTAATGAGAATTAATTAAGGAAAATAAAAAAAAATGTTTTTTTAAAGTTTTTTTAAGTTTCTATTTTTTATATATTTTTTAGAGTTCTATATAAGGAATTATTTTATTAATTACTAAATTAAAACTTAAAAGGTTATTAACTTAAATCTAATTAAAAGAAATACTAAAATTATTAAATTAGTCCTAAAGCTAACTTAATAAAATGATCAAATTATTAAAATGTTTTAATTAAATACATCTCTTATTTATCTAGACTAATAAAGTTCTAAAAGAAAAAACTAAAGGAAAAAAATAGAAAAAAGATATATGGAAAAAAAGATGATAAATAGTTATGGGCTAAAGGTCTAAAGGGAGGCCCAAAACAAAGGGACAGGGAAGGGGGGTGTATAAGCAGGTCGTTGGGCCTAGGGGAGGTAAATAGGGTTAAGGCCCATACACTTACTAATTCGTTTAGGGTAAACTTGGTTTGTTTAGTTGGCTGAGAATGGGATTAGGGATTTGATTTTGGTTTGACAGCGACGGCGCTCGTTCTTCTTGTTCTCGCGTTCGTCTTCTTCGATCGTCTTCTTCTCCGATCGTCTTCTTCGCCTTTGCTTCGTTACTGTGTCCTTTGCCACGGCCACCAGCTCTTCGCTTTCCTCTTCCCTCCAGCAAAACGTTAGGGGGCGACGGATTTTTATGGTAAGTTCGTTTTATTACTCGTCTAGGGTTTTATTACAAATGCACGTTCGTGATTTTCAATGTTCATTGATTCTGAGTTGGTTTTATTATGTTATTATTTGAGGAATTTGAGCGAAAAAGAGTGCGAAATTGCTACCTGGAGAAGGAGGAAGGAAGGTGGGGAAAGCTAGGAGGCCGGGACGGCGAGGGATGCGCGTGATGTTTGCTAGCTACTTGACCCTGATACTCTGTATTTGTATCTTTCTTCTTCTTGCCTTGGTTAGCCTTTGTATGCTTCAATGTTGCCTTGATGCTATTGTTGAAATGAATTTTTTTGACTAGCTTGCCCTCTTCTTCTTTCTGGCTTCTGTATGCTTTTGTTGGAATGGTTTGACAATTTATTTTCTTCTTCTCGCCTATACTACTGTATGATTTGCTTATGGCCAATGATGAACATATTGAGGCCTTCGTGTTTGGACATTGGTTTTGATTTTTGGTGATACAGGTTTGTAGTTTTAGACCATATGGTTCTGATATGGTTTATGCTGGTTCTACTGGTTTAGGCCAAGATTTGTGTTTTACAGGTTATGGAATAATTGATTTTTGTGATGGTTGTACTGGTTTGGAATGGTTTAGGACATGTTGGTTTTGTGTGGTTGAGGTTTTGAAAAAGGGTTATGGTAGCAGGTTTTTAGTTTAGGCCATAAGGTTTTGGTTTATGAGATAACAGGTTAATGGTTTAACTGGTTTTGGAACAGGATGGTACAGGTTTGGAATGGTTATATGAGATAGCAGGTTTGGTGGTATTATGCAGGTTAATGGTTTAGGCCATATGTTTTACTGGTTTTTATGCAGTAGGCTATGGTTTTGATTTTTGACAGGGGCCTTTGAATGCAGGTTGTATCTGGTTTATGTTGTAGTATTTGAATTTTTTTGAATGCTTTAGGCAGGTTGAACCCTCTTATGTTTTTGAAAGGGGTTTGTGTTGTTATAACATCCTGCCTGGCCTTGTTTACGTTATAGGCTTGGGTTTGAATATTTTACAATATTCTCTTGGCCTTCTGCACATCTGCTTCAAATGGTTTGTTTGTATTCCTCTTTCATGCTTCTTTTTTCTTACTGCAATACTGCTGATTTATTTTGTAACTCCTTCTGCCTAAACCAAAACCTGTAAAAACCATACTTCTATCTCTCTTCTCTCTCATAGGTACATTTTGATATTAAATGATGCTATGTACCAACTGTTCTGAAAGAGCATAGGGCTGGGAAATGATGTAAAAAAGGAAAAATGCTTGCTTGCAAATTGGTTTTAAAAATTGCATGCCTCTTTGTCTTTCAATGTAACAGTAGAAGAGCCTATGCATTTTGGCTTCTTCTTACCTCTTGGAAAAGTTACGTTGGCTTTCTTTTGAACATGTCATGTTTATGCATATGCTGTTGCTTTATGCCTTTGAAATATGCATGGGATTTTTTGAAAATGCAATTGATTTTAATTATGCAGTTTTGAAAATAAAATGAATTTGTGCATCTTTAAATTGTGCATTCATTTTGAAAATAAAATCCATCCCTTTTTGTGAACCGGGAGAAATCCCGCGATTCGCAAAAAGGGTAAAAACTGATTCCAGCCGTTTGCTCTTAATGATGAACACTAAAATAATTTTCCGCTTTTAATTTATTTCTTTATTTCTAACTTTTTCTTTTAATTGTTTTTGCAGGTAAAATTAAATGAGCAGACAAAGAACATTGGATAGAAGACTTAGAATTTAGGAAAAAAGATTAGAATAGTTTTTTTATTTCATTTCAAACTTTGTAAAATTATTATTGTAAATACGTTGCAAATAAATACAGTATTTACACAACAATTGTACATTTAGAATAAAATGAATAAAATTCCAATATTTGGCAATCAATTCTTTCCTTCTCTCTAATTATTTATTTTATCGTTTATAATTCTTTAAATTATATAATAATTGAAAATGAATTTCAATTACTTAAATTCAGAATAATAAACAATTAAATAACCATCATTTGATCAATAAATTTTCTTCAATCCATTTCATTATTTATAATTCTCTAAATTATAATAACCGAAAAATAAATTTCAACTATTAAACTTAGGATAATAAATAATTAAATAACATTGTTGATCAATTAATGAACTTCCTTTCCAATATTTATTGTACTATTTATAAATCTTTCGATTATATAATAACCGAAAATAAATTCCAATTATTTAAATTTAAGATAATAAATAATTAATAAACATCATTTAAGTCTCGATCAGTTAATAAACTTAGCGTTCAAAAATAAACAGCTCTCGACTTGAAAAAGTTGTGAATTTTAAAAATCAAAAGATCAAAACGCTAGCAATGCAACAATGCAGATGGGAGATGGTATCTTAGGTCAAAATTTGGGGTACAACATGTTACCCCTATTTAAGTTTCTTCTATCCGGAGATATGAAGATTAAAATCTTCGTTTCGACGAGATTGAAGGTACTTAAATACATAATACGCAAATTTTTACCCTAAGATACCGCCATTATGTTTGATATGAATGCAGTGATTGAATTCAAAGAGAAAGATATTGTATGAAACAAGACAATGCTGGAGGAATCAAACACCAACAAAACACAGCGACGTGGATTATACACTACTGGGGAAACGAGCCATCGATTTCAAACGACAGACTCTTGACGGCGAATAAAATTGAGGGAATACGACCTCTGACCCTAACACAGAAGGCATCTTGCATAGGCCATAAAACAGATGATCGACCCAAAAATAACAGTGAGTTTGCAACTCAAGGTCAAAGATAGACAGAGAGTACCAAATTTGCTGGCGACAGATTACCGACTTCTGAAGGTAAAGATTCATAACAAACTTTCTCTGCGAGATTTCCGGAGATATACTCATTAATGCTGAGATAATAATAAGATTGTAGATACGCAAGCTGCTCAAATAAAGAAGCCGCCACTTGCCGTCGTCCAAAGAAAATACCAATAACATACAAGCTGCTCAAATAAAGAGGCTGCCACTTGCTGTCGTCCAAAGAAAATACCAATAACATACAAGCTGCTCAAATAAAGAGGCTGCCAGTTGCTGTCGTCCAAAGAAAATACCAATAACATACAAGCTGCTCAAATAAAGAGGCTGCCACTTGCTGTCGTCCAAAGAAAATACCAATAACATACAAGCTTCTCAAATAAAGAGGCTGCCACTTGCTGTCGTCCAAAGAAAATACCAATAACATACAAGCTGCTCAAATAAAGAGGCTGCCACTTGCTGTCATCCAAAGAAAATACCAATAACATACAAGCTGCTCAAATAAAGAGGCTGCCACTTGCTGTCGTCCAAAGAAAATACCAATAACATACAAGCTGCTCAAATAAAGAGGCTGCCACTTATTGTCGTCCAAAGAAAATACCAATAACATACAAGCTGCTCAAATAAAGAGGCTGCCACTTGCTGTTTTCCAAAAATAATAATGCACAAGTTGCTCGTGAAGAGCTGCCGCTTGTCGTTTTCCACAAGATAAAAATGACGTACAAGTTGCTCGTGAAGAGCTGCCGCTTGTCGTTTTCCAAAAATAATAATAACGCACAAGTTGCTCGTGAAGAGCTGATGCTTGTCGTTTTCCACAAGATAAAAATGACGTACAAGTTGCTCGTGAAGAGCTGCCGCTTGTCGTTTTCCAAAAATAATAATAACGCACAAGTTGCTCGTAAAGAGCTGCCGCTTGTCGTTTTCCAAAAATAATAATAACGCACAAGTTGCTCGTGAAGAGCTGCCGCTTGTCGTTTTCTGACGATGTCTATAACGTACAAGTTGCTCATGAAGAGCTGCCGCTTGTCGTTTTCCAAAAATAATAATAACGCACAAGTTGCTCGTGAAGAGCTGCCGCTTGTCGTTTTCTGACGATGATAATATACGTACAAGTTTCTCGTGAAGAGCTGCCGCTTGTCGTTTTCCGAAGAGTAACTCAGAAAGAAGTTGCGATGACACTGGCAGAGAATAAAATCTTCGTCAAAGAGAATCATGAGTCAATCCTTCCCAAGGAGATCACATACTCAACTGTGCAAAATAAATGCACCATCTGTCTAGGTCGCGATTTCACTGGGAAAAATCATGAGATAGCCTACGCAAGAGACAACAACTTTATCCAGGAATAACTAGAGAGAAAACATTCAAACAAGACTCCACCCAATGAGAAAGTAATTCGATTGGGGATTCACCTTATCCAGAAATGGAAAAGGTGAGCTAAATCAAAAAATCATCCATGAGGATTAGCTCAGTTGGCGAATTTAGAAAGGAAGCATATTTTCTGCCTAAGCTAACCTTCTACTTGGAAAGAAACATGTATGTTATTTGAATAAACAAAGTGCAAACCAAAATCGATGGCAAATGTGAATATGTATGCGTGATATGAGTGTAAATGAATAAATGAATGTTATGCTGACAAAACGAACAGAAGGAATATCCTAAAGACGATAAGATGTCACAAAAAGATAGATACTCGGCCAATCTTGAAAAAGACAGAAAATAACTGGAACTGGAACCACACAGCAACGTCGGAGCGTAACACGCTACAAGGCTCAAATCTTCTGAGGAGAAAAGTATCCCAAATCCAATCTTCTAACACCAATAGACCAATGGCATGAGACGAAGCGTACCACACTTCAGAAATCTGCTCGAATAAAGATAACTGAAACAAACTTTAACTGGGACAGTTGGGGAGTCACCAAACTTAGTATCACCAGAAACACAAGCTTACACAACCAACACCTCAATGACGATTTTGAAACGAAACATGTTCATCATGCAAGGATAAACTACTGTGCTGTTTTGCATTTCATGGCTTGACCATCCTTGGAACAACTGTTAATATTCCTTTCGTTATTCACGACACATTTTTTTAAAAGAAGAATACTTTAAATAAATTTGTTTCAAATATTTCCGTAAAAATTAAAATTTTGCCCACAAAAGGTAAATACTCAAATTTCATTAATAATATGGTAGTTCGCTAACAATGCGACTCCAACGATTTACAAAAGTTTTGGAAATAGTACATGAAGGGAAAAGGTTACACAAAAACAATGATCGCTATTCTCCCTAACTACTTCGAAACCCAAATGTACTCAAATGCCGCAGCCGGGATGACCAAAAACCTACCTAAGCCGCCCTTTCGGGTTTTCAACTTAGCAAACTGCCAACTCAAACCTAAGCAAAATACTTCTTGACTGCATCGGCGTTCATGGGACGCGGGAGTTCTTCACCGTCCATATTGGTGAGAATCAAGGCACCTCCAGAGAAAACTTTCTTAACGACATACGGTCCTTCATAATTCGGAGCCCACTTGCCCCTAGAATCAGGTTGGAAAGATAATATCTTCTTGAGCACAAGGTCACCTTCTCTGAACTCGCGTGGTCGAACCTTCTTATCAAAAGCCTTCTTCATTCTCTGCTGATACAATTGACCGTGACACAAAGCTGTCAATCTCTTTTATTCAATTAAATTCAACTGATCATATCTACTTTGACACCATTCAGCCTCAGAAAGTTTGGCTTCCATCAACACTCTCAGAGACGGAATCTCAACCTCCACGGGGAGTACGGCTTCCATACCGTAAACTAGGGAAAATGGGGTTGCACCTGTTGAAGTTTGAACTGAAGTACGGTATCCATGTAAAGCAAACGGAAGCATTTCATGCCAATCTTTATAGGTTACCACCATCTTCTGGACAATCTTCTTGATATTCTTGTTAGCAGCTTCAACAGCTCCATTCATCTTCGGTCTGTAAGGAGAAGAATTATGATGTTCGATCTTGAACTCTTCACAAAGCTCTCTCATCATCTTGTTATTCAAATTCGAACCATTATCAGTGATGATCTTGCTCGGGATGCCGTATCGACAAATGATCTGATTCTTGATAAATCTGACTACCACCTGTCTGGTTACATTAGCATAAGATGTTGCTTCCACCCATTTAGTAAAATAATCGATCGCTACCAAGATGAAACGATGACCATTTAAAGCTTTGGGTTCAATCATTCCAATCATATCAATGCCCCACATAGAGAAAGGCCAAGGTGAAGAGATAACGTTGAGGAGAGTCGGTGGCACATGCATCTTGTCCGCATAAATCTGGCATTTATGACATTTCTTCACATACTTGCAGCAATCAGATTCCATTGTCATCCAATAGTAACCAGCTCTCATCATCTTTCTAGCCATCGCATGTCCATTGGCATGAGTGCCGAACGATCCTTCATGTACTTCTTGCATCAGCACGTCTGCTTCACGTCTGTCTACACATCTGAGCAAGACCATGTCATAATTCCTCTTATATAAAACTTCTTCATTGAGGAAGAAACTGCTTGCTAATCTTCTCAACGTCTTCCTATCTTTATTGGATGCCCCAGGCGGGTACTCTTGAGCTTGAAGAACGCGTTTAATGTCATAGAACCACGGTTTGTCGTCAGTGACTTCTTCTACTGAGAACACATGAGCAGGTCTGTCGAGGCGCATAACCCGGATTGTAGGCACATCGTTCCAACCATTCACTTGAAACATTGAAGACAAAGTAGCTAAAGCATCAGCCATCTGGTTCTCATCTCTAGGGATATGATGTAATTCCACTTTGTTGAAGAAGGTTAACAATCTTCTAGCATAGTCTCTGTAAGGGATCAACCCAGGATGACGAGTCTCCTATTCTCCTTTGATTTGATTAATTACCAATGCCGAATCTCCATAAATATCAAGAATCTTAATCCTTAGATCCACTGCTTCTTCGAGACCCATAATACATGCCTCATATTCCGCCATGTTGTTCGTGCAATCAAACTTCAATCTCGCCGTGAACGGGATATGAGTACCTCGGGGAGTGACAATGATTTCCCCAATTCCATTTCCATAAGAGTTCACAGCTCCGTCAAATATCAAACCCCAATGGGATTCGGGATCAGGTCCTTCTTCAGGTATTGGCTCTTCACAATCTTTAGCTTTTAAGTACATAACATCTTCATCTGGGAAATCAAACTTGATGGATTGATAATCGTCAATTGGTTGGTGAGCCAAATGATCAGCTAATATACTCCCTTTGATTGCTTTCTGAGTATGATACTCAATGTCATATTCAGATAACAACATCTGCCAACAGACTATTCTTCCAGATAAGGCGGGTTTCTCAAAGATATACTTGATCGGGTCCATTTTGGAGATCAACCAAGTGGTGTGGTTAATCATATACTGGCGCAGACGGCGAGCAGCCCAAGCTAAAGCACAACAGGTTTTCTCAAGCAATGAGTATCGAGACTCACAGTCTGTGAATTTCTTACTCAGATAATATACGGCATGTTCCTTTCTTCCAGTCTCATCTTGTTGACCAAGCACACATCCCATGGAATCTTCCAATATAGTCAGGTACATAATCAAAGGTCTTCCTTCCACCAGAGGAATCAAAATAGGAGGTTCAAGCAAATATTCTTTGATGCTATCAAAAGCTCTCTGACAATCTTCTGTCCACACACATCCTTGGTTCTTTCGGAGAAGCTTGAAAATCGGTCCACAAGTAGCAGTCATATGAGATATAAATCTAGAGATATAGTTCAGTCTCCCAAGGAAACCTCTTACTTGTTTTTCCGTCTTGGGTGCGGGCATCTCCCGAATGGCTTTGACTTTATCAGGATCTACCTCAATACCTTTCTGACTGACAATGAAACCCAGAAGTCTTCCAGAACGAACACCAAAAGTGCACTTGTTGGGATTCAGACGGAGTTTATACTTTCTCAAGCGCTGGAATAACTTCAACAAATGCTCCAAGTGATCCTCCTCAGTCTGTGATTTGGCAATCATGTCATCCACATACACTTCTATCTCCTTATGCATCATGTCATGGAACAAAGCAGTCATGGCCCTTTGGTATGTTGCGCCCGCATTCCTCAGACCAAACGGCATAACCCGATAACAAAAAGTTCCCCAAGGTGTAATGAAAGCTGTCTTCTCCATATCCTCTGGTGCCATTTTGATTTGATTGTAACCCGAGAAGCCATCCATGAAAGAAAAGACTTTGAACTTGGCGGTGCTGTCGACCAATACGTCAATGTGCGGTAATGGGAAGTCGTCCTTCGGACTAGCTCTATTCAGATCTCTATAGTCTACACACATCCGAACCTTGCCATATTTCTTTGCAACAGGCACTATGTTGGCTAACCACTGAGGATAGACCGATGTAACAAGGAAACCTGCATTAATTTGTTTTTGAACTTCCTCTTTGATCTTGTCAGCCATATCGGGACGAGTCCTTCTCAGCTTCTACTTGATCGGCGGACATTCAGGTCTCAACGGTAAACAATGCTCCATAATATCGTTGTCCAAACCCGGCATATATTGGTAGGACCAAGCAAACACATCAACATACTCTTTGAGAAGCTCCAACATTTTCTCTTTAACTTCCGGGATAAGCAATGCTCCGACTTTGACTTCCTTTCTATCTTCATCACCCAAGTTGACCAACTCTACGGGTTCTTCAAATGGTTGAATGACCTTCTCATCATGCTCAAGCAAACGGGAAATTTCAACAGGAATCTCTTCATCATCCTCCTCTTCGGCTCTGAACACAGGGAATTCAAAGTTGGGAGAGGGCATAGGATCATTGTTTTCGATGGTTAAGTCATGGATTAATCTGCACATATGATTATGCTTTATTTTAGAAATCGATTAGTGCAAATAAAACAAAAGGTTATTATATTTTCCTATTACTACCAATTAATTTTCATTACTATTTCCCAGAAAAAATGACGAAATAAAACCGTAGTGGACAAAATAACAATTTATTCATTGAAGGGAAATACTTGAAACAAAGGGCCCAGACATTTCTCTTTTGCCTTGGGCAGAGCAAAAGGAATTATTTTTCATAGCCCGACACAATACTTTTCGCCTTGGGCAGAGCGAATTTTTTCAAAGAAAAACAAAACAAAACATTACTCGGAAATGTGCATAACAATAGGAACATCAACAGCTGTCCAGTTTTGGCAAGCCAATCCAGGCGTCACAAAATCGGGCAAATCTTCCTCGGAATCATCTTCTATGACAGCATCCACCTCAGGATGTATAAAACCTGCACTTCGGAAAACCTCTTGAATCGGACGAACAACCACCTCTTGCTTGACTCTCGCAGACATGGGACGAAAACCAAGACCTTCCCCAGATTTGTTCTCGGGCAAAGTCAACACCTGGCCCCATCCTTCAGCCGAACCACTTTCCACCACTCGCCGCGCATCCTCAAAAGAAGAAATGGATGCCCCTTGCTTCTTCACTGCATTCTTGGCAACAGATAGACCTTGGAACTGGGTTCCAACATCCTTATCAGCATCAATAAAAGAGAAGGATGATAAATGGCTTACCACCATAGCCTGCTCTCCACCGATCATCACTAGCTTCCCATGCCTCACAAACTTTAGTCTCTGATGGAGCGTGGAAGTGACTGCCCCTGCATCATGGATCCATGGACGACCCAATAAGCAACTGTAGGCAGCACGAATATCCATTACTTGGAAAGTGATTTGAAAAGTATGGGGACCAATTACTATAGGGAGGTCCACTTCACCAATGACTGTCTTCCTAGAACCATCAAACGCTTTAACAATTACTCCACTAGGTCTCATAGGAGCACCTGGATATGAGAGCCGAGATAACGTAGTCTTGGGCATTACATTCAACGACGAACCTGTATCCACCAATACACTTGATAAGGTATCATTTCCGCAACTTACTGAGATATGCAAAGCCATATTATGGTTTCTCCCCTCCTCCGGGAGTTCTTCATCACTGAAACCAAGATTGTTACATGAAGTAATATTTCCCACAATCCCATCAAACTGGTCAACCGTCACATCATGATCCACGAACGCCTGGTCCAAGACCTTCATCAAAGCTTCTCTATGGGCACCAGAATCTCTTAGTAAAGCAAGCAAAGAAATCTTGGAAGGAGTTTGCAATAGCTGGTCCACAATCTTATATTCACTTCTCTTGATAAGCTTCAGAATCTCTTCATCCTCAGGGCGAGGGATAGGTTCACTGGATCGGCCTATCTCAACCCTTGGTTCAACATTTCTCGCTGGAATTTCTGTCGGTATGGGCCTCCTGACTTGAACTTCTGGTCTCTTCAAAGGTACTGCTGCAAAAACACGTCCACTCCTCGTAACTCTACTCACATCAGCAATGTTAACAAAAGACGGTCTTGTTGGTATAGGGACTTCTACCCCATTCTCCATCATGGTGGCATTATACTTATACGGTACAGCTTGGTCTGAGTTGTAAGGCACAGGACCAGGTGGGTAAATAATCAAAGGATCAACAGGTGCAGTCTGACTGTCGTAAATGATCTCTACTGATTCAGGCAAATTGAATTGTGGTATTATAACATTCACTTCATCCTCCGGATCTCTGTCATACGTAATAGTGATAACTCTCTGGTCTAACAACTTCTGAATGTCATCCTTCACAATAGGACAATCAACCTCTCTTGAACAAAACTCACAAACATCATAATCATGCTGATGCCTAACAAAGGCAAGTCTTCTCAAACTCTGATGTAACCTGATCAACGATTCTCTTATGTGTTCAACTTGAGAAACGCGAAACTTTCCCGAACAACCTTCCACCATATTCACTGAAGTTGCCCCATGCCGAGGCAAAGGATTATCTCTAACATTCGGATTAACATCCTTGAAAGGTAAAATACCATTCTTAATCAATCTCTGCACGTCCGCCTTCAGAGCAAAGCAATTCTCAAGGTTGTGCCCCGGCGACCCTTGATGATATTCACAAAATTGATCCGCATTGTACCACGGAGAAGTACTATTTGGTGCGACAGGGGGAGGCTTTGTCGTTATGAGATTCTTTCTGATAAGAGCAGGGAACAATTCAGTATAAGTCATAGGAATGGCATCGAACTGCGGTTTTCTTGGTGAACGGTTCTGATTGTTGAATGGATAAGCCTGTTGTCGAGGCTGCTGCTGAAATGGCCGTTGTTGAGTTGGTGGAGTTTGATGAGCTGGGGTCATCAAAGATGGGCGGACAGCCGGAGTGACTGCCGCAACGTGAGAGTAACCTCTCCTAGGTCTCCCTGGGAACAAAGCGCTGACATCCTGCTCTTTTCTTTTCGGGAAAACACTTCCAAACTTCTTAGTACCGCTAGACGGACTTCCTTCTTTAACCAAACGCCCTTCACGAATCCCTTCCTCTAACTGCATGCCCATGCTTACCATTTCGGTGAAGTCACCGGGTGCGCTGGCGATCATTCTTTCATAGTAAAAGGAACCTAAAGTCTTCAAGAATATCTTAGTCATCTCTTTCTCCTCAAGAGGTGGATAGACTTGAGCAGCAATTTCACGCCACCTCTGGGCGTATTCCTTAAAATATTCTCTGTCTCTTTGCGACATCGCCCGGAGTTGATCCCTGTCCGGTGCCATGTCAACGTTGTACTTATACTGGTGAACAAAGGCTTCGCTAAGATCTTTGAAGTTGCGGATCCGAATACTGTCTAAACCCATATACCACTTTAGAGCAGCACCCGTCAAACTATCTTGAAAATAATGAATCAACAAGTCATGATCATTGGAATACGTAGACATCTTTCTCACGTACATTGTCAAATGACTTCTAGGACACGAATCACCCTTATATCTCTCAAAGTCTGGCACTTTGAATTTTGCTGGAATCTTGACATTCGGAACTAAACAAAGGTCATGCGTGTTCTTCCCAAACAAATCCTTCCCCTTTAACGCTCTGAGCTCCTTCTGCATTTCTTGGAACTGATCCTGAAATTCTTCCATTCTATCAAAGAGACCCAAACTTTCAGCAGGCTCGGCAGGATAAATAGGTTCATTCAAGTATGGCACGGAGTGGACCACAGGAGCGACAGTTGTCATTACCGGTTGCGGAAAAGGTGTTACAGACGGGATTACTGGCGGCAAGGAAGTTGTCTCTAGTTGAGGAAGAGACAAAGCAGGTTGAAACAAAGGCTGTACGGCAGGCTGATACCCCTCTGGCACAAAGTTGTAAGGCATTCCCCACAGAAAACCTTTCGGCATCTGATGTTGAAGCGGAGAGTTGATTTGAGTCACAGAGGTTGGAACGGTGATAATCTCGGAAACCACTGGAGTTGAAGTCTGAATCTCAGCAACTGTAGTCGATGGCTGATTCTAAACAACCACCAAACTTTCCACTAACGCAGTTAACTTTTCCATCTCGATACGAAGGGTAGCAACTTCCCCACGAAGCTCATGATTTTCCTGTTCCAGATCTTCCATTTTCCTCTGACGATTGGCTCGAGTGTCGTATCGGTGAGACAGCTTGACAACCTTTGGAGTGGAAAAAGAAACAAGGATAAGACTCTAGAAAACACGTGAAGTGGAATATCGAATGATGCATGATGTGTGATGCAAATGATGATTCATTTTAATAGTTTTTCAAGGACCTTCAATAATTTTGCACACATCAATGGTAAAGGACTTTGGAACAACAAAAACTCAGTCCATTAATCAAAAAGCGGTAAATTACAACTTACAACTTTGAAACAACAAAATAATAAATTACACTTTGGGATAACAACCCAAAAAAGCAGTAACTTACAACTTTGGAACATGAAGCCAATAATAAAGCAATAAATTACAACTTTAAAACATGAAGTCCATAATAAAGAAATAAATTACAACTTCTGAACGTGAAGCCCTTAATAAAGCACTAAATTACAACTTTGAAACATGAAGTCCATAATAAAGCAATAAATTACAACTTCGGAGCATGAAGCCCTTTTACATAGTTTTACAAAATGACATCAATAAAATAAAACTAAAAGCTAAAGATCACTCAGAATCATCGGATGAAGGACCAAATACCAACTGTAACCGGAGCTTCTTGATCTTCTCTTCATAAAAGTCTTCCATCTCTTTCTTCTTAGCTACCAGTCGATCAATGATTTCCTTCTGTGGGTTAGGAACGAGAGCCACGCTTACCGAACCTTCCTTCTTTCTCTTCCTTTCACTAGCATACTTCTTCAGTAAAGCATCCTTTTGACGAAGTTTCTCATTGTGATCAATGAACCAGCCGTATTGAATAAACAACAACTCCTCCTTTTCCTTTAGCTGTCGAGTCAGGACTCGATTCTCATATTCAGACATATTGTACTTTTCTTTCCAAGAATCTCTCTCGGACTTCATCCTAGCCAGATTTCCTTGGTATTCTCCTATATTCGCGATAGGGATAACAACAGATGATGATGCAACAGTAGGGAATAAAGGTTTCTCAAGTTTATAGGGCATCTTGAGAGAACAAGCCCTATCACGGACCCACTGTAGGTAAGGCTCCAAAGAAACGACACCTCTATGTCCTAACATATCTCTCCCTTTCCTATGGATGTGGCGCCAAGCTCCTTCGATCTCCCTCTTAGCTGTCTGATGATGTTGTCCTTCTTGAAGAAAGAAACCACTCACATGGATGTTGTTTGGCTTGTCCCTCATCGGGTACCCAAACTGACGGCGCGCGAGAACAGGATTATAGTTGATTCCACCTCTCGTACCGAGAAGAGGCACGTTAGGAAAAGCGCCACAGCTATCGATGATCTTCACGTCGTAGTAAACTCGATTATACCAATCAATGTCTAAATGAGTGAGAGCCATAATCTTTGGCGCCCATCGCGGTTCCTTCTCGAGATCCCAGAAAACATCAGACCCAAGTAGATGAGAAACATACCATTGATACAGCAACGGTGCACAACAAATAATCATCCCTCCTTGATAAGAGTTTCGAAGATGGATGGAGTAGTAAGCATCTCTGAGCAGCGTAGGGACCGGATTTCCAATCAAGAAAATTCTGATGGCGTTGATATCCACAAACTTATCAACGTTAGGGAACAAGAATAAACCATAAGCAAGTAAAGAAAAGACGTCTTCAAAGGCAACAACATCTTTTATCTCAGCAAAATGACGAGCTTTCCTCAACAAAAACTGCGCAGACAAACCTCGGATTCCCCCTTTTGTAGTCATGTTCTCCTCTATCTCTGACTTCTTCAAGTGGGTGATGGTCGCTATCTCGTGAGATTTGGGCTCCTCTTCTAATCCAGAAAAAGGAACATAGTCGGTGATCGGCAAACCCAGTATGTAGGAATACTCTTCTAAGGTGGGAATCAACTGGTAATCCGGAAAGGTGAAACATCGGTACAAGGGATCGTAGAATTGGACCAACGTATTGAGGATGCCTTTCTTCATCTTGCGCTTCATGAGAGGTATAATGGACCCATACTTTCTCTGAAAATCCGTCGGATTCTCGATCTTCGAAATCAAACTCTTCAGTTCTTCGATCTCGGGCTCCCTAAAACTAAAGCTTCGAGTGTTTCTCCTTCCAAATTCCATAATACTTGAGGTGTCTGCAAAAATCATTCCTAAGTTCCTTGAAAAACAAGTTTTTTACAAAAATGTTGATGAATGCATGGATGAATGATAATGCAACAGTTACACACAAGTTTGCAAACATGGGGTTCAAAGGTTCAACGTTCAGCATGGAGTCGAGGGTAAAGCCCACCCAAAGGTATGTACTAGTGGTTCAATCACACCTGTAAGACAAGGTTCTAAGAGTTCCCAGAGTCTACATTCCTCCTTCGGATATTACCAACGTCTTGATTACTCAATAATTAGCAATATTCTCAAGAGAAACTCGTCCGAGCGTAGCATCGCGTAACAACTACTTCTGAATTACTCCGTTATAGTCTCCGCGCTACACCTAAAAAAAGCCAAGATGGGTTAGGGTTCTACGGTCCTCAACTTCTCGGGCTCCTAGGTCGAAAATAATAATGTCTTCCCGATTACTCGGTAAACAAATATTAAGTTCAAGAGGGCCTTCCATTGAGTGGGGGATCTCATGCCTCCTTCTTCGGGATTACTCCCTCAAAGTTAACATGACTGTACCGCCCGTCCTATTCCTTAAGTGTTACTTAATCCGGGTATAGGATTCGTCCTTTGCAAAAAAACCCAAACACCCCAATTTAAACACATAATCAAACAAATCAAATAATAATAAACAGATAAGACAAATTAGGCTTAACCCACTTAGGGATGGACCAGCAAGAGGTCAATCTGTCCCCAGCAGAGTCGCCAATTCTGTAGCGATAAAAAATGTAGCGGGGTAAATCGGAGATCGAATTATTGATTAATTCGTCTCACAAAAGCAAGAGTCGCCACCGCGCTTTATTGTTTCCAAGGGAAAAGGGGAAAGAGCGAAATAAAACCCTAAATATGTAATGTAAATAATACTTTTTAAAAGTAATAAAAATACAAGGCGTTTTTGAAAAGAGATCTATGGTTCGGGGGTTGGTTATACAGTGGGAAGGTATTAGCACCCAATGTATCTATAGTACTCTATAGGAACCTTTTGAAATATCTGTTTATTAAAATTGTTCGTTTGATTTAAAAATGAATCGTTTTGGCCGAAAAAAGGGGTACGGACGGGTTTTTGAAGAGACGACGACCTAATGTCGAAGTTTTTGCTTAAAAGGTATAAGTTTTGAAAAGATTGAATATTTGAGAAAAAAAATTATCCTAGGTTTTAATGAAATGCGAATGTTCGCGCGATTAGACTTGAGGACATGAAGTCGACAAATTTAATCGTTTTTTCCCTTGGATTTAAACGTAAACAAAATAATCAAGTAAACAGAAAATTATGATAAATAAATGATATACAACAATTTAAATAAAAGACTAAGTGGTATAAATATGCATTTTTTTGGATTTTTGTTTAATATTAATGAAAAGAAAATGTTTTAATAGTTTTCATTTTTTTCGCATTTTTAATATGGATAAAAGTAATGAGAATTAATTAAGGAAAATAAAAAAAATGTTTTTTTTAAAGTTTTTTTAAGTTTCTATTTTTTATATATTTTTTAGAGTTCTATATAAGGAATTATTTTATTAATTACTAAATTAAAACTTAAAAGGTTATTAACTTAAATCTAATTAAAAGAAATACTAAAATTATTAAATTAGTCCTAAAGCTAACTTAATAAAATGATCAAATTATTAAAATGTTTTAATTAAATACATCTCTTATTTATCTAGACTAATAAAGTTCTAAAAGAAAAAACTAAAGGAAAAAAATAGAAAAAAGATATATGGAAAAAAAGATGATAAATAGTTATGGGCTAAAGGTCTAAAGGGAGGCCCAAAACAAAGGGACAGGGAAGGGGGGTGTATAAGCAGGTCGTTGGGCTTAGGGGAGGTAAATAGGGTTAAGGCCCATACACTTACTAATTCGTTTAGGGTAAACTTGGTTTGTTTAGTTGGCTGAGAATGGGATTAGGGATTTGATTTTGGTTTGACAGCGACGGCGCTCGTTCTTCTTGTTCTCGCGTTCGTCTTCTTCGATCGTCTTCTTCTCCGATCGTCTTCTTCGCCTTTGCTTCGTTACTGTGTCCTTTGCCACGGCCACCAGCTCTTCGCTTTCCTCTTCCCTCCAGCAAAACGTTAGGGGGCGACGGATTTTTATGGTAAGTTCGTTTTATTACTCGTCTAGGGTTTTATTACAAATGCACGTTCGTGATTTTCAATGTTCATTGATTCTGAGTTGGTTTTATTATGTTATTATTTGAGGAATTTGAGCGAAAAAGAGTGCGAAATTGCTACCTGGAGAAGGAGGAAGGAAGGTGGGGAAAGCTAGGAGGCCGGGACAGCGAGGGATGCGCGTGATGTTTGCTAGCTACTTGACCCTGGTACTCTGTATTTGTATCTTTCTTCTTCTTGCCTTGGTTAGCCTTTGTATGCTTCAATGTTGCCTTGATGCTATTGTTGAAATGAATTTTTTTGACTAGCTTGCCCTCTTCTTCTTTCTGGCTTCTGTATGCTTTTGTTGGAATGGTTTGACAATTTATTTTCTTCTTCTCGCCTATACTACTGTATGATTTGCTTATGGCCAATGATGAACATATTGAGGCCTTCGTGTTTGGACATTGGTTTTGATTTTTGGTGATACAGGTTTGTAGTTTTAGACCATATGGTTCTGATATGGTTTATGCTGGTTCTACTGGTTTAGGCCAAGATTTGTGTTTTACAGGTTATGGAATAATTGATTTTTGTGATGGTTGTACTGGTTTGGAATGGTTTAGGACATGTTGGTTTTGTGTGGTTGAGGTTTTGAAAAAGGGTTATGGTAGCAGGTTTTTAGTTTAGGCCATAAGGTTTTGGTTTATGAGATAACAGGTTAATGGTTTAACTGGTTTTGGAACAGGATGGTACAGGTTTGGAATGGTTATATGAGATAGCAGGTTTGGTGGTATTATGCAGGTTAATGGTTTAGGCCATATGTTTTACTGGTTTTTATGCAGTAGGCTATGGTTTTGATTTTTGACAGGGGCCTTTGAATGCAGGTTGTATCTGGTTTATGTTGTAGTATTTGAATTTTTTTGAATGCTTTAGGCAGGTTGAACCCTCTTATGTTTTTGAAAGGGGTTTGTGTTGTTATAACATCCTGCCTGGCCTTGTTTACGTTATAGGCTTGGGTTTGAATATTTTACAATATTCTCTTGGCCTTCTGCACATCTGCTTCAAATGGTTTGTTTGTATTCCTCTTTCATGCTTCTTTTTTCTTACTGCAATACTGCTGATTTATTTTGTAACTCCTTCTGCCTAAACCAAAACCTGTAAAAACCATACTTCTATCTCTCTTCTCTCTCATAGGTACATTTTGATATTAAATGATGCTATGTACCAACTGTTCTGAAAGAGCATAGGGCTGGGAAATGATGTAAAAAAGGAAAAATGCTTGCTTGCAAATTGGTTTTAAAAATTGCATGTCTCTTTGTCTTTCAATGTAACAGTAGAAGAGCCTATGCATTTTGGCTTCTTCTTACCTCTTGGCAAAGTTACGTTGGCTTTCTTTTGAACATGTCATGTTTATGCATATGCTGTTGCTTTATGCCTTTGAAATATGCACGGGATTTTTTGAAAATGCAATTGATTTTAATTATGCAGTTTTGAAAATAAAATGAATTTGTGCATCTTTAAATTGTGCATTCATTTTGAAAATAAAATCCATCCCTTTTTGTGAACCGGGAGAAATCCCGTGATTCGCAAAAAGGGTAAAAACTGATTCCAGCCGTTTGCTCTTAATGATGAACACTAAAATAATTTTCCGCTTTTAATTTATTTCTTTATTTCTAACTTTTTCTTTTAATTGTTTTTGCAGGTAAAATTAAATGAGCAGACAAAGAACATTGGATAGAAGACTTAGAATTTAGGAAAAAAGATTAGAATAGTTTTTTTATTTCATTTCAAACTTTGTAAAATTATTATTGTAAATACGTTGCAAATAAATACAGTATTTACACAACAATTGTACATTTAGAATAAAATGAATAAAATTCCAATATTTGGCAATCAATTCTTTCCTTCTCTCTAATTATTTATTTTATCGTTTATAATTCTTTAAATTATATAATAATTGAAAATGAATTTCAATTACTTAAATTCAGAATAATAAACAATTAAATAACCATCATTTGATTAATAAATTTTCTTCAATCTATTTCATTATTTATAATTCTCTAAATTATAATAACCGAAAAATAAATTTCAACTATTAAACTTAGGATAATAAATAATTAAATAACATTGTTGATCAATTAATGAACTTCCTTTCCAATATTTATTGTACTATTTATAAATCTTTCGATTATATAATAACCGAAAATAAATTCCAATTATTTAAATTTAAGATAATAAATAATTAATAAACATCATTTAAGTCTCGATCAGTTAATAAACTTAGCGTTCAAAAATAAACAGCTCTCGACTTGAAAAATTTGTGAATTTTAAAAATCAAAAGATCAAAACGCTCGCAATGCAACAATGCAGATGGGAGTTGGTATCTTAGGTCAAAATTTGGGGTACAACATGTTACTCCAGTTACTGTTGTTCAGAACCGTATGCCTCAGGGTTATCCATGGGGAATGCCAGAGAACTTCATCCCATAATGTTATAATCATGATACTCAGGTTGCTCCATTTTCTCAGACTGCTCTTGTTTCTCCACCTCCTGTGGTGCATGTTACTCCTATGGATAGAAAAGAAATCCATTATTCTGCACCTCCCTCGGTTAATTCTCTGCCATTTATGAATGATGAAATTTATCGTCCTGTTCCCCCTCTGAGTGAAAGTATGGGTTTCTATGATCGTTTGGATGATTTTCAAGACTAGTTCAATGAGATGCATAAAGAAATGAAGGCCCTTCGTGGAAAAGAATTGTTTGGACAAATTGTTACTGAGCTCTGCCTAGTTCCTAATGTGAAGGTTCCACAAAGTTTAAAGTACCAGAATTTGAGAGGTATAAGGGCAACTCTTTCCATCGTGACCACCTTGTGATGTATATCCGGAGAATGACTACCAACACGGATGATCAGCGTTTGTTCATTCATTTCTTCCAAGATATTTTAATTGGTGTTGCTCTGAAGTGGTATATGAGTCTGGACAGTAGCAGTATTCGTACCTTCAATGATCTGGGAGAATCCTTCATCAAACAGTACAAGTATAATATGTTCATGGAACCTGATCGTGACCAGTTAAGGGCAATGGCTCAGAGAGACAAGGAGTCGTTCAAAGAATATGCACAGAGATGGCGCGAGATAGCTTCCTAGGTGGTGCCACCTATGGAAGAACAAGAAATGACCAAGGTTTTCCTGAAAACCCCTGGATCGTTTTATTATGAAAGAATGGTTTCTAGCGCGCCTAGTGATTTTACCGAAATGGTAAGCATGGGAGTTTGCTTGGAAGAAGCTGTAAGAGAAGGTCGCTTGACAAAAAGTGAAAATTCCGGTAGTATGAAAAAACCATCCTATGGGTTTGCTAAAAAGAAAGAAGGAGATACAAATGATGTTATTCAAGAGAGAAGGGTTAATCATCCTAGAATAAATCATCAGCACCACCAACAGGGTGCTTCGGTAACTCCAGTGGTCAATACGACTCCGACCACAGTTGCTTATCAAAGACCATTACCTCAGGGAAATCAAGGGAAGAATCAGAGGAGAGAGCCTATTGACTCTATCCTCATGAGATATGCAGAGTTACTCCTAGCATTGATTCAAAAAAAGTTGGTTCAAACCAAGCCACCCCCCGCTATACCATCACCTTTGCCTTGGTATTATAAGGCAGACCAGACGTGTGCTTTTCTTCAGGGAGCACCAGGGCACAATGTTGAGAACTGTTATCCTTTGAAATCGGAGCTACAAAATATGGTGTGATCTAGCATGTTATCCTTTAAAGATGTCGGCACTAACGTAAAATATAATCCTTTGCTAAAACACGCAGGAGAAAATGTTGTCAACATGGTTGCTGGTTGTCTAGGGGACTTCCAGATCTTTGATATCAACTTGGTTAGAGGATATTTGGTAAAGATGCACACTAACCTCTGTGAGTTTAGTTACTGTACACATGACCATGCTGGTTGTGGAAATTGCAGTAAGGATATACAAGGGTGTGATAAGATAAAGGTTGATCTAAAGGAAATGATGGACAAAGGCCTTATTCATATAATCAGGTCTAGGGAAGAATACGAGGAAGAAGTGAACATGGTCTTTGGATGTCCCGGAGAATTCCGGATCTTTGACGTGAACCATATGAATGTTGATTTGGTGCAATTGCACGCCACCTTCTGCCACATGGATGGTCAAGTAGAACACCATTATGGATCTTGTCGGATCTGTTGTAGAGATTCTCGTGGTTGTTCCATTGTGAAAATAGGTATTCATTTGTTATTGGATAATGGTACTATCAAGGTTTCAAGACATAGAGATGATTACAATGTGATTAATATGATTGAAGATTGCTTGGCTGAGACTGTGTTAGATGATGAATATGCTTCTGTGGATGAATTCTTTTCCTCGGATGAAGATATATGCTTTGGCAATGATTCTGTAATGCCCAAATATTCTGAAGAAGGGGTGAACATTATCGTGCCTTGTTTCAATGATCTCGCCCCTGTAGAGATCGAATATTGTAGTAAGCCAGTTATTGTAACACCCCAATGTTACCTGGTGGATAATAATAAAATCAGAGTTCAACATAAATGGGATGCTACATTTACAACTTGAAATCATCACTTCATTTAATACCACAACAACGATTTTACACAGCCCAATTCTCACATACTATTCATCATAATTCCCATTATAGACTCAGAACACCATCCTTACCTTGGATTGGAGACCGCTCTATAACATTTCGATTCAACACCTAGCTTTTCCTCTTCTCTGCAACTTTGCAACTTCCACGTTTCCACAAAATACTCAAGACTTTTTCCTTATTCCTTCTAATTAATCTAATCCTCATAATTAGCTTAACCTTATAATTATTAATATTCTTATTAGGCCTAACTTTCACACCCCCGCCTTTTAATCCATACAACCAAATAATGAGCCAAACTAATAAACCTTATATTATTCTAATATCTATATTAACATTATTGATAATATTAATCAACCAATCAATTAAATATTAACCAAATAATAACTTAGCAACTTAAATCAACATTTCTCGACATTTCACAACTTCAAAATTTCCAACAACATTTTCAACCATTAATCTGTAATTAATTTAATTAAATAATTAATTAAATTAACGGGCGTTACAGTTATTTCTCCAGTGTTGATTTGCTTACCGGGTCCTATTCCTTAAGAATTACACAAAGTCGTACCTTACAAATACAATGCTACAATTCTAGAGGAAGGTGTGGAAGTTCCCATCCAAACTTTGTCTGATGTCAAGAATATTGCTGAAGCCAGTCGAGTGACTCACAATGGTCGTGTTTTTGCATCAGTTATTCGAGGAGATGTTAGTGCCAATAAGAAGGTTATTAAAAGTGTTGAAACTAAGAAAGCAGTAGGGGAATCCAGCGATGCTACTCTGGAAAAAGATATGGATGATATAATGAATATTATCAAGATGAGGGACTACAGGATCATAGATCAATTGTTGCAGACTCCTTCAAAGATATCTATTCTAGCTTTGCTGAGGAATTCTTCCACCCACAGAGAATCCTTGATGAGAGTAATGGATTAAGCCTTCGTGGAAAGTGATATGCTGTTGGATCAATTCAGTAGTGTGGTAGGGAATATTACATCCTATAATAACCTAAGTTTTTGTGACGACGAATTGCCTGATGAAGGAAGGAATCATAATTTGACTCTCTATATCTCCATGAACTATAAGAATGATTCATTGCCAAATATGTTGATTTACAATGGGTCCGCCTTAAATGTCATACCGAGGAGTACTCTTATGAAGTTGAAGTACCCGGGAACTCCCATGCGTCCGAGTGGCATAATTGTAAAACCTTTTGATGGATCGAGGAAGTCTGTTATTGGGGAAGTGGATATGCCTATTCACACAGGCCCACACTTATTTCAGATTACTTTCTAAGTCATGGATATTGTTCCCACTTATAGCTATCTACTAGGGCGACCATGGATACACGAGGCATGCTGTAATACGGTGGGAGAACTGATTTGGGTGTTTTGTGTTTTATCGTAATTGTTGCGGATAGCAAGAGTTGCCACCGAATTTAATTTTATCCAATAAAGGAAAGGGTGAAAAGAACAAGAAATACCTTTTGATAATTTTCTTGAGTTCGGGGGGTAGGTTATGAAAAGGGAAGGTGTTAGCACCCTTTTCATCTGTAGTTATCTACTGGCTCTTAGTTTCTAGCTCAATTTGAAAATGATTTGTTTGAAATGTGTTTGTGATTGTTTTTGAAAGTATTTTTGAAAAGTGCCTTTGATTAGGAGAAATTTGTAATGATTCTCGTCTCTATAAGAATGTATACAAAGTGTTGACTTTTGAAAATATTTCATGGAAAGTGTTGGTGTATTTTGAAAGATGTTTTGAAAATGGTTGTGAGAAAGCGACTAAGAAGGTTCTACCTACTCAAAAAGTCTTTTTTCATTTCCTCTTCCATTAGATATTGCAACCTTACCATTGTTTGATAAGAAGGCCTATCAACTGATGTGGAGCGACGGGCATGGGTCGTCGTACAGTCATAGAAGGTAACTTATGAGATACTTTAGCAATTATTGTAAGGGACTAAGATCGTTTTACCAAAGGCAACGTCGAAGGGTCATCGAGGGACCACGATCTTTTCATCGAGGGTCTTTGCTAAAGTGTCCCATATTCGAGGGACATGACTGTTTATTCATAGGCAATAAGTATGGGTTACCCGAGAGGTACGCGTGTGAATCGTGTTTTGATTGCATGCATTTTTTGTCTTAAAATTAGGATTCTCTAAGATTGATTTTATCTTGCCATACACATCATAATTAATAAAAATTATATTAAAAAATGTGATAAATTATGGAACTTAAAATCCTATGCTATTACATCATTGTAGGGTATGAGGATACAAGTAATAAAAATGCGGGAAAATTAAAATCCTAATTAATCATCACAACGAAATTGAATGAAAATAATAGAAAAAGGTCAAAAAAATCAAGATTTTTGGTGTCTGGTCTGACACGGGCCGTGTCTTGTGACACGACCACCCGTGTCAGGGCCCTGTAATAACCCATGCATGTTTTTTTCTTCTTTCCCAGCTGAGTTGACACGGGCCGTGTCCTGTGACACGGGCACCAGTGTCAAGACCCTGTCTTGCCAATTTGTCACGTTTTCAGTTCCAGTAGATCTAACACGAGTCATGTCGTGTGACACGGGCACCCATGTCAGCCCCTTGTCCTCCTTTTTTGCATGCTTCTAGTTATAGTAGATCTGACATGGGCCATGTCTTGTGACACAGGCACCCGTGTCAGCACCCTGCCCTACTTTTTTTTAGGTTTTCAAACAACTGAGCTGACACGGGCCGTGTCGTGTGACACGGGTACCCGTGTTAGCCCCCTGTCTTGGCTTTTTCCCTGAGTTTTCTTCTTTTGATATATCCTTTTTTATATATCTTTTGAACACAAAAATCAAATGATGAATGGATAAAGATATCATAGTTTGGAAAAAAGTTTACCTCTCGAAGCAAAAACTTTGGAACACGTACGGATGTCTCCGGGCGTAAAGTGGTGATTGCTCAAGCTCCTTTGAACCTTCTTAAAGTTGCTCCAAACCTTACTCTGTTCCGCAATGTTCTCGAATCCCTCCAACCCAGTCAAGTTGCAAAATACGGTTTTTGTTTGCATTTGGAAGGTGATGATAATAGTATTACATAAATTGTTCTTGTGTTTGAATAATATCTATGTGATGTATATGAAGTGTTTGGATAGTTGGTTTAGGGGAAAACTTGCAAGGTTGAATAGTGGGTTGAAGTTTTTTTTCTTCTGTTTCTCAGTTTTTTTTATGAAAGAAAGTATATGAGCAGAGTTTACGAAGAATTCTGTTAGGTTTTTCTAAATCTTCTTTTTTCTCTTCCCTCATTTCTCTCCAAAAACCTCTCCATTTGTGTGTTGTGAAATAACATATTTATAGATGAAATTGACTGAAATTTGGGAGGGAAATAAATAAGTTTTTGAACTGTTTGGGTACACGGTTTCATTGTTTTTTAGATGCAACTCTTATATGCTAAGTTTGTGAAAATATGGGAATGATATGATGCAGATTTTGCAGGGCAGCATTGCAGGTTTTGAAAGTTTTCTTGGCATTACTATGCGGGTTTTGGACAAAAGGGTATGTAGCATGATGCAGGTCTAGTTTTATGGATAGATTTATACAGCTTGTAACAAAGACAAGGCATATTTGTGGACATCATAGTGGCAAAGTTTGAAGATTGAGTCAAAGGGAAAAGTTCAAACAAGACAAAACTTAGGATTTGTAACTTGCAATTTTTTAACTTAAAAATTCAGCCTTGTTGTTTACTTGAAAACTTGTAACAACTTGAATTATTTTGAATTGTGGTGAAAATATGCCATGAAGTAATGAAATTAACATGTATGAAAACACTTAGAAAAATATCTAAATCTTACAAAGTTTGACTTTTCAAAATGAATTTTGACCTTCTTGATTTCTTGATGATCAAACTTCATATTTTTGAATTTCTTGATGACATGTGATCTTTGAAACTAAAATTTGATCAAAAAGTCAAAGTTTGACTTTTTAGTGTACAGTTGACTTTTTTCATCAGTTGACCAAATTTCATCTATCAATCCACTGATCTTGGGAGATGAATTGAAATATGTGATTAGGTTAACATCATGTACTTGAATCCTTGAGATCATGTTTTGAACCAATATTTCATGTACTAGGTCAAAAGTCAAAGATTGGTCATTCTCAATCAAAACCCTAATTTTGACCATTTTGCCCTTTTGATGATTTAATTAATTTTCTTGGAGAATTATGATCCAATCTTGATGAAATGACACATATGACTTCAAAATTTTGATATTGGTCAAAAATACTAAAATTTGACTGTAGGTTGACCATAGTTGATTTTTTTCTAATACAATTGATTTTTAGGCCATCTGATCAATTGAATGAGCAATTTTGTGATCCAAGACTTGAAACTTGACAGGAGAAATTTTAAGGGTCCATAATGATCCATGAAAGTCATTTGAAATATTAGAAGTCCCACTGTCTTTTTGCAAACTCAAACCCTAATTTGAGGCATCAATGTTGAGGAGATGGCTTGACCTAGTCAATACTTATGCAAGCTTGAATCTTTAAAGATCTTTGTGGGAAATATCTTGAGAAGGGATGGAAAATTTTGGGGTACAATAGCTGCCCCTGTTCAATCTTCTTAAACCTGAAGAGTTGTATTGGCGGGTCTGCCATTCGTGACTTGAAGGTGGAGGATGATTGAACACTAGAGTGCCCAGAAATTTGCACTTGATGATGTGTTGGTTGATAGTGTCGAGAATAGGCTTAAAGATGCCATTTGGAGAGGTGATAAAGAATTCTCAGAGATGGGCTTACATATGCCATCCAAAGTGACTGTTGGTATAAATTGGAAGAAATATCAGAATGAATCTTTCGTCGATTTATACTGAAATTGTAGATGTCTTTTGCATGTTTTTAACTTGAAGAGATAAATCTTACCAGAAGAGGTTTGTTGTTTGGAGACTTCACTCGGGAAATAATCTTAACTAGAAGAGGTCTGTTGATTGCTTGTTATTAACTGGTAAAGATGAACCTTACCAAAAGAGGTCTATTGAATACCTGTCATTAACTGGAAGAAACAATTCTAACCAGAAGAGGTTTCTCTGTTTTCCTATCGTTAACTGGAAGAAGTAAATCCAACCAGAAGAGGTCTTCGCCTACCTGTCTTTAATCTGGAAGAAATAAATCTAACCAGAAGAGGTCTCCATTCGCTTGTATTTAATCTAGAAGAAATAAATCTAACCAGAAGAAGTCTATTGAATACATGTCATTAATTGGAAGAAACAATTCTAACCAGAAGAGGTTTGTATGTTTGCCTATCATTAACTGGAAGAAGTAAATCCAACCAGAAGAGGTCTTCGCCTGCCTGTCTTTAATCTGGTAGAAAAAATATAACCATAAGAGGTTTTTGTTCGCCTGTCTTTAATCTGGAAGAAATAAATCTAACCATAAGAGGTCTTTGTTCGCCTGTCTTTAATCTGGAAGAAATAAATCTAACCAGAAGAGGTCTTTGTTCACCTGTCTTAAATATAGAAGAAATAAATCTAACCAGAAGAGGTCTTTGTTCTCCTGTCTTTAATCCGGAAGAAATAAATCTAACCAGAAGAGGTCTTTGTTCGCCTGTCTTTAATCTGGAAGAAATAAATCTAACCAGAAGAGGTCTTTGTTCGTCTGTCTTTAATCTAGAAGAAAAAAATCTAACCGAATGAGGTTTGTCTGTTTTCTTATCATTAACTGGAAGAAGTAAATCCAACCAGAAAAGGTCTTCACCTGCCTGTCTTAAATGTTGAAGAAATAAATCTAACCAGAAGAGGTCTTTGTTCGTCTGTCTTTAAGATATAAGAAATAAATCTAACCGGGTGAGGTTTGTCTGTTTGCTTATCATTAACTGGAAGAAGTAAATCCAACCAGAAGAGGTCTTCACCTGCCTGTCTTAAATGTTGAAGAAATAAATCTAACCAGAAGAGGTCTTTGTTTTCCTGTCTTTAATCTGGAAGAAATAAATCTAACTAGAAGAGGTCTTTGTTCTCCTGTCTTTAATCTGGAATAAATAAATCTAACCAAAAGAGGTCTTTGTTTGTCTGTCTTTAATCTGGAAGAAATAAATCTAACCAGAAGAGGTCTTTGTTCGCATGTCTTTAATCTGGAAGAAATAAATCTAACAAGAAGAGGTCTTTGTTCGCCTGTCTTTAATATGGAAGAAATAAATCTAACCAGAAAAGGTTTGTCTATTTGCCTATCATTAACTGGAAGAAGTAAATCCAACTAGAAGAGGTCTTCGCCTGCCTGTGTTTAATTTGGAAGAAATAAATCTAACCAGAAGAGGTATACGTTCGTCTGTCTTTAATCTGGAAGAAATAAATCTAACCAGAAGAGGTCTTTGTTCGTCTGTCTTTAATCTGGAAGAAATAAATCTAACCAGAAGAGGTCTTTGTTGGCCTATCTTTAATCTGGAAGAAATAATTCTAACCAAAAGAGGTCTTCGTCCGCCTGTCTTTAATCTGGAAGAAATAAATCTAACCAGAAGAGGTCTTTTGTTTGTTGATTGACTTTTCCTGCAAGGAATATGATTAGTTGCATGCATATGTATGCATGGAGTGATAGTGTTCTTAAAATAAATGAGATTATGCTATACGTATTCGTCATGTATGTGCTATGATGTATGAATGTGATGTGTTTATTAACTTGTATCCTTCTCTAGGAAAATAAATCCTTGACAGAATGTTGGGGAGCTTTGGGAAGTTAAATCCCGGACTATTGTGGGGGATGAAGAGTATGCATATCTTCAGACCTTGTTTAGAATGTTTCCGCTGGGGATTCCTGTTTTTTTGTTTGAGGAGAAATCCGCTGGGGAACATTGATTTTAGCTTTTTTCTTGAGGAAACTCTGCGGGGAGTGTTGATTTCTGCTTGGGGAAATGAGTTCATGAGTTGTCTATTACTCTACTGGGGAGTTATATTTGACCGGGGAGAGTGAAAGTTAACTGTTATCTGGTCGAAATTCAGGCTTCGCAACAACTTTCGACTTGCTAGGGATAATAAAGTTAACTATTATCTGGTCACATTCCAGGCTTTGCAGCAACTTACCAGAGAAGATGAAGTTAACTGTTATCTGGCAGCTTCCACTGTGCCATTCATCTTAGGTCTGTATGGGGAAGAATTATGATGCTTGATCTTGAACTATATACATAATTCAACAATCATATCATTGTTGAGATTGGTTATGTTGTCATTGATGATCCTCTCAGGGATACCATATCAATAGATGAGGTTATTCTTGATAAATCGGGCTACAACGTTCTTAGTGATTGAGGCAAGCGAAGAAACTTCAACCCGTTTGGTGAAGTAATCAATGGCAATAAGGATTAAATGATGTCCATTGGAGGCAGTAGGCTTGATCTCTCCAATCATGTCAATGCCCCGCATTGCAAATGGCCATAGAGCAGTCATGACATTTAAAGGTATTGGAGGCACGTGAACTTTGTTGGCATAAATTTGACACTTATGGCAAGTCCTTGTGTGATGGTGACAATTAGTTTCCATAGTCGAACGATAGTAACCAGCCCTTAGAAATTTCTTGGCCATAGTGTTCCCACTAGAGTGGGTTCCTAAGATGCCCTCATCCATGTCTTCCATGATCTTCTCTGCTTCTTTCTTGTCCATGCAATAGAGCAGAGTAGAATCATGACTACGCTTGTACAGGATCCCATTGCTTAGAAATAATTTGGCTGAGAACCTTCGCAGGAATTTCTTGTCGTTGACAGAAGCTCCTTCAAGATACTCTTGTGCTTCAATATATCTCATTACTTCATGGTACCATGGCTTCTCTTCGTCAGTGTTAAGCGCATAACAGTGCGCAGGTTCGTAAAATTTTTCGATTGTAATTCTGGGAGCTTCATTGTCCCAATTTACCTTGAACATGGATGACATTGTTGCTAAAGCATCTGCCAACTGATTTTTCTTCTCTCGGGATGTGTTTAAAAGTAACCTCCTCAAAGTGTGGGATTAGCGTTAACACAAGCTCTTTGTAAGGAATTAGGTTAGGATGCTTGGTATCCCATTCTGCTTTGACTTGATTGGTTACTAGAGCAGAATCTCCATACACGTTTAAGAACTTGATCCTTAGGTAAATAGAAGCCTTTAGACCCAAAATGCATGCCTCGTATTCGGCCATGTTGTTCGTACAGTCAAAGCATAACCTGGAAGTGAAGGGCGTATGGCCTCCTTCAGGGGAAATGATTACAACACAAATTCCATTACCCAAAGCATTGGAAGATCCATCAAAAACCATAGTCCATCGAGATCCTTGTTTAGGTCCGTCATACGGTCCAGGCTTTTCATAATCAGTTACTAGCATGATATTCTCATATGGTAATTCAAAGTTCATAGACTGATAATCATCAACAGCTTGATGAGCCAAATGATCTTCCAATACACTTCCCTTGATGGCCTTTTGTGTAGTGTACTAGATGTCGTATTCAGTCAAAATCATTTGCATCTAGCTATTCATTCAGAGAGAGCTGGCTTCTCGAAGATATACTTGATAGGACACATCTTAGAAATTAATAGAGTGGTGTGACTCAACATATATTGTCTTAGCCGGCGAGCATCCCATGCCAATGCGCAACAAGTTTTATCGAGCAGTGAATATCTGGTTTCACAGTCGGTAAATTTTTTTCTAAAGTAGTATATTGTGTGCTCTTTTCGGCCAGACTCGTCATGTTGGCCCGACACACACCCCATTGAATTCTCTAATATAGTCAAGTACATAATTATAGGTCTTCCTTCAACTGGAGGCATCAGAATGAGAGTTTCTTGTAAATATTCCTTGATGTTAAAGGCTGCTTGGCAGTCGTTGTTCCATCTGACTACTTGATCTTTCTTTAAGAGTTTGAAGGTTGGCTCCTAAGCAGCAGTTAGGTGAGATATGAATCGAGCAATGTTATTAAGTCGACCAAAGAAACCTCTGACTTCCTTCTCAGAGCGGGGAGCTATCATTTCTTGTATGGATTTAACCTTCGCAGGATCAACTTCAATGCCTTTTCTACTGACGACAAAACCTAAGAGTTTTCCAGATCTTACTCCGAAAGAACACTTGTTAGGATTCAACCTCAATTTGTACTTCTTCAACCTCTTAAACAACTTGTGTAAGTCATCAAGGTGCTATTATTCATTATGCAACCTTGCAATCATATCATCCATATAGACCTCTATTTCATGATGGATCATATCATGAAATAAGGCTACCATAGCTCGTTGATATGTTGCCCCTGCATTTTTCAAGCCAAACAGAATGACCTTGTAACAAAAGGTGCCCCGTTGTGTAACAAAGGTTGTCTTTTCCATATCCTCGGGAGCCATCTTGATTTGATTGTAGCCAGAGAAGCCATCCATGAAAGAGAAGACTTTATGTTGAGCTGTGTTGTCGACCAAGACGTCAATATGCGGTAGAGGGAAATCATCTTTGGGACTTTCCCTATTCAAATCTGTATAGTCTACACACATACGAACCTTCCCATAATTATTCGGCACGAGGAGCACATTCACCACCCATTGAGGATATGATGTTACAGCCAGGAAACCTGCATTGAATTTTCTTCATTACCTCAGCCTTTATATTTTGAGACATGTCTGGCCACATAAGACACACTTTTTGCTTGACTGGGGGACAATCTTCCTTTGTTGGTAGACGATGAACCACAATATCAGTATCTAGCCATGGCATATCTTCATACGACCAAGCAAACACTTCAACATAGTCATATAGCATTTGGACCAATCTGCCTTTGATACCATCTTCCAAGTTAACACCGATCTTGACCTCTTTCTTGTCTATCTCAGTAACTAGGTTGATTACTTCAACTGGCTCCTCATGATTTTGAATGGCTTTCTCTTCTTGCATCAGAAGTCTGGCTAGTTCCCCTGCTATTTCACAATCTTCTCCGTCTTTGTCTTCGGCTTGGTTGATTAGATGTTCAAAGTCATATCTGGCAATAGCAGAGTCGTTGGCAATGAGATCCAGAGTGGATGAGGATCTGGAAATCTGTGTGTGTGTGCATGTAAGATACATGGCTGTTTTGAAAATGAAATAAGAAAAAGAAAGACAATGAGCGCAAAATTTGAATGCAAATATTCTAATGTTTTTCATTAAATGAACATATGGCAGATGAAAATGAACAAACCCTTAACAAATAGACCATAGTGCCTCGGGCAAGGAACATGGCTTAAAGTCATTGTTTGAATTAAATTACAAACAAAGTTCTTGAATAGATAAAAACAGTGAATGGTAATTACTCCTCGTTGAAGGAGATGGGAATGAAATCCTTGGCACGCTAGTTGTCAAGTCCTTCACTGGCAGTCGGTCAAATCCATTTTTTAAAGTCACAGTCATCCTCAGAGTCTTCAATAGCATTCACTTCATGATCACTGATGCAAAGAGGTGGTTTTCCTATGCGAGCACGTCTGACCTCCTTTTGAGCTTTGGCAAGGAAGCCTAAACCAAACTTGTCTGCTTTGAAAGGAATGTTAGAGAGTTGTCCCCAATTTGTTCTTCTTCCATCTCCAATTATGCCACAAGCATCTTTGAGGGAAACGATCCTTGGAACATCTTGAGCAGCTTTTGGAATGTCAAGAGAAACTTTGGCGGAAGACACCATGGGAGAGACCACTTCGAAGGCTTGGCATGGCGTTTCTATGAACTAACCATCCATGTCGACATACTTTGATAAATTAAGGTGGCTAACCATGATATCTTCTTCACCATAAACAGTAACAATATTTCCTTTGACTGGATATTTCAATTTTTGATGCAAAGTGGAAGTCACCACTCCTGCCCCATGTATCCAGAGTCGTCCAAGTAGGCAAGAGTAGGCAGGACGGATGTCCATCACGTAGAAAGTTGAGTTGAAAGTTTGAGAACCAACCTTGATGGGGAGGTCAACCTCTCCATGAACCATCCTCTTAGATCCATCAAAAGCCCTTACCACTATGTCACTTGGTTTTAACACCAAACCTTCATAATCCAACCGACCTAGGGAATCTTTGGGTAGGACATTTAGAGAGGATCCAATATCCACCAATGCATGGGCCAGAGTGGTTCCTTTGCATTCTATAGAGACATGCAAAGCCTTATTGTGGTTTCTTCCGACTGGAGTCAGATCAGCATCAGAGAACCCCAATCCATTATCGGTAGTCAAACTCACCACATAATTTTCAAACTGATCGACTGTAGTCTATTGAGGAACATGTGCATTCTTCAAAAAATTTATTAATGCTTGAGCATGCGCATCAGAACATAGTAATAAAGATAGCATAGAAATCTTTGAGGGGGTTTGCCCCAACTGCTCTACTATCTTATAATCACTCTTCCTTATGATCTTCAAAATCTCCTCCATCTTTTGGGTGGACGGTTCCTCAATAGTAACGTCCTTGGCAGGCGCCTCCATCCCGGCAGGCTCAATGATCTTCTCTTTTCCCCTAGCATCAGTATTAGGTTTATCAACATTAATGCGAACATGTGTAGTTGTGGTGGTTGGAGGTGAAATGTTAGGAGAGAAGATTCTCCCTATCCTTGTCACCTTGCTAGAGCCAGCAATGTTGGTAATTTCATTAGTCTTATCTTCATCAATCCAGGAGTCTTGTTTGATGCCATGGTAGTATACTTTAGCCCCATAATTCCAGGGTACTGCTTTATCGGAAGAATAAGGGATTGGCCACAGTGTGGTAATTATCAGTGGAGCAACCTTTGGTTCATTAGAAATCCTAATAGGAACTTTTGAAGCGATCCTAATAGGTTTGTTGGATATGTTGATGATGGATATTTCTTTAGCTTTTTGAGGTATAACTTCAGTCAAACCTTTTACGGAAGGAGTTCTTTCGAATAAAATCTCATGGCTATCTATTAGGTGTTGGACACCATTTTTTAGCCATTCGCATCCATTAACTTGTTTGGCACAACAATGATAGTCTTCAAGACAACCAGGGAAGATCCCATCTTTCAGCAAATTTTCTTTAACAATGATCAGTGGAGTAGTCAAATCTTCAACAGAGGAAACAAAAGCAGTATCTTCAATTGCATTGACACCTTTGCCGTGATTTGGCATTGGTGCGGTTATTACATTCGAAGTTGTAGGAGGATCAAACTTAATGTTCTTATTTTCAATGAGGTCTTGGGTTCTACATTTTAACGCCCAACAATGGTTAGTGTCATGCCCAGGGCTATTGGAGTGATAAGCGCATTTGGCGTTTGAGTTGTACTTTGGTGATGAAACATTGGAATTTGAAGGGGGATCATGCAATGTTACCAAATTATCCTTCAACATGTGTTGTAGGGCTTGAGATAGTGACATGTTGATCCTTGTGTGTTGTCTTCTCGGAATATCAGGCCTTTGGTGGTTGACTTGTTGCTGTCTTTGAGTAGAGGTTAGGTTGGAGATTAGAACTGCATTTACAGATTGATGATGGTCCTTCTTGACATGGCTTCTTGAACCATATATGGAATTAGTTTAATTTTTTTGGTAAAGGGTTTCTCCATAGTGTTTGATGTAGAGGCAGAAGCCATGAGAATCTTTCCACTTCTGATACCTCTCTCAACCCTTTCACCAGTCAAGATTAACTCAGGGAAACCAGGTGATGAGCTCCCAATTAACAAGTTTAAAAATGTTCCAATCAATGTTCCCATGAACATATCCACCAGCTCCCCATCAGTCAATGGTGGCTGCACCCTACCCGTCAGGTTTCTCCATTTTTGTGCATATTCTTTGAAACCTTCATTGGAACCCATAGTCATTCCTTGTAACTGCACCCTTGTTGGCGCCATATCGGCATTATACTGATATTGGCGATAGAAGGCGGTGGCCAAGTCCTCCCAAGTATGGATGTTAGAACCTTCTAATTGATAAAACCACTCTAATTGAGCCCCAGATAGACTTTCTTGAAAGAAGTGCACCCATAACTTCTTATCAGTGGTATGCGACTGAATTTTGTGGATATAGGATCTCAAGTGAAGCTTTGGGCATGAAACTTCGTCGTACTTAGCAAAGAGTGGAATCTTGAATTTATGGGGAATAACTACCCCAGACACCAAACCTAGATCACCAAAATCCAATTCAGACACGACTTGAATTTCCACAGCCTTCAACCTATCTTCCAATTGCTTATACTTGTCTTTAGCCGGTGGATATTGCTCATCGAAATAATTCCCGTCCTCAAAGGTCAGATTGTTACCACCCCTAACACGAGTGCTCCTTGCATCTTCATTCTGATTCTCATCCTCCTCAGAGGATTCTTCTTCCACTTGAACCTGTCGAATGGGACCCTTGAATCTCTTCCCCATGTTGATTACGAATTTCTTCTTCGTTTTCTTCTTCGTAACCAACAGTGACATTAGTTCTTGCTGCCCTTTGGACAAGGTGAGCAAGGTTTCTTGAAATTGAGAATTTTGTGTCTGCAAGTCTTTCACAGTCTGCTCGAGATCCATCTTACTAAAATAAACAGTAGAAATATGAGGAAACCTGTGTCGGAACACCAGCTTATGTTATGATGCATGTGATGCGAATGCAAATGTTTTCAAGGACCTTTAAGATTTAAATTTGTTTAGACAAATAGGGAACAAGTATTAATTGTATTAATAAGTTCAAACGATTACAAGATGCCTCTTGGGCTTACAATAATAAAAAAGAAACAAAATGAACTAAGTACAACAAAATGGCTCAAGTCTCCCATGGGCGATTTGTTTTTGGAGTGATGTAGGCATTCAAGTTTCGCTCCTCATGAAGTTTCCTCGTGAGCTCCAACACTTTCCTCTTGCCTGCATAGAACTGGGATTCAAAGGTATATCTCTCTATTTTGAGTTGAATCCAAGATCTTTGCAATTCTTCAAGAGAAGTAGGCATGTCAGGATGAAGAATAGTGTAAGGAACATCTCCCTCGGTGACAGGCTCCATGATGATAGGTAGAATGGCCTCATAAGGCATCATGAGGTTTTGAGCGTGAGCTCGCACCCACTTGAGATAAGGCTCTAAAGGAATGTAGTTCTTATGCCCCAAATTTTTGCTATCAACTTTGTTCACCATGCCCCAAGCTCGTACAAATCTTTGACAGTAACCTTGGACATCGTTCTCATTATCGAACACAATACCTTGGACAAACGCGTCATGAGGACCATCCCTTCGAGCATACCTAAACTATCATAGATCCAAGCAAGGATTATAAGTAATACCTCCCCTAATACCAAGGAAAGGGACATTAGGTAATTCCCCACAGTGATCAATAATGGTAACATCCTCCAAAGATCAAGAACCCCAATGAATATCCGAATGCGAGAGTGACATCAACCTACTAGACCATATCATGACTTGCTTATTCTTCAAAATAGACCGAGGAAGGTGAGAAATAAACCACCTAGACAACAAAGGAGTACAACACATAAGAATCCGTCTTCTCTTCATGGTGCGAGTGTGAAGAGGGTGCAAAACGTCTCCGAGTATGAAACAATCGGCCGAACTGTCATCCGATATAAAATCAATGAAGTCGCCATCAACATATTGTATCCTGCCGAAAGGGAAAGGTGAACATCGAGTAAACCTGAAGGGAGAAATCACGGCCAAATGACCGATAGATCGGGTAAGGGAGTCTGTTATGCGAGGGGAAGGTATTAGAACCCCACACGCCTGTAGTACTCTATGGTATCCATTCTTGTTGTCTAATCTAAGGGTGTGTAAAATCTATGTCTAAGGCTTAAAAGCTAAAAAGGAAGATGCAAGGAGGGAATACATGAAAAATAAAGGAGAAAATAATGTAGTGAAAATAAAAGTTGTGCTCTCTTGGGCCCTACCCCAATGCCTACGTATCCCTTTTAAGGAATCAGAGTAGCCGTAGTTCGGCTCATATATTTTGGTTGGTTTGTGTTTTTTAGTTAAAGAGAAAAAAAGCAACAAATCAAGATGGAAAAACATCGAATAAAAACAATAAAATATCAACAACGATGGTAAAACAAAAAAAAAGGATGACAAGATATCATATGGAAACACAAACTCAGATAAGATGATAAAACATCAACGTGATAACAAAATATCAGACAAGACAATGAAATATTACACCTAACAATGATATCGAAAATCAAAGTAGGATGACAAGCATACGCGATGGAGAAACATCGACAACAAACATATGCGATGGAGAAACATCGATAAAAAGATAGAAAGATAACATGGAAAAGATGGCGAGACATCCAAAATCCATATGATAAAACATCACACCTAACAATGATATTGAGAATTAAAGTAGGATAACAAACATATACGATGCCGAAACATCGGCAAAAACATATGCGATGGTGAAACATTGGAAAAAAGATAACAAAATATCATGGCAAAGATGGCAAAACATCAATAATTCAGATGATAAAACAACACACCTAACAATGATATTGAGAATCAAAGTAGGATAACAAACATGCGTGATGGAGAAACATCGACAATAATCATATGCGATGGCGAAACATCGTCTAAAAATAACAAGATAGCATGGCAAGGATGGCGAAACATCAACAATTCAGATGATAAAACATCACACCTAAAAATGATATTGAGAATCAAAGTAGGATAACAAACATGCACGATGGCGAAACATCAGCAACAAACATATGCGATGGCGAAACATCGGCTAAAAGATAGTGAAATAATAGAGCAAGGATGGCGAAACATCAACTTGAAAAAGTTTAAAACAAAGCCAAAATGGCACATCAACAATTAAGATTGGTTTGTATTTTTTACCTTGAAGAAGGATTTAAGTTCATTAGACATGTTTTTATGATTTGCCAAGAAGAAGTTTTAGTTTTAAGATGAAATATGCAAAGAAAGGAAAAATAACAAAGGGAGACTAGCCTAGCACTACCCCTAATATTATCATACAATGATTGATCCTAAGGTTGAGGATCAAAAGGGAAGTCTCTAACCTATGTTAGCATTCATGGGTAAATATCCTAATATCTAGCTCTTGGACTAACCCTACACGAGCAATCTTAAGGGAGCATGGTAAATACCAAACAAGTGAGCAAACAAGTGCTTTAGAAAAAGCACATAATTGGGGTATACTGACTCAGGGGATAGGGGTATGAAGAGAAAATGCTTTAGCTAAGGGGAGTGGATCACCTGAAGCAAAGAAGCGGGAGTCGATGAAATAATAAAAATGTGACGCCCAAAGCGATTGAGAATATAACCAAGATATAGAAGATCGAGGTAGGTGACGTAAGACAATATGAACGATCACAGAGTATCAACATCGGCCAATGCCAACTCCTGACAAAACATAGGGGTTTGATTACGAAACCCTCCCCACTTGACAGACTCAATACATATGATCTGCACAACTCTGAAGCATCGACGCACAATGTGAGCTAAGGATGACACAGACTAGAATGTGAGGGGGTCGATTATGGACCCTCCTCGCTCGCCTCCTTTTGAGGACTTATCACCTGTAAGATAATATGGGCGCAAATATAAACCCACGTGCATAATACCTACTTCCAAGTTAGGATTTTAAACAAACACAATTAGCATACATAAAATGGTTCCTGCTACAGGACTTTAAACAACAACTTCGAGTGCACGCTCTTTATTTCCCGCTTCCTACTTCACATGATTTCTAGAAAGCAATAAATGTCCCTACTATACATGATCTCTAGAAAGTGGTAAAATGCAGTATTTACAATATTTACAACAATAATGATCTGAATATGTACCAAACAGATAAAAAAAATCGTATACAGAAAACTCTACAACAAATATCCGAAATCTTCCACAAAATCTCCAAAAGCTTGCATCAACAAGAGAAAGCGTCAGAAATATAGCACAACAAGTGCAAGAAAGCGCATCCGTTACCAAAGAGGTCAATGTCCAAATTTGCTTCTTAAGGCATGCACAACTCACCAAAATGGTTAGCAAATAACAACACAATTTAAATACAAATTGTAAGCAACAATGATTACAAGTAAGCATGATTATGTATAATACAAAATGAGCAAGTTGCTTGAACACAGTATGACATTTTCGGACAGTATTGTATTAGTATCGAAAAGAGTACCAAAATTAGCATGAAAGCGGAAGAAATGATATCAGATATAAGTATGAATATGAATGGTCAAGTGGTAAAAAGTGAACAATGTTTAGACGCTAATAGCAATACTCCGGACAACCACACCACATTCAAGTAATTAAACACAAAAAGCGGTAAAAACGCATATGTACAAGTTAACGATATTAACAAAATGCAGTATTTACATAAAGCGGTAATCACTTGAATGTAAACATCCAATCTACAAGCTACCAAGTTAGTTGGTATGCTACAAGTTAGTATATTTACAAACTAGGAGGGAATGGTATCACAAACCGAAATTAGTGCAAAACTGTATTTTTCAAGTAATGGTGTAATATATACATAAACTGAAAAACGCATCCGGAAGAAATGATAACCTCTTGAGAATTGCTTGAAATGAATTGTAAAAATTAATCTAACTTATATTCATGCAAACGGATCACAAAAATGCAATCAATTCGGCCAAATTTCACCCGGAAACATGATTTTCGCAACAAGTCACCAACAGTAAAAATTGAGTGAAAAGTGTCCGAATCGAAAAACTATACACTTGGGGAGCTTCAGATGGCTTGAGAAACTCATTTTTCAATAAAGAAAGTCGGAAAAACTCAAAGCAAATTAAAAATTAGAGCAAAAACAACAATTATGTCAAGAATTTGTCAATGTTCAAGTGTTGAGGCATTTTCCACCAAACTCAATCAAACTTGTTTCCAATGTGTTTTATGATGTCATTTGAGTCTATTGGAATTTATCTCAACACATGTAAATGACAAACAACAAGTGTCAATCAACAAATTGGCAAAAATTAATTTATGTCAAAAATCAAACAATTTGAAATTATATACCAAAAATGCATTTCAAATGCATAAAAAAAACACAATGATCAACAATCAAATGGTTAGAAACAATTGATATTATTGATATTAAGACATTAAAGAAAACTCTCAACATCAATTTCCAACTCATGAGATAATTCAACAACAATTTTCAATCAAGTTATAAACTCCACAATTTACACATAATCTCATGAATTATCAACCAATGCCAAGCTTCTTTATCATTTCGATTTCAATAAGTTTGAGCAATAAAAAAATCAGGCCTAAACTAGGCTAATGTTAGCAAACAAACAAATGCTACAAGTATCACATAATTAACACAATCACAAACTATGAAAAGTAATGAATAAAGACAAAAAAGTCATATTTAGGCCAAGAATCACAATTATGGACAAGTTGAAAAAGTGAACCGATACACAAGGCACAAGGTTAAACATCATCTAAAATGATTTATCAAAATTATCGGATGCTATGCACACGCATACGGTCTCAAAATGCGGATGATTTGATCAAATTTCATTCAAAAATGCGATTTTTGGACACAATTCAGCAGATCCCAGATTTGACCTAAACATATTCGAATCAAGGAATCATTCGCGAGGAGAGCCCCAGATGGCTCGAGAAAGTCGATTTTCATTAAGGAAAGTTAAAAAAACTCAAAACGGATAAAAAGTTAGAGCAAAAACACCAATTATGTCAAACTTTGCCAATTTATTAAATATTGAGATATTTTCTATCAAACTCAATCGAAATTGTTTCAAATGTATTTTGCAATGATATTTGAGTCCACTAGAAATTATCTCAACTCATTGAAATTACAAGCAACAAATAATCAATCAATAATTGGCAAAAAAAATTAGTTTATTTCAAGAATTGGTAACTTGAGATCATATGCAAAAAATGCATTTCAAATGCACAAAAATATCAATGATCATCAACCAAAAATAATTGAAAACATGTAGTAAAACTTGAAAATCAAAGATTAGGCCTAATCTAAACTAATTATTAGTTTTTGTTACAACACCTAAATCAAAGTTAGTGTTAGAATCTACCTACCCTAAACTATTAACAAATTCTACACCAAGAATTAGGAACTAGTGTTGTTAGAACATAGTTTGATTCTACAACCCTTAATTAGAGTTTTGATGATAACAAACACAAAGAATAAATACGCACTCTAAATTTGTGTTATTTTTTATACAGAAGTTCTGACTAAAACAACATCAGAAGTTAAGCTACAGAAGCTTTCAAGCTGAGCTAATCAGAATATTCTGAAGAATGATGATCAGAATCTGCGTTGAACTAAAAGATACTCTGACTCTGAACCGAAGTCTAATATGCCAACAAATCCTCACATTTCTGGGTCATCAAAGTTCTGAAGTAAAAGCAGCATGCAAGATTCTATTGTTCTGAAGTGTTACTTTTCAATTAAGACAATATCATATGCAACGGCTTCATTCAGACAAGAATATGGAAAGTGCATTGAGTGTCCATTACCAAGCTTTATTTTGGATAAGATTTCCACACTATATAAACAAGCTTAAAGGACAAATCGTTTACAATTTTCACCTACGACTGCTCATACATCTTAAATGCTGCAAATACTCATATTCTCTTATACTCTCAAATTGTGTAATATATCACAGTAGTGATACAGTTTTTGTAACGAAAAACAACAGTACACAGTAAATCATTTTCTTTTGATTAAGCTAGTTGTACTCAAGAAGACTTTGGCAGTTGTCAAAGTAGTATTGTAATCAGTTTTGGTTAGTGAATTAAGTCCTCATTGGAGAGAGGCGAAATCACCTTGGCGGGTGGACTGAAGTAGTTTGAGATTAAACGAACCATGATAAAAATATCGTGTCTACTGCTTTTGTTTTTTAGTTTCAATTCACCCTCACTTCTTGTGTTTTTCACTTCTTCAATTGGCATCAGAGCGCCTGGTTCTGAGTTCATACACTTAACCGTGTCAGTACAAGATCCAAGCTTTAGAAAAACACTATGGCGGGACCAAGCCAAAACATCAACAATGACTATCATGAGGACAAGGACAGAATCAGCGGCAAACCTCTAGTCTTTGATGGAGAAAATGTTGACTACTAGAAAGACAAAATTGAGAGCTTCTTTCTGGCTCATGATGATGATCTATGGGACATGGTAATTAATGGATACACACATCTTGTGGATGAAAGTTGTCAGAAGATAGATAGAAAAAGGATGTCTGACCAGCAAAAGCGTGATTTCAGAAACCATCATAAAGCCAGAACAATACTTCTCAGTGCCATCTCATACTCAGAATATGAGAAGATCTCAAACAGAGAGACAACCAAAAACATATTTGACTCTCTGAGAATGACGCATGAAGGTAACATACAAGTTAAAGAAACTAAGGCCCTTGTACTCATTCAGAAATACGAAGCATTTAAGATGGAAGACAGTGAATCCATAGAAGCAATGTTCTCAAGATTCTAGATTCTTGTTGCTGGGCTAAAAGTTCTTGACAAAGGATATTCTACTACTGTTCACGTAAAGAAGATCATCAGAAGTCTACCCAAGCAATGGAGACCAATGGTCACTGCACTTAAGCTGGCTTAAGATCTCAACAAGATATCTCTGGAGGAACTTGTTAGCTCCCTCAGAAGTCATGAGATAGAGCTAGAAGAAGACGAGCCTCAGAAACAAGGTAAGCCTTTAGCATTAAAATCTAACAAAAAACTTGACTCTAAGGTTTTGCAGGCTATGGAAGAAACTTCTGATGGATCCTCATCAGAAGAAAATGAATTGTCTCTTCTCTCCAAAAGGGTCAATCAATTGTGGAAGCAGAGGCAAAGAAAATTCAGAAACCTGAGAAGATCAGAGAATCAGAATGAATCCTCCTCCAGATACAGAAAGTCTGAGTGCTTCTCTAGACACAAGATCTGAAGCTTCCTCCGGTCATAATGTCAAATAACAAAGACATCATCTGCTATGAGTGCAATGAACAAGGGCATTACAAAAGTGACTGTCCAAGGCTTCAGAAGGAGAAGCCCAAAAAGAAGTTCTTCAAGGAGAAGAAGAAAAGCCTCATGGCAACATGGGACGATTCAGACACTTCTGATACTGACTCAGAGTCAGATGATGAAAGAGCCAACATCGCTCTTATGGCAAATGTGACAGAAGACAACGAAGCTTCTTGTTCAGACTCAGAATCAAACACAAAAGAGGTATTCCCTGATTTCACTGTTAATTTTACTAAAGCTGAACTTGCAGAAAGTCTGAATGAAATTCTGGAAAGGTATCATCAGATCAGAGTCAAATTCAAGAACCTGAAAAAGGATCTTGTCTCTGAATCTGAAAGAACTGAGAGTCTTAGATTAGAAAACTCTGAGTTAAAAGAAAAGATTTTAAAATTAGAAAATTATTTACAAAACTCTCAGAAGGAAATAATCTCAGAGACTCCCAGTAATGCTAATAAGATCATCAAAAAATATGATCACAGCTTTCTGAAGTTTCTGGCTAAAAACATAGATAGAAGCAAGATAGCTTCAATGATCTACGGATTTAGCAGGAATGGCAGAAAAGGAATAGGATACTAAGGTAAGGTATCTCCACCTAAGAAAGTCATGGACCTAGTTATAAAACACACACCACTAAAATCACACTTCACATACGGGCACACACATGACCTAAAATACACTAGTAATGATTATTCTGCCAAACCAAAATTCAAACAGAATTTTGGTAAAACTAACAAACCAGGACCCAAAAATATATGGGTACCTAAGGACAAAATTATATATGTAGCATATATCTTTAGCAGCAAGGCTAAAACACCAGTCATGATAGTTGGACTCTGGATGCTCTCGACACATGACAGAAGAAAGCATATGTTCCAAAGCCTGGAACTTAAACCTGGAGACTACGTGGGCTTTAGAGGAAACCAAAGAGGGAAGATCATTGGCTTTGGAACAATAAGTAATGGTAATATTCCTTCTATTAATAATGTGCTTTTAGTTGATGGATTGATGCATAACCTGTTATCCATAAGCCAATTAAGTGATAACGGTTATGATATAATCTTTAATCAAAATTCATGCAAAGTTGTTACTCAGAAAGATGGAACTATCCTGTTTAATGGAAAGAGGAAAAACAAAATTTATAAGATAAAACTTTCTGAACTAAAAAGTCAGAATGTAAAATGCCTTCTTTCTGTTAACGACGAGCAATGGGTCTGGCACAGAAGATTGGGGCATGTTCGTATGAGAAGAATATCTCAGATTAACAAACTCAATTTGGTCAGAGGACTGCCTAATCTGAAGTTCATCTTAGATGCTCTGTGTGAAGCATGTCAGAAAGAAAAAATTGTAAAACCTGCTTTTAAAGCTAAAAAAGGTTGTTTCCACCTCTAGGCCATTAGAACTTCATCACATAGACTTATTTGGATTAGCGAAAACTGCATTTGTCAGTTGCAAGAAGTATGGGTTAGTGATCGTAGATGACTATAGCAGATGGATATGGGTAAAGTTCTTAAGACACAAGGACGAGTCACATTCTGTGTTCGTTGCCTTCTATAACCAAGTTTAGAATGAAAAGGATCTTAGAATTGTCAAAGTCAGAAGTGATCATGGTGGAGAATTTGAAAATAAAAAATTTGAAACATTTTTTAATGAAAAAGGCATTTCGCATGACTTCTCTTGTCCTAGAACTCCCCAACAAAATGGATTTGTAGAACGAAAGAACAGAACATTGCAAGAAATGGCCAGAACCATGATCAATGAGACTAACATTGCTAAGATCTTTTGGGCAGAAGCAATTAACACAACGTGTTATATTCAGAATAGAATCTCTATAAGACCTATTCTGGAAAAGACTCCATATGAATTGTGGAAGAACAGAAAGCCCAATATTTCTTATTTCCATCCTTTTGGATGCACATGTTTTATTCTGAATACTAAAGATCATCTGAACAAGTTTGACTCTAAAGCAAAGAAGTGTATCATGTTAGGATACTCTGAATACTCAAGAGGGTACATAGTATACAATACAGAAACATAGATTGTTGAAGAGTCAATCAGTGTTAGATTTGATGATAAGCTTGACCCTCAAAAGTCAAAACAGAATAAATATTTTGCAGATATATAAGTTGAATTCATAGATGCTGAAGACAACTCATCAGAAGTTTCTAACAAAGACACTCCAATAACTTCAGAAGAAAATGTCACAAGTGTTCTAGTACCTTCTGTTGATCAACTCCAGAAAAGGTTATCCAGAAGCAGTATAGCTCACCCAGAATATAAGATCCTGGGAAAGAAGGATGATCCAATTAGAACAAGACCAACATTCAGAAACTCTAAAGAATCCCTCATGGGATTGGTCTCATTGATTGAACCAACAACAATTGATGAAGCTCGTCTGAACAATGATTGCATTCTAGCAATGCAGGAGGAATTAAACCAGTTCACCAGAAATGACATATGGGATCTGGTTCCTAAACCAAAAGGATTCAACGTCATTGGAAAAAAGTGGGTGTTCAGAAACAAACTGAATGAGCAAGGAGAAGTCATCAGAAACAAGGCACGACTGGTGGCACAAGGTTATAGTCAGAAAGAGGGGATAAACTATACATAAACCTTTGCTCCAGTCACCATGTTAGAATCTATCAGACTCTTAATCTCTTTTTCTATAAATAATGGCATCACTCTATATCATATGGATGTCAAAAGTGCATTCTTAAATGGTTACATTGACGAAGAAGATATGTGCACCAACCCCCTGGGTTTGAAAATTCCAAACACCCAGAATATGTTTTCACACTAAATAAGTCACTTTATGGTCTGAAACAAGATCCCAGAGCTTGGTATGAAAGGCTAAGTAACTTCCTGTTAGAAAAGGAATTCACCAGAGGAAAAGTGGACACAACCTTGTTCTGTAAGACATTTAAGAATGACATTTTAGTTTTTCATATTTACGTAGATGATATTATTTTTGGATCCACTAAACCTTCTCTGGGAAGAGAATTTGCTAAGTGCATGCAGGCAGAGTTTGAGATGAGCTTAATGGGGGAACTTAAATTCCTTCTGGGCATTCATGTAAAGCAGACTCCAGAAGGAACTTACATTCATCAGAGCAAAAATGTCAGAGAACTTCTGAAGAAATTTGACCTCTCAGAATGTAAGCCCTCAAAGACTCCAATGCATCCCACGTACATTCTGGAAAAGGAAGAGGTAAGTAAAAAGGTAGAACAGAAGATCTACATAGGTATGATTATATATCTCCTTTATCTGACGGCTTCAAGGCCTGATATTTTATTCAGTGTTTTCTTATGTGCTAGATTCCAATCAGATCCTAGAGAATCTCAATTAACAGCAGTTAAGAGAATTTTCAAGTATCTGAAATGTACTACTAATCTGGGTTTGTTTTATAGAAAATCCAATGAATACAACTTAGTAGGATACTGTGATGATGACTTCACTGGAGACAGAGTAGAGCGTAAAAGCACTTCTGGAAGCTGTCAGTTTCTGGGAGACAACCTGATCTCAAGGACCAGCAAGAGACAGTCCATAATAGCGCTGTCAATAGCAGAAGCTGGATACATAGCAGCTGCTGGGTGTAGCACTCAAATTCTCTGGATGAAAAGTCAACTTGAATATTTCAACATATTTGAGAGTAACATCCCTATGTTCTGTGATAACACTTCTGCCATCTGTCTATCCATAAATCCCATTTTTCATTCTAGGGCTAAGCATATAGAAACAAAACACCACTTTATTAGGGATTATATTCAAAAAGGAATTCTTACTTTAAAATTTATTGACACAAACCATCAATGGGCTGATGTTTTTACAAAACCCCTTTCTGAAGATAGATTCAATTTAATTCTTAAACATCTCAGCATGAAATTGTGTCCAGAATAAAATGTCTTATTTGCATACTCTAACCCTCAGAATTTTACTGTTTTCTGTGAACATCTGATCAACTTATCTTCAGAAGTTAGGAGTACAGTTGCATCAGAATCTGTCATCCTCTCACAAGCTACCTTCTGAGGCTGAAGACGCGTTCAAATTCTGAAGGGTCCAAGGCTCTGATTGGATGCATTGAGACACTCGTCATTGGTAACTGTTCAATATCTCACTAAATCCCCTAATTTTAGGTTTCATTAATTCAGTATAATCATTACTTATTTTCTCTTTCTTACTAATTACGTTTTCTAAAGTACTTATATAAACTCAATTTACTATTTCATTCATTCACGTTTTACCACCTTCAATATTCTCTCTTGCTCTAGCTTTTCAAAAACCATTTCTATCAATTTTCTTCAAAGAATCCGTGTGAACAATGACATCCTCATTAAGTCTCAAGAATCTCAACAGTGCTCCTGGTTCATCGTCAATTGAACAATATGAGGAGCCCATTAGAACTCTTCTCACTCCGGTCGACAACCTTGAATTTCTCTGTGAATTGATCGTTGATTTTGAAAGTTTACAAGAAAACGGGTTTAATCTGTATGAAGATGTAACTGCACAGGGATGGAACAAATACTTTGATCGTTTGTTGGGTCCAACTTTTCCCATTCTTGTTAAAGAGTTTTAGATTCATGCTACTTCATCCAACCACCAGGTCACATCATATGTTATAGGGAAGAAGATAGTGGATACATAAGATTTGATTGGGAAACTCATTGGATACATAGGCGGCGGAGTCAGATGCATTGATATGGCTGATAAGTGTTCTGACCTAAAATCTATTGTTAGGGTCATTTTCACTTCTGGACAGCCATCTAGCAAGATCAGAGACTTGAAAGATCATTAAAGAATCTGGGATAGAATTATTATGGGATGTATCAATCACAGGAAGCCTACAATCTCTCCTGATTACATCAACATTGATCAGCAGTTTCTGTTATAATTCATTGCAAAGAAGACCAAAATAAATCTCCCACATTTGCTCTTCAACCATCTCATAACAATTTGAGAGAGACAAGAGAAGAAGAAATAACTAAGAGGGATTTGATTCCTCTGGGAAGATTGATTTCAGATATTCTGACGGAAAACAGGTTGATAGAACATCTGACAGAGGCTCAAGAAATCAGCACTCTAGAAGCAACTGCTGGGAAACCACTGAATGCCAAGAATATGAAGAAAATGAAGATTATTGAAAGCATTAAGAAGGAACCAACAATTGCTTCTCATGAGGTCATCACTTCTAGGAGAATTCCTATGAAGGATTTCCCACTATTCTCTGAGATAGATGCTTCTCCAGAGATTATAGTCAGATACCTTGAAGCATGCAAGGAAGATGGGACTATTCCCGAAATCAACATCCGTGACCTACACAAGGCAGCTCCAGAGGTTGTGCTAAAGAAATCCAGAAAGAGGAAGGCAGTAGGAGAAGGATCCTCTCAAAGGACACCCAAAGCTGCGAAAAAGAAAGGTAACACATCTTTTGTTTTTATTGTAGAATCAATAGATGTTCCAACATCTGAAACCATTCCCCCTCAACCAAAAGAAAACCCTTCACCTCAAACATTTGAGGATTTTGACATAGAGTTTGACCCATCTGTAACTCTTGGAAATTTCTTAAATGAACCTCACTCCCCCAATCCACATCCAGAACAACATCAACTAGAACTTGCAAGAGTTCTCTCTGATATTGAACTGTTTGATCAAGACTTTTCCTCACAAATCCCAGAAAATCTAAACACTCAAACTCAACAACCAGAAAATCAACAACCACACTCTCCTCAACTAGAACATCAAAACCCCATCACTCCTCAATCTGAAAATCCATCTTTTGTAACACTGGAACCAGAAACTCAACACGCTACCGCAAACCAATCAAAAGACTCCCTTTCAGACTCTGATACCACTACCCAAATTTCTGGGATAACAGAACGTCTTACAGTTCGTTTACCTCTCTCCATTCATGATATTCCAGAAATACCTTCACCATATGAATCCACACCACCAAACACTACTCACTCACCAATCCTGATTTCTGATTCCTCTACTCCCTTACCAATTAACCGTCCAGCTGATCATCTCAGAACTGTCATTGATCTAGAAGCGCCAGACCATCTAGCTTCCACCTCAAATAAAATAGCCATTCCCAAACCCAAACCAACCTTAACCAAATCAGGTGTTGGTAAGAACCTGATGATTTTTGAAACAGAAATACAGCAATGGGTTACTTCTTTGAAGCAAGCAAGTCAAGAGAGTTCTAATTCTGCTGCTTCTGATTCTCTGTGGGATAGATTCAGAAAATGGTTCAACTCTGTATCCCAGAAGTTGAAAGAATTGAGCTATGAGATCGCTCAGCAGAACATCAGTGATCAGCTGAAAGCCTTCAAAGATCAAGTTCTAAGTCAATGGGATAAGAAAGAAATTCTTCTGCTGGAAAATGCTCCCTGGAAAGAGAACCAACCTTCAGAAGCCACTGAACCAGATTCTGAGAGTCACCCTCTGACTACTACTCCAGAAAAAGAAATTGCAACAGAAGAAGTTGTTCAATCAGAAGAGGCTGCAGAGTGTTCTGAATGACATGCAACCCCTAAAGATACACCAACTTCGTCTCTAGTCATGCAAACTCTGGAAGAGTTGAAAAAGGAGAATGCTTTAATCCATGCCAGACTGGATAAGCAAGAAGACACAAACAAAGAGATCAGGGATATATTGGACAAGCAAGAAGATACAACAAAAGAAATCAAAGACATTATGGGAAAGCAGGAAGAATCAAGCACTCAGATTAAGAGTTGCTGGAAGTGTTGTTCACATGACTTCCCCCTCCTTCTTAGATTTTCTTTAACTTATTATCTGTGTTCTTCATCTTATCCTCCCTGTTTCTGAAAAATGTCATTGCATTCTGTTTTCAATACAAATGTATTTTTGACTCTGATTATATTACTTTTTGATACCTGACAAAAAGGGGGAGAACGTATGATATTTTCAATAACATTATACCGGGACAAAGTCTAAAACATTATGAATATCTTAACTTCTATGTTTTTTTCCTGAAAGCTTGAACATGAACAAATTCTGATAAGGACAGAAGGAGATGCATCAAAAGCTCTAACGAGAAGGAACTTCAAGGAAGTATCTCATCTCTATCCGAGTAATCAACTCAGGGGGAGACTCTCTTAAGCATTTTGTTCTATATTTTTTATTGAAAATCCTAGTTTTTGTCATCATAAAAAAGGGGGAGATTGTTAGAACATAATTTGATTCTACAACCCTTAATTAGAGTTTTGATGATAACAAACACAAAGAACAAATATGCACTCTAAATTTGTGTTATTTTTTATACAGAAGTTCTGACTGAAACAACATCAGAAGTTAAGCTACAAAAGCTTTCAGGCTGAGCAAATCAGAATGTTCTGAAGAATGATGATCAGAATCTATGTTGGAGTAAAAGATACTCTGACTCTGAATCAAAGTCTAATATGCCAATAGATCCTCACATTTCTGAGTCATCAAAGTTCTGAAGTAAAAGCAGCATGCAAGATTCTATTGTTCTGAAGTGTTACTTTTCAATTAAGACAGTATCATATGCAACGACTTCATTCAGACAAGAATCTTCTCAGTATGGAAAGTGCATTGAGTGTCCATTATCACGCTTTATTTTGGACAAGATTTCCATGCTATATAAACAAGCTTAAAGGATAAATCGTTTACGATTTTCACCTACGACTGCTCATGCATCTTAAACGCTGCAAATACTCATATTCTCTTATACACTCAAATTGTGTAATATATCACAGTAGTGATACATTTTTTGTAACGAAAAACAACAGTACACAGTAAATCATTTTCTTTTGATTAAGCTAGTTTTCCTCGAGATAAACCGGGTTGTGGTTGTACTCAAGAAGACTTTGGCAGTTGTCAAAGTAGTATTGTAATCAGTTTTGATTAGTGAATTAAGTCCTCATTGGAGAGAGGCAAAATCAATTTGGCGGGTGGACTGGAGTAGTTTGAGATCAAATGAACCAGGATACAAATATCGTGTCTACTGCTTTTGTTTTTTAGTTTCAATTCAACCCCATCTTCTTGTGTTTTTCACTTTTTTCAAGTGTTAATCTAATCAAGAGTTCAAAATCTCAAACTAGTGTTAGTGCTAACTAGTTTTATATAGCTAATTCAACCTAAAGACTAGTATAACTACACCCAAGGCTAAAAATCAACACAACAACGCTATGACAATTTCGAGTTACAACCAAAATCAACTTCTCAAGTTCAATTAATCACTTATTTCAATAAGCAATTCAATAAAATTGTATTAAATCCTCAATGCAAATCAATTCTCAATAATTAAGTCTCAATCATACAATTAAAACCTCAATCAACAACAAAACCAAGAAAAAGAACTTATTCAAAAAATCACTTATTTTAAAAAGCGCTTAATTCAAGAAAACTCACCGATAGAAGTGAAGAGGAGGATTAGATATAGAGATCGCAACAAAAGGATCATTAATCATAGAATAATTTCTCTTGATCTTGACTTTTGAATCTTGATGAAGTTGTTGTCGTGTTCTTGATGAAAAAGGTGTAGAACCTTGATTTGATCTTTGAGAGAATTGAGAGAAAAATTTGATTTATTGTGGAGATTGGTGAGTTATGAGAGGAATTAGAGTAAAAAGAATATATAGTATGAGCTTATGTGAGTGGATTTGGTTAATTGGTCTCAAATATCCATAAATACTAATGCATAATTTTAATTCACTTGAGTGTGACACGTTCTGGGAAAATTCTCAGGAATCTTGGTGCGAGTTTTGAAGTTGAAATGTGAAACCAAAATGTAGCCGACAATATGAACAACCTTTTTTATGAAAATGGGATCAATCGGATAAGCGGTGATTTAGTTATGAATTTTTGAAATTTTGTCTCAGACAACTTTAATTCCGAGCTTCAGAATTTTCAGTGAGTTGCACACGTTTCGGGATAAAAACGAAAACCTCTGGGGTGCCGTTTTCTCTTGAAAATGGAAATAAAAATTTAACTAACCCAATTTGTGAGACAATTCCACCAGAGTGGGCTCGATACGATAAAAATTGACCGAGTTATGATTTTTTTGGATATGGTGCAGATAAACATTTTCCATAATATTCCTGTGCGAAAGTACTTGATAAATCCATATTTTCGGGGCCTTTCTAAACAGAATTAGCTTCTAGCTGTGAGAGATGAAAATGTATATGACATCGAGACGAAATTTTGGCCACCGAAACGAGTTCAAAAAGAGCCACATACTTCGAGTTATGAATTTTTTAGTGCGCGCAAAACACGATTCAGCCAACTATTTATCAGTATTTTCCACTATTCGGCTTTGTCTGATTTGCGAATTCAGAGACCTTCCTTTGAGAATTAACTTTAGGCTCAAACACGGAAGATGGAGATGATATTGAGGTGGATTAAATGGTGAAAGAACCACCTAGATACAATATATCAAATTGGAGTTAGAGATTTCTGAACGCCCGAAACACCGTTGATCGGTAACCTGAAAAACTCAGTAATAAAATTATTTGACCGTCCTCTTCATATAATTGGCTCCCGGCCCGAACATGAAAAATTAAGATAATATCAACACGAACTTGGTGATAAAATTTCATCCTAAAATAGTACTCTGGCTCACAATTAGAAAATTATGAAGTTGATGCACCGAAATAGATTTTTAACCTGAACTATTCTGAATCAGATCAAAACCTCTAGTTCCCTTATATTGCCCAAGACATGAGAAAATACACGAGAATAGAACATGGTGATAACCCGTTCCTTATCTCATTGAATTTCTTGCATAAAGCCTTTGACGCTTCTGATAAATAGTCGATGCTTTACTGGCATACCTTGATCCTATAGCAACAAAACTAATATATGCATGCATATGCAAATGAAATGTAAGCCAAATAAAAATTCTGAAATCAAGAGGGGAAATTTTGGGGTGCAACAGAGTAAGGTAGGCACCAGGTTACAAGATAGAAAAACTTTGACTGCATTCACATCTATGAGTTGGTATGGGTTAGGAAACAACACCATCCCATAGATTAGAAGAGTCAAAACCTCTTCAAAATCTTGCAAATACAGAGTCTCCCAAAATAAACGGGCCTTCTCAAACAGAAAATTGGCTTGAAAACCCTTAACACCACTTCTTGTTTCCCAATTTTCCACAACATCTGACCGTTGAAAATGTAAAGCTCGAGAAATTTCCTCAGGTCTTGCGTCTTTCTCAATACCGGTGAAGGGAATTTGATCAAGAATAGGCACCCTCAAGAGTTGAAAAAATTCTTCCATGGTAGGCACTAGTTGGTAATCAGGAAATGTGAAACAATGGTGTTTAGGATCAAAGAATTGAAAAATCACATGTACCATGTCCTCTTCAAAGTTTGTGGTAACCAAGTTGATTAGACAACCATACTTCTTGGTGAATGGAGAATCATTGGTAACCCTTGACATTAACTCCTTAAGTTGAGGAGACCATTTCACAAGGTTGATTCATATGGTATTTCTTCGCATGGAAGCCATGTCCTACAAAACAGCATAAAGATAAATCCCAAAGTCCTTGAAATGGTTAGTGCAAATGCAATGGTATGATGTCATGATGTTATGTACAAGTAAACACACACAAACAAAGCATACAAATCTTTAGGTTTAGGCTTGCATGAGTTCATAGGTAAGTACCCTCTTGAAGTTTAGTTAGTTCAACCTGTCCTAGAAAGTAATTAGCTTCTAGGGGATCTCAATATAATAGATATTTATTCATTGGGCATTGTTCCAGCGCAAGCCTCTTTTTTGGCGACCGAAATATCCCAAAAGTCTGATCTCAATGAGTGTAGTATCGAGTATCAACCAACTTCAGACTGCACCAAAGTCGGCTACCTCACTACTTCTTAATGGCCAAGTTGTTTAATTAAAGATTCTAAGGTTCGTTAGTGCTTCATGACACCACACAGCGGCCCCGTATTCTCCTTAATTCGTCATAAGAGATACCGGTACACACAAATGTATCACACTAACATAGCTATTGTCTCAACCATATCGGTCTACATCATACAATCTCCATAATTTTTTCTATTTACTTAATGATGTTCCTAGATCCGGGTAGAGGATCAATTCAAACCCAAACAAGGACCCATAAATGTAAAGCAAACAAATCAAACAATGAAAGTATTTAGAGGTGATCTATCTCTAAGGTAACCCAACTTTTTCCCATTCCCCAGCAGATTCGCCAATTCTGTAATACGGTGGGAGAACTGACTCAGGTGTTTTGTGTTTTATCGCAATTGTTGTGGATAGAAAGATTCACCACCAACTTTTCTTTTATCCAATAAAGGAACGGGTGAAAAGAATAGGAAATACCTTTTGAGAATTTTCTTGAGTTCGGGGGGTAAGTTATGAAAAGGGAAGGTGTTAGCACCCTTTTCATCTGTAGTTATCTACGGGCTCTTAGTTACTAGATCACTTTGAAAATGATTTGTTTGAAATGTGTTTGTGATTGTTTTTGAAAGTATTTTTGAAAAGTGTCTTTGTTTAGGCGAACTTTGTAATGATTCTCGTCTCTATAAGAATGTATACAAAGTGTTGACTTTTGAAAATATTTCATGGAAAGTGTTGGTGTATTTTGAAAGATGTTTTGAAAATGGTTGTGAGCAAGCGAATAAGAATGTTCTACCTACTCAAAAAGAATTTTTTCATTTCCTCTTCCTTTAGATATTGCAACCTTACCATTGATTGATAAGAAGCCCTATCATTGGATGTGAAGGGACGGGCGTGGGTCATCGTACAGTCATATAAGGCAACTTATGAGACACTTTAGCAATGTTCATAAGGGACTAAGATCGTTTTACCGAAGACAACATCGAAGGGTCATCGAGGTACCATAATATTTTATCGAGGGTCTTTGCTAAAGAGTTCGATATTTGAGGGACATGATTGTTTATTCGTAGACAACAAGTATGGGTTACCCTAGAGGTGCGCGTGTGAATTGTTTTTTGATTGCATGCATTTTCTGTCTTAAAATTAGGGTTCTCTAAGATTGATTTTATCTTGCCATACACATCCTAATTACTAACAATTATATTAAAAGTGATAAATTGCAGAAATTAAAATCCTACGCTATTACATCATTGTAGGGGATGAGGATACAAGTAATAAAAATGCGGGAAAGGTAAAATCATAATTACTTATTACAACCAAATGGAATGAAAATAATTGCAAAAAGTCAAAAAATCAATATTTTTGGTGTCTGGTCTAACACGGGCCGTGTCCTATGACATGGCCACCCGTGTCAGGGCCCTATAATAACCCATGTGTTTTTTTTTCTTCTGTCCCAGATGAGATAACACGGGCCGTGTCCTGTGACACCGACACCTGTGTCAAGACCCTGTCTTGCCTATTTGTCACGTTTTCAGTTCCAGTATATCCAACATGGGTCGTGTTGTGTGACACGGGCACCCATGTCAGCCCTTTATCCTCCTTTTTTGCACGCTTCCAGTTCCAGTAGATCTGACACGGGCCATGTCCTGTGACACGGGAACCCGTGTCATCACCATGTCCTGCATTTTTTGTTAGGTTTTCAAACAGCTGAGCTGACACGGGCCATGTTGTGTGATACCGATACCTGTGTTAGCCCTATGTCTTGGCTTTTTCACTGAGTTTTCTTATTTTGATATATCCTTTTTTATATATCTTTTGAACACTGAAAGAAAATGATGTATGGATAAAGATATCACAGTTTGGAAAAAACTTTACCTCTCAAAGCAAAAACTTCGGAACACGTACGAATGTCTCCGGGCGCAAAGTGGTGATTGGTCAAGCTCCTTTGAACCATCTTGAAGTTTTTCCAAACCTTACTATGTGCCACAAAGTTCCTGAATCTCTCCAACCCAATCAAGTTGCAAAATGCTGTTTTTTTTTGTGTTTGGAAGGTGATGATAATGGTATTACAGAAATTGTTCTTGTGTTTGAACAATCTCTATGTGATGTATATGAAGTGTTTGGATAGTTAGTTTAGGGGAAAACTTGCAAGGTTGAGCAGTGGGTTGAGGTTTTTTTTCTTCTGCTTCTTAGTTTTCTTTTTGTGTAGGAAAGTAGATGAGTAGAGTTTACAAAGAATTATGTTAGGTTTTTCCAAATCTTCTTTTTTCTCTTCCCTCCTTTCTCTCCAAAAAGCTCTCCCTTTGTGTGTTATGAAACAACTTATTTATAGATGAAATTGACTGAAATTTGGGAGGGAAATAGATAAGTTTTTGAAATGTTTGGGTACACTATTTCATTGCTTTTAGATGTAGCTCTTATATGCTAAGTTTATGAAAATATGGGACTGATATGATACAGATTTTGCAGGGCATCATTGCAGGTTTGGGAGCAGGTTTTGACAGTTTTCTTGGCATTACTATGTAGGTTTTGGACAGTAGGATATGTAGCATGATGCAGGTTTGTTTTTGTGGACAGATTTATGCAGCTTGTAACAAAGACAAGGCATATTTGTGGACAACATAGTGGCAAAGTTTGAAGATTAAGTCAAAGGGAAAAGTTCAAACAAGAAAAAGCTTAGGATTTGTAACTTGCAATTTCTTAACATAAAAATTCAGCCTTGTTGTTTACTTGAAAACTTGTAACAACTTGAATTATCTTGAATTGTGGTGAAAAGATATCATGAAGTAATAAAATTTACATGTATGAAAACACTTAGAAAAATCTCTAAATCTTACAAAGTTTGACTTTTCAAAATGACTTTTGACCTTCTTGATTTCTTGATGATCAAATTTCATATTTTTGAATGTCTTGATTAAATGTGATCTATAAAACTAAAATTTGATCAAAAAGTCAAAGTTTGACTTTTCAGTGTACAATTGATGTTTTTCATCAATTGACCAAATTTCATCTATTAATCCACTGATCTTGGAAGATGACTTGAAATATGTGGTTAGGTCAAAATGATGTACTTGAATTCTTGAGATCATGTTTCGAACCAATAAGTCATGTACTAGGTCAAAAGTCAAAGATTGGTCATTCTCAGTCAAAACCGTAATTTTGACCATTTTTCCCTTTTGATGATTTAAACAATTTTCTTGGAGAATTATGATCCAATATTGATCAAATGATACACATGACTTCAAAATATTTATATTGGTCAAAAATATTAAAATTTGACTGTAGGTTGACCACTGTTGACTTTTTTCCAATACAGTTGATTTTTAGGCCGTCTGATCAATTGACTGAGCAATTTTAAGATCCAAGATATGAAACTTGACAGGAGAAATATTAAGGGTCCATAATGATCCATGAAATTCATTTGAAATATTAGAAGTTCAACTGTATTTGTGAAAACTCAAACCCTAATTTGAGGCATCAGTGTTGAGGAGATGGCTTGACCTATGCAATACTTGTGTAAGCTTGAATTATTGAAGATCTTTGTGGAAAATATCTTGAGAAAAGAGAGGGAAAATTTTGGGGTACAACACAGGGGCTGTCACTTCAACTTTGCACCAAAACCTGAAGTTCGTACATGAAGGAAATATGGTCATCATAAATGGAGATGAAGCTGATGTGGAACCCAACTCCAAGCTTTATCCGTTGATAATGTAAGGGAAAATGAGAGTTCCATGGTTCATTCAAATATGCTCAGCAGGTTGTGCATAATGGCCCTAGTAATGCTTGGGGGAAGATTTTTGATCCTTCGGTAGACAAGAATATGGCTGGTTTGGGATTTGCTGCGAAGAATGATAAAGGTGAGAACGTGAAGCCGAAATCTGCTTTGGGAAAGTACCAGGATAACTTCCACAGCGGAGGTTATCTTCATCCAATTATTTCTATGATCAATGCTATTATGGAGGATAAAGATGAGCAGGAAATACTGAACTATGTGACGCATGGAGTCAGAGTCCAGAACTGGGTCACTATTGATGTTCCCTCTTGCATTCATGTCTCAAAGTAATTTGTTTTTTGTTAATCTTTTCAAAATCTTTCACTCTGCCTAAGGTGAAAGTTGATATTGTACGGGATTATCTATTTCTTTGATCTTTAAAATTAATAATAAAGTTGTCTTTGATTCCCAAATTATGTTTTTTTCCTGCTTTTTCTTGGAAAATGGTAATCATAAAAAACCCTTTTACAATAAATAATATTGTAATCTGCATAAATACTTGTCGTGTGTCAGTTTCTAAAAGCAATCGTAAATCATATGTGCAACTTAATTAAAAAACCTGTTGAATACAATGATCCTGCACCCTCTCCCAGCTTTAAATATCCTTTGCATGGGGCCGAAGAAGAAGAATATGATGAAATTATAGAAGAGGTTTCATGGTTGCTTGAGTGCGAGGAAAGTGCCATTCAGCCATATAAAGAGCAATTGGAGACAATCAATTTGGGTTCAGAGGAAGATCCAACAGAAGTCAAGATTGGAGCATTGCTACATACTGACGTAAAGAGCAGGTTGATTGAACTGTTAGAAGATTATGTGGACATATTTGCTTGGCCATACCAAGACATGCCTGGTTTGGATACTGATATTGTGGAACATCATTTTCCGCTAAAGCCAGAGAGCCCGCCAGACAAGCAGAAATTGCAAAGAACTCACCCTGATATGGTAGTGAAGATTAAAGAAGAAGTTTTAAAGTAGATTAATATCAGTTTTCTTGTGACATCAGTGTACCCTCAATGGATTTCCAATATTTTCCCAGTACCAAAGAAAGAAGGAAAAGTTCGCATGTGCGTAGATTATAGAGATTTAAATAAAGCTAGTCTAAAAGGTGATTTTCCATTGCCACATATTGACATGTTGGTTGATAGTACAACAAAATTCAAAGTATTCTCGTTCGTGGAAGAATTTTCTGAATATAATCAAATAATAATGGCTCCTGAGGACATGGAAAAAACAATGTTTATCAAACCCCGAGGAACATTCTGTTACATAGTGTTGTCCTTCGGGTTGAAGAACTCCGGTGCAATGTACCAGAGGGCTATGACAACCCTATTCCATAATCTGATGCACAAGGAAATTTAGTTATATGTTGATGATATGATTTCCAAGTCCCATACCGAAGAAGGGCATATAGAAGACTTGTTGAAACTGTTTCAGCGTTTGAGGAAGTATCGTCTCCACTTGAATCTAAAAAAATTCACCTTCGGTGTTCGATCAGGGAAATTGTTATGTTTCATTGTCAGCCAAAAAGGAATTTAAGTTCATCCTGATAAAGTCAAATAAATTCAAGAAATGCCTGCACCAAGGACTGAAAAGAAAGTTAGAGGCTTCCTTGGACGTTTGAATTACATTTCCAGATTCATTTCCCATATGACTGCAACATGTGAACCGATCTTTAAGTTGTTAAAAAAGGATCAAGGTTGTGTGTGGACATATGATTGCCAAAGGGAATTTTAAAGTATTAAACAGTATCTGCTTGAACCTCCTATCTTGCTCCCTCCCATTGAAGGAAGACCATTGATCATGTATTTGACAATGTTAGATAATTCTATGGGCTGTATTTCAGGACAACAAGATGAAACCAGAAATTAGGAATATACCATTTATTATCTCAGCAAGAAGTTTACTGACTGTGAGTTGTGGTATTCTATGCTGGAAAAGACATGTTGTGCTTTGGCCTGGGCAGCAAAGCGGTTGCAGCAATATATGTTGAATTATACTGCTTGGTTGATTTCCAAAATGGATCCAATCAAGTATATTTTTGAAAATCCTGCTCTTACTGGGAGAATTATCCGTTGGAAAATGTTGTTGTTTGAAAATGATATTGAATATCGTACTCAGAAGGCTATAAAAAGCAGTGTGTTGGCAGATTATCTTGCTCACCAACCGGTTGATGATTATCAGTCTGTTAAATATGATTTACCTAATGAGGATGTTATGTTTCTGAAAGCGAAAGATTGTGATGAACCTTTGCTTGGGGAAGGTCCTGATCCTGAATCCTAGTGGGGTATGGTATTTGATGGAGCTGTGAGTGCTTATGGGAAAGGAATTGGTATTGTGATCATCACTTCTCATGGATCACACATTCCTTTTACTGCAAAGCTGACATTTGATTGTACGAATAATATGGTAGAATATGAGGCTTGTATCATGGGTCTAGAGGAGGTTATTTATCTCAGAATAAAAGTTCTAGATGTGTATGGCGATTCAACTTTGGTAGTAAATCAGATGAAAGGAGAATGTGATACTCGTCTCCCTGGCCTGATCCCTTACAAAGACTATGCTAGAAGATTATTACCCTTCTTTAAAAAATTTGAATTCCATCATATTCCTAGAGATGAAAATCAGATGGCAGATGCTTTGGTGACTCTGGATTTTATGTATCAAGTGAACACTTGGAACAATGTGCCTCATATAATAGTGCGATGTTTGGATAGACCGACTCATGTGTTCGCAACGGAGGGAGTAGCAGATGAAAAACCTTGGTATTATGATATCAAGCATTTTCTCCAGACTCAGGAATACCCAGCTGGTGCGTTAAATAAAGATAGAAAAACATTGAGGAGGTTGGCAGGCAGCTTTTTCCATAATGAAGATGTGCTATAAAAAATAAATTATGACATGGTCTTGCTCAAATGCGTGGATAGACACGAAGTAGATATGTTGATGCATGAAGTCCATGAAGGTTCCTTTGGTACTCATGTCAATGGACATTCGATGGCAAAGAAAATTCTTAGGGCATGTTACTATTGGCTGACGATGGAATCTGACTGTTACAAATTTGCAAAGAAGTGCCATAAATGCCAGATTTATGCTGACAAAATTCATGTGCCTCCGACGCTTCTCAATGTTATTTCTTCCCCATGGCCTTTCTCTATGTGGGGGTATTGATATGATTGGAATGATTGAACCTAAGGCGTCAAATGGACATTGTTTTATCTTGGTGGCAATTGAATACTTCACCAAATGGGTAGAAGCAGCTTCATATTCTAATGTTACTAAGCAGATAGTAGTGCGCTTTATCAAGAACAATCTCATATGTCAGTATGGTGTGCCAAACAGGATTATCACCGACAACGGCTCAAATCTAAATAACAAGATGATGATAGAACTTTATGAATAATTCAAGATTGTCCATCAAAATTTATCTCCTTACAGGCCAAAGAGGAATGGGGTTGTTGAAGCTGCTAATAAAAATATCAAGAAGATCATCCAGAAAATGGTTGTTACTTATAAAGATTTGCATGAGATGCTCCCTTTTTCTTTGCATGGGTATCTAACATATGTCTGTACTTAAACAAGAGCAACCTCGTTCTACCTTGTGTATGGTATGGAAGCAGTGCTCCCCGTTCAGGTTGAGATTCTCTCTTTACGCGTGATAATGGAAACTAAGTTATTAGAGGCTGAATGGGTCCAAAACAGATTTGACCAGTTGAATTTGATTGAAGAGAAAAGAATGACAACTTTGTATCATGATCAATTATACAAGAATAGGATGAAGAAAGCTTTTGATAAGAATGTTAAGCCCATGAATTCAGAGAAGGCGACCCCGTGCTCAAGAAGATCATGTCTTTTAACGCTAATTCTAGGGCAAGTGGACTCCCAATTTTGAAGGCCCGTATGTTGTCAAGAAAGCCTTTTCTGGCAGTGCATTGATTCTTGAAACTATGGACGGAAAGTATTTCCCATGTCCCGTGAATGCTGATGCAGTCAAGAAATACTTCTCCTAAATAGATAAAAGAACAACTTGCTAAGTCGAAAATTGGAAAGGGAAGCTTAGGAAAAATGAGCGTCTCGGTAGGCTGAAAACCCGAAAGGGCGGTCTAGGAAAAAGCAAGAGACATAAACAAAATAAATTTTCCTGCTAGGTTGAAAACCCACAAGGGAAACTTAGGCAAAAGTTAGGGAGTTCCTGGCAAGTAACTACATCAGACAAGACTTGATTATTGAAGCAACAATCTTCTTGGACCCTCACCATGCTTCAACAAGGGTCACTGCTCAGGAGTTCAAATTTGTTAGGGAGAATAGTGGTTATTGTATTTCAATGTATTTTTTCCAATATATTACCATTTTCTAAACTTTGTAATCATCTATGGAGTCTCTCGATTTGCAGACTACCATTCTATTAATAAAGTTTGAGCTTTTATCCAATTCTTTGCAATTCTTATTTTATTCAGCTTACAAAGATTTCATTTATTAGTGACAATAATTTTCAAAGCAAAAAGATTAAATAACAAAAATTATTCCTTTGGAAAGAATTTACAAATTACTTCTTGCTTTAGATTTTGTGACTCGAGGAGAACAAAAATAGTGACTCCAAGGATGGATGAACTTTGAAGTTTTGGAAGTATGTGTTCCCTGGGAAGGCTCTCCCAGGTCATTTTTGCTGGTATGCGTATGATCTTCTTGAGTTCCTCAGATAGTCGGAGATGATACCAATTGATGTATGATGAAGTGTTGGGTTTATGATCCCATTTTCCCCAGTCAGGTCTTGGCTCATTTTGATTTCGGGTTTGCATGGTATGAAGTCTCTACCCTTGATTCCTCAGTAAGGTCTTCGCTCATATGATGCAAGTTTTTCCCCTTTGGGTGCTGAGATGAAATCATTTGCGAAACATTTCCCTTTGCAATGCTAGATTTTTTGTGTTGTTTGTTTCCCAGGAAACCATACAAGGGCAATATATTTTCTAAGAAGTGTTGAAAATGTTATAAACTTTTTGGGTTTTCTCATGCCAAGTGCTGGGTCTGATTTAAAATCCCCATAATTTTGATTTCTTACTGTATTTTTTGACTGCTTAAATCCCCAAGTAAGGCTGAGATAGTGTGTCTCTCTGAAAATTGTTATCCCCATGAGGTTTAATAATTTCTCCCTAGAGAAGTGGGTGCAATCATCACTCTCATTATTGAAGAATGTATTTTGGGTTCCCCTCGATGATGTGGTGTTTCCCTCCCAAATGAAGTCAGTACGAGATCCTCAATTGATGTCTCGAAAATGTGGTTTTCGTCTACCCTATTGAAATCAATATTTTAATTCCCAGGGGAAGTACAGACCTTGAAGCATTTGTTTTCCCTATTAAAGTATGTGTGATGTTCCCTGGTGAAGCCCGGAGGAGAATTTTATATCCCTGTATCTGTACTGATTTATTGTTATGATTTGATTATTTTTGGATTATATTCCTTCCCAATGGAGTTAAGCCGTGAAATAGGAATTTGTTTCCTCAGTTGGTGCTTACATTCTTATGATTTTCATCCTGGATGTGATTTAGTTAAGTGTTGACTTGACCCAAGTTGGTTTTGTATGATTATTCCCAGTGATGTGTGTCTGTTTTGTCAACATACATATGATAACATTCATACATTCATACATACACCATGCATAGATGAATTAAAATTCATTGCTCATTTGCATTCATTAACATTTCGTTGGCATATTACCCTATTTTGCAGAGTTATTTTACCCTCTATCCAATAGAGTGTTAACCTAAAGCATAAAGTGTATATCCTTTCAATTTTCTCCTTAAGTTATCCCTCGTGGAAGAATTTTGCTTCAACCTCCCTTCCAGCTCTTTGTTTGGGTAGAACGTGGTTTCCTCTTGATTTTATTTCTCATAAGGTGTTATTTTGGTTGACCGTTTCATCTTGGTTTATTTCTTGTTGGAATATGTGGTCCCTAACATTATTATTATGTTTTATGCATGCTTTGAGCCCTGGCTTGAGAATGTGCATTTATTTTGCACGTGAAGACTCTAGCCCCTCAGCAGGAATATTTTGATGTTTCCCTAGTGTGATACGGTGGGAGAACTGACTTGAAGGTTTTGTATTTTATCGCAAATTTTGCGGTTAGCAAGAGTCGCCACCGACTATTCTTTTATCCAAAAGGAAAGGTAAAAAAGCACTGGAAAGACCTTTGAGATTGTTTCTTGAGTTCGGGTGATAGATTATGAAAAGGGAAGGTATTAGCACCCTTTTCATCCATGGTTTTCCACGGGCTCTTATTTACTTGCTAGATCACTTGCTTTTGTTTAAAATTGTGCTTGGTGTGGTTTTGAAAATATTTTGTAAAATAGGCCATTGTTTAGGCAATCTTTGTAATAATTCTCGTTCGCAAGAATGTATACAAAGATGTTTGTCTTTCTTTTGAAAATATTTTCAGTGTTTGTAAGATGTTTGAAAATGTGTGTGTTTGTTTTAAAAATAGCAAGGATATTTGTTTGAAATGGAGCAAGTAACTAAAAGCAAACTACCTACTCAAATGTCTTTCTTGTTCATTTTATTTTCCTTTGATATTGTTGTCTTACCATTGATTTGGTAAGCAACCCTATCTTTGGATGTAAACGGGACGAGCGTGGGTCATCGTATTACCATGATTAGCAATGTTTCAAAGGTACCTTAGCATTTTTTGAGGGACTAAGATCATTTTGAAATGCAACATTTATAACGTCATCGAGGGACTATGATCTTGTATTTCGATTATTTTTGCTAATATACCTTCAATGCCTAATATGGCCATTTTGTTCAAGGCAACCAAGTGGAGTAACCCTAGGGGGTGTTTGTGTGCAAGTGTGTAATTTTCATGCTTGATTTTGTCTTGAATTAGGGTTTTATATTTGATTAGTTTTATCTTGCCATACAAACCCTAATTATTAACATGTTATATATAAAGCGATAAATTTGCAGAAAGTAAATATCCTACGCTATTACAATCATTTGAGGATGGGGTATACAATTTACAAATGGGGATTGCAAGAAATTAAAGTCCTAATTATCTATTACAACCATATTGAATAGCCATGAAGAAAATATATGAAGCACATAAAGATAATGAAAGGAAAAGAAAACATTCTGGATCATTATGTGTCAACACATGCCGTAAACTCAAGCTTCTAGAATGCACTCTTGTTTTGATGAAGACAAATCATGATTGATAAAGAAAGCAAAAAATATTGATCAAGCTAAAAGCCTCTTTCGATGAAGTATTTGGTTCAAGTCCTTAGCAAATTTCAAGGTATAATGATAATATGTACCTTGAACTTAAGATATAGATGCTCAATGACCAAAATGAAACATTTTATATTGTCCAACCCTTTATTCAAGTTCTTTCAAAGCAAAAAATCAATTTTTTATTTGAGTGCAATCGATTTGCATGTTAGTTCAATCGATTGCACGCTTCATTTTTTCAAAACATTGGCTACTAAATTCCGGTGCAATCGCTTTGCATGGTTGTGCAATCGATTGCACAGTCAAAAAATTTGGAAATTTGGATACTGGAACCCCGTGCAATCGATTTACATGGTTGTGCAATCGATTGCACACTCAAATGTTTTGGAAATTTGGCTACTAGAACCCCGTGCAATCAATTTTCATGGTTGTGCAATCGATTGCACGCTGTATGATTTTGAAAAATAGCTGCCTTACACCTGTCTTGCAGCTAGAACTTATGTTTTGAGCTTGAGGTGTTGCTTTGTGGACTGTTATGACCTTCTTTCAGTTATGAGATTTTTGAGAGTTTGTCAACAAAACTTCTGGTTTTCTTTCTCCCTTTTTTTCTCTTCTCTCCCTTTTTTTTGTAACCTCTTTGTCTTGCAAATGCTTCTTCTATTTATAGAGAAGGTTTGAGACTTGAAAAACTCAGACTTTTTGAAAATCACATGTTATGCCTTTTTTCAAATTCATAAAGACAAGTTGCTTCATGATGAAGAAAGGAGTGACTTAAGGAATTTTGCCATGCTTTGCAGGTCTTGTGGATTACTTCTGATGTTGAGATAATTTTCTGTCATCTTTGGAACAGATTTCAAGCTTTGAAAGAAGAGAGTGGTTGGAAAAGTGAAGCTTTATGCAAATGGAAATGTTGCTTTTGCATTTCTAACCATAAATGGTATCAAGACTTGGACAAAGCTTCAAATGCTTGTGTAATACACTTAGGGTTTGTGTAACTGCTTGATTATGCATAGATTTGGAGAGAACATAGCCTTAAAAGAGAGATCTTGTAGCTTTGGTTGGAATTTTAGTCAAGTGTTCATCACAAATTCTGCTTTGTAATTCAAGAATGAAATCCTAACTTCATCTCTTCGATCCTCTCAACTAAAGAATGATCTCAATGAGTTCTTGGAGTTTTTGGATAGATTGGAACCTCCCCTACAACTTTCATGTTTTCCACTTTTGTTAAATCAATCTGGAACTTGATGAAAATTGGTCAAGAAGTTGGGACAGAAACCTAACTAAAAATTGCTGAAAATTCACTAAGTGCTTTAGTTTCAAGACCAAGAATTCATGGATTTATAACTTGAGATCCAAGCATTTATAGGAGGAGTTATGTAAAGCAATGTGTTAGATATCATGGAGATCTACAACTTTCATGTTTAAAGTTTCTTTTGAATCATCTCGCATCATGGTTAAAAATTGGCTCAAAGTTGTGAAAAAAACATGAAGTTTTCAACACTTGGAAAAATTTCTAAGTTCGAAAACTGACTTTTTGATTTCTTGCTGAATAAGTTTCATATTTTGACATGTTTTCATGAATTATGATCTTTGGCACTTGAATTTGACCAAAAAGTCAAAGTTTGACTTTTCAGTATACTGTTGACTTTTGATCAGTTGACGGCAAAATTCATCTGTCAATCCAATGGACTTGCAATGTTTTGAACTATGTCATTAGGTCAAAAATGATGCAATTGGAATCTTGAGATCACGCCTTAAACTAATTGACCATTTGTTAGGTCAAAAATCAGGAATTGCCCTTTCTCAGTCAAAACCCTAATTTTGACCATTTTGCCCTTTTAGAGATTTGATCAAATTTCTTGAGGAATTATGGTCCAAACTTGATCAAATGACACCTATGAGTTTGAAATGTTTATGTGGATCAAAAATTATGAAGTTTGACTGTAAATTGGCCATGGTTGACTTTTTCCCTAATACAACTGATTTTTAGATCAACTGCTCAATTGACTGAGCAAAAGTGTGATTCAAAGCTTGAAACTTGACATGAGTAATATTGGGGGTCCATAATGATCCATGGAAATCATATGGGGAATTGGAAGTCCAAAAATCCTTGTGCAAAACTCAAACCCTAATTTTGGTCTTCAGTGCTTAAGGAGGTGTCTTGAACTGATCAAACCCTAATTCAGTCTTGAGTCCAAGAGATCTTGTGAGAAAATTCTTGATAAGTGAGAGGGAAAATTTTGGGGTACAACAGCTGCCCCTGTTCAATCTTCTTAAACCTGAAGAGTTAGACTGGCGAGTTTTTCCATTCGTGACTCGAAGGTGGAAGATGATTTGACACTAGAGTGCCCAGAAATTTACACTCGATGATGCGATGATAGAAGGAATGGGCTTTAAAGATGCCATTTGGAGAGGTGATAGAAAGTTGTGGGAGATGGGATTGCCATCCAAGAGTGATTGTTGAATTGTAATTTGTAATCTGAAAGAGTGAGTATCGAAATGACGTCCGTGTCTTGAGCGTATCTGAACTGTATCTGAACTGTAACTGAAAGTTAAGCCTAAATGAGTATCAGAATGGCATCCGTGTCTGGAGCGTATCTGAACTATATCTGAAAGAAGTTCTGAATGAGTATCAGAATGGCGTCCGTGTCTGGAGCGTATCTGAACTGTATCTGAAAGAAGTTTTGAATGAGTATCAGAATGGCGTCCGTGTCTGGAGCGTATCTGCACTATATCTAAAAGTTGAATCTGAATGAGCATCAGAATGGCATCCGTGTATGGAGCGTATCTGAACTGTATCTGAGAATTGATTTTGAATAAGTATCAGAACGATATCCATGTTTGGAGCGTATCCGAACTGTATCCGAAAGTTGTATCTGAACGTTGTATCTGAATGAGTATCAGAATGAGTATCAGAATGGCATCCGTGTCTAGAGCGTATCTGCACTGTATCTGAATGTTGAATCTGAATGGAGAATCTGAATGAGTATCAGAATGGCATCCGTGTCTGGAGGGTATCCATACTGTATCTGAAAGTTGAATCTGAATGAGTATCAGAATGGAATCCGTGTCTGGAGCGTATCTGAATTGTATCTGATTGCATATTGTTAATGGTAACTGTTAATCTTATCCTGAAAAGGGTAAAATGTTAGCTAAAACACGAAGTTATGTTGTATGAAATGTATAATGCAATGTATTTTCTTTATCAATGTTTATGATATGTGGATGCAATGTATGCGCATGTAAACTGATTTGTTGTATTGCCGTTCGATTAAGGAAAATAAATCCTTGAATGCTGCTGAGGACATGTTGAATTTCATGTCTTGAAATTAAAGTACTGACGAACTCTTGTTGAGAGAAACAAATTCCGTTGTGAGGGAAATGCCATGTATTCCTTGTAAGATCTGCTTGGGGGATCCCGAGAATTTTGACGATTTCTACTGGGGATTAATAATTTGAAGCCTAGTCTTGCTGGGGATTCAAATGACGTACTGTGGAGATTTCTTGGGCAATTGCCTAGAGACATTTTCCTATTCTTTCAACCTATCAGTAATTGTCTTTCTCATTTTGTTTATTTGTAAACAGTAATTACGTTCAAATGCATATGATCATCAATGAATCATTGGATGTTTTTGCAAACAAAACACAAGAGTAAAGAAAAAGACAGGTAGTTTTTTCACTTTCAAAGGGACATCTTTGTATTGACTTTGGATAAGTATTTTTGTACAAAGGGAACAAACATTCTAGTAAGAGAATGCTGTCATAAAACAAGAAAATTTTATACAAAGAAAGATAGCTATGTGTGATAATCCCATGGGATTCCCATTCTGCTATAGACTTTATATCTCCGAATATCTTGTCTATTTGCCTTGTCCGAAGATGATTGAATTGATCAGAAACTCTGAGTTTGTTAGTAGAAGCCAGAGGTTGTCTGTCAAATGACCCGACGGGGCATAGTCATACGCTTTAATTCCATAACTTTTGCCTGGACCGCCCTTTTGGGTTTTCAATCCACCGGGAAACCCTTTTTTTCCCAAGTCTCCCTTTCTAGTTTTCAACTTGCCGGGTGTACAGATTTTTTCATTTTATCCCTAATTTTTTCCCGAACCTTTTGGTTCGCTGGGATGTCCTTGTTTTGCCTAGGTGTGTCAACCTAGCCAGTTTCTTATGCGTAGTATCTTTTGACTATATCCGCATTCGTAGGGTGTGGTAGGTCGTCGCCATCCATGGTGGTCAAGATCATCGCCCCACCGGAGAATATGTTTTTTATTACAAATGGTCCTTCATAAGTAGGAGTCCATTTGCCCCTGGGATCACTTTGTGGAAAAATTATACGTTTGATCACTAGATCCCCAACTTGATATACTTGGCGCCTGACTTTCTTGTTAAAAGCTTTGATCATCGGTTTTTGATACATCTGACCATGGAAAACAGCAGTAAGTATCTTTTCATTAATTAAGTTCAGTTGATCAAGTCGAGTCTGCATCCAATCGTTTTCATTCAATCCTGCATCCTTCATAATTCTCAGAGAGGGGATCTGAACCTCGATAGATAGAACAAGTTCCATGCCGTAAACCAAATAATAGGGTGTTTCCCTGGTTGATGTGCGAGCCATGGTACGGTACCCGCGGAGAGTGAATGGTAGCATCTCATGCCAGTCTTTGTATGTGACCGTCATTTTTTGTATGATCTTTCTAATGTTTTTATTTGCAGCTTCGACAACACCATTCATCTTTGGCCGATAGGGAGAAGAATTGTGATGCTGGATCTTGAATTGCTCGCATAAAGCGGTGATCATAATATTGTTGAGATTTGTACCATTGTCAGTGATGATCATTTCCGGGATACCGTACCGGCAAATAAGGTTTTGCTTGATGAAGCGAGCCACAACATTCTTGGTAACAGAGGCGAAGGAAGCTGCTTCAACCCACTTTGTGAAATAATCAATGGCCACTAGGATGAAGCGGTGTCCATTGGAGGCTGTCATCTTGATCTCTCCAATCATATAAATTCCCCACATAGCAAAGGGCCAAGATGCCGTCAAGAAATTCAGAGGATCCGGAGGTACGTGAACCTTTTCAGCATAAATTTGACACTTATGACAGGTCCGAGAGTGTTTATAGAAATCTGCTTCCATAGTAGACCAATAATAGCTTGCCCGTAGGATTTTCCTTGCCATCGTATGCCCACTGGAGTGGGTGCCAAAAGTACCTTCATGTAATTCGGCCATGATCTTTTCAGCCTCAATCTTATCCACACACCAGAGCAGAATGGAGTCATGATTGCGTTTGTACAGGATGCCATTACTAAGGAAGAACTTAGCAGAAAATCTCCTTAAGAACTTTTTATCATTGATTGAAGCTCCTTTTGGATATTCTTGAGCCTCGAGATACCTCTTGACTTCATGAAACCAAGGCTGGTCCACTACTTCTTCATTGTTAATCTCGTGAGAATGTGCTGGTTTATCCATTCGTTTTATGGTGATATGGGGAGCCTCATTATCCCAATTAAGTTTAAACATAGATGACATTATGGCCAGAGCATCTGCTAGCTGATTTTCTTCTCGCGGGAAATGTTCGAAGGTAATCTTCTCAAAATGTGGAAGCAATGTCAAGACATGTTCTTTGTAAGGGATAAGATTTGGGTGCTTAGTGTCCCATTCCCCTTTGATCTGACTAATGACCAAAGCTGAATCTCCAAACACATATAAATATTTGATTCCCAAGTCTATGGCAGCTCTGAGACCAAAGATGCATGCTTCGTACTCCGCCATGTTGTTTGTACAGTTGAAGCAAAGTCTGGCAGTAAAGGGAGTATGAAACCCTTTCGGAGATATGAGTACAGCGCCGATACCAATACCAAGTGGATTGGATGCTCCATCAAAGAACAGGGTCCATCGGGATCCTTGTTCAGGTCCGTCATATGGTCTACTTTCTTCACAGTTGTCTAATGTCACGATGTCTTCATCCAGGAATTCAAACTTCATGGACTGATAGTCTTCTACAGCTTGATGAGCAAGGTGATCTGCTAGCACACTGCCCTTTATAGCTTTCTGGGTAGTATACTGTATGTTGTATTCTGTTAGGATCATTTTCCATCTAGCTATTCTCCCAGAGAGAGCGGGCTTCTCGAAGATGTATTTTATCGGATCCATCTTAGATATCAATAAGGTAGTATGAGTCATCATATACTATCTTAGCCGGCGAGCAGTCCATGCCAGAGCGCAACAAGTTTTCTCGAGCAGTGAATATCTGGTTTCACAATCGGTAAACTTTTTGCTCAGGTAATAAATAGCGTGCTCTTTTCGGCCAGACTCGTCATGCTTCCCCAATACACACCCTATTGAGTTTTCTAAAACAGTCAGATATATGATCAGTGGTCTTCCCTCAACTGGTGGCATCAAAACAGGAGGCTCTTGTAAGTACTCTTTGATTTTGTCGAAAGCAGTCTGGCATTCATCATTCCATTTGACTACTTGATCTTTCTTCAATAGTTTGAAGATTAGCTCACATGTAGCTGTTAGGTGAGAAATGAATCTGGCAATATAGTTCAAGCGTCCCAAGAATCCTCTGACTTCCTTATCAGTACGAGGAGCAGGCATCTCTTGTATTGCTTTAACCTTGGCAGGATCGACCTCAATACCTTTGTTGCTGACGACAAAGCCTAAGAGCTTACCAGACCGTACTCCGAATGTGCACTTGTTTAGATTCAACCTTAGCTTGTACTTCTTTAGTCTCTCAAACAGCTTTTTCAAGTGATCCAAGTTCTCTTCTTCTGTTTGTGATCTGGCTATCATATCGTCTACGTAAACCTCTATTTCATGATGTATCATGTCGTGAAATAAAGCTACCATGGCGCATTGATAGGTTGCCCCAACATTCTTCAGTCCGAATGGCATCACCTTGTAGTAGAATGTGCCCCACTGTATTACAAATGTAATTTTCCCCATGTCCTCAGGTGCCATTTTGATTTGGTTGTAACCTGAGAATTCGTCCATGAAGGAAAACACTTTGTGTTGTGTCGTATTTTCAACTAGGATATCAATGTGGGGGAGTGGAAAATCATCTTTAGGGCTTGCCCTATTCAAATCTCTATATTCCACACACATTCGTACTTTGTTGTTCTTTTTAGGTACGAGAACAATGTTGGCAACTCATTGAGGATAGGAAGTGACAACCAATAATCCAACATTGAATTGCTTCATGACCTCTGTTTTGATCTTTTCTGACATATCAGGTCTCATGCGGCGGACTTTTTGTTTTACTGGCGGGCAATCTTCTCTTGTTGGTAGACGATGTACCATGATGTCCGTATCAAGTCCTGACATGTCTTCATATGACCAGGAAAATATCTCAACATAATCATGCAACAGCTGAATCAGAAGCTCCTTGACACTGGGCTCTAGATTGGAACCCACCTTGACTTCTTTTTTATCCTCCTAGGTACCCAGGTTGATTGTATCCACAGGTTCCTCATGAGGCTAAATGGTTCTTTCCTCTTGTTGTAGTAATCAGGCCAGTTCCCCTAGTACTTCACAATCTTCCTCACCTTCGTCTTCGGCTTGGTAGATTAGATCATCAGAGTCACAAAAGTCCATAGAAATATCATTACCCATGGGATCCAAAATGGAGGGGTACCTGCACTTGTGAGTGTGGGTGTGTGTAAGGGTATAACCATCCTTTAAAATAAAATGTAAAAGAAAGACAATGAGCATAAAAGTTTGTATGCGAAAAACGTCCATGATTCATTGAATGTCATATGAAGATGAAATTATAACCCTTACAAATGGACCATTACGCCTCGGGTAAGACACAAGGTTTTTAGAGTGCGAATTGTTTTTGAATATTACGAGTCCAATCAAAATGTAAAGATAAATTACTGAGGGATGAAAGTTATTGGGACAAAGTCTCTGGCCTCCCAATTGTGAAGTCCTCCGTTGACAGTTGGAAATATCCAATCCTCCAAGCTGCAATCCTCTTCACCACCTTCCACCGCATTGACCTCTCAGTTGCTAATCTTCAAAGGTGGCCCTCCAGCACGGGCACAACGTACATCCTTCTGAGCAATTGAAGTGAACCCTAAGCCAAACTTGTCATATTTATACGAAATATCCGGAAGTTACCCCCAGATGATGCATCCACCCTCCTCTACTACTGCCTTGGCGTCCTTCAGAGATGACATCCAGAGTGGAGGTCTTGTAATCTTGGGAATCTGGGACATAGTCTTGGTTACTGCTACCTCTTGGGGGACTTCTTTGAAATGTTGAAAAGGAGTTTCAATGAACTCGCCGTCCAATTCCACATACCTGAAGGAATTGAGGTGGATAATCATATATTCTTCCTCTCCGTGGACAGTGATAATCTTTCCCTGGACCGGATATTTCAACATCTGGTGCAGTGTAGAGGTGACAGCGCCAACGTTATGGATCCACGGCCGTCCTTGCAGACAGGAGTAAGAGGGGCGGATGTCCATTACATAGAAGGTTGAGTTGAAAGTTTGAGCTCTAACATTTATGGGGATATCTACCTCCCCGTGTACCATCCTCTTTGAGCCATCAAATGCCATTACGACTATGTTACTGAGTTTCAATGTCAGTCCTTCACAGTGTAGTCTGTCGAGAGCTTTCTTCGGTAAAACATTCAAAGATGATCCAGTGTCCACCAAGACATGGGACAGAGTTGTGCCTCTACATTCCACAGAGACATGCAATGCCTCATTGTGCTTTCTTCCCCTTGGTGTCAGATCAGCATCCGAGAAGCCTAGGCCATTTTCCGCCGCCAAGCTGGCTACGCAATCTTGAAATTGGTCAGCAGACGTCTCATGAGGCACATGGGCCATCTTTAGGAACTTTACCAGGGCTTTCGCATGTGCCTCAGAACATAGCAGCAATGCCATCATGGAGATTTTGGAGGGAGTTTTCCCAAACTGTTCGACTACATCGTAGTCGCTCCTTTTTATAATTTTCAGAATCTCCTCCATCTCTTTCTTGGAGGTCTCGGGGATAGTCAAGGATTGAGCCTTCGTCCAGACATGCTCTACTTGAATACTTTTTCCTCGAGTTTCGGCAGCAGGAGTGTTGGTAGGAATGACAGCAGGGGTTGTATCGTCTTTGTCAATAGGAGCACTTGCAGAGATGATTATTGGTACGGAAGTAACCTTTGGAATAACCACGGGTCCAAAAACTGCCTTTGGGGGGGGGGGGGGGGTGGGATTTATGGAGAGAAGATTCTACCGCTTTTGGTAATCTTACTGGTTCCGGCAATATTGCTAATGTCAGAGTCTTCTTCTTTAGAGCTTATCTCTTCGACGGCCAGCCCATCTTGTTTGATGCCATGGTAGTAGATGTCCCCATCGTAATTCCACGACACAGTTTTGTCTGATTCATATGGGACTGGCCCAGACATTGTGATTATAAGAGGAGTAGCTATTGGAACAGATGTAATTCTAACGGGTCTTTTGGAGACCCTGGAAGAATTGGCGGAGATGGTAATGATTGAAATATCTTTAACAAGAATAGGTGAAACAGGAGTACTTTCAAACAAAATCTCTTTGTCATCTATCAAGCGTTGAATGCCTGTTTTCAACAAAGGGAAAACAGTTGGTGAGGATAAGCAGAGGTGGAAGTCTTCATTACAACCCGGGAAAACACCGGCTTTCAACAAGTTTATCTTAATGATTAGGAGTGGAGTTACGAGATCATCAATTGTGGTAACAAACATATCTTCTTCAATAGCATTGGTGTTGTGACCATGTCTGGGCATAGGAGCAGAAATGACGTTTGGCTTCTCGGGCGCATCAAACTCAATTTATTTTGCCTCTATAAGGTCTTGAATTTTGTTCTTCAAGGCCCAACAGTTGTTAGTGTCGTGACCCGGACTTTCGGAATGATATGCGCAACGGGCATTTAGGTGATAATGAGGGGACACTGTGTTGGGGTTCTTTGGGGCTTCTTTTAAAGTTACCAAATTGGATTTCAGAAGATGCGGTAACACCTAGGCTAGAGTCATATTGATTCTGGTGAATTGTCAGAATGGCCTTTCCACCCTGGGTTGGTTACTTCTTGGTTGATCAGATGTAGGGTTTGGGATCATAACAGCCCCTACCATTGGTCGGCATTCAGCTCTCCCTTGGTTCCTTTATGGATATACAGCAGCTACTTCTTTCTTCCCGATGAAAGGCTTCCTCGCAGCTATAGAGGCAGATGAATACTTCTGAATCTTTCCACTTTTTATGCCAGCTTCCACCCTTTCTCCGGTCAATATTAACTCAGTAAATCCAGCAGATGAGCTTCCAATTAAATGGTTGAAGAAAGGGACCTATAGAGTGCCTAAGAACATGTCCACCAATTCCCTTTCAGACAGAGGGGGTTGCACTCTCCCACCTAGATCTCTCCATTTCTGTGCGTAATCCTTAAAACCCCCATTGGAAGCCATGACCATACTCTGAAGTTGAGTACGGGTAGGCGCCAAATCAGCATTATATTGATATTGCTTATAGAAAGCTGCGGCAAGATCTTCCCAATTATGGACGTTGGCTATTTCCAATTGGTAAAACCAATCGAGTTGTGTTCCAGATAGGCTATCTTGGAAAAATTGCACCCATAAGTCTTTATCCGCAGAGTGCGGCTGGATCTTTCTCACATACGATCAGAGATACATCTTAGGACATAACACCCCATCATATTTTTCACACAAAGGCACTTTGAATTTCGGTGGGATCACAATTCCTGACACTAGTCCCAATTCCTCAAAGTCTAATCCTGGCACCTTTTGTATTTCCATAGCGCTCAAACGCTCTTCAAGATGTTTGTACTTATCATCAGCTGGAGGATACTTTTCCTCAGAGTAGTCCTCCTCTTCTTCCTCCTCTTTAGATTCTGACGGGACCGCTATTTCTTTTCCTTTCCCCGGACATTGTTGCAAAATTCAAGGTTCTCGTTCGTAAGAATGTATACAGAGATATTTGTATTTTTTTTGAAAATGTTTTCAATGTTTGTAAGATGTTTGGAAATATGTGTGTTTGTTTTAAAAATAGCAAGGATATTTGTTTGAAATGGAGCAAGTAACTAAAAGCAAACTACCTACTCAAATGTCTTTCTTGTTCATTTTCTTTTCCTTTGATATTGTTGTCTTACCATTGATTTGGTAAGCAACCCTATCTTTGGATGTAAACGGGACGGGCGTGGGTCATCGTATGACCATAATTAGCAATGTTGCAAAGGTACCTTAGCATTTTTTGAGGGACTAAGATCATTTTGAAAGGCAAAATTTATAGCGTCATCGAGGGACTATGATCTTGTATTTCGATTGTTTTTGCTAAGATACCTTATATGCGTAATATGGCCATTTTGTTCAAGGCAACCAAGTGGAGTTACCCTAGGGGGTGTTTGTGTGCAAGTGTGTCATTTTCATGCTTGATTTTGTCTTGAATTAGGGTTTTATATTTAATTGGTTTTATCTTGCCATACAACCCTAATTATTAACATGTTATATATAAAGTGATAAATTTGCGGAAAGTAAATATCCTACGCTATTAAAATCATTTAGGGATGGGGTATACAATTTACAAATGGGGATTGCAAGAAATTAAAGTCCTAATTATCTATTACAACCATATTGAATAGCCATGAAGAAAATATATGAAGCACATAAAGATAATGAAAGGAAAAGAAAACATTCTAGATCATTATGTGTCAACACATGCCGTAAACTCAAGCTTGTCGAATGCACTCTTGTTTTGATGAAGATAAATAATGATTGATAAAGAAAGCAAAAATTATTTATCAAGCTAAAAGACTCTTTGGATGAGGTCTTTGGTTCAAGTCCTTAGTAAATTTCAAGGTATAACGATAATATGTACCTTGAACTTGAGATATAGATGCTCAATGACCAAAATGAAACATTTTATATTGTCCAACCCTTTATTCAAGTTCTTTCAAAGCAAAAAATCAATTTTTGTTTGAGTGCAATCGATTTGCATGTTAGTGCAATCGATTGCACGCTTCAGTTTTTCAAAACATTGGCTACTTACTTCCAGTGCAATCGATTTGCATGGTTGTGCAATCAATTGCACAGTCAAAAAATTTGGAAATTTGGCTATTGGAACCCCGTGCAATCGATTTGCATGGTTGTGCAATCGATTGCACACTCAATTTTTTTGGAAATTTGTCTACTGGAACCTCGTGCAATCGATTTACATGGTTGTGCAATCGATTGGATGCTATATGATTTTGAAAAACAGCTTCCTTACACCTGCCTTGCAGCTAGAATTTATGTTTTGAGCTTGAGGTGTTGCTTTGTGGACTGTTATGACCTTCTTTCAGTTATGAGATTTTTGAGAGTTTGTCAACAAAATTTCTGGTTTTCTTTCTACCTTTTTTTCTCTTCTCTCCCTCTTTTTTCTAACCTCTTTGTCTTGCAAATGCTTCTTCTATTTATAGAGAAGGTTTGAGACTTGAAAAACTCAGACTTTTTGAAAATCACATGTTATGCCTTTTTTCAAATTCATAAAGACAAGTTGCTTCATGATGAAGAAAGGAGTGAATTAAGGAATTTTGCCATGCTTTGCAGGCCTTGTGGATTGCTTCTGATGTTGAGAGACTTTTCTGTCATCTTTGGAACATATTTCAAGCTTTGAAAGAAGAGAGTAGTTGGAAAAGTGAAGCTTTATGCAAATGGAAGTGTTGCTTTTGCATTTCTAACCATAAATGGTATCAAGACTTGGACAAAGCTTCAAATGCTTGTGTAATACACTTAGGGTTTGTGTAATTGCTTGATTATGCATAGATTTGGAGAGAACATAGCCTGAAAAGAGAGATCTTGTAGCTTTGGTTGGAATTTTAGTCAAGTGTTCGTCACAAATTCTGCTTTGTAATTCAAGAATAAAATCCTAACTTCATCTCTTCGATCCTCTCAACTCAAGAATGATCTCAACGAGTTCTTGGACTTTTTGGAAATATTGGAACCTCCCCTACAACTTTCATGTTTTCCACTTTTGTTAAATCAATCTGGAACTTGATGAAAATTGGCCAAGAAGTTGGGACAAAAACCTAACTAAAAATTGCTGAAAATTCACTAAGTGCATTAGTTTCAAGACCAAGATTTCATGGATTAATAACTTGAGATCCAAGAATTTCTAGGACAGGTTATGTAAAGAAATGTGTTAGATATAATGGATATCTAAAACTTTCATGTTGAAAGTTTCTTTTGAATCATCTTGCATCATGGTGAAAAATTGGCTCAAAGTTGTGAAAAAACATGAAGTCTTCAACACTTGGAAAAATTTCTAAGTTCGAAAACATTGACTTTTCAAAATGAAATCTTGACTTTTTGATTTCTTGATGAATAAGTTTAATATTTTGACATGTTTTGATGAATTATGATCTTTGGCACTTGAATTTGACCAAAAAGTCAAAGTTTGACTTTTCAAAATACAGTGTAATTTTGATTAGTTGACTGCAAAATTCCTCTGTCAATCCAATGGACTTGCAATGTTTTGAACTATGTCATTAGGTAAAAAATTATGAAATTGGACTCTTGAGATCATACCTTAAACCAATTGACCATTTGTTAGGTCAAAAATCAGGAATTTCCCTTTCTCAATCAAAACCCTAATTTTGACCATTTTGCCCTTTTGGAGATTTGATCAAATTTCTTGAGGAATTATGGTCCAAACTTGATCAAATGATACCTATGAGTTTGAAATGTTTATGTGGATATGAAATTATGAAGTTTGACTGTAAATTGGCCATGGTTGACTTTTTCCCTAATATAACTGATTTTTAGGTCAACTTCTCAATTGAGTGTGAGCAAAAGTGTGATTCAAAGCTTGAAACTTGACATGAGTAATATTGGGGGTCCATAATTATCCATGGAAATCATATGGGGCATTGGAAGTCCAAAAATCCTTGTGCAAAACTCAAACCCTAATTTTGGTCATCAGTGCTTAAGGAGGTGTCTTAAGCTGATCAAACCCTAATTCAGTCTTGAGTCCAAGAGATCTTGTGAGAAAATTCTTGATAAGTGAGAGGGAAAATTTTGGGGTACAACACCCAGGAAGTGATAATTCATTTCCCAGCAACATTATTTCAATTCTTTCTTATAATAATAAGTGGCAGGTCTCTTTATTTGAGTAACTTGTTCTTCCCCAGTAAGCCTGTTAGTTCCTCGAGAAGATTCAAGATTTGTTACTCCAATGAATGGTAGCCTTATCATTATAGAAGGTAGTTTATTATTGAGATTTGTTACTCCAATGAATGGTTTCCTTTTCATTATGGAAGGTAGTTTTTTATTGTGATTTGTTACTCCAATAAATGGTAGCCTTGTCATTATGGTAGGTAGTTTGTTGTTGATATTTGCTACTCTAATGAATGGTAGCCTTGTCTTTATCGAAGGTAGTTTGTTGTTGAGATTTGCTACTCCAATGAATGGTATCCTTGTCATTATGGAAGGTAGTTTGTTGTTGAGATTTGTTACTCCAATGAATGGTATCCTTGTCATTATGGAAGGTAGTTTGTTATTGAGATATTTTACTCCAATGAATGGTATACTTGTCATTATGGAAGGTAGTTTGTTGTTGATATTTGTTACTCCAATGAATGGTAGCCCCGTCATTATGAGAGGTAGTTTGTTATTGAGATCTTTTTCTGATGAATGGTAGTCTCGTCATTATGGGAGATAGTTCGTCGTTGATATTCACATTACTCTGAAGAAGTTCATTTGTTTCTAGTCATAAATATTAGTGCTAATCATTTATTACTTACCATAATATTGATATTTACCGGTATTGTCTTACCATTTCTTTCTCCGGTGGGTCGACAATACTTTTTTTCTATCTCCTCATGGAGTGGATAGTTCGCAGTCATCTGTCGATCAATTTTATCCCTTAACCCCTCTCCTCAAACTTTGAGGTTATGACGCCTTATCTCCTCTTTGGGCTTTACCTCAATAGAGTATAGTATTTTGTTCACCAGTGATTTATATTCCTGGTCGGGTTTTTCTTTTGATCCTTGTTTTTATTTCCTACATCCCCAGTGGCGTCTTGTATTATTTTTGGATTTGTTCATTTGCATTTATAATCATAAGCATTGCATGGCATCTTAGGGACAAAAATAGGGCTTGTTTTATATTTAAGTATCTTCAATCGCGCCGACACGAAGACTTTAACCTTCACATCTCTGGATAGAAGACACTAAAATAAGGGCAACTGTTGTACCCCAATCCCCCCCCCTAAGATTCCTCTATCATCTCATACCATCACAATACAACAAGATCACACATTAGGGTTTTGGGTACTACTCCTACTCCATCCTATCTTTAGGTTTGTCTATGAGGGATCACCAAGCACCTTGAATTGTGTATATTGTACATATATCATGTTGAATAACATCAAAGTATGTGTATATGTATCTTTGAATGTCATCTTGTAGGTAATGACACAATTGCATGCACCTTGCCATCTCCTAGCACAGAGGATAAAAACTACATTTTGGAATTTAATCAGGAAATCTCTGACTTTTTGGGAAATATTTGATTCCATGTTTATGGGCATCTATGATTGGAAATTTAATCATCAATTTGGGTTTGAAATGGCTCAACTGGAAAAAGGGGATAAAATGGTCATTTTGTCAAAAGTCAACCAAAGTCAACTGTTGACCAAGGGGACTTTTGGTCAACTATCAATTCAATGTCCCTATTTTCATATTTTATGGTCAATGGTGGCATAAAATAAAGAGGAAGTGTGAATCGGAGATAACTTGTCAAGGAAGTTATTTGAAATTTTAGATTTTTTCTAAGTGCTCATAGTGTTGAATTTTGATTAGTCATAACTTTCTCAATTTTTATTGAAACTATACAAAGTTTACATGCCTGGAAAGAGGATACAAAATTCTTCAACTTTGTATTAGAGGCCTCAAGTCCAAAAAATGAAAGGAGAAAAAGTTATGGAGCTCGGAAGTTTTTGGACACTTAGTGAAATTTCTCAAATATGCACAACAATTTGATTCCTTCATGATTAATTTTGAATGTCCATTTGAGCTCAAATAAAAAAGTTGGCAACATGAAAGTTGAAGTATGAAGTGTTATCTTCATTTTTGGTCAAGAATCATTTCAAATGGTCAGGTATGGAGAGAGAGATATTGCTTAGGATTTGAAGCCTGAAGATGACATTTTACCAAGCCACGCGCACACTAAGCCAAGCATTTTATCAAGCAGTTTGTGGGCATGCCTTCACATCCATTTTTCTCCTTGAAATTTTGATTTTTTTGAAAAATGTCCAACATCAAAGATCAAGCCTTAAATGTGAGGAACAACTCTGCTTCAGAAAGTTTCTCAAAATGACTCCTACATTTTGAGATATAATCATGGGAATAAGGTACCATGCAAAATGAATTTTTGCCCAGCACATGATGTGCATACACTCATGGATATTTATCTCATTGATTCAAGCTTTGTTTTGAAAAATTTTGAACATGAAAGTTGGAGTATGTAATGCCCTCTCCATTTTTGATTCAAACTTTGTTGCGTTTCATACACTATAGAGAGATATAATGAGAGGAAGTTATGATCATGATTTTTTGCCAAGACTGCATGGAAGTGCACAGAATTCATATTATCCAAGCCATAACCTTCCAGCTCACGTGCACATGCGTTCCTCACTTAATCAAAACACACGCATTACATTATCATTCAAACACAAAATGCAGAATTCACCTCACCGCCTCACTCTCACTTTTCATTTTCCCATTTCTACCCTTTTATTCACTCCTTATTCTATAAAAGCAAAGCTTGTTTAATTGAAAAGGAGGACAGAAAAATCAGAAGGCAAGCTATCCCTCTCTATTTCACGAAGATCTACTCTCTTTTCAAGCTCATATTTCCTCTTATATATTTGAAAGTCCATAATTATTCATCTCTCTTTGGAATCTCAAGCAAGCTTCCTCCATTTTTAAAGCTTCATTTGCACCTCTCTCTATTCATTATCTTTGAATCTTAAAGTCAAGCATCTCTGATTTGCTTGCTCTTTATTTGAGCTCAACCATCAACAAATCCATTCACAAGGTAGATGCTTCATAATTTTTCCCGCTTACTGCAACTTGTTCTTCTTCTTAATTTACGAGTCTTTCAAAAAATCCATTAGCATATTCATGTTCCTTGCATTTTTTTGATGAATTTTGATTTTTGGATCGTTTAATTTGGTGGAGAATTGAAGGAGAAATTTTAGTTAGAAATCTGTTTGATGAATTATCCAAATCAAAACTGTGTTCATGTAGCAATATTCACGCGCATTTTTCTCTATCATCAATGCATCATTTCATGAAAATTTTGATTCTATCGTGTTCTACTAATTTCCATCTTGAACTTTGATGTTTGCATTTTTGAATTTCATCAAGAAACGCGTGAGATATTTGGATCTGAAAGATTGGTTTCAAAACTGAAAATAGAAAGGGTTTCGTATTTTGGTAGGGATGACCAAGTGGCTGTTTGCTATTGAACATGTTCTTACTTCATTTTACAGCACATTTGGATAAAGGTAGGTGTAATAAGCCTTTGTATTTTTAAATTTTCTTTGTTTTTCTCAAATTTTATTTTAATATTTTCCTCACTTCAAAAATTATCACAAAAATATTTTAAACTATATTTTCCATATATTTTCATGTTTTGATTTTTATTTCATTTTTTATCATTTTTCTTGATTAAATAAATTCATGTATTTAATTAGGGTTTTAATATTCTTTTAAGTTTTGAAATTTTATTTTCTTATTTCTACTAAATAGAAAATCCCTAAAAAAAATTTTTAAGTGTCCTTATGATTTTTCTTATTAAAAATAATTTTTTCCAATTTTATAAAATTGTTGAGTTATAATTTAAATCATTTGTTGGACATATCATCTTTTCTTTGTCTTTTTTGATGAATTGTGTAAATAATTTTCATTTAATTCTTTCTTTTGAGATAAAGTTTAAGAAAAATATACTTACCGATCCTTAGAGTTTTCTTTACATTTACGTAATCTTACGCCAAATTTATTTGAACTTTAGACCAATTTGACTAATTTTTAACTTAATTTCCTTTTTTAGGGTTTTGTTTGATCATTCACACTAATTGATTAAATTTTCTAACTTCCTATGCCTATAAAATCAGAGATGAAGTTGTTTAGAGTGCTAGAACAAGTTGAGGTCCTAAAGATCATTTTTCTGTATTTTTAAAATTTGATTTCATATTTTTCACAAATTGTTTTCCAAAACATCTCTAGTTTAAGCATTTTGCTAACTAGTTTCAAAGTTTGCTTTTTTAAATGAAATTTCCACCTTAATCCAATAACTCTAAATTCCATTTCTGACTTTTATAGAACTTTAGGAAGTTAGGGTTTTAATTTCATAATTTTACAAGTTATTTTTCTATTTTAAATCTAACTTTTGACTTAGGTTTTATACTTAGGATTTAAATTTTGATCAAAGCTTGTAATTGGAAACTTTTGTACATAAATCTTGTTTAATTTTTGATTTGGAATTTGATACTGACTTGGAAGTAATTTTGGGACAAATTCTTCAACATCATTGGATCTTGGGTGTTGATAGGTTGAAAAACCAAATTCATCAAGAGGGATGAATGATGTTGACGATATTTGAAACCATTTTCATTTAATACACCCCCTCTTCATCTTGTCCCATTCTTACTTGTGCTAAATGTTATTGGAGAATAATTTACATATCTTTTCTCAAAACATGTGGTACATAGATTGCTATTGATCAACCTCAAAATAGGTCCGACTTCTACATAAGTCCACTTACGATTGCTTAACATAGCGCTAAATTTTGTCCCGATTCAAGAAATGATCATTCGTGGTCCAAACCCATGTTTGTAAGCCCAAGTATGTTAATTTGAATCCTTTGATCCAATAAACTTTATATTCATTGTTAGGAGGCTTTGGTCTTATCAATCCTCTAATGAATCTTCATAAGCTTTGGTCAAAGTGAATAACTTAAACACTGTTGATCATTTATTATTGCCTTGAGAATTTTAAATAAATAATATACTTGACAAAAAGTAACTGAAACTTTTTGTTGAGAGGTGTGATCGGTGGATCTGGAACTGACTATTTAACGCTGGTTCGCGAAATGTCGCGGTAAGCAAGAGTCGCCACCGTCTTTTATTTTCTCCAACATGGACATGACAAAAGCACAGCAAAATTCCTTATGAGATAGTTTCTCGGTTCGGGAGGTAGATTTATAGAAAGGGAAGGTGTTAGCACCCTTTCTATCCATGGTTATCCATGGGCTCTTAGATACTTGCTCATTGTGTTTTCAAAAGTGTTTGCTTTTCAATTGTGAGTGGGTTTGAAAAAGTTTCGTTTAAAGATTTCAGATCGACTCTTGTATCAGTCCTAAAGAGTTTTTGAAAAATTGTTTTGAAAGCTTTTGTTAAAGTGTCGGTGTGAAAAGAGTTTTGATTTGTTTTTTTTAGAGCAAGTATCTACGAGTCATCTACCTACCCTAAGGAATTAAGCTGTGTAGAAGTCCTTAAAGTAGTGCCATCCCACCATTGAGAGATAGGTAGCACCACCGTTTGAGGTGTTCGGGTCAATTCGAGTTTAGGGACAGTGTGGTCACCAAAGCAATGGTAGGACACCTTAGAAGCTACCCTTATGCCATTGATCCTTTTTTTAGTCCGAGGCAACCGTTTCGAGGCAACTATTCTGAGGCAACCGTTTCGAGGCAACTTGTTTTGAGGCAACTGGATCAATGGACATAAGGACTTACTAAGACGTCCTATACTCGACGACCACGTTTCGAAGGTAAGGCAACAGTGAGGCGTACCCTAGAAGTGGTGTGTGAATTTGTGTGTTATTTTCATGTTATGTTTTATCTTGTACATGTACCCTGGTGATCTACGCTTATTTTTAATTTAGGCCATACATTCTTTCATGCAATTAGAATTTAAAAGTGCGGAAATTTAAAATGCGGAAAGTAAAATCCTACGCTATTACAAGGCGCGGGTCTATACATCGCCAAATTACAAAGACCCGTTTTAATAAAAATGCGGAAAGTAAAAGACCTAATTACTATTACATGCCTTGAGCAGTTACATAATATTCACAAAGGAAAATAAGAATAAATGCGCGAAAGAATTAAAGTTGCACGTTCGAGGGCGTTGGACCCTTTTGAAATTAAATTGAAATTAAAAGGCTAATTAATTATTTAATTAAGAAAAGAAATGTTTTTTTATGGTTTTTTGTATTTATGAAAAAAAAGAAAATTGAAAATCAAGAGAAACCCTAATTCTAAGTTGTTTTTAATTATTAATGAAAAATATTAAAGTTTAACCTAATTTACTAAATAATTAATGTACATGTTTATTTACAAAATATTTAGTAATTAATAATAATAATAATGATGAGAAAATTATTTATTAAAAAAAGGATGAAAAAATTAAAAACCCTAATTTCTACCTGTTTTAATTTATTAAGAAAAAGATTAAAGTTTTAAAACCTAATTTACTAAATTAATTATTTATCATTTATTTACAAAAATATTTAATAAGTAAATTAATTAACATATTTTAGTGTCTGATTTTTTTATTGTGAAAATTAATTAATGGAATTAAAGAAAACAATTAAAACAAATTAAAACAAAAAAAAAGAAAAGAAAAGGAAGTTAAAAAAATATAATACAAACATTGGGGGTGTCTGGCCCATTTAGGAGGTTTTTGTGAAGCAATTTGGCCCATGAAACAAAGCCTTCATTGACTTTTCCAGCTTGAGTGTTCATCCATTGACTGAGGCACATGGTGGACATCCTTTTGTAGCCTTCAGATTGACCATCCTGCTTATGTGGCAAGCTAGCATGTGAATGCGTATGGTGGACCTTTGGCTGGAAACTGCATGGGAACATATTAAAGCAAAAATTATTGAACATGTGGGGGGACCTGGGAATCGAACCCAGGTCCCAATACCTGCAAGACAGCTCACCCACCAACTGAGCTAGTGCGCGCATTTGTTAATATTATGGAACATAATTATTATAATAGAAAACAAAGTATTAATGGTATGAACAACAAATTCACGCGCCAAGTTTGAATACCCCTATTAGGTGATGACACGCTAGCTTCTTCTTCCTCTTTCTTCCTGTAACATAAACAAATAGCGGGGGTTTTAAACCCCCACAAACTGCAAACTATGAAAATAGCGATTAGAACATGGGCAAATATAAAAAGGGCGCGGGGTATGAGTTTGTCTCGTCTTGAGGTCACGAATTCAATGGTACCAGTTTGAAGGTCTAATTTTTCCATATGAAGAAACCCCTAATTCGAAGCTTCTGAAACCCTAGGTTTCATCCATGGCAAATTTGAATACACGCATCATTGGTTCAATTAAATGCTACCAATAGCTTCAGAACATCAATATTAGCAAGAATCAACAATTAAAACTCATGAATAATGCATGTAAATTAAAAAACGATTATGGACATGTTCATGAAGAAGACGATTTTGTTCTACCAATTCTTGGAGTATGGAGACTCGTTTTTGGTTGCAGTCGATTCCTAGCAATGTCAGGAACATATTAGGATGCTTTTCAAGCCTTGAATCGTCTTGTAACTATGAATTCAGTTTCCAAAATTTTGATGAAAAATGCAACTTTGTTCTAGGTTTTCTGAGCAGCTTTTTGTGTCTAATGCATTAGGTTTTTGTTGTGCATAAGTACATGAATGAAATTAGGTTAAAACCAAGCCCATGGATTCATGCATTCATGTTTTGAATATTTGATTTTTCCCATATCTTTTTTCAATCTTTTTCCATGCCAATCATTCCAAATATGGATTATTTTGTCCCCTTGAGATGGTGCACGAGATCTTTTGCATATCATGAATATATTTGCTGCACAAAAAAGATTTAAAACCATGATTTGATATTTTTCTCATATTTAAAACTAATTAAATGAATTAATAATAATAAAAATTCAAATAATTAATCAAAAATAAGAAAATAAATCCCTTTGAGCTTAATGGGTCGTGCATATGCTTTGGGTAATGATTCATGGAAGAAATTGAGGCCCATTAGCATTTTTGAAGCTTTTGAAGCAAAGTTGACTTTTCAAAATTCCCAAAAATTTCCCAACTTCTACAAGGCATATCTTGCTCAATTTTGAAGCTATGATCATTACCCAAAAATTTCCCAACTTCTAAAAGGCATTTTGGAAAGGTCTTGAAGTCCTCTAACCAATGCCTTTGGTCCCATGTCATTTTAATTTACCAATCTCAAGTTATGGTCTTGGACTTAAAGTGCCTTTTTGTTGACTTTTGAAAATGACCTATAATGTTGAAATTGATAACTTTTTGTGAGAGCATTTCTTGGACTTGGAGTGTGAAGATGAATTGTAGTAAATGTCATTCTATTCAAAATGAGCTTTGGATGGAATTTTTCTGATAAACCATGAAGAAGTTATGCCTTGGTCAATTTGCAGTTGACTTTTTCAACTGTCCAAAAATAGAAACTTTTGCATCTTGAGACTTTTTGAGCCATGCTCTGAGAATCATGATCAAGAATTGATCAAATGATGTTTGTGGCTTCAAAATAAGATGTTGACCAGAAATTTTGACTTTTGACTGTCAAATGACCATTTTGCCCCTGTAGTTGACTGTGAAGCAATTAGGGTTTTTGACTGTGCAATTTGATGCTGTGAGTCTTGAAACTTAGCATAAGGATTATTGAAAATGTTTATAGGCATGTGGGACTTGATTGGACCCTTGAAAACCTCATTTTCTTTGCCAGAACCAAAACCCTAATTTTGACTGTGTTAGGAGGCAATTGGACTGTGCAACCCTTGAGAGATTTTGAACCATGATCTTGGCAAATCTTGAAGAATATGGGAGGGCAAATTTTGGGGTACAACAAGAGGCTTTGATTTTATCAATCTTATAATGAGTTTAAAATGTAAGTTTCAAGATGGTCATTTAGCTAACCTCTAATTTGTAACAATTGACTTTATTTTGTACCTTTAGTTTATGTTATTTACTTTAAGCACACTTATCTTAACATTTACATTTCATGCTATTTTCATCTTTGCTCACTTGAGCGTTTATCTTTATGTCATTTTGTTTTTCTCACTTTTCTTTTTGAAGATACTTAATAACAAACTTGAAGCATAAAAAACTTTAATGTTACTTGGACTACTTGGTTACTATCCTTGGCATTATGCAGATTGTGGACTTCTTGGACTTAGGATTAGAGACCTTGAACTACATTGGGACCTTGTGACCTCAACTGTTATTTTGTCTGGAGTTCTTGGGATTTACCCCAAGACATTGGGTTGTTTGTTTGCTTTGTGTGCAGGTTATTGTGATTACATGCTTTGTCTGTGATCTGAAATTCATCTGTATACAACCGTTACTCTGCCTAATTTTTGTGAAGACTTAATGCAAATCAAGCTTGGTCTTCTTAAGAGGTTTATTATCTTTGCTTGTTTGGTTTCAATCCAAAGGATAAGAATTCTACATTGATTCATTATGTCAAGTGTTGGCTTCTTGATGGTTAGACGATTCTTTTCCCCAACTTTTACCTTATGCTTTAGGATAGTCCCTTCATCTCCTCCCACCTTCTTTAATTTCAAAAATCTTCTCCCTCCTTTCCAAAATTATTCTTGTTTTCTAAACTTAAACCGCTTTCACAATAAACTTGGAATTATGTCCATGCATTTTCAAAATATTTTCTTAATCAAACTTCAATCAATTTAATAATTCTTTGACATTTTTTGTGAGAAGACTAGAAGTCAATCAATCTCATTCAAACTATTTTGTCACTTTGGCCTTTTGCCTTAAAATTTTCTCAAAAGATTATACTCTTGTCATTCCTTGTAGTGATGCGAACTACTATACTTCTATGATATGTAGTGAAGTGAGATATTTTCCACTTGGGCATTGACTGAGGCTTTGTTGATTTTAAAATCCAAGCTATATCCTCCACTTTGAGATGACGCAAATTCTCCTTTCTCATAATTGTGGGTAGTATGTACGTTCTTCCACTTGGGTACGACGATGATGTCTTATCTATTAAAATTATGTACGTTCTTGCACTCACATACTAGAGTATCAGTAGTGTGATAGCGGGAATGGGCTTACAGATGCCATTTGGAAATATGGTGGATAGGAGGGAGGGCTTATAGATGCCATCTGGAGATGTGACAGAACCTTGTCGGGAATGGGCTTATAGATGCCATTTGGAACTGAAATGGGAGGATGGGCTTATAGATGCCATCTAGGTGTCGATCGCGTAAGAGATTCCTTAGCGAGAACTTGCGTACCTGAGAAAGAAAGATAATTACCTTGCCTGTTACAGGTGTTGATCTTTGAACTCTTTATGTAGATGTGCCCTGGCCGGATACAGGAATCCAATCTTCAAACTCTTCAGACGTGCCCTGGCAAGATACAGGAATCGAGTCTAGAAAATAGTCGTCAACAGATACACCCTGGCAAGATACAGGAAAAGGATCTTCGAACTCTTCAGACGTGCCCTGGCAGGATACAGGAATCGAGTCTGGTAATGTAGTCGTCAACAGATACACCCTGGCAAGATACAGGAATCGGATCTTCAAACTCTTCAGACATGCCCTGGCAGGATACAGGAATCGAGTCTGGAAATGTAGTCGTCAACAGATACACCCTGGCAAGATACAGGAATCGGATCTTCGAACTCTTCAGACGTGCCCTGGCAGGATACAGGAATCGAGTCTGGTAATGTAGTCGTCAACAGATACACCCTGGCAAGATACAGGAATTGGATCTTCAAATTCTTCAGACATGCCCTGGCAGGATACAAGAATCGAGTCTGGAAATGTAGTCGTCAACAGATACACCCTGGCAAGATACAGGAATCGGATCTTCGAACTCTTCAGACGTGCCCTGGCAAGATACAGGAATCAAGTTTGGAATTAGTCGTCAACAGATACACCTTGGCAAGATACATGAATCGGATCTTTAGTTGCGACAGTTGATAGCAATCATCTTTGTATTAACCTTTGTCCTGAAAAAGACAAAACGTTAATTGTATGTGATGTCATGATGTATGACATGCGTGATGTTCTCAGAATAAATGAGATTGTATGTTTATGATGCGTATATGCATGCTAGAATGTATGAAGACGTGATGTTTATGAAATGTATTGTCGTCTAGGAAAGTAAATCCTTGACGGGTGCCGGGAGGATGAATCCTGGGCTGGTGTGGACGAATGGAGTTCTTCGTTTCCGCTGGGGATGAGTGCAAGAATAAACCGGTAGGAGAAGCTGACTCCGTTGGGGAATAAACTTGGCGAATAGATTACCTTGTGGGGAGTGAACTCTGGGGAAATAGAGGTACTTTGCTGAGGTTGATGATAACTCCGCTGGGGATACCATTGTTGAGCTCTGTTGGAAGATTTGATGAACTCCGCTGGGGATAGGAAGACTTCGTCGGGGACGATCTTTCCGTGACAATTGGCTGAGGATAACCCAGTTATACCCTGGTGAGGAGATAACCTTCTGAATAAAGTCGGGGGAGGCGTTCGTGCTCTGCGGGTGACAAGCTTCCAGAATCTACTGGGGATAAGCTTCCTGCTGGGGAGATGGATTCCACTTTCCTAGGGAAACTTTTCAGATTGGGCTGTCCTGGGGAAATTTTTGAGATGTAATGGAAGTGGCTCCACTGAATGTCTGTATACCGCCGGGGAACAATCTTAGATCAAGACTGCCGGGGATGCTTATTAAGAATGTTCGTATATTACGCTGAGGAATGTTGAGATCTACTGGGGATACCCAATTTCCTTAATGTTGATGGTAGGCTAACTCTGCTCGGGGAGAGTGTTGCTGACTTGCTAGGAGATATTGTGCCTTGTTCAGGGCTAATTGGAGAACAACTGCTTGGGGTAATTGTTGAATCTTGGCTCACTCTCTGGGGAATTAAGATATCTTGGTTACATTCTTCAGCCGACTTTACCTTGGTACCTTGGTGGACAGAGCAATTAGATCGCTTAGACTACTTATTATTGCCCCTGTTTCTGATGTTACCTGTAATTAATCCTTTATTTCGTATGCAAATATTTATGAGTTAGAAATTATTGTCAAATGCATATATCACAAATTGAACCTTGGACGTTCTTCGCAAAACAAAACAGAAAAAGGAAAAAAACAACTGGCAATTTGTCTAAAAAGTGAATTGTATTGATTTTTTGAATTTGCCTATGAATAGGCGTTTATGTACAAGGGGCTGACGTCCTAGTAAGAGAACGCCGCCGAACAACAGAGTTTATACAATTTGTGAAAAAGGGAAAACAAAACAACTATGTGAAAAGAATAATCCCACTGGGTTCCAACTCTGCTATCGCCTTTATATCTTCGAGCGTCTCATCACTTTGCTGCTCAGTTGACGATGAAGCTGATCGATCGATGCCGTTTGAACTTGATGTTGATACCGGATTCTGGATGCAAGGTGATCCAATGAGACATAGTATTACGCTTTAATCCCTAACTTTTGCCTGGACCGCCCTTTCGAGTTTTCAGTCCACCGGAATACCCATTTTTGCCTAAGCCGCCTTTTCAGGTTTTCAACTTGCCGGGTGTACATATTTTTTCATTTCATCCCTCATTTTGCCCGAACCCTTTTGGTTCGCCGGGAAGCCCTAATTTTTGCCTAGGTATGTCAACCTAGCGGGTCTTTTATCATGCGTAGTATTTTTTTACTATGTCTGCATTGGCGGGGTGAGGAAGGTCGTCACCATCCATGGTGGTTAGAATCATGGCTCCTCCTGAGAACACATGTTTAACCATAAATGGCCCTTCATACGTGGGGGTCCATTTGCCCCTGGGATCACTTTGAGGGAGGATGACGCGCTTGATTACCAGGTCCCCAACTTGATACTCTTGTGGTCTGACCTTTTTGTTAAATGCCCTGATCATCCGTTTTTGGTACGTCTGACCATGACAAATAGCAGCGAGTCTCTTTTCGTCAATTAGATTTAGCTTATCAAGTCGTGTCTGGATCCAATCATCTCCGCTCAAGTCTGCATCCTTCATTATCCGGAGAGAGGGTATTTGCACTTCAATCGGTAAGACTGCCTCCATGCCGTAGACTAAGGAAAAAGGAGTTGCCCCGGTTGACGTCCTCGCTGAGGTACGGTACCCATGAAGAGCGAACGGTAACATCTCGTGCCAATATTTATAGGTCACTGTCATCTTCTGCACAATCTTCTTGATATTCTTATTAGCTGCCTCTACAGCCCCATTCACCTTCGGCCGGTAAGGAGAAGATTTGTGGTGCTGTATCTTGAATTGCTCGCAGAGCTAAGTGATCATCTTGTTTTTAAGATTGGTACCGTTGTCCGTAATGATCCTTTCCGGGACGCCGTATCGACAGATCAGGTTATGCCGAATGAACCGTGCCACGACGTTCTTGGTTACTATAGCATAGGAAGCTGCTTCAACCCACTTCGTAAAGTAATCGATCGCCACCAGGATGAAGCGATGCCCATTGGATGCCGTAGGTTTAATCTCGCCGATCATATCAATGCCCCACATCACAAAGGGCCAAGGTACAGTCAAGACATTCAGAGGAACTGGAGGAACGTGCACCTTGTCTGCATATATCTGGCACTTATGACATGTCCAAGAGTGTTGGTAACAATCGGCTTCCATTGTGGACCAGAAATATCCTGCCCGATGGATTTTCTTTGCCATAGTGTGTCCACTGGAATGCGTTCCGAAGGTACCTTCATGCAGCTCTGCCATGATCTTTTCTGCTTCAGTCTTATCCATACAACGCAGTAATGTTGAATCATGGTTTCGCTTGTATAGAATGCCATTGCTGAGGAAGAACTTCGCAGCGAATCTTCTCAGAAACTTTTTGTCATTGATGGATGCACCTTCAGGGTATTCTTGAGCTTCTAAGTACCTTTTCACCTCATGATACCAGGGTTTTTCAGTTACTACCTCAGCCTCAAGATCACAACAGTATGCCGGTTCGTCCAGTTTCCAGATAATGATCTGGGGAGCTTCGTTGTCCCATTTGACTTTGAACATGGAAGACATCATAGCTAACGCGTCCGCCAACAGATTCTCCTCTCTTGGGAAGTGTTCAAAAGTTATCTCTGTGAAATGGGGGATCAATGTCAACACACATTCTCTGTAAGGAATAAGATTCGGATGTTTCGTATCCCACTCGCCTTTGATCTGATTGATCGCGAGAGAGGAATCTCCGAAGACACTCAGAAACTTGATCCTTAAGTCAATTTCAGCTTGAAGACCCATGATGCACGCCTCATACTCCGCCATGTTGTTGGTGTAGTTGAAACATAGCCGGGCAGTGAGTGGAGTATGAGTGCCTTGAGGGGATATGATCACAGCGCCAATACCGTTACCCAAAGCGTTGGAGGCTCCGTCAAAGTGCATAGACCATCGGGATCCTTCCTCAGGTCCTTCATCCGGTCCAGGTACTTCACAATCCGTCACTATCATGATGCTCTCATCAGGAAACACAAAGTTCATTGATTGGTAGTCATCTACTGCCTGGTGTGCCAAATGGTCTGCCAATACACTTCCTTTGATGGCTTTCTGGGTCGTGTACTGGATGTCGTATTTTGTCAAGATCATTTGCCATCTTGCTATTCTTCCAGACAGAGCAGGCTTTTCGAATATGTACTTTATTGGATCCATTTTTGAGATCAACAAGGTAGTGTGAGTCAGCATATACTGTCTCAGCCGGCGAGCAGCCCATACCAAACCGCAACAAGTTTTCTCGAGCAGTGAGTATCGGGTCTCACAGTCGGTAAACTTTTTTCTAAGGTAATAAATGGCGTGCTCTTTTCGGCCAGACTCGTCATGCTGCCCTAGCACACACCCCATTGAGTTGTCAAGTACTGTCAGGTATAGTATTAGAGGTCTCCCTTCAACCGGTGGCATAAGAATGGGTGGTTCTTGGAGATACTCTTTGATTCTGTCAAAAGCAGCCTGACATTCATCATTCCAACGTACTACCTGATCTTTCTTCAGCAGCTTGAAGATTGGTTCACAGGTTGCAGTTAGATGCGAGATGAATCGGGCAATGTAATTCAGACGTCCTAGAAAGCCTCTGACCTCTTTCTCTGTCTTAGGGACTGGCATCTCTTGAATGGCTTTAACTTTGGCAGGGTCCACTTGGATACCTTTGTCGCTCACGACGAAGCCTAGCAACTTTCCAGACCTTACCCCTAAGGTGCATTTATTTGGATTCAACCTCAACTTGTATAACTTCAGTCGGTCAAACAGCTTTTGCAGATGGTCAAGGTGTTCCTCCTCAGTTTGGGACCTTGCAATCATATCGTCAACATACACTTCAATCTCATGGTGGATCATGTCATGAAATAAAGCAACCATGGCACGTTGGTAGGTTGCCCCAGCATTTTTCAACCCGAATGGCATGACCTTGTAGCAGAAGGTGCCCCACTGAGTGACGAAGGTAGTCTTTTCCATATCTTTAGGAGCAGTCTTGATCTGATTATAGCCTGAAAAACCATCCATGAAGGAGAACACCTTGTGCTGAGCAGTATTGTTAACCAGAACGTCGATGTGAGGTAGGGGGAAGTCATCCTTGGGGCTGGCCCTGTTCAAATCCCTGTAATCGACACACATTCTGACCTTACCATCTTTCTTCGGTACCGGCACCACATTGGCAACCCACTGAGGGTAAGAAGTCACTGCTAGAAACCCGGCATCAAATTGCTTCATAACCTCAGCTTTGATCTTCTCGGACATCTCTGGACGCATACGGCGGACCTTTTGTTTCACCGGAGGGCAGTCTTCCTTGGTAGGCAAATGATGGACCACAATGTCGGTATCCAACCCAGGCATGTCTTCGTAAGACAAGGCGAAGATTTCCACATAATCATGCAACATCTGAACCAACTATTGTTTCACGCTGAGCTCTAGATTGGCACCAATCTTAACTTCCTTTCTATCTGCCTCAGTACCCAGATTTACCATTTCCACTGGCTCTTCATGTGGCTGAATGGCCCTCTCTTCCTGGAGTAACAGTCTTGCGAGCTCACCAGGCACTTCGCAATCATCTTCACCTTCGTCTTCGGCTAAGTTGATCGGATTTTTGAAGTCATAATTGGCAGTAGCAGAGTCGTTACCAGTGAGATCCAGAGTGGATTGAAACCTGTATGAGTGAGTGTGTGTAAATATAGCTGTTTTGCAATATATAAAGAAAGAAAGAAAGAAAGGGAGCACAAGATTTGAAATGCGAAAAACGTCCAATGTCTTTATTCATGATATATGGAAATGATAGTTAATAATCCCTCACAAATGAAGCCAACGGTGTCCCGGGTAAGACACCGAGCCATAAAGTTTCAATTTATTGTTTATTACAAATTAAAAAAACAAAGGAATTCATTACTGCGTAACAAAAGTAACAAGTATGTGATCTTTTGCAGTCCAATTGCTAGGTCCACTGTCGGCCATCGGGTAGATCCAGCTGTTGAACTCAGATTCTTCCACTTCGTCACCATCCCTGATAGCATTCACTCCATGGTCAGGTAGGGGAGCTGTCACCAAATTGGGCTTCTCAGGTGCCTCAAACTGTACCTCCTTCGCATCAATAAGGTCCTGAACCTTATTTCTTAGGGCCCAACAATCATCAGTAGAATGCCCCGGGCTATCAGAGTGATAAGCACAGCGGGCATTTGGATTATACTTCGGAGAGGTCGTGTTCACAACCTTCGGAGCCTCTCTGACGGTTACCAAGTTGGTTGATAGCAGTTGCGGCAAGATTTGTGACAAGGTCATACTCGGCCGAGTGAATTCTCTTCTGGGTCTCTCACCCCTTGGTTGGTTAGGTTGCCGAGGAGCGGCAGCCGGCTTTGCAATAACCACCGCATTTACAGCTTGGCGGCGTTCCGGTTTGTTCTACCTTCTAGGCCCATACACAGCACTGGCTTCCTTCTTGAAAGGTTTCTTCTCAGAACTTGAGGACGCACCTTTCTGAATTTTCCCTGATTTCATACCAGCTTCTATCCTTTCCCCAGTCAGAATGAGGTCTGTGAACCCTGCAGATGAATTGCCAATGAGATGATTGAAGAATGGCCCGGATAGGGTCCCCAAGAACATATCCACTAGCTCACGGTCTGTTAATGGTGGCTGCACCCTGCCAGCCAGATCCCTCCACTTCTGCGCATACTCTTTAAAACCTTCTCCCGATCCTAGCGACATACCCTGGAGTTGGGTATGTGTAGAAGCGAGGTCGGCATTATACTGATACTGCTTGTAAAAAGCAGTAGCCAACTCCTCCCAGTTACGAACCTTGGTTCCATCCAGCTGATAGAACCATTCGAGATGAGTCCCTGAAAGACTCTCCTGGAAGAAGTGTATCCACAAGTTCTTGTCCACAGTGTATGGTTGGATCTTCCGCACATAAGATCTGAGATGTAGCTTAGGGCAGGACGCCCCGTCATATTTTGCGAAAGATGGTGCTTTGAACTTGTGTGGGATGACCACACCAGAAGATAGACCCAAGTCTCCAAAATCCAAACCAGGCACCTGTTGAATTTCCATGGCATTCAAACGGTCTTCCAACTGCTTGTACTTGTCTTTAGCTGGAGGATACTGCTCCTCATTGAAATCAGTCTCGTTGTCAGAGACCACCGGACTAGGAACCCTTCCCCCCTGGGGACTGCCTTTCCCAACAGAAGAACCAGCTTGATCAACCTCATTTTGTAGTGCGTTACCAAACCTCCGGCCAGTGTTGAATAGTACAGTTCTCTTCTTCTTCTTCTTCTTAACCAGCAGAGCCTTTAACTCCTCTTAACCTTGTGCCAAACTCATGATCAGCTCTGGGAATTGGGCGTTCTGAGCCTGAAGGGCCTTGATGGACTGCTCGGTAGATGATTCAGGGTTCATGATGCTGAAATAAACAGTGAAGAACATTAAGCAACCTGAAAAGAAGAGTACCTGCTATGCACATGATGCATGATATGTGTTTATGAAATGCATTCAAGGGTTCGAAAGTTCAAATTTGTTGTAGACAAAAAGGAACACACGTTATCATTAAGAAACAATTGTTCAGTACATCAAAGCCTAGTGGGCAAACATTACAAAGTAAATCAATCCCAAAAGACACTGCGCATCCTCTTTGGAGCAATGTAGGTGTTGAGAGTCTTTTCCTCGTGCAGTAGGCGGGTGAGCTCCAAGACCTTCTTCTCACTAGCATGTAGACTGGACTCAAGAGAATTCCGTTCTTCCTTAAGCTGGATCCAGCTCTTCTGCATTTCTTCCCAGGATGTAGGCATATCAGGATGTTGAATGGTGTAGGACACCTCTCCTTCCAGAACTGGCTCTTTGATCACAGGGAGAACATGAGGATATGGCATCACTAACTTCTGGGAGCGGGCTCGTACCCACTTGAGATAAGGCTCCAACGGGATGGAGTTCCTGTGCCCCAGTGTCTTGCTGTCTATCTTGTTGGGCATCCTCCAAGCTCTGATAAATCTCTGGCGAAGTCCTTGCGCATCGTTGTCGAAGTCAAAAACTATGTCAGGAATTAACATGTCATGAGGGCCGTCCCTCCGAGCATAACCAAACTATCTCAAGGCCAAGCATGGGTTGTAAGTAATACCTCCTTTGATTCCAAGTAAAGGAACATTAGGAAACTCCCCGCAACGATCAATGATAGTGACATCCTCTCTGGACTGAGAACACCAATGTATATCTGCATGTGTAAGAGTCATCAATCGTTGTGACCATCTCAAACCCCGCTCATTCTTCAAAACTGATTGTGGAAGGTGCGAAATAAACCACCTTCCCAGGAGAGGAGTGCAGCACATAAGAACACCTCTTTTTCTCATGGTTCGAGTGTAACATAAGTGAAGGATGTCCCCAAGCAACGTAGGTATAGGATTCCTGGACATGAAGATCTGGACAACACTGATATCTATAAGCTGATCGGGATTCGGGAACAAAACCAATCCATAGACAAGGAGGGCCACAACTTCTTCAAAGGCTTGTAGGTCAAGGGAGTTCCAACATTCTTGGGCCTTCTCAAACAGAAACCTGGCCAAGAACCCTTTGATACCACTTCTAACTTCCCAATGTCCCTTGATGTCAGATGGTTGTAGACGTAAGGCTTTAGCAATCTCTTCAAGCTTGGGTTCCTTTTCCGTACCGTTGTAGGGTAGTTGACTAAGGATAGGGATATTCAGAAGCTGGGAGAACTCTTCCAGTGTAGGCACCAGTTGATAATCCAGGAAAGTAAAACAGTGGTGCAGAGGGTCGAAGAACTGGAAAAGGACCTTTATCATATCTTTCTCAATGTTGGTGTTGACCAAGCTGATGAGTCTTCCATGTCTCTCACTGAAAGAAGAGCTCTCAGGAATCCTGGATATAAGTTCCTTAAGCTGAGGAGGGATCCTTACAAGGCTGATCTGAATTGTCTTTCTGCGAACAGTTTCCATGTCCTACAAAACAAGAACAAAGATGAAGATTGGAACCCCTGAGATGGTTAGTCAATGCATATGATGTTGTATGATATTATGATGCTATGATTAAACACACCACAAATATTCACAAGAAGCAAACATGGTAAGGCACACAAGTCACACCACATTCCTTAGAGTTTAGGCCAGCATGGGGTCTGGGTATTACCCTCTTGAAGTTGGTGGGCTCAACCTGTCCTATCAGAAGTAACCGGGTTCTAAGGGTCCCAATATCATTGGATTGCTTTCATTGTTCATCGTTTCGATTTAGCCACTTAACTGGCGACCGAAATATTCCAAGAAAACAACCCTCAATTGAGTGTAGTATCGAGTATCAACCAACCTCGGACTGCACCAAAGTCAGTTATCTCACTACCCTAAAGAGGCCAAGATGGTTCAATTAAGGTTCCTAAGGTCAGTTGATGCTTCACGACACCACGCGGCGGCCCCGTACTCTCCTTGACTGAACTCAAGGGTTACCGGTACACACCAAAGTGCCACATCAACGTAGCAGACTGCTTCAACCATGTCGATATACCCCGCACAGTTCCCTCACAGCCTTGTTGCTACTTTCTAAGAAGGTATCCCCAGATCCGGGTTAGGATCTATAGAACTCCCGAGACAGTCCCACAATAATAAAGCAAGTAATTCAGACAATTGAAAACACAAGTGATCTTAGTCCTAAGGTACACCTCACTTTAAGTATTCCCCAGCAGAGTCGCCAGTTATGTGATTGGTGGATCTGGAACTGACTGTTTAACGCTGGTTCGCGAAATGTCGCGGTAAGCAAGAGTCGCCACCGTCTTTTATTTTCTCCAACATGGACAGGACAAAAGCACAACAAAATTCCTTATGAGATAGTTTCTCGGTTCGGGAGGTAGATTTATAGAAAGGGAAGGTGTTAGCACCCTTTCTATCCATGGTTATCCATGGGCTCTTAGATACTTGCTCATTGTGTTTTCAAAAGTGTTTGCTTTTCAATTGTGAGTGGGTTTGAAAAAGTTTCGTTTAAAGATTTCAGATCGACTCTTGTATCAGTCCTCAAGAGTGTTTGAAAAATTGTTTTGAAAGCTTTTGTGAAAGTGTCGGTGTGAAAAGAGTTTTGATTTGTTTTTTTTAGAGCAAGTATCTACGAGTCATCTACCTACCCTAAGGAATTAAGCTGTGTAAAAGTCCTTAAAGTAGTGCCATCCCACCATTGAGAGATAGGTAGCACCACCGTTGGAGGTGTTCGGGTCAATTCGATTTTAGGGACAATGTGGTCACCAAAGCAATGGTAGGACACCTTAGAAGCTACCCTTATGCCATTGATCCTTTTTTTAGTCCGAGGCAACCGTTTCGAGGCAACTATTCCGAGGCAACCGTTTCGAGGCAACTTATTTTGAGGCAACTGGATCAATGGACATAAGGACTTACTAAGAAGTCCTATACTCGACGACCACGTTTCGAAGGTAAGGCAACAGTGAGGCGTACCCTAGAAGTGGTGTGTGAATTTGTGTGTTATTTTCATGTTATGTTTTATCTTGTACATGTATCCTGGTGATCTACGCTTGTTTTTAATTTAGGCCATACATTCTTTCATGCAATTAGAATTTAAAAGTGCGGAAATTTAAAATGCGGAAAGTAAAATCCTACGCTATTACAAGGCGCGGGTCTATACATCGCCAAATTACAAAGACCCGTTTTAATAAAAATGCGGAAAGTAAAAGACCTAATTACTATTACATGCCTTGAGCAGTTACATAATATTCACAAAGGAAAATAAGAATAAATGCGCGAAAGAATTAAAGTTGCACGTTCGAGGGCGTTGGACCCTTTTGAAATTAAATTGAAATTAAAAGGCTAATTAATTATTTAATTAAGAAAATAAATGTTTTTTTATGGTTTTTTGTATTTATGAAAAAAAAGAAAATTGAAAATCAAGAGAAACCCTAATTCTAAGTTGTTTTTAATTATTAATGAAAAATATTAAAGTTTAACCTAATTTACTAAATAATTAACGTACATGTCTATTTACAAAATATTTAGTAATTAATAATAATAATAATGATGAGAAAATTATTTATTAAAAAAAGGATGAAAAAATTAAAAACCCTAATTTCTACCTATTTTAATTTATTAAGAAAAAGATTAAAGTTTTAAAACCTAATTTACTAAATTAATTATTTATCATTTATTTACAAAAATATTTAATAAGTAAATTAATTAACATATTTTAGTGTCTGATTTTTTTATTGTGAAAATTAATTATTGGAATTAAAGAAAACAATTAAAACAAATTAAAACAAAAAAAAGAAAAGAAAAGGAAGTTAAAAAAATATAATACAAACATTGGGGTGTCTGGCCCATTTAGGAGGTTTTTGTGAAGCAATTTGGCCCATGAAACAAAGCCTTCGTTGACTTTTCCAGCTTGAGTGTTCATCCATTGACTGAGGCACATGGTGGACATCCTTTTGTAGCCTTCAGATTGACCATCCTTCTTATGTGGCAAGCTAGCATGTGAATGCGTATGGTGGACCTTTGGCTGGAAACTGCATGGGAACATATTAAAGCAAAAATTATTGAACATGTGGGGGGACCTGGGAATCAAACCCAGGTCCCAATACCTGCAAGACAGCTCACCCACCAACTGAGCTAGTGCGCGCATTTATTAATATTATGGAACATAATTATTATAATAGAAAACAAAGCATTAATGGTATGAACAACAAACTCACGCGCCAAGTTTGAATACCCCTATTAGGTGATGACACGCTAGCTTCTTCTTCCTCTTTCTGCCTGTAACATAAACAAATAGCGGGGGTTTTAAACCCCCACAAACTGCAAACTATGAAAATAGCGATTAGAACATGGGCAAATATAAAAAGGGCGCGAGGTATGAGTTTGTCTCGTCTTGAGGTCACGAATTCAATGGTACCAGTTTGAAGGTCTAATTTTTCCATATGAAGAAACCCCTAATTCGAAGCTTCTGAAACCCTAGGTTTCATCCATGGCAAATTTGAATACACGCATCATTGGTTTAATTAAATGCTACCAATAGCTTCAGAACATCAATATTAGCAAGAATCAACAATTAAAACTCATGAATAATGCATGTAAATTAAAAAACGATTATGGACATGTTCATGAAGAAGACGATTCTGTTCTACCAATTCTTGGAGTATGGAGACTCGTTTTTGGTTGCAGTCGATTCCTAGCAATGTCAGGAACGTATTAGGATGCTTTTCAAGCCTTGAATCGTCTTGTAACTATGAATTCAGTTTCCAAAATTTTGATGAAAAATGCAACTTTGTTCTAGGTTTTCTGAGCAGCTTTTTGTGTCTAATGCATTAGGTTTTTGTTGTGCATAAGTACATGAATGAAATTAGGTTAAAACCAAGCCCATGGATTCATGCATTCATGTTTTGAATATTTGATTTTTCCCATATCTTTTTTCAATCTTTTTCCATGCCAATCATGCCAAATATGGATGATTTTGTCCCCTTGAGATGGTGCACGAGATCTTTTGCATATCATGAATATATTTGCTGCAAAAAAAAGATTTAAAACCATGATTTGATATTTTTCTCATATTTAAAACTAATTAAATGAATTAATAATAATAAAAATTCAAATAATTAATCAAAAATAAGAAAATAAATCCCTTTGAGCTTAATGGGTCGTGCATATGCTTTGGGTAATGATTCATGGAAGAAATTGAGGCCCATTAGCATTTTTGGAGCTTTTGAAGCAAAGTTGACTTTTCAAAATTCCCAAAAATTTCCCAACTTCTACAAGGCATATCTTGCTCAATTTTGAAGCTATGATCATGTTCTTGGACATTTTGGAAAGTTCTTGAAGTCCTCTAACCAATTCCTTTGGTCCCATGTCATTTTGATTTACAAATCTCAAGTTATGGTCTTTGACTTAAAGTGCCTTTTTGTTGACTTTTGAAAATGACCTATAATGTTGAAATTGATAACTTTTTGTGAGAGAATTTCTTGGACTTGGACTGTGAAGATGAATTGTAGGAAATGTAATTCTTTTAAAAATGAGCTTTGGATGGAATTTTTCTGATAAACCATGAAGGAGTTATGCCTTGGTCAATTTGCAGTTGACTTTTTCAACTGCCCAAAAATAGAAACTTTTGCATCTTGAGACTTTTTTAGCCATGCTCTGAGAATCATGATCAACAATTGATCAAATGATGTTTGTGGCTTCAAAATAAGATGTTGACCAAAATTTTTGACTTTTGACTGTCAAATGACCATTTTGCCCCTGCAGTTGACTATGAAGCAATTAGGGTTTTTGACTGTGCAATTTGATGCTGTGAGTCTTGAAACTTGGCATAGGGATGCTTGACAATGTTTATAGGCATGTGGGACTTGATTGGACCCTTGAAAACCTCATTTTCTTTGCCAGAACCAAAACCCTAATTTTAACTGTGTTAGGAGGCAATTGGACTGTGCAACCCTTGAGAGATTTTGAACCATGATCTTGGCAAATCTTGAAGAATATGGGAGGGCAAATTTTGGGGTACAACAAGAGGCTTTGATTTTATCAATCTTATAATGAGTTTAAAATGTAAGTTTCAAGATGGTCATTTAGCTAACCTCTAATTTGTAACAATTGACTTTATTTTGTACCTTTAGTTTATGCTATTTACTTTAAGCACACTTATCTTAGCATTTACATTTCATGCTATTTTCATCTTTGCTCACTTGAGCGTTTATATTTATGTCATTTTGTTTTTCTCACTTTTCTTTTTGAAGATACTTAATAACAAACTTGAACCATAAAAAACTTTAATGTTACTTGGACTACTTGGTTACTATCCTTGGCATTATGGAGATTGTGGACTTCTTGGACTTAGGATTAGAGACCTTGAACTACATTGGGACCTTGTGACCTCAACTGTTATTTTGTCTGGAGTTCTTGGGATTTACCCCAAGACATTGGGTTGTTTGTTTGCTTTGTGTGCAGGTTATTGTGATTACATGCTTTGTCTGTGATCTGAAATTCATCTGTATACAACCGTTACTCTGCCTAATTTTTGTGAAGACTTAATGCAAATCAAGCTTGGTCTTCTTAAGAGGTTTATTATCTTTGCTTGTTTGGTTTCAATCCAAAGGATGAGAATTCTACATTGATTCATTATGTCAAGTGTTGGCTTCTTGATGGTTAGACGATTCTTTTCCCCAACTTTTACCTTATGCTTTAGGATAGTCCCTTCATCTCCTCCCACCTTCTTTAATTTCAAAAATCTTCTCCCTCCTTTCCAAAATTATTCTTGTTTTCTAAACTTAAACCGCTTTCACAATAAACTTGGAATTATGTCCATGCATTTTCAAAATATTTTCTTAATCAAACTTCAATCAATTTAATAATTCTTTGACATTTTTTGTGAGAAGACTAGAAGTCAATCAATCTCATTCAAACTATTTTGTCACTTTGGCCTTTTGCCTTAAAATTTTCTCAAAATATTATACTCTTGTAATTCCTTGTAGTGATGCGAACTACTATACTTTTATGATATGTAATGAAGTGAGATATTTTCCACTTGGGCATTGACTGAGGCTTTGTTGATTTTAAAATCCAAGCTATATCCTCCACTTTGAGATGACTCAAATTCTCCTTTATCATAATTGTGGGTAGTATGTACGTTCTTCCACTTGGGTACGACGATGATGTCTTATCTATTAAAATTAACCAACACACTTGTGTTTTAAAATTTTTAAAGGTGAACTATGAGTACCCTGATCCCCTATTGCATAGAAGGTGGTAGATAGGAACTAAAGGTTCGCAACTGCGGTAGGTGCAAAAAAATTGTAAAAAGTATTTCTTTTATCATCTCCACCATCTATTCTTATATACAACATTTATAGCCAAAGTACATAGATTTTCAAAGAGGTTCCTGTGGAGTACCATAGATGTTTAGGGTTCTAATACCTTCCGTTTGCATAACCAATCCCCGAACATAGATTCTCTCCCCCTCTCTTTGGTAATTCTCTCTTTTCCCATTCCTTTGAAAAAAATAAAGCGTGGTGGAGATTTTTATTTTGATCTGTGCGAGTCAAGTCAATCCAATGTCTTAGTCTCCACATTTCTACCGCTATAGAAAAATGGTGACTCTGCTGGGGACATATTGAGATATTGCTGGTCCATTCCTAAGTCGGTTGAGCCTATCTTTGTTTATCTATGTATGTGCTATTATTTGTTGTATATTATGTGTTGTATATATATTTGTCTGGATATTTCTGGTTTTCAGGGTGCTTGGTGATTACTCATGAGTCCTATACCCGGACTTGGGAAAACTTAAGATAGGATGTGCGGTATAGTCATGTTAACTTTGAGGGAGTAATCCTAAAAATGGAGACATGAGATACCCCACTCGGTGGAGGCCCCTTTGACTGTAGTGTCGTTTACCGAGTAATCGTGAAGACGTGCTGCTTTCGACCTGGGAGCCTGCTGAAACTGAGAACCATAGAACCTTTAACCCATATTGGCCTGTTATGTGTAGTGCAGAAGCTATGGCGGAGTAATCCGAAAATGGTTGTCACGCAAAACTACGCTCAGACAAGTTTTTCCTGAGAATATTTCTAATTACCGAGTCAATCGGGACGTTGGTAATATCTGAAGGAAGGATGTAGACTCTTGGAACCTCTTAGAACCATGTTCGGCAGGTGATAAACTTTTAGACCATACCTTGTGGATATTACCTTTGACCTCATGCTCGTGACATCAAACCTATGAACCCTATATTTGTGATCTTGTCTGTGATTGTTGCATCATGCATTCATGCACCTATGATCATTCTTTATAACATTTTGTTTTAAGGGACTTAAAAGTTTGACTCTTTGTAAATATCTCAGGTACTTTTTGACCATGGATTCTGGGAAAAGAAAGACTAAAAAGTATAGTTTTAAAGATCCCAAGATAGATGAGTTGATGAGTCTGATTCCTAAGATCGAGAGTTCAACATATTTTCGAAGGATGTATGGGTCCATCATTTCTCTTATGAAGCTCAGAATGAAGGAGGGTATTCTATTGACTTTGGTCTAGTTCTATGATCCGATGTATCGATGCTTTACTTTCCATGATTATCAGTTGATTCCTACATTGGAAGAGTATTCTTATCTACTGGGTTTACCTATTACCGATCGTGTTCCTTTTACCATTTTGGAGGGGGAGCCAAAATCTCATGAGATTCCTGCTCTGATCCATTTGGGGAAGTCTTAAATTGAGGCCCATATAACTACCAAAGGAGTGATTAGAGGATTACCTGCTCGGTTCCTATTGGAGAAAGCTCGCTACTTTGCTAGAATGAAGAGTATGATTGCTTTTGAAGCCATCTTTGCTCTACTTGCTTATGGGTTGTTCTTATTTCCCAATGTCGACAAATTTATGGATATCAATGCCATCGGGATCTATATGATTGGGAATTCAATCCCTACATTATTGAGTGATGCTTATTATTCTATTCATCTTCGGGATTCTTACCATGGAGTGATGATCATTTGTTGCACACCTATGTTGTATCAGTGGTTTATTTCTCACTTACCTAGGTCTGATGCATTCTGGGATGTCAGGAAGAAACCTCGTTGGGCTCCAAAGATTATGGCCCTCAATTATTCAGATATTATTTGGTATCATTAGGCTTACTATGATGTGGAAATTATCGATAATTGTGGTAGTTTACCCAATGTACCTCTTCTTGGTACAAAGGGAGGAATTAACTACAATCCTATTCTTACACGACGACAACTTGGATATCCGATGAGGGATAAACCAAATAGTACCCAACTGAGTGGTTTCTTCATTAAAGAGGGAGACATTCATAAGGAAGCTAAAGAGGAGATTCCAAACGTTTTGCGTCATATTCACAGGAAGAGTAAGAAGGACTTAGGACCTAGAGGGGCGGTTTCTTTGGAGCCTTATCTTCAGTGGGTACAAGCAAGAGCCATCCAGTTGAAGATGTCGTATTCCTGTGAAGCACCCATGTCTGACATGTTTATGAATACCACTCCTCCCCTATTAGATGATGTGGAAGAGCTTCAACTTTCCTTATCCAGGACGCAGCAGGAAAAGGAGGCTTGGAAGAATAAGTGTCAGTTTTTAGAGGTTTCTTACCGAGCAGACCTGAAGGAGAGAGATAACCTAATCGAGATTCTTGAGTGTCGTGCTATAGAGATGATGGAGAAGCAAGAGGGTTTATTATCCCTCTAGAGCTTAGTCAAGACCTAGTTGCTCACTTCCTGACTATGGTGATTGGAAAGAGGTCGCTGATTGATATGTAGAAGAGATCAAGCAGTTCAAGGCTCAGATAGAAAGACTCACGGGAAAGCGTCAATGTGTGGAGTGATCTTCATCAACTTTGCTTTTTTAGGATCTTATATTTTTATCTTATCTTGTACTTGGAATTATTGAAACTTGTACTAAAAAGTTGTAATCCATTTTGAAGTTATGAGATTTTCAGTATTTCAAATATGTTAGTACTTTAATATATGCAAATTATCTATAAATATTTGAGTTTGTTAAAATATTAATAATAAAATAAATCATGTGCATTGCATATCATACACATATTATACATACTTCTTGCATTTCAATTCATAGCCAGGTGTCTTACTGTGCTCCTTTACTTCATTCAGCAAGGTGTCTTACCATTACAATACTCGAGCTAATTCCAAAAAGAAGATGGAGAATCTAGAACAAGAGAATCACGAGTTATGAAAAGAAGTTACTGCTCTGAAGGCCTGTATGGCCAATCTCACTGCTTTGATGGAATCGTTGGTGGCCACTCAGAATCAGCCACCACTTGCTCAACCTCAACAGACAACGGTTACTTCTGAAGCTCCGACAGTTTCTGTTTTTGTTACTTCAGTTACTGTTGTTCAGAACAGTATGCCTCAGAGTTATCCATGGGGAATGCTAGAGAACTTCATGCCAGAAGGTTATAATCATGATACTCAGGTTGCTCCATTTGCTCAGACTGTTGTTGTTTCTGCACCTCCTGTGGTACATGTTACTCTTATGGCTAGAAAAGAGATCCATTATTCTGCACCTCCCTCGGTGAATGCTCTGCCATTTATGAATAATGAAATTTATCGTCCTGTTCCCCCTACGAGTGAAAGTATGGTTTCTATGATTGTTTGGATGATTTTCAAGACTAGTTCAATGAGATGCAGAAAGAAATGAAGGCCATTCGTGGAAATAATTGTTTGGACAGAATGTTAGTGAGCTTTGCCTAGTTCCTAATGTGAAGGTCCCAGCAAAGTTTAAAGTACCAGAATTTGAGAGGTATAAGGGCAACTCTTTCCCTCTTGACCACCTTGTGATGTATATCTGGAGAATGTCTACCTACACGGACGATCAACATTTGCTCATTCATTTCTTCCAAGATACTTTATCTGGTGCTGCTCTGAAGTGGTATATGAGTCTGGATAGTAGCAATATCCGTACCTTCAATGATCTAGGAGAAGCCTTCATCAAACAATATATGTATAATATGTTCATGGCACCTGACTGTGACTAGTTAAGGGCAATGGCTCAGAGATACAAGGAGTTGTTCAAATAATATGCACATAGATTGCACGATCTAGCTGCCCAGGTGGTGCCACCTATGGAAGAACAAGAAATGACCAAGGTCTTCCTGAAAACCCATGGATCATTTTGTGATATGGTGGCAGAACCGACTGTTAATACTGGTTTTGTGTTTGAGTTTGCAAATGTTACGGTAAGCAAGAGTCACCATCGACTTTTCTTTTATCCAAATGAAGGAAAGTGTGAAAAGAATAGAAAAATACCTTTTCGAGAATTTTCTGAGTAAGGGGGTAGATTATGGAAAGGGAAGGTGTTATCACCCTTTCCATCCGTAGCTATATACAGGCTCTTAGATGCTTAGCTAGTTTTTGAAATACCTTATGATTTCGTGTATTTTTGAAAAGTATTTTGAAATGCATTAGTGCAATTGTTTGCTTCATGATAACTGTTGTACCTGTCCTCAAGAGTGTTGATAAAGAATTTTTGAAAATGTTTTTGAAAGTGTTTTGTGTATGTGAAAAAATTTGTTTTGAGCATAGCATCTAGGAACTATCTACTTATACTCGAAAAGGTCGTTCTTTTCTCCCTATCCTTTAGAGAGTGCTATCCTACTATTAGTGAGTAGGTAGCTCTACTGTTGGATGTATGAGGGACATTCTAAGGGACGTTACGGTCACGAAGGAAACTTGACAAGGAATTTTAGTAACTGTCCTAAAGTTCTAATATCACTTTTAAACGAGGCAGCATCGAGGGACTTGTGATCTTTAAAACTAGAGGAAAATCACTAAAACTTCTCACGTTTGGAGAATTGCGACCGTTTTCCGAAGGCAACCGAAGTGGGGTACCCTAGAGGTGTGCATGTGCAATTGTGTTTAGTTCAAGTATTTATCTTGCACATTTGAATTTGCTAACGTTTTTTGTTTTCAGTCTTGCCATGCAATCCTAGTTACTAACAGTTTATATGTACATAGAAATGTAAATTGCGAAAATAAACCCTACTCTATTACATGGCTTCAGGGAGGGGATATTTACAATGTACAAAAACTTAGGGGAAAAAAATAAAGAAAGAGGTAAAAGCCCTATTAACTATTACATACCAGTATATGGTTACAATAATGAAAAAAATGCGAGAAAATAATAACGCGCGAAAGTTAAAAATTTGTCTAAAACCTAAAGTGATTCTAAGTAAATAAGAAAATCTTTTTTGTTTTTTATTTTTTATTTTTGATTCAAGAAAATAATGAAAATTGCCCTAAAATTTATTTAGAAAATAAAGTTAATTTAAGAAAATAGTCTAAGTTTTTGTTTTTGTTTTTTGTTATAAAAAGAAGATAATTTAAACATATAAATTAAACCTAATTCTATGTTATTTTAAAATATGAAAAGGTTAAAGTTTAATTAATTAATCAATTAAAGAAATTAATTATTTAATTAAAGAATAATTAGTCCTAAGTTTTTTTTTGTGATTTTTTAGTATTTGATTAATTAAATAAACAAAAGCAAATTAAAACAAAACAAAAAAAGTAAAATGGGCCTAGGTGGTTAAAGCAAAAAAAAGGGGGTGCTGTTTGAAAATCTGCTTGGCCCAAATGAATGTTGAGCCCAGGATATGCTGGATTAGGTGAGGTGAGGCCTTGATGGTGCATTCTAGTTGCATATTGAAGCCCCTGGATCCAGATTAATGATGATATGATGGCTAGATCTAATGGTGTATGATATGAAATTGGCCTAGAGGAGCACTAGATCTGCATGAAAACGTTAGGAAAATAAGAAAATGCTGGACCTGGGACTCGAACCCAGGTCTTCTCCTTTTCACATGCCTTGCTTTGCCATCTGTGCTAACTCTTCATTCGTGTATATAAATAAAACAAAAATTATATATTAGAAAGCTAACGCTAATATTTGGAATTCAAACAACACGCGCTGACTGGAACTGACCAATGGGAGAGAAACACATATTGCACCGGAGTCAACAAGTCAATGGTGCTGGAGTCAAAACTCCAGTCACCATCTCCGACCGATTTAAAATTCAATCCTGCAAAACAAGCAAGCTAAAGCAAAAATAAGAACCTTATCCTTCATAAAATCACACACTGATTTCAAATATGGCCTTGGATTTTCCTGAAAACCCCTGTATCACTAAGAACGAGACTCATCTGAACTTTTCCATAACAATGGGAAAGCTCCATTCTCACATCAAACATCACATGTAAGGGTGTTAAACAATTATAAGCATTAGTATGAACACATATATGTATGCATAATCGATTTACACTGCATAAACAAAGAGTTTGAGTTCCACAAAAATTTTACCAAACGGTGCACTTGGAAGTACGGATTCTGGGCATGTTCTGGTTCAAAGGATGCTTGGTCTTCAAAAGCCTAAGAACAGAGATACAAATTTGACAAATTTGACAATTTTTTTTTGAATTTTGGAGAGTTCTTTCTAGATTGTATGTGCGTGTCTAATGCTTGCTAATGTGTTGCTTATATAGTGGAGATGGAGGAGACAAGAGAGAAAAGGTTTAAACAACCTTAAACATGTGTTTTCAAAGCCATGAATGTCATTTTGAAAGTTGGCCAAAGATGTGGAATCTTGTATTTTTTTCAAATTTGCAGTGTACCTGGACATTTTGCACGAATTTTGGCCTTTAAGGCAAGCTAAAACACCAACCCAAATGCCAAGACCCACCTCTAATTATTTTATACATTTTATTTTATATTTATCTGAAATAAATTAAAATAAATATGTACAAAATAAGTAAAAAATGTAAGGCATGGTAAAAATGATATTAGGGGATCTTCATGAGGTCATGAAAATGTTTGAAGTCCAAAAAGTTATGTCATTGCCTTAAAAGTTCAAATTTGCTCAATGCATATTTCTTGAAATTTCCCAAATTTTTCCAACTTGGGAAAGCCATAACTTGCTCAATATTTATCTCATGATGATGATCTTAGACTTTTTGGAAAGCCCAAGATGTCTACTTCAATCCCTATTTGGATAAAGTTTGCATTTGAAGATGTTATCTTGATGTAAAAGGTCTTAGAAAAAAAGTGGCTTTTGTTGACTTTTTGAAAATGACCTCTAATGTCTGAGCTTGTATCTTTCAAATGGTGCATTTATTTGACTTGATGACGGAAAAGAAGTTGTAGGGAATGGTATTCTATTCAATATGAGCTTTGGTTGGGGGAAAATGGATGAAGTATGTGAAAGTTATGCCTGGTCAAAGTTCAGTTGACTTTTCCTATAGAAACCCTAATTTAGCAATTTTTGACTTTTGATGAATTAGGGACATTTCTTGAGGAATCATGATCAAAACTTGATCAAATGATGGATATCACTTCAAAATGTTGATGTTGACCAAAAATCTTGAAGTTTGACTATATATGGGCCACCCTTGACTTTTGACCTAGCACAATTGATTTTCAAGCATTTGAGCAATTGAATGAGCAAACTTGTATTGGAAGGCATGAAATTTGTCATGGACAATATTGAAGGCATATTAGGACAATGGAAAAAATTTGAGACCTTTGGAGCTCACACATCTTGATGAGAAGTGAAACCCTAGTTAGAGGTTCATTGCTTATGAGGAGAATTTGTCTGGTCAATTCTTGGTCAACCTTAAGAAATTAAGGATCTCTAGGAGCATGTTTTGAGTAAAAATGGTAGGGAAAATTTGGGGTACAACAACTTCCCCTGTTCAATCTTCTTAAACCTGAGGATTTAGATTTGCTTGTCGGCCTTTCGTGATCTAAAGGTGAAAGATGATTAGACACTAGAGTAGATAGTTCCCCTGGCTTGTTACAGGTATTAATCCAACCTCCTTACATAGATAGTTCCCCCGGCTTGTTACAGGTATTAATCCACAGTTGGTCGTCCACAGATAGTTTTCCTGGCTGGTTTCATGTAGTAATCTGGAACTTGGTTTTTTATCGGTCGTCGAGATAGTTGTCCTGGCTTGTTACCAGTATTAATCTTTGACCTGAGAAAGAAAGATAGTTTTCCTGGCTTGTTACAAGTATTAATCTTCAATCTCTTGTTCACGGATAGTTTTCCTGTCTTATTTCAGGTATTAATCCAGAACTTGTCAACATCGGTCACATAGATAGTTTCCCCGTTTGGTTTCAGGAATTAATCAACGACCTGCTGTATTTGTTGGTAAACCCTTCTTGCTTTGGGAGTTCATACCAATTGGTCGTGTAGATAGTTTTCCCGCCTGGTTTCGGGCATTAATCTTTGACTTGTTGTATAAGTTGATGGTGTTTGCCTTTCTGCAAACTCAACCTGGAAAGGTAAAGTCAGTTTAATGCGATGTCATGATGTAAGAATTGTATGATGCTCTCAAAATGAATGAGATTGTGATATATGCATTTATGCTGCATATGCTATGATGTTGGTATAAATGTAAAGTATGAACGTGTTAGTTATTCCATTGCTGTATTGCTAAACTAGGGAAAATAAATCCCTAACAGTTGCTGGGGGAGAAGAATGTAGGTCTTCAGATTTGTTGAAGTTGAAATGCAGGGAGATGAACTTCCATTGTTAGATAAATAAAATCTATTAGGGAAGGTAAACTCCATGAACTGTTTAGGGATTTTGTTGAAATCCTGTTGGGGAATCCTGAGAAGCTTAGCGACTTCAATAGGGAATTTTGGAGCAGTAATTGGAGATTTTTTGTCATCCAGGGATATGAGAACAATTGACATCAATAGCCTGCATGCTGAGAATATGGGAGTGACTTTGTAGTAGAATGCCCATGCTTTTGTGGATGGCCCTTAGTTTCTTAAAGTCATTAGAAAATGTCTTTCTGTTTTTAGGTGTATACTTGTAAGCAGTAATCACATTCAAATGCATATGTTCAACAATAATCACTAGAAGTTTTCGCACACAAAACAGAAAAATAAAAATAGAAGTTTGCACTTTCAAAGGAATAGTTTTGTATTAACTTGAATAAGAATTTTCGTACAAGGAGACGAGCATCCTATGAAGATAAAGCCGTCGTAAGAATGGAAATTATACAAAAATAATATACAAATAAAAAACAGGTATGTGAAATAATCCCATTGGGTTCCCATTATGCTATCGCCTTTATGTCTTTGAGTGTCTTATCCCTTTCGCTACTTGTCCGAAGCTGATTGGATTGATTAGTACCGCTTGAGCTTGATAGTTGATATTAAAGATTAGTTATAAGGTGATCCAACGGGACATAGTTATACTCTTTAAATCCCTAATTTTTTCCTAGACCACCCTTTTAGGTTTTCAGTCCACCGGGATACCCTTTTTTGCCCAAGCCGCCTTTTTTGGTTTTCGACTTGCTGGGTGTACATATTATTTTTCATGTATCTCTAATTTTTTACCGAACCTTTTTGGTTTGTCGGGATGCCCTAATTTTTGCCTAGGCCAGTCGACCTAGCGGGTCTTTGTTTATGCATAGTATCTTTTAACTATGTCCGTGTTTACCAAGTGTGGAAGGTCGTCACCATCCATAGTGGTTAGGATCATGGATCCACCAGAAAATATATTCTTGATCACAAATGGCCCTTCGTATATGGGGGTCCATTTTCCCATGGGATTACCTTGTGGCAGTATGATGCGCTTGATTACCAGGTCACCAGCCTGATATACCCGACGTCTGACCTTCTTGTTAAAATCTTTGATAATACGTTTTTGGTACATCTGACCATGACAGACAGCCGCGAGCCTCTTCTCGTCAATCAGGTTTAACTGGTCATGTAGAGTCTGAACCCATTCGTCTTCATTCAGCCTTGCATCTTTCACGATCCTTAAGGAAGGGATATGGACCTCAATGGGCAGGAAAACTTCCATATCATATACCAAAGTGAAAGGTGTTTCCCCTATTGATGTGCACATTGTGGTGCGGTAGCCATGAAAATAAAATGCTAACATCTCATGCCAATCTTTATATGTCACCGTCATCTTTTGTATGATTCTCTTGATATTTTTGTTAGCAGCTTCTACAACACCATTTATCTTCGGCCGGTAGGGAGAAGAGTTATGATGCTGGATTTTGAATTACGTTCAAAGCTCGGTGATCATAATGTTGTTGAGATTGGTACCATTATCTGTAATGATTCTTTCTGGAATACTGTACCGGTAGATAAGGTTGTATTTGATGAGTTGGGCCACAATGTTCTTGGTAACAGAAGCAAATGAAGCTGCCTCGACCCATTTCGTGAAGTAATCAATGGAAACCAGAATGAAGCGGTGCCCATTAGAAGCTGTCAGTATAATCTCTCCAATCATGTCGATTCCCCACATTGTGAATAACCAAGGAGCATTCGAGATATTTAGACGAACTGGAGGTACATGCACCTTATCAGCATAGATCTGGTATTTATGGAAAGTTCGTGAATGCTAATAACAATCTACTTCTATAGTGGACCAGTAGTATCCTGCCCGTAGGATCTTTTTATCCATTAAGTTCCCACTAGAATGAGTGCTAAAGGTACCTTCATGCAAATCAGCCATAATCTTCTCTGCCTCACTCTTGTCTACACACTGAAGCAAGGTAGAATCATGATTGCGCTTGTAGAGGATCCCATTACTGAGGAAGAACTTAGCAGAGAACCTTCTTAGGAACTTCTTATCGTTGACTGAAGCTCCCTCAAGATACTCAAGGGCTTCGAGATATCTTTTGACTTCATAGAACCAAGGCTTGTCCACTACTTTTTCAGTACCAATATCATGATAGTATACTGGCTCGTCCATCCTGTCAATGGTGATCTAAGGAGCCTCATTATACCACCTGACCTTGAACATGGATGACATCGTAGCTAGCGCGTCCGCTGGTTGATTTTCCTCTCGTGGAAAATGCTCAAAGGTGATTTCTACAAAGTATGGGATTAATGTCAACACATGCTCTTTGTATGGGATGAGATTAGGATGCTTCGTATCCCATTCTCCTTTGATCTGGCTGATTACCAAAGCCGAGTCTCCAAACACATTTAAGAACTTGATCCTTAAGTCAATTGCAGCTTTGAGACCCATGATACATGCTTCATACTCAACCATATTGTTGGTACAATTGAAACATATCCTAGTTGTGAAAGGAGTATGACAGCCCTTAGGAGATATGATCACAATGTCGATTCCATTTCCAAGAGCGTTGGAAGCTCCGTTAAAAACCATAGTCCATTGGGATCCCTTTTCAGGTCCTTCATCCGGTCCAGGTTCTTCATAATCAGTCACTAACATGATATTCTCATCCGGGAATTCAAAGTTCATGGATTAGTAGTCGTCCACAGCCGGAAGAGCCAAATGATCAGCTAATACACTTCCCTTGATTTCTTTTTGGGTTGTGTATTAAATATCATATTCGGTCAGGACCATTTGCCATCTTTCTATTCTTCTAGAGAGAGCAGGCTTCTCAAAGATATATTTTATAGGACCATTGAATTATCTAATATTGTTAAGTACATGATCATATGTATTCCTTCAACTGGTGGCATCAAAATTGGAGGCTCTTGAAGGTATTCCTTGATTCTGTCAAAGGCATTCTGAAAATCATCATTCCACTTCACAGCTTGATCTTTCTTCAGTAATTTGAAGATTGGCTCACAAGTAGCGGTCATATGGGAAACGAATCTGACAATATAGTTTAAACGTCCCAAGAAACCTCTAACTTCCTTCTCAGTGCGAGGAGCCGACATCTCTTGTATGGCCTTAACCTTTGTAGGTTCTACTTGAATACCGTTGTCACTGACAATGAAACCCAGAAGCTTACCAGATCTTACCCCAAAGGTACACTTGTTCGGATTCAGCTTTAATTTGTACATCTTCATCCTATCAAATAAATTTTGTAGATGATCCAGGTGTTCCTCTTTAGTTTGAGACCTGGCTGTCATGTCATCAACATATACCTCTATCTCATGGTGAATCATATCATGGAATAAAGCTACCATAGCACGTTGATAGGTTTCCCTAGTGTTCTTCAACCCAAATGGCATAACCTTGTAATAGAAAGTGCCCCACAATGTGATAAAGGTCGCCTTCTCCATGTCCTTAGGTGCCATTTTGATCTGATTGTATCCGGAGAAACCATCCATGAAGTAGAATACCTTATGTTGTGCGGTGTTGTCAACTAGAACATCAATATGGGGAAGCGAGAAGTCATCCTTGGGGCTTGCCCTGTTCAGGTCTCTGTAATCCACACACATACGTACCTTACCATCCTTCTTAGGTACTAGAACAACATTGGAGACCCATTATGGATAAGACGTGACAGCTAAGAAACCGGCATTGAACTATTTCATGACTTCAGCCTTGATCTTTTGTTACATATCCGACCGCATACGACAAACTTTCTGTTTCACTGAAGGGAAATCCTCTTTTGTAGGTAGGAGATGAACCATAATATCGGTGTCAATTCCCGACATGTCTTCGTATGACCAGGAAAAAACCTCAACATAGTCATGTAGCATCTGTATTAACCGCTGTTTGACACTGGGCTCTAAGTTAGAACCTACCTTGACTTCTTTTTTGTCCTTTTCAGTACCCAAGTTCACTGTCTCAACTGGCTCCTCATGAGGCTGTATTTCCCTTTCTTCCTATTGTAACAGTCTGGCAAGCTCTCCTGGTACCTCACAATCTTCCTCACCTTCGTCCTTGGCTTGGTTGATCGTATTTTCAAAGTCATAATGAGCAATAGCAGAACCATTATCAATGGAATCCAGAGTAGGTGTGGATCTGCAGTTTGATATGTGAGTGTGTGTAAGAGCATAACTGTACATTTTTGATAAAGTAAAGAGGCAAAAAAGAAAAACAAAGAGCATAAAATTTGTATGTGAAACGTCCAATGTTTTATTGATGACATATGAAAATTAAGTAATGACCCTCACAAATAGACCATTATGCCTCGGGTAAGACACAAGGATTTAATGTTTCAATTGTTCAAATATTACATTTCCTCAAAACAAAAATACAACTTACTCTTGAATAAAAGTAATGGGCACAAAGTCTTTAGCCTCCCAATTGCTGAGTCCACCGCTGATGGTTTAGAAGATCAACTTGTCCATGTCATAATCACTATTGTTGCCTTCTAGGGCATTGACTCCATGGTTTCTGATACGTAAAGGTGGTCCCCTGGTGCGAGCACGACGAATAGTTCCCTGAGCTCCTGACGTAAAACTAAAACCAAATTTGTCAGATTTGTAGGGAATATCGGGAAGTTGGCCCCAAATTATACACCCACCTTCTTCAACGGCTGCCTTGGCATCTTTCAGAGAAGCCATCTTCAGTAGAGGCCTAATAGTCTTTGGAATATTGGCAGTGGTCTTGGTTGCAGCAACGATATATGGAACCTCTTCAAAGTTCTGACAGGGGGTCTCAATGAACTCGCCGTCCATTTCAACGTATCTGAAAGAGTTCAGGTGGCTCACCATGTACTCCTCCTACCCTTGAAATGTGATAATCTTCCCATTGACTGGGTACTTCAGCATCTGATGTAGGGTGGAAGTCACAACACCAGCCCCATGGATACAGGGTCGACCCAGTAAACAGGAGTAAGATGGGCGGATGTCCATCACATAGAAAGTGGAAATAAAAGTATGACTACCTACTTTGATAGGGATGTCCACCTCCCCATGCACCATTCTTTTAGAACCATCAAAGGCCCTCACCACAATGTTACTAGGCTTTAGCGTGAGCCCTTCGCAATCCAACCTATCTAGAGCATTCTTGGGCAAGACATTTGGTGATGAACCTGTATCTACCAGAACATGCGCCAATGTAGTGCCCAAACACTCAATGGAGACATGTAGGGCATCATTGTGTTTCCTTCCCTTGGGAGTTAGATCTGCATCAGAGAATCCCATGCCATTGTCAGTTGTCAAACTCGCCACACAATTCTCGAATTGATCAGCGGAGGTCTCTTGAGGCACGTGGGCAAACTTTAGGAATTTTTCTAAAGCCTTCGCATGGGCTTCAGAGTACAGTAGTATGACCAGCATTGAGATTTTTGAAGGGGTCTACCCCAATTGTTCTACGACATTGTAATCACTTTTCTTGATTATTTTTAATATCTCTTCCATATCCTTTTTAGAAGCCTCAGGAATGGCTTCTGGATGTGCCTTCGTCTGGATAGGCTCAACCAATACCTCTTTGCCCCGAGTCTCGGCTGACCCGGTAGCAGGGATAACAGTAGGACTAACAACAGGAGTAGCTATGGGAATATTGACAGGAGCAACAAGGATGATCACAAGAGTAGCAACAGTTTTAGGGGGAGAGATCTCCGGAGAGAAAATCCTTCTGGTTCTGGTGATTTTTCTGGTCTCGACAATGTTACATATGTCAGGATCAAAGTCTTCAACATCTTTTTCTTTAACAACAAGATAATCTTGCTCGACGCCATGGTAATAGACGCCAACCCCATAATTCCATGGAACAACTTTATCTGAGGAATATGGCATAGGTCCAATAAAAGTAGTTATCAACGGAGAAACTTTCGGAATAGATGTAATCCTGACAGGTGTTTTGGAGGAGACCTTGGGAGGATTGGCGGAAATGGTAATGATAGAAACATCTTCACACGGAGCACTTGTAACTGGAGTCTTCTCAAACATAATTTCTTTATCATCCATCAGGCGCTGAACGCCTTCCTTTAACAAATGGCAACCATTAGGTATGGACAAACATAAGTGGAAACCTTCACCACAACCCTGAAAATAAACCGACCCGTAAGAGATTTTATTTAATAGTCAGGAGTGGAGTAGTTAGTTCATCAATAGAAGCAACAAACATGTCATAGGGCCATAGGGGCAGTTATAACATTAGGGGTCTCAGGAGCATCAAATTCAATCTCCTTTGCCTCAATCAAATCCTGCACCTTGTTCTTCAAATCCCAACAGTCGTTTGTATCATGGCCTGGACTTTCAGAATGGTAAGCACACCGAGAACTTGAGTTGTAGCGAGGAGATGTAGTGTTAGGATTTTTGGGAGCCTCTCTCAAAGTAACTACATTGGATTTCAACAAATGTGGAAAAACTTGAGACAAGGTCATATTAATCCGGGTAAACTGTCTTTTAGGCTTATCTGTTATGGACTAATTATTCGGTTGCTGGTGTGATGCAGGATTGGTAACAGCCCCTACCGTCGGACAATGCTCAGTTTTGTTAAGATTTCTTTGGCCATAAGCAGCACTGACCTCCTTCTTTCCTGTGAACAGTTTCTCTGCAATACTGGAGGATGCATCTCTCTATATTTTACCACTTTTAATGCCAGCTTCTACCCGTTCGTCAGTCAAGATCAATTCAATAAACCCAACAGAAGAATTTCCAATCAGATGGTTAAGGAATGGCCTGGATAATGTGCCCAAGAACATGTCCACCAGCTCCCTATTAGACAATGGAGGCTGGACTCTTCCCGCAAGGTCTCTCCATTTCCAGGCATAATATTTAAAGCCCTCTCCAGAAACCATAGACATACTCTAAAGTTGTGTACGGGTTGGAGCGAGGTCAGCATTATATTGGTAGTACTTGTAGAAGGCAACAACCAGATCTTCCCAATTACGGATGTTGGTTCCCTCCAACTGATAGAACCACTCTAATTGAGTCCCTGATAGACTATCTTGAAAGAAATGCACCCACAAATTCCTGTCAGCAGTGTACGGATGGATCTTCCTGACATAAGATCTGAGATGCAGCTTTGGACATGGGACCCCATCATATTTAGAAAATGTGGGCACTTTGAACTTTTTTGGGATAACCACTCTAGAAACCAATCCTAGATCTTCGAAATCCAGGCCAGGTACCTTATGAACTTCCATGGACTTGAGACGGTCCTCCAGTTGTTTGTACTTATCATCAGCAGGAGAATATTGTTCCTCGGTGTAATCAGTTTCATCTTCTTCAGACTCCCTTGTACTGTGGTCTTCTTCTCTAGGATCTTCTTCCTGACTGTCTCTCTCTCTTGATGGAGTTTCGAGCTCTGAAACTTTCCTCACCATTCCTTTGAACCTTCTTCCCAAATTTAGAACCCCCACTGGCCTCTCTTCTTCTTGTCCATGAGAATCAGAGCTTTCAAATCTTCTTGTCCCTTAGCCAGATTCAGGAAAATTTCTTGGAATTGAGCATTTTGTGCCTGAAGCTCCTTAGTTGTTTGTCCAAGAGCCATTGCTGAAATAAACAACGAAGAAGATAAGAAGCCTGTCCTGAAACCTGTTTATGCAATGATATGTATGATATATGTATGCAATGTTTTCAAGGATTTCGAAGACTTAAATTTGCTTATCTAAAGGGAAAATAAAATTTAATTGCATTAAGAAGTTTAAGCGGTTACAATGATGCCTCTTGGGCTTACAAAGGAAGTAACAAAGCAGAAATGAACTCTCAAAGCAAAAAAGGTCTCAAGCTTCCCACGGGTGCATCCTCTTTGGTGCAATGTAGGCATTTATACTTTTATCTTCGTGAAGTAGCCTGGTGAGCTCTAAAACTTTCTTCTCGCTGGCGTAGAATTGGGTTTCAAAGGTATCCCGTTCCTCTTTGAGTTGGATCCAGGATTTTTGTAACTCCTCGAAATTAGTCGGCATGTCAGGATGAAGAACAATGTAAGTAGTGTGTCCCTCTGCAACGGGCTCCATGGTGATTGGTAGAATGACCTAATAAGGCATCCTGAGACTTTGAGGACGGGCTCGTACCCCCTTAAGATAAGGCTCCAAAGGAATGGAGTTCTTATGCCCGAGTGTTTTTCTATTAACTTTGTTCACCATGCCCCAAGCTCTTATGAACCTCTGACGATAACCCTGAACATCATTCTCATAGTCGAATATGATTCCTTGGAAAAGTTATCATGAGGACCATCCCTCCTAGCATAGCCAAACTATTGCAACATCAAACAAGGATTATAAGTGATTCCTCCCCTAATGCCTAGGAGAGGGACATTAGGGAATTCCCCATAGCGGTCAATGATGTTAACATTCTCCAAGGATCGAGGAAACCAATGAATGTCCGAATATGTGAGCGACATCAACCTATTAGACCATCTCATGCCCCGCTTATTCTTCAACACAGATCGAGGTAGGTGAGAAATAAACCACCTAGACAACATAGGAGTGCAACATAATAGGGTCCCTCTTTTCTTTACAGTGCGGGTATGCAGAGAGTGTAGGATGTCTCCAAGTAAATTAGGCACCAGATTATGAGACAGAAAAACCTTGACCGTATTCACATCTATGAGTTGGTCCGGATTAGGAAATAGTACCATCCCATAGATGAGTAGGGCCAACACTTCTTCAAAAGCTTGTAAATCCAGGGTATCCCAAAATTGATGAGCTTTCTCAAATAGAAACTTAGCTAGAAACCCTTTGACGCCTCTTCTTGTTTCCCAATTTGCCACTACATCGGACCGTTGTAAAGACAGAGCATGAGCAATATCTTCAGATTTTGGGTCCCTTTCCATACCATTGAAGGTTAACTGATCAACAATGGGCACCCCCAATAACTGGGAAAACTCCTCCATGGTAGACACCAATTGGTAATCAGGAAAGGTGAAGCAGTGATGTAAAGGGTCGAAGAACTAAAAGAGCACCTTCAACATTTCTTCATTAGGGCTTGAGATGACAAGATTGAGAAGTCGACCATGTCTTTTGGTGAATGGAGAGCTCTCAGGAACCCTTGATTCTAATTCCTTGAGTTAAGGAGGTACCCTTATGAGGTTGGTTTGGATAGTATTCCTGCGAGTAGATGCCGTGTCCTACAAAACAACACAAAGATAAGCCCTTAAAATCCTTGAAATGGTTAGTATGATATGCCATGTTATCATGTTATGATATCTTGATTATGCTAAGAAAACACAAATATAGCAAGCACAATCAAATCACACAAAGACCTAGGTTTAAGGCTTGCATGGGATTTAAGGTAAGTACCCTCTTGAAGTTTAGTTGGCTCAACCTATCCTATCAATAGTAATCGGGTTCTAAGGAATCTCAATATCACTAATCTTTCCCACAAATTTCATTCAGATTGACAACTGACTTGCCACCAAACAAAATTGGGAGTCAAATCTCAATGAGTGTAGTATCGAGTATCAACCAACTTCGGGCTACACCAAATATGACTATCTCACTACTTCCTAATGGCCAAGTTGTTCAATTAAAGGTTCTAAGATCCGTTGATGCTTCATGACACCACGTAGTGACCCCGTACTCCTTGACTACTCAAGGGATACCGGTAACAACCAAAGTGTTGCATCAACGTAGCTATTTCTTTGACCGTGTCGGTATACCCCGCACAATTTCCACAATATATTGCTACTTACCTAAAAGATGCCCCAGATCCGGGTGTAGGATCTATAGTAACCCAAACAAAGCCCTCAAAAAGTAAAGCAAACAAATCATACAAAAGAAGTTAAATAATGAACTAACTCTAAGGTATCCCCACTTTTTATAACTCCCCAACAGAGTTGTCGGTTCTGTGATACGGTGGCAGAACTAACAGTTTAATACTGGTTTTGCGTTTGTGTTTGCAAATGTTGCAGTAAGCAATAGTCGCCATCGACTTTTATTTTATCCAAATTAAGTAAAGGGTGAAAAGAACAGAAAAAGACCTTTTCGAGAATTTTCTGAGTAAGGGGGGTAGATTATGGAAAGGGGTGGTGTTAGCACCCTTTCCATCCGTAGTTATCTACAGGCTCTTAGATGCTTAGCTCATTTCTGAAATACCTTGTGATTTCGTGTATTTTTGAAAAGTATTTTGAAATTCCTTAGTGCGGAAATTTGCTTTGTGATAACTCTTGTATCAGTCCTTAAGAGTGTTGATAAAGCATTTTGGAAAATGTTTTTGAAAGTGTTTTATGTATGTGAAAAAAATTGTTTTGAGCATATCATCTAGGAACTATCTACTTATACTCGAAAAGGTCGTTCTTTTCTCCCTATCCTTTAGATAGTGCTATCCTACTATTAGTGAGTAGGTAGCTCTATCGTTGGCTGTATGAGGGACATTCAAAGGGACATTACGGTCACGAAGGAAACTTGGCAAGGAATTTTAGTAATTGTCTTAAAGTTCTAAGATCACTTTTAACCGAGACATCATTGAGAGGGTCATCGTGGGACTTGTGATCTTTCAAACTAGAGGATTACCACTACAACTTCTCACATTTAGAGAATTGCGACCGTTTTCCAAAGGCAACCGAAGTGGGGTACCCTAGAGGTGTGCATGTGCAATTGTCTTTAGTTCAAGTATTTATCTTGCGCATTTAGGTTTGCTAACGTTTTTTGTTTTCAGTCTTGCCATGCAATCCTAGTTACTAACAGTTTATATGTACAGAGAAATGTAAAATTCGAAAATAAACCCTACGCTATTACATGGCTTCAGGGAGGGGGATATTTACAATGTATAAAAACTTGGGGGAAGTAAAATAAAGAAAGCGGTAAAAGCCCTATTAACTATTACATACCAGTATATGGTTACAATAATAAAAAAATGCGAGAAAATAATAACATGCGAAAGTTAATAGTTCGTCTAAAACCTAAAGTGATTCTAAGTAAATAAGAAAATCTTTTTTGTTGTTTTTTGATTTTTGATTTAAAAAAATAATGAAAATTTCCCTAAAATCTATTTAGAAAATAAAGTTAATTTAAGAAAATAGTCTATGTTTTTTTTTTGTTATAAAAAGAAGATAATTTAAACATATAAATTAAACCTAATTCTATGTTATTTTAAATTATGAAAAGGTTAAAGTTTAATTAATTAATCAATTAAAGAAATTAATTATTTAATTAAAGAAGAATTAGTCCTAAGTTTTTTTGTGATTTTTTAGTATTTAGTTAATTAAATGAACAAAAGAAAATTAAAACAAAATTAAAACAAAACAAAAAATTAAAATGGGCCTAGGTGGTTAAAGCAAAAAAAAAAGGGGGTGCTGTTTGAAAATCTGCTTGGCCCAAATGAATGTTGAGCCCAAGCTACGCTGGATCAGGTGAGGTGAAGCCTTGAGGGTGCATGATGGATTCTATATTGAAGCCCTTGGATCTAGCTCAATGATGATCTGATGGCTAGATCTGATGGTGTATGATGTGCAATTGACCTTGAGGAGCACTATATCTGCATGAAAACATTAGGAAAATAAGAAAATACTGGACCTGGGACTCAAACCCAGGTCTTCTCCTTTTCACATGCCTTGCTTTTCCATCTGTGCTAACTCTTCATTCGTGTATATAGATAAAACAAAAATTATATATTAGAAAGCTAACACTAATATTTGGAATTCAAACAACGCGCGTTCACTGGAACTGACCAATGGAAGAGAAACACATATTGTGCCAGAGTCAATAAGTCAATGGTGCCAGAGTCAAAACTCCGGTCACCATCTCCGGCCGATTCAAAATTCAATCCTACAAAACAAGCAAGCTAAAGCGAAAATAAGACCTATATCCTTCATAAAATCACGCGCTGATTTCAAATCTGGCCTTGGATTTGCCTGAAAACCCCTGTATCACTAAGAATGAGACTCGTCTGAAGCTTTTGTTAGAACATAATTTGGTTCTACATCCCAGTAAGAGTTTTGATGATAACAAACACATGATATAAATAAAAAATATGATCACTAATAAAAGTATCTTTACATGCAGGAAGTTTTGATGTGAAAAAGATGTTCTGATGTAACTGGAAGTTCTGCCAGAACATCACTAGAAGTTCTGATTATGCGAGCATAGAAATTGAGAGTACCATGATAGATTCAAACGCATCAAATCTGTGTGACACACTTATATGAAGAAGTTCCGTTACAACTTCTGAATGCACCAGCGCTGTGAAACAGAACCTCTGATACTATGATTTGCAATGTTCTGATACAAGCTGTAAATGACTCTCAACGGTAACACTCATCCTCTGATGTGAGAAGCTCTGAAGCATTAAAATTCCATCAATGTAATATCATAAGTAATAACTACAAACAGACAAGGATCTCCTGGTTTGGAAAGTTTATTAACTCGTGTTATGGACATACCAAAAGTATCTTCTTATGTCACTATCACATGGCCTATATAAAGCAGACATAAAGAAGATTTCAAGTGATGAACTACCGCGCACAAAAAGTAGAAATCACGTGAAACTACATCAATCATCTTTCATACTTAAAAATTCATATTTAAAACTGTGTAAAACATCACTGTCAGTGATACTATTTTATTAGAAACATTATTGTACACATTTATTGAATTACTGTTTAGACATTTCCTTGAGAAAACCGGGTTGTGGTTTTTGACTCAAGAAGACTTTGACAGTTGTCAAAGTAGATTTGTAATCAAGACTGATTAGTGGATTAAGACCTCGTTGGAGGGAGGCGAAATTACCTTGGCTGGTGGACTGTAGTAGTTAGAGTTCAAACGAACTAGGATAAAAGTCATTGTATGCTTTCCATTGATTTTTGAGATCCCAATTCAACCCCCCTTCTTGTGTTTTTCCATTCTTCGATTGGTATCAGAGCACCTGATCTGGGTGCAAACACTTAACTGTGTCAGAAAACGACCAAGGAGGAAAAAACTATGATGGGAACAAGTCAGAACATTAACAGCAGCCCCCATTATTTGACGGTGAAAATTTTGACTACTGGAAAGATATGATTAAAAGTTTCTTCCTAGCCTATGATGCTGACCTATGGGATATGGTGACTGATGGATACCTACATCCAGTGGATTAAAGCTGTCAGAAGATGGACATAAAAAGAATGTCATATCATCAAAAGCAAGACTTCAAAAATCATCACAAGGCCAGAACTATTCTATTGAGTGCCATCTCATATTCAGAGTATGAGAAGATCACAAACAGAGAGACAGCAAAGAACATGTTTGATTCTCTGAGAATGACGCATGAAGGCAACACATAAGTAAAAGAAACCAAAGCCCTTGAGCTCATTCAGAAGTATGAAGCCTTCAAAATGGAAGAAGAAGAAACCATTGAAGCAATGTTCTCAAGATTCCAAACTTTGGTTGCTGGGCTGAAATTTCCAGACAAAGGGTACTCAACTGCTGATCATGTAAAGAAGATCATTAGAAGTTTACCAAAGAAATGGAGACCCATGGTCACTGCTCTCAAACATACAAAAGATCTAAACAAAATCTCTCTAGAAGAACTTGTCAGCTCTCTCAGAAGTCATGAGATAGAGTTAGAAGATGATGAGCCCCAAAAGCAAGGTAAGTCCCTCGCTCTGAAATATAATAAATATTATGAATTCATAGTCTTGCAGGAAGAAGAAGAAAACTCTGGTGAAGTCTTGTCAGAAGAAGACAAACTGTTCCTTTTATCCAGAAGAATCAATCAGTTGTGGAAGCACAGGCAGAAGAGTTTCAGAAACTCCAGAAGAATAGGAAATGACTCTGAACAATCTTCTGGATACAGAAAATCCAGTAACAAAAACATTATCTGCTATGAATGCAATAAACAAGGTTACTACAAAAGTCATTGTCCAAGGCTTCAGAAGGATAAACCTAAAAGGAATTTTGTTAAGGAGAAGAAGAAAAGTCTTATGGAAATGTGGGATGACTCTGAATCTTCTGAAGACGGAACAAAATCAGAAGATGAATAGGCCAATATAGCTCAAACGAATAACTTATCAGATGTCTTTGAATCCTCTGAATCATAATCAAAATCAGACTCAGAGTTAAAAGAGGTATTTTCTAACTTTTCTAGATCTCAATTAGAGGAGAGTCTGTCAGAAATTCTAGAAAGGTATCAAAAGCTTCAATTCATAAACAAGAACCTAAAAAAAGATCTGGTTTCTGACTCTGAAGAGACTAAGAATCTGAGACTAGAAAACTGAGTTGAAAGAAAAAAAATTTAACTTGAAAATGGTTTACAAAATACTCAGAAGGAAAATGTCTTAGAAGTTCCTAGTAACCCTGACACAATCATAAAGGAATGTGATCATAGCTTTCAGAAGTTCCTCGCTAAAAACATAGATAGAAGCAAGATGGCTTCAATGATTTATGGAGTTAGTAGAAATGGAAGAAAAGGTATAGGATACAAAGGTAAAGTATCCCAACCTAAGAAAGTCAAGGATCTGGTTATTAAACACACTCCTCTCTATTATCACTTCACTATTGGGAAAACACATGATATAAAACATACTGGTAAGGCATTTTATGCTAAACCAAAATTCAAACAGAATTTTGGAAACTCTAACAATCATGGACCCAAAAAGATATGGGTACCAAACGATAAAATTATTTATGTTGCATATATTTTTAACAGCAAGGTTAAAGCACCTGTTTTAACAACTGGATTCTGGATGCTCTCTACACATGATTGGAAGAAATAATATGTTCCAAAGCTTGGAATTTAAATTGGGAGGTGTTTCACCCCAAAATTTACCCTCTTGATTTAGGCTTATGTTTCATCATGAATATCATATTGCATTGCATTCATAAATTGTGATGGGATCAAAATACTTTGGTTATCAAGTATTCCTCAAGCTTTGAAGGTTGATTGCATTGACAAGTTGCTCAAGTAGAACCTTATCATCTAAACCTCTGGATCTTTCAAGCTCAAAAGTTATTGCATATCTCAAGATATTCTATCCATCTCTTTGGATCATCAGAGGATTGAAGTTTGTGATTGATTATAAGAAGAATCACTCTTTTGATTCACCAGTCAAAATTACGGTTTTGCTTGATCAAGGCTATTGATCAATGTACAAGTCTTGATTTGGAAGCTACAACATCTCATTGGTATTTGAAAAGTCTTTGTACAAGAAATTGGTCAAGATTCCCAGAGGATTTGAAATTTTAGAGATGATTCATCAGTCTCCTAAGGTGTTAACCAAAACTAGGGTTTGGGATTTTATCAAGATTTCTTGAGAATTTTGAAGTGAAAGTTTGTACATGGCCTCTATATATTTGGGAGATAGTATGTTTGAAGTTTTGACCATCAATTTTGAAGAGAAGTGGACCAATTAATTCAAAGGGGCAAAATGGTCATTTTGGTCAAAATCAGTCAAAGTCAAGGTTGACCAAGTGAACTTTTGGTCAACCATCAATTCAAGGGTGTAATTTTCATATTTCAAGTCCATTTTGATCATTGGATCAAAAATATTGAGGTTTGGGTTGAAACTTGTTCATGAAGAAACCCTAAAAGTTTCTAATTTTGGAAAATGAGGACTTAACTTCAAAAATTCATATTTTATTCACCTTTGATCAAAAAAATTGCAAATGAAATATGATTGGAAAGATAAGAGGGTGATCTTTCATCTCCTTTTGGTCTCATGTCCAAATTGGCAAAGAGTCAAGAGTTATGGTCTTTTGAAGTCCATGCCTCAAGTTAAAATTATAGGTCATTTTCCAAAATTAGTGAATTTCATGTCAAATTTTGAGGATCTTAATGGATTCAATTGCAAAAACTCAAAATTAAGGGATTGTAGATATTTTCAATACCTTTCCAAATTGTACTCATTTATGTCCAAATTCAAAAGTATGGGCAAGTTATGTTCTTTTGAATTTTATGCCATTTTATTGAACTTTAGCCATGCAAGCAAAATGAAATTTCTTGCAAACTCAAGTTTCAGCCATTCTTTTCATTTCTAATCAGGCCCATGACCCATTTGTGGCTTGTGGAAACCCATGATGCCAACCATTTCGTGCCCATGTGCTTGGTGTACTTGCTTGATTGAAAAAATGATAAACATGCTCAATTTGGCAAATTCATCCATACTCTCTCATTTCAAATAATCATGACCTGGCACTTTGAGGATTTGTTTCTGAGGTTATTTGGCTCAAACAATGCAAAGAAAATGAGAAAACGCACGAGCAAATGGCTGAGGCCCAAGTGCACTCATTTTTTGGCCAAATTTTCCAATCAGGCCCTTGAACAACTTTGAGGACCAATTTCATCTTATAACCTTCAATACTTACTCTATATAAGGGACTCCAAGCCTCATTTCAGAGGGGGGCGCTCCATTCATCACAAATCCAGATCTGAAAATTCCTTCTTCTTGCTGAAGTTTTCTTCGATTCACTCATCTCCTCCGCGCATTCATCAAAATTTTTGTGGATTCATCTTCCTTGAAGTGTGTAGATAGAGACTGAGAAGTTTATTTGCTTCTGTAACTAAGGAATCAATATTTCCAGTTTCACATTGAGGTGAGCTTTTTGAACTTCGTTTTTCTATTTTATGCTTGATTTGATAAATTACTTCATGTTTATGAGCTCATAGCTGGCCAAACAATAGGTTTGACGTATAATTTTGTTTGAATTTGAAGAATAGATCGTTGTTGGACTTCTGAATAATTCAAATTCAGTGAGTTTTTTCAATTTTTACGTCCAGATTTCTGATCGCCTAGTCAATCTTTTTGAGATCTATAAGTATCATTATGTAGAGGTTAGATCTGGCTTTATTTTGGGCTTTATATTGTTTGATTTTTATTGATTTCTTCTGATTTTATTTTTGTGATCAAAACATCTTCAAAAATCATAAAAAATTACCATAGGCTAATAATAATTTCTAGTAATTTTCATATAATTTTTGGAATTTTTAAAAAAATGTTTTGATTGGTTCAAAATTTCATAAGTTTAATTAATTGTTTGTTCAATGATTATTTTTATTTTAATAGTTCTTTTGATCTAAAAATTCCACAAAAATTATATTTGACTCATAAAATAATTTAGAAATTGATTTTGATTTTGGTTTAGTATTTTTCCTATTTTTGATTAGAAATTTAATTCGAGAAGTTTATTTGAAATGTTTGCTTCATAATTTTTGTTTTAATATTTCCTTTAATTCAAAAATCCTCAAAAAAATCAGATAAGTTTTTTTTAATCATAGTGTCTGAATATAATTTTGTTTTGACCTTTTTATGACTTTTTGCTAGGGTTTGCATTTTGTCATTAAATAATAGTTTAATTGTTTAATTGTTTGTTTGATTTTATTTTAATATTTCCTTTAATTCAGAAATTCCAAAAAAAATATTGGATACTGGTTTTTAATTCTAATATTTGAATATAATTTTGGTTGGATATTTTTTCTGACTTTTGATTGGAATTTTATTTTGAAATGTGAATTTTTGTTTAATTGTTTAAATGTTTGAATTTTGATTTTATTTTTGACTTTTCTTTAATTCTAAAAATATAAAAAAAAAGTTCTCTGATCTTTAAAGTTTTATTTATTTTTTTATGATTTTAATTTGATTTGTTTAGAATTGGAACTTGACTAATCAATAATTAAGTTCATTTTCTAAATAATTAGGGTTTTGCTAATTTCCTTGTTTGTTTTGATTCCAAAAAGAAACTGGCCTTGAGTTTCAATTGAATTTGGTTCTTGTTTAAGGTTCATAGATGGATTTAGGTCCTTAAAAAGATTTTTCTTAAATTAATTGATAAGGTTTAGAATTTTCCACAAATATTTTGAAAACTTGTCTAGTTTGGTGGTTTTTGCCAACTAGTTTTTGATATTTGAAGTTTGATTGAATCTTTCCTCATCCATCCATGAACTTAAAACATGTTTGCTGACTCTTATACATCTCAAAGATGCTAAGAAATTTTTTGTTTGAATTATGGAAGCCCTTTTCTTTTTTTTGATGTATTTTTGAAGTGAAGGTACCCAATTAATGTTGCATATCTTGTTGCAATTTGCTTGATGGCCAATGAACTTGAGTGAGGCCTATAATTGGGCACCTAATGATCATGTTGGTTTTGATTATCCATATAAACTCAAGTCATTTCACTTAATGCCCCATGTTTGAATGATTGAACCTTTTGATGCATGTTTTATGACTTTTTGCTTTCTTGTTGATCTTCACTTTGAAACTTGAGCTTTCAATTTGAGTTTGAGGTCATTAAATGGCTGTTGTACCCCAAAATTCCCCCCCCCCATTTCATCAACATTTCTCATCACAAGACTCTTGGAACTCAAGATTAAGCTAGGGTTTGCTCTGCTCAAGACAACTCCTTGCATTGTTGACCTAAACTAGGGTTTGAGTTTGCACAGGGATGTTTTGACCCACAATACCCAAGATGACTTCCATGCCTCATGTTGGACTCACCAGCTTGCCCATACCAAGTTTCAAGCCTTGAATCAAATTTTTACCCAGTCAATTGGGCAGTTGACCTGAAAATCAGCTGTATTGGGGAAAAAGTCAACTGTGGCCAATTGACAGTCAAACCTCATGAATTTTGACCCACATCAACATTATGAACTCATATGAACCATTTGATCAAGCGTGGATCACAATTCCACAAGAAATTTGATCAGATCACCAAAAGGGCAAAATGGTCATTTTTAGGGTTTTGACTGCACAAGGGAAATTTTTGACTGTTTGACCTAGCCAATGGAAAATAAAGCTCAACCATGAACACAAGGACTCAATAAAATTGTCTTGACCCATTCAACAAGTTCAAAAGATCCCAAATGCATATCGGCAGATGAATTTTTCAGTCAACTGATCAAAATTTGACTGTACACTAAAAAGTCAAACTTTGACTTTTTGGTCAAAATCAAGTGCCAAGGGTCATTTTTCATCAAGACATGTCAAATTGTGAAACTTGTTCATCAAGAAACCCAAAAATGCAAATTAGGGTTTAAAATGGAAAAATTTCTTAACTTAGAAATTTTCTAAGTTATGAAATTTTCTTATTTTTTCCTAACTTTACCCCACATTTTCACCAAGATTCAAATGGATTCAAACAAAACTTATAACATAAAATTTGTAGCCCATCACAAAGTCTACAACTTTGATTCACAAAGTTTTCTCAAAAGAAGCTTGGATCTCTAGTTATGATTTTTGGAACAAGGGTACCTAAAACTTTTAACTTAGAGAAATTTTGCCCTAGTTTAGGCAGGATTTTGACCCATCTTCTTGGCCATTTTTCACATAGTTCCACTTAGAGTTTCAAGTTTAATTTCAAATATGGATTATAGAACATGTTGCAAGCTTTCCAAATTGTCCAAGAACTCCTCAAACACCTTTGTGGTTAGGGAGAATCGAATGCTTGAAGTTGGCAAAAACTCACTTTGTAACCATGGCCAATAAATGTTCATACCATTTGCCAAATCTGACCAAGCTAGCATAGTTAACAATTAAAGGCCTCTAAACCAATTCAAACTCCATAATTGAATGCAAATCCACTGAGCTAATGCTTTATCTTGGCCATTTGGACATTACACACAAAACTAATCCTTAATTAGAAAAAGGTACATTGCCATTTTTGAAGAGATATGCTTTATGTCAAACAATGATCTTTGAAGCATGGGGCCATATCGATGAAGAAAAATCAAATCCACAAATTGCAATTATCAAGGAGATTGTATGCAGCATAATAGATGACTGGTGCAGGCCTGTGAGAACAAGTTACACATTCTTGCTTCACCAAGAAGAAATTTGTACAAATCCTCCCAACTCAAAAACCTGCCATAGTCAGCTTACACAAACATTGCAAACACGTTTCTCATACCCTAGCAAGCAAGAAGCACGAGCCCTTGACCCCTCAAACCTCCTTGTACACAAAATCTCCATTTTTCTGCAAAACAGGACAAGCCCTGCAGAATCACTTCCATCTCCACTTTGCCTCGTGCGTTTTGCCTCAAACTTGTTCCAATACCTTCCATTCAACTCACCTAAACTATTCCAGACCTCCATTGCCAACTGTAACTCCATTAACACACATTTCCATTTTTGTTTGTAAGCTTTGCAGGTTGAGTTCTGTAGCACGATTCAGGCTACTTCAAAAGGATTCAGTAATTAATTGGCATTATTATTTTTACAAAAACACTCTTTTTGTTTTAATTTCCAATTGAATATTTAATCGTTTTTGTACGGAAGTAAGAGACAGTCTAAGGTTAAAATCAACAGAGCGGAAGTTTGAGGTTTTAACTAGATAGTGGTTATTAAAACATTGATTTTAAAAGTAGCGCAAGCGCTTTAAAGTTAATTGAACCTTATTTGTTTTCAAAAAATACTTTTGAGTTTTAAATGAAACAGCGAAGCGCTCATTTTGATCTTAAATGATATGATCTGATTCAATAGAACAGAAGTTTGAGATGAGGGTTTTTAAATGAATAGTTTCACTAAAACCGTGTTTTAATATTAAAAACAAATGCCAATTATTTATTGAATCCCTTAAGTTAACGAAATACATACCGGTGTCTGGTTATTAATTATTAAATTTTAGTTAATTCCGGATCAAACCTAAACTCCCAAGTTCTATAATTAGCCTTAGCTTTACATAGTAACCCTTAGATAACAATAGTTTTGACCATCAGTCCTTGTGGGTTCGATATCTTTTAAAACTACGCGGTAGACTGTGCACTTGCAGTCACTACACCCAATAGACATACAAAGTTGTGATCAAGTTTTTGGCGTCGTTGCCGAGGACTGAATTAGTCGAATACTGTAAATCCCTTATTATGCAGTATAAACTAAGGAAACCAATTTTATTTTAATTTTTAACCATCGATTGTATGCCAAGTACTCTCTCTAAATACGACGAATTAAAACAACCAATCGACAAAGTCGAGCGTTTTTTTAGTATAAGACGCCGAATCAGAGAGTATAATCTTTCCGGAAAAAATCTTCCTAACTTTTCTCTTCCTCACCCCAAAATGGCTGAAGGACCCCAAAATCGTCCTCTGAAGGATTATGCTGCCCTATCTCAAGAGGAACCCCACAACAATATTGTTGTACCCCAAAATTTTCCCTCCCATATTTCTCAAAACATTGCAAGAAAAATCTCCAAGTTGCTCAAGTGTGCTCAAGAGTTGGACAGACAAGCTATCTCGTAAGGCAGTCAACCCAAAATTGGGGTTTTGTGTTGCATCAAGATCCTTGAGTCCAAATGACCCCAAGTTATCACTAATGTCCTAATATGTTCTCGAGATCATCCATGTCAAATTTCAAGCCTTGCAGAGGAAGTTTGCTCAGTCAATTGCTCAAGGGTCCAAAAATCGACTATGCTAGGGAAAAAGTGAACTGTGACCTATAAACAGTCAAACTTCAATATTTTTTGCCAACATTACCATTTTGAAGGATATTTCATCATTTGATCAAGGGTTGATCATGGTTCATCAAAGATTGCTCAAAATTCATCAAGACTCAAAAGTTGCTAAATTAGGGTTTTGTAGGAAAAGTCAACTCAACTTTGACCAAGCATAACTTTCTTATACGCTATGACAAATGACCCATCCAAAGCTCATTTTGAATAGGATGCAATTTAATACAATCCATCTTCACAACCCAAGTTCAAAAAATGAACTCACAAGAAGTTATAAATTTGGACATTATAGGTCATTTTTGAAAGTCAATAAAAACACCTTTTTTCCAAAGCTTATAACTTGAGCATGGAATATCAAAATGATATGAGACTAAAATGGTTGATTATAGGACATCTCAAGCTTTCTAAAAAGTCCAAGAATACTTCCAAAAGTTCAAAATTGAAGAAGTTATGCATTTTTGAAGTTAGACTTTTTTGCAAAATTGCCAAAAGTCAACTATCCCCAAAACTTCAAATTTTGTCAAATGGGCCCATTATTTTCCACTTTATTTGAGTTTGCATCATTGCCCACGTGTCCTAGCTTCAGCCATGAGCGCATATTTTATTTTTATTATTTAATTTGATTTTTAATTGAATTTAATCATTTTAAAACAAATAAAATCATACAAAATCCAATACTTTGATAACATGAGATATTTTGGCTATTTCAGGCTCGGATTATCATCATCAAAATCGAATCAGACCAAATCATGTGCAAAAAGATTGAGATTTGGCAAAATTCAAGGTTTAAAGAGGAGATCAAATCAAATTCAAAGGCATTGATAGGGGAATATTTGATTCATAATTCTTACCCTAATACACTACACACTACATAAGCAAGCAAAATCAATCGAAATAAGGGTTGGAAGCTGCAGGCAGAGGCAAGACAAAAGTTGAAAAATTCACTAAAAAGCTTGAAATCGAAATCATAGCTAGAGGCATTTTTAGAAGCTGAGACCTGTCCCAATCTCTTCCTGGGTGTTCACTCAATCTACCTGGATCAAAACCAAGCTTGTTTATACGCCCAAAAGCGCTGTAAGTGTCACGAAACCCAGCTCTGTTCTTGAAATCGTAACTCTCCATTCTTGCATCATTTGAACAAATTATTGGCATATTTGTAATCCTCACAACATTTCCAAGCTATTTGCATCATTCAATTTTGTTTATCTAACTTGTAATGTAAAACGCCATAGCTTGGTTTCTTGGACGTTTTTTGGGGATTTCCTTTTCAGGTGAAATTAAGCTACAAGATGGACATGGTTGTGTCCAAGGGGTTGAGACGAACTCAACCCTAGCCTTAGATTCTATTTCCAAGGCCTGAGGAGGATTTTTGGATGATGCTGCGTTTTTAGCTGCGGACAAAAATTCGCAGGTAATATTTGTAGGTTTGGAAAAGGAGATGATGCATTGTCGTTCTCCCATACGTCCGTTCAAACCAAGCGCGCCCTTTTTTGTTTTGCTGGCATATGTTTGGTTTTCATTATATTATATTTTCTTTGTATATTATTAACAAACAAACCAACACAGCATAGTGGCAAGCATGTACGTGTAAACTCCTTCAGGACCTGGGTTCGAATCCCAGGTCCCCCACTTTCTCAATGCTTTTTTATTTCAGGTGATTGTGTGTATGCTCAAGTTTACAGTATACCATGCGCCCTTATTCATTCAGTAGCCAGATGGCCATTGGCCAGATCTGGTGGCTAGGATCTGAAGGTCTACCAAGGCATTGGTCAATGCATGTGAGCTAGATCTGCAAAGTCTAACAAGGCTGTGATACGGTGGGAGAACTGACATGGGTTTTGCGTTTGTTTTCGCAATTGTTTCGGTTGAGAAAGAGTCGCCACCGACTTTTTATTTTATCCTAAGGAAAGGTTAAAAAGCACAGCAAAAACCTTTGAGATGTTTTCTTGGGTTCGGGGAGTAGATTATAGAAAGGGAAGGTATTAGCACCCTTTCTATCCATGGTTATCCATGGGCTCTTAGCTACTTGCTTAGATCACTTGCCTTGCATTTTCAATTGTTTGAAATGGTGCTTTGTGTGTGGGTTTGAAAATGTTTTGAAAAAGATGCCTTGTCTAGGCAACCCTTGTAACAATTCTTTACTCGAATGTTTTACAAAAGGTGTTTGTCTTTTTGAAAAGATGTTTCAAAGTTTTGAAAGTTGTTTTGAAAGTTTGTGTTTGTGAAGTGTGTTTTGAAAAATGGCAAGGATTGTTTTGCAAGATTGGTCAAGTAACCAAGAGTTTTGTCTACCCTAAATTTCTCAAAGATCTTTCCTATGTTTTAACCCTTTTAACAGTATTGTTCCACCATTGTATTTGGTGGACAATCTTGTGTTAAGATGTGAACGGGATGGGCGCGGGTCATCGTTTAGACCATGATTGCAATGGTGCCAAGTGTCTTTGGCAACTTTTCCTTTAAGGGACTTGATCATTTTTTAGGCAACTTTCGAAAGCGTCATCGAGGGACTATGATCATTTGAATTTGTTTTGTTTTGCCAAAGACACCTAACATGCAACATGGCCCATTATTAAAGGCAACAAGTGGAGTAACCCTAAGGGGTGCAAGTGTGATTGGTGTTTGTTCATTTTCATGCTTTTTTGTCTTTTGTTAGGTCAAGCTAATTGTTTGGTTGATTTTTGCATACAAAACCCTAATTCTATCATGACATATTTAGAAAGTTTTTAAATGCGAAAAATAAAATCCTAAACTATTACAACACAAATTATGGGATGGGGGGTACAAATGTTCAAATGGGGATATTTAGCAAGAAATTTAAATCTAAGCTATTACAATCCAAATGGAATTTACAAGGTATTTATATGTACAATAATTAGATAAAATACAATAAATATGCAAGATGCAAAAATGATTTTTATATGTATGTAAAAAGGTATTTTTCATGTGACAAATAAACAAAAATAAAAAATGAATAATTTTGGATATTTTTACATTTTGGGGCAAAACCCTAATTTTCTAAGTAAGAAGTATTTATTATTTATTATGTGCAATATTTATTGATTATGTACAAAAAATAAATAAAAAGGAAGTATATTGTAAAAAAGTGATTTTTTAAGTTAAATATTAATAAAAATGAAAATTCATTATTTTTATGTTTTTATCCTAAATATTCTAATAAATATATAAGTATTTATATTATTTATTAAATATATTAAATATATACAAAAAATAAACTATTTATTATTTACAAAAAAAAAGTATATTTTTTATAAAATGTTTTCAAAAGATAAAATAAAAATCAGAAAATAAAAAGTATTTTGTATTATTTTAGTATTTTACATAAAAGTAGATATATATTTATTTACATATAAAACTAAATGAAACAAAATAAATATCAAATAAAATGCAAAAAATGTGAGAAAAACATTTTTAATGTTTTTTCATGCTTAAATAAAAATATAGAATCAAAATCAAATGGAAAAAATAAAAAATGACAAATATATCATGCAATGGGCCAGGGGGTGCCTGTGTAAAAAGATGGTGCAAAATAGAAAAGAGAAACAAGCCCAGCCAAAAGGGGTTGTCTTTAACCTCCAGACAGTCTTCCAAACAAAAAACGCGTGCTTCCTGCTATCTCATGATTCTTTGACATTCAGCAAAAACTTACAACAACAATGTTATAGAGCATCTTGTCACGATTCCATATATATAAAAAAGTCATTCTAACTCTCAGAAATGAGAGAGAATTTCTTCTCCCCCAATTGCTGACCTAAGTTTTTTTCAATGTTCATGTCTTAAATTCTCTCAGCACATGCAATATAAATGGAAAGTAACTATATGGATGGCTTCATGGCTATGATTAGAACATGTTTTCTTCACAAACTTAATCCTAACTATGCCTGGATAGAGAGATAGAAGTTCAAAAACTTACCTGTTCATCTTGAATCGTGTGCAGCAATGGAGGCACTTTCAATGCAATGTGAGGACTTGTACAACTTGCTTGAGGTCCAGGGATGTTTCCTCTATGCTTAGCTTGCTTTGAATCTTGCTGAATCGAGCTACAGAAGTTAACCTGCACAGATGAAAAATGAAAATGGCACACTTGGCTATGGCTGTTACAGTTCCACTTCAATGCTTGGAATAGTTTGTATGGATGTTATGGAATGTGTTTGCAAAGGTTTCAGCCAAAACGCACGAGTGGAAGTGTTTGTGCAAGTCAAGTTGCAGAAGGGGCTCTGTTTTTGCAGCAAGGAGGTGTTTCTGTGAATGAAGAGGTATTGAAGGTGGTTGGCTCGTGTTTTAGGTCAGGCTTGATATTTGGAATGTGTTCAACAGGTTTGCTTAGGCTTGTCTTTGCAGGGATTCAATGTTGTGTTTCAAAATGCAAGTTTCTTATCTCTTAAGCAAAAATTGGCAAGTCCTGTTACAAGCTTCTCTAGGCCCCTCAAGTATGCTGCAAATGTTAGTCTTGATCAGTGGGATATGTCCATGCCTTTGTGCCTCAGAGATTTGCTTTGTACTTCTTGGATTCATGTTTTGACATAAAGCCATACTTTACAAGAATAGATAAGTTGCTTTTTCCATTTATGGCTTAATTCTTCATGTAATGACCAAATGCACCAAATAATGCTAGAACACAATGGATTGGCATTTAATTATTGAGTGTAAATGATATTAGAGGCCTGTAACTAGCTTGTGCAAACTGATTTCAAAAATGCATAGTGTATGAACATGAAAATGGCTCATGAACAAAGTGACTTTTGCCCATATTGACAAATTCGATTCTCCCTAACCACAAGGGTGTTTGAGATGTTCTTGGACAATTTGGAAAGCTTGGAATGTGTACTAAAATCCATCTTTGTAATGCAAGTTGATATTTCAAGTGGAAGCATGTGAAAAGTGGTCATGAAGTTAGGCAAAAATCCTGCCTAAAATAGGTCAAAAAATTTCTAAGTTAAGAATGTTTTTGCACCTCTATTCCAAAAATCATAACTTGAGCTACAAGCTTCTTTTGAGGAAACTTTGTGAATCAAAGTTGTAGATTTTGCAATAGACTACAACTTTCATGTTTTGAGTTTTTCTTGAATCTAAATATATCTTGATGAAACAATGGGACAAAGTTTAGGAAAAAATTAGGAATTTTCATAACTTAGAAATTTTCTAAGTTATGAAAATTCTTCATTTTAAACCCTAATTTGTAATTTTTGATTTCTTGATGAACAAGTTTCATAATTTGACATGTTTTGATGAAAAATGAATCTTGACACTTGATTTTGACCAAAAAGTCAAAGTTTGACTTTTCAATATACAGTCAAATTTTGCTCAGTTGACTGGAAAATTCATCTGTCAATCTTGTGCGTTTGGGATCTTTTGAACTTGTTGAATGTGTCAAGACCATGTCATTGAGTCCTTGAGTCCATATGTGAGCTTGGTTTGCCATTGGCTAGGTCAAACAGTAAAAAATTGCCTTTGTGCAGTCAAAACCCTAAAAATGACCATTTTGCCCTTTTGGTGATCTGATCAAATTTCTTGTGGAATTGTGATCCAAACTTGACCAAATGGTTCATATGAGTTCATAATGTTGATGTGGGTCAAAAATCAAGAAGTTTGACTGTCAATTGGCCACAGTTGACTTTTTTCCCCAATACAGCTGATTTCTAAGTCAACTGTCCAATTGACTGGGCAAAGATTGGAATCAAGGCTTGAAACTTGGTATGGATAAACTTGTGAGTCCAATATGAAGCATGAAAGTCACTTTGGGCATCTTAGGTCAAAATATCTTTGTGCAAACTCAAACCCTAATTTGGGTCAACAGTGCAAGGAGGAGTCTTGAGCAGAGTAAACCCTAACCTGATCTTGAGCTCCAAGAGTATTGTGGTGAGAAAATATTGATGAAATGAGAGGGCAAATTTTGGGGTACAACAGTTTCCCCTGTTCAATCTTCTTGCGCCTGAAGAGTTAGATTGGCAGGTTTGCCTTTCGCGTCTCGAAGGTAAAAGGAGATTGGACACTAGAGTGCCCCTAAATTTGCACTCGTCAGAACAATGGATGCGGGAATGGGCTTAGAGATGCCATTAAGAGATGGGCTTAAAGATGCCATCTAGATGGGTGACAGAATCTTGTCGGGGATGGGCTTAAAGATGCCATCTGGAATGAGTATCAGAAAGGTGTCCATGTCTTGGAACATCTCCGAATTGGGGGGTCTTGAATAAGCAATGGATTGATATCCGTGTTTGGAGAATCCGTAAACTGTTTTCAAAAGTCTCGAGTCTGAACAAGCGATAGGTTAACATCCGTTACTGGAGAACCCGTGAACTGTTTTCAGAAGTCTGGAGATTGAATAAGCAATAGAGCAGCATCCGTTGTTGGGAAGCGTCCGTAAACTGTTTTCAAAAGTTGAGAAGAATCTGAACAAGCGATAGGTTAACATCCGTTACTGGAGAACCCGTAAACTGTTTACAGAAGTCTTGAGATTGAATAAGCAATAGAGCAGTATCCGTTGTTGGGAAGCGTCCGTAAACTATTTTCAAAAGTTGCATCTGAACAAGCGATAGATTAACATCCGTTGTTGGGAAGAATCCGTAAACTGTTTTCAGAAGTCTTGGAGTTGAATAAGCAATAGAGCAGCATCCGTTATTGGGAAGGGTCCGTAAACTGTTTTCAAAAGTTGAGAAGAATCTGAACAAGCGATAGGTTAACATCCGTTACTGGAGAACCCGTAAACTGTTTTCAAAAGTCTTGAGATTGAATAAGCAATAGAGCAGCATCCGTTGTTGGGAAGCGTCCGTAAACTGTTTTCAAAAGTTGCATCTGAACAAGCGATAGATTAACATCTGTTGTTGGGAAGAATCCGTAAACTGTTTTCAGAAGTCTTGGAGTTGAATAAGCAATAGAGCAGCATCCGTTGTTGGGAAGCGTCCGTAAACTGTTTTCAAAAGTTGCATCTGAACAAGCGATAGATTAACATCCATTGTTGGGAAGAATCCGTAAACTGTTTTCAAAAGTTGCATCTGAACAAGCGATAGATTAGCATCCGTTGTTGGGAAGAATCCGTAAACTGTTTTCAGGGGTTGAAGAAGAATCTGAACAAGTGCTAGGTTAACATCAGTTACTGGAGAACCCGTGAACTGTTTTCAGAAGTCTTGAAGTGGAGGAGGAACCGGTGTAGGGTTTCCTGATGATGAGTCCGTGAAAAAAAACTGCATCTGGAATAATTGTTAATGATAGCCTTTTATTCTTGTCCTAAAAAGGACAAAATGTTAGCTAAACACAAAACTATGTTGCATGAAATGTATGATGCAATATGTGCTATATCAATGTTTATGATATGAATGTAAATGAATGCGCATGTAATGCTGAAGAGCTGTCTTGCTGAGGATAAATGAATCCTAGATGGCTGAAGATAAAAGAATCTTGACTGCTGCCAGGGAAAGTGAGTCCTTGGCTGCTGCAGGGGATTGTAAGAATCTTGATTGCTGAGGATGAGACATCCTTGTTGACTACTGCTGGAGAATTAGGAGCTTGGGTTGTATACCAATCTTCTGGGGATTCTTGTCTTGAGAAAATCTTCATTGGAGAACATCTGATTATCCTGTGAGGAGCTGAGAACGAGAGTCTTTAATCTGCTTTGGGAATACAAAATCTTCAATCATTGAGGGATCCTAGGATTACTACGGGGAATTGGAATTCCTGGGTGACATGCAGGGTAAGAGAACTTCTGAAGATTTCTACTGGGGAGTTCAGAATCTGACAGACTCATGCTGGAGAGGTATGATCTGAGAATCTTCAGTTTGGTGGGACGTACCTCTGTGGGGAGAAGGTTCACTAGCCTGGTTCCGTAGGGGATTGATGGTTGGAAATTTTAGCTCCGCTGGGGATTGGATTTTTAGATTTTTAAGGCTCCACTGGGGATACTGAAACTTAACTCTAAGGGGAATTGAATTCTGGGAGGCCCTCTGGTTGGGAAGATCAGTTTTGAGAAAGCTTTCTCTGCTAAGAATCCCGAGGTTTAACTTTGTTTAGGGGATTAAGTTCTGACTGAGGAATCTGGATTTCAAATCTGCTGGCGATTTCTTCTGAAAGGGCATCAAGATATCTATCTGCACCTTCAACCTATCAGTAATCATCTTTCTTGATTCATAAGGAAATGATCATGTTCAAATGCATATGCCTCTTTAACAAAACATTGGACGTTTCTCAAATAAAACATAAGTGCAAAAGAAAAGAGGAAAGGAAGACAACGCAAATTTCTATATTTGGAAAAGTATTTGTATTAACTTTCTATGAGTATATTTGTACAAAGGAGACAGTCATCCTAGTAAGAGGATGTCGTCGTAAATATTGAAAAATTTATACAAAAGAAAGATGGCTATGTGAAACAATTCCATGGGATTCCATTCCGCTATAGCCTTCACAACTCTGAATATTTGTCCATTCAATGCTTCGTCTGCCGATGACTGGATTGATCAGAAGCTTGGAGCTGGTTGATGAAGAGATTGTCCTTAAAGTGATCCAACGAGACATAGTCATACGCTTTAATTCCCTAACTTTTGCCTGAATCGCCCTTTCGGGTTTTCGATCCACCGGGAAACCCCTTTTTGCCCAAGCCGCCCTTTTGGGTTTTCAACTTGACGGGTGTACAGATTTTTTTGTTTTATCCCTAATTTTTTCCTGAACCGCCCTTTCGGGTTTTCGGTCCACCGGGATGCCCATTTTTGCCCAAGCCGCCCTTTCGGGTTTTCGACTTGTCGGGTTGTTTTATGCGTAGTATCTTTTGACTATGTCTGCGTTCGTAGGGTGCGGCAAATCGTCGCCGTCCATGGTGGTCAGGATCATTGCACCACCAGAAAATATGCTCTTGATCATAAATGGTCCTTCGTATGTAGGAGTCCATTTGCCCCTGGGATCACTTTGCGGCAAGATAATCCGCTTGATCACGAGATCTCCGACTTGATATACTTAACGTCTGACTTTCTTGTTGAAAGCCTTGATCATCCGTTTTTGATACGTTTGACCATGGCAGACAGCAGCGAGTCGCTTCTCGTCGATCAATATGAGTTGATCAAGTCGGGTCTGAACCCAATCCTCTTCATTCAAACCTGCGTCCTTCATAATCCTTAGAGAAGGAATCTGAACCTCCATGGGCAGGATAACTTCCATGCCATATACCAAAGAGAATGGGGTTGCCCCGGTTGAAGTACGTGCTGTCGTACGGTATCCATGCAGAGCAAACGGTAACATCTCATGCCAGTCCTTGTAAGTGACTGTCATTTTCTGAATGATCTTCTTGATGTTTTTGTTCGCAGCTTCAACAGCAGCGTTCATCTTCGGCCAATAGGGAGATGAATTATGATGATAAATCTTGAACTGTTCGCATATCGCTGTGATCATAGTATTATTCAGATTTGTGTCGTTGTTTGTGATGATCCTGTCTGGAACACCATACCGGCATATGAGGTTTTGCTTGATGAAGCGGGCAACCACATTTTTAGTAACAAAGGCGAAGGAAGTTGCTTCGACCCATTTGGTGAAGTAGTCAATGGCAACCAGGATGAAGCGATGTCCGTTGGACGCCATGGGCTTGATCTCTCCAATCATGTCAATGCCCCACATTGCGAATGGCCAAGGAGCTGTCAGAACGTTGAGAGGAACCGGAGGAATGTGAACCCTGTCAGCATAGACTTGACACTTGTGGCAAGTACGGGAATGTTGATGGCAGTCAGCTTCCATGGTAGACCAGTAATAGCCTGCCCTTATGATCTTCTTAGCCATTGTATGCCTACTCAAGTTGGTGCCAAATGTGCCGATGTGTATCTCGATCATGATTAACTCTGCTTCAGCTTTGTCTACGCATCAGAGTAAAACACATTCATGGCTTCGTTTGTAGAGGATGCCATTGCTCAGGAAGAACTTGGCAGCAAATTTCCTTAAGAACTTCTTGTCATTTACAGAAGCTCCTTCGGGATATTCTCTAGTCTGGAGATACCTTTTGATTTCATGGAACCAGGGTTGTTCCACTACTTCTTCGGTACTAATCTCGTGACAATGTGCAGGTTCATCCATTCGCTCGATATTGATTTGGGGAGCCTCGTTATCCCAGTTGAGTTTAAACATGGAAGACATTGTAGCCAGAGCATCTGCTAGCTGATTCTCTTCTCGCGGGAAATGCTCGAAGGTAATTTGCTCGAAAAGAGGCAACAATGTCAAGACATGTTCTTTGTATGGGATAAGAATAGGATGCTTGGTATCCCACTCTCCTTGGATTTGACTGATAACCAAAGCCGAGTCCCTGAATATGATCAAAGATTTGATCCCCAAGTCTATAGCAGCCTTGAGACCAAAGATGCAAGCTTCATATTCAACCATGTTGTTTGTGCAGCTAAAGCAAAGTCGGGCCATGAAAGGTGTGTGACAGCCTTCCGGGGAAATGAGTACCGCACCGTCAAAGTACAGGGTCCATCGGGATCCCTTTTCAGGTCCGTTATACGGTCCGTTACCTTCAATGTTGTCCAAATTCATGATGTCCTCGTCTGGGAAGTCAAATCTCATGGATTGATAATCTTCGATAGCTTGATGAGTTAGATGATCAGCTAGCACACTCCCCTTTATAGCCTTTTGAGTGGTGTACTAGATGTCATACTCAGTTAGGATCATTTGCCATCTAGCTATTCTTCCAGATAAAGCGGGCTTTTCGAAGATATACTTGATAAGATCCATTTTGGAAATCAACAAGGTGGTATGAGTCAACATATACTGCCTTAGCCGGCAAGCAGCCCATACCAAAGCGCAGCAAGTTTTCTCGAGCAGTGAGTAGCGAGTCTCACAGTCGGTAAACTTTTTGCTAAGGTAATAAACAACATGCTCTTTTCGACCAGACTCGTCATGCTGGCCCAAAACACACCCCATTGAGTTATCCAAGACGGTCAGATACATGATCAATGGTCTTCCTTCGACGGGAGGCATCAGAATAGGAGGTTCTAGTAAGTACTCCTTGATCTTATCAAAAGCAGCTTGGCAATCGTCGTTCCATTCGACTACCTGGTCTTTCTTCAATAGTTCGAAAATTGGCTCACAGGTAGAAGTCAGATGAGAGATGAATCTGGCAATATAGTTTAAGCGCCCCAAGAACCCTCTAACCTCCTTTTCAGTACGGGGAGCAGGCATCTCTTGTATTGCTTTCACTTTTGCTGGATCGACCTCAATGCCTTTGTTGCTGACAATGAATCCTAGAAGTTTACCAGACCTAACTCCAAAAGTGCACTTACTTGGATTCATCCTGAGTTTGTACTCTTTCAACCTGGCAAACAACTTTTCCAGGTGTTCAAGGTGTTCCTCCTCTATTTGTGACCGAGCTATCATATCATCTATGTAAACTTCGATCTCATGATGTATCATATCATGAAATAAAGCTACCATGGCGCGTTGATAAGTTTCCTCTGCGTTCTTCAGTCCGAACGACATCACCTTGTAACAGAAAGTACCCCATTGTGTAACAAAGGTTGTTTTCTCCATGTTTTCGGGGGCCATTTTAATCTGGTCGTAATCCAAGAATCCATCCATGAAGGAAAACACTTTGTGCTGAGCTGTGTTGTCGATCAAAATGTCAATGTGCGGTAGCGGAAAATCATCTTTGGGGCTGGCCCTATTCAAATCCCGGTAGTCCACACACATTCTGACTTTGCCATCTTTTTTAGGTACTGGCACGATGTTAGCAACCCATTGTGGATAGGATGTAACAGCCAGAAAGCCAGCGTTGAATTGCTTCATTACTTCTGCTTTGATCTTCTCAGACATGTCGGGCCTCATTCGGCGGACTTTTTTCTTGATCGGCGGACAATCCTCTCTTGTAGGGAGACGGTGAACCACGATGTCTGTGTCTAAACCCGGCATGTCTTCATAAGACCAGGCGAAGATTTCAACGTACTCATTTAGTAGCTGTATCAGGCGCTCCTTGACACTTGGTTCCAGATTGGCACCCACTTGTACCTCCTTCCGGTCATCCTCTGTTCCTAAGTTGACAGTTTCCAACAACTCTTCGTGAGGTAAGATGGCCCTTTCCTCCTGCTGTAGAAGTCTGGCTAATTCCCCTGGTACTTCACAACCTTCGTCATCTTCATACTCAGCTTGATTGACCAGATCTTCAGAGTTATTGAAGGACATAGCAGAATAGTCACCCATGGAATCCAGAGTGGATGGGTACCTGCATTTGTGAGTGTGGGTGTGTGTAAGGGATAGCCATCCTTAAACAAAAAATGCAAAAGGAAAGAAAATGAACACAACAGTTTATCAATGAAAAACGTCCAATGAATCATTAAACATGGCATATGGATATGAAGATAATCAAAAACCCTTACAAATGGACCGACATGCCCCGGGCAAGGCATGAGGTGAAAAAGTAGTGTACGGATTGTTCAAAAGTAATTATTACAGACCACAGGAAATGTTTGACAGATAATTACTGATTAATAAAAGTAATGGGGACAAAGTCCTTTGCCTCCCAGTTGCATAGTCCTCCTTTGATAGTTGGGTAGATCCACTCTTCAATGTTGTCCTCTTCGTCTTCACCCTCCAAAGCGTTGATTCCGTAAGGAGAAATCTTGATGGGCGCTCTTTCAATCTTTGAACGGCGCATAGCTTTATGTCCTGCAGCAGTGAATCCTAAACCAAACTTGTCTGTTTTGTGCGGAATATCAGGCAACTGCCCCCATGTTGAATTCTTCCCTTTCTTCATTGCGGCCTTCGCGTCTTTTAGAGATGCCATCCTAGACATCTGCTTTGGTACCTCAGCTACCATTTTTGCTACTGTCACTTCAGGAGAGACTTCTTCGAAGTGCTGGAATGGTGTCTCAATGAATTCACCCTCTACCTCTACATACCGAAAGGAGTTCAGGTGGCTGATCATTAATTCCTCTTCACCGTGGACGGTTATGATCTTTCCCTTGACAGGGTACTTCAACATTTGATGTAAGGAAGAGGTGACTGCCCCGACATTGTGTATCCATGGCCTCCCCAGTAAGCAAGAGTATGACGGATGGATGTCCATCACATAGAAAGTCGAGGGGAACACCTCTGTGCCAACCTTAATGGGAATGTCTACCTCCCCATGTACCATTCTCTTTGACCCGTCAAATGCCCTTACAATGATATTGCTTGGCCTTAACTCCAAGCCTTCACAGTCCAAACGGTCGAGAGCCTTCTTGGGCAGCACGTTCAGAGAAGAACCAGTGTCGACCAGAAAATGGGCCAGAGTAGTTCCTTGGCATTCCACTGACACATGTAATGCGTCGTTGTGCTTTCTTCCTTTTGAGGTCAGGTCAGCATCAGAGAACCCTAAACCGTTGTCTGCGGTAAGGCTGGCCACGCAATCTTGGAATTGGTCTGCAGAGGTTTCCTGGGGCACATGGGCTATTTTCAGGAATTTTATCAATGCTTTGGCGTGCGCCTCAGAGCAAAGCAGTAATGCTAACATGGAGATCTTCGAGGGGGTTTGCCCCAGTTGCTCTACCACGTCATAATCACTATTTTTAATTATCTTCAGGATCTCCTCCATCTCTTTCTTGGAGGTTTCCGGGATGACAAAAGGTTGAGCCCTCGTCCTGACGAGCTCATCTTGGGTCCCTTTACCTTTATCAGCAGAAGTAGGAGGGACAATAACAGGAACAACAACATCTTCAATCAACAGGTTTCTAGCGGAAAGTTTTATCGGTGCAGGAATAACTTGGGCAGCAGATGAGGGTCCAAAGATTTCCTTTGGGGGGGCAATCTCTGGAGAAAATATTCTCACACTTCGGGTGATCTTGCTTGTGCCGACAATGTTTCCAATGCTGGCATCCTCTTCATCGGAGCTTCCTTCGGTTACTTCAACTTGTTTAATACCTTGGTAGTAGATTTCTCCACCGTAATTCCATGGTATTGATTTTTCAGAAATGTAGGGGACAGGCCCTGGCATAGTTATCTTCAGAGGAACAGACTTTATAGCTGATGTAATCTTAACATGCTTTTTGACGGCCTTGGAAAGTGTAGGTGTTTAGGTATTGGCTTGCATTTTTGGTAAATCCCAAGTGTATGTGTGAATGTCATGACTGATGTCATAACATTCTAGTTCAGGTTGTACTAACTCAATAGGTACATGTGCAGAAAAATATTGTAATTCAAATACTGATGTTTATAAGTGTGTATCTGAGCATGTTTGCAAAATGATCACATTTTGCTAAATCAGTAGACAGGTTTTCTCAGATGTCATAACAGATGTTATGACATCCTGTTCTGAACTAACAGGATTGCAGGATTGGATAAGTCTGAGTTTTTTCAGGAAATAACTCAGTCCTTTCTGAACAGAATCCTGCGTTTTCTGAGGAGTAACCTAGCTCAATCCTAACCTGATCAATAAAGTACTGTGACCTGGTCTTTAGGTCAAACGGAATCAACCCTAGGTTTTTGGAAACCCTAACTGAAGTTACAGCTGCTATATATTCAACAGAGCTGCGGTTTTTCAAGACGATCCCTGCTGATTGATTAGAAGATCAATTTTGTAATCTGTATAGATTTGTTTATTGTACTCCAAGCAATTATCATTGTGATAAGTGCCTTGGAATAGGTTTCAATTGTAAGGGTTGTGTAGCACTCAAAGCTTTGAAGCAAGAGTGTTTGAATGTTACTTGACTAAAGCTGTGAAGCAGAGTCAAGTTAGTTGTGTACATCACTCAAAGCTGTGAAGCACGAGTGATTGTGTTACTTGATTAAAAAGCTGTGAAGCTTAATCAAGTGTGTGTTTTGAAGAGTGTCTTCATCAATTCTTAAGTCAAATTGGTTTATGTATCACTGCTGTGATTGAGGGGGAGTGAGTAGGAACTCAGGTTTAAGTTGTACTTAGATTAGAATTGCATTGGGTAGGTCTTAAGTGAAGGAGATAAACTGGTTGGTTTATTCCTGAATTAACATCTCTTATAGTGGATTCTCTCCCTGGCTTGGTAGCCCCCAGAGTAGGTGTTGTTGCACACTGAACTGGGTAAACAATTGACTGTGTTATTTACTGCTTTTGTATTTACTGTCATATAGTAAGTCAGATACGGTGTCATAACATTGGACGTGACATTGAGTATCTGTAGCCAGAATTTCAGAAAGATTGGCGTGAATGGTGATAATTGAAACATCTTCAGCAGGGGTTGGAATAACAGAAACTTTCTCAAACAGAATTTGTTGACTGTCCATTAGGCCTTGGATGCCTTTCTTCAGTAACGGACAGTCAAATGGCAGAGAGTAACAACAGTAGCAATCTTCTTTGCATCCCGGGAAAATCTCGGCCTTTAACAGATTTAACTTGATGGTTAACAGCGGAGTCATCAGATCATTGACATCAGAAACATACAAATCTTCTTCAATAGCATGGACATTTCGGCCATGCTTCGGCATCAGAGCGGATATTACGTTTGGCTTCTCTGGAGCGTCGAACTCCACCTCTTTCGCCTCTATCAAGTCTTGAATTTTATGCTTGAGTGCCCAACAATCGTTGGTGTCGTGCCCGACACTGTCAGAATGGTAGGCGCATTTAGCATTGGGATGGTAATGCGGAGAGGATGTATTCACATTTTTTGGTGCCTCTTTGATAGTGGCGAGATTCAACTTTAACAGATGGGGAAGCACTTGCGTCATATTAATGCGGGTGAACTTCCATTGTGGCTGTTCCACCCGTTGTTGATTTGGTCTGGACTGGTTATAGCGTGGCTGATCACTTGATGGATTTTGGATCATCACGGCCCCCACAGTTGGCCGGCGCTCAGTCTTCTCCGCTCTTCTCTGAGAGTACACAACAGCCGTTTCCTTCTTCGCTGGAAATGATTTCTTAACAGTTGTAGATGCAGAGGCATCCTTCTGAATCTTCCCATTCTTGATACCAGCTTCTACCCGCTCGCCAGTCAGAATTAACTCAGTAAACCCTGTGGAAGAGCTACCGATCAGATGGTTAAAGAATGGACCAGACAGGGTCCCTAGGAACATATCAACAAGTTCTCTATCAGAAAGAGGTGGCTGCACTCTTCCGGCCAGATCGTGCCACTTTTGAGCATATTCCTTGAATCCTTCACCTGAGGCCATCCCCATACTCTGTAGCTGAGTACGGGTTGGTGCCAGGTCAGAGTTATACTGATATTGGCGATAAAAAGCAGCTGCCAGATCCTCCCAGTTGTGTACCTCTGATCTCTCAAGATTGTAGAACCAATCTAGCTGTGTACCAGACAGGCTATCTTGAAAGAAATGCACCCAAAGGTTTCTGTCAGAAGTGTGAGGTTGGATTCTTCGGACGTACAACCTTAGATGCATCTTCGGGCAAGACAACCCGTCATATCTTGCAAAAATTGGCACTTTAAACTTAGGGGGAATCACGATTCCAGCGATTAATCCCAAATCTTCAAAATCTAAGCCGGGAACTCTTTGCAGCTCCATGGCTGCCAACCTGTCTTCCAAGTTTTTGTACTTATCATCGGCTGGCGGGTATTGTTGCTCTGAGTAGTCCTCATCTTCTTCAGCCTCTTCTTCTTCAGCTTCGGATTCGGAAGGTATCGCAGCCCCTTTTCCTTTACTGGTTCCCTCTTCAGATGTAGGGGGAAATTCAAGAACTCTTCTGGCTTCACCCTCAAACCTTCTTCCTAGGGTAGCCACCCTGACTCTTTTCTTCTTCTTTTTCACTTGCTCTTTGTTCCCCAGCAGGACTTTTAGATCCTCCTGACCCTTTGCCAAGGTCATCAGGAGGTGTTGAAACTGTGAGTTTTGAGACTGCAATTCTTTGACCGTCTGTTCGAGATCCATCTTACTAAAATAAACAGCAGAAAGATAAGGAAACCTGGTGTGGGGACCTGCTTATGCGCATGATGAATGATATGTTTGTTTATGCAATTCATTCAAGGATTTAGACAATTCAAAATTGTTGCAAACAAAAAGAACACACGTCATATTAATAAGAAGAAATTTTGTCAGTACATAAATGCCCCATGGGCCAAATATTACAAAAAACTTCTCAAGGTAAAAAGACGTTGCGCATCCTCTTTGGTGCGATGTAGGTGTTGAGGGTCTCTTCCTCATGGAGTCGGCGGGTAAGCTCCAAAACCTTCTTCTCACTGGCGTAGAAGCTGGCTTCAAAAGTATTCCGTTCCTCCTTGAGTTGGATCCAACTCTTCTGCATCTCCTCCCATGATGTTGGCATGTCAGGATATAAGATGGTGTAGGGAACCTCTCCTTCCTTAACGGGCTCTTTAATCACAGGGAGAACATGAGGGTAGGGCATCATTAGGCTCTGGGCTCGGGTTCGTACCCACTTGAGATAAGGCTCAAGAGGGATGGAGTTCTTGTGCCCTAGGGTCTTGCTGTCTACCTTGTTAGGCATTCCCCAAGCTCTGATGAATCTTTGGCGAAGTCCTTGCGCATCGTTGTCGAAGTCAAAAACTAGGTCAAGAATCAGCATGTCATGAGGGCCATCCCTCCGTGCATATCCAAATTGTCTCAAAGCTAGACAAGGGTTGTAGGTAATGCCTCCTCTAATGCCAAGCAATGGAACATTAGGGAACTCTCCACAACGATCGACGATGATGACATTTTCTCTGGACCGAGAACACCAATGTACATCAGAGTGAGTAAGAGTCATCAACTGTTGTGACCACCTTAAGCCTTGGTCATTCTTCAAAACAGATTGTGGAAGGTGCGAAATAAACCACCTTGCAAGGAGAGGAGTACAACACATGAGAACACCCCTCTTTCTCATTGTTCGTGTGTAAAATGAGTGAAGAATGTCCCCAAGCAATGTTGGTATTGGATTTCTGGATAGGAAGATCTTGACGGCGTTGATATCTATAAGCTGGTCAGGGTTTGGGAACAGGACCAACCCATAAATGAGGAGTGCCACAATTTCTTCAAAGGCTTGTAGATCCAGTGAATTCCAACACTCTTGTGCCTTCTCAAACAAGAATTTTTCTAAGAAGCCTCTGACACCGCTTCTAGTTTCCCAATGCCCCTTGATGTCAGATGGTTGCAAGTGTAGTGCTTGAGCAACATCTTCAGGCTTTGGTTCTTTTTCCGTACCGTTGTAGGGTAGTTGATTAAGAATAGGAATTCTCAGGAGTTGAGAAAATTCCTCCAAAGTGGGCACCAATTGGTAGTCGGGGAAAGTGAAACAGTGGTGAAGGGGGTCAAAGAACTGGAACAACACCTTTACCATGTCTTCTTCAACGTTGGTGTTGACTAGGCTGAGAAGTCTACCATGTCTTTCACCAAAGGGAGAGCTTTCCGGAATTCTGGATGTGAGCTCCTTGAGTTGAGGAGGGATTCTCACAAGGTTGACTTGGATAGTTTTCCTGCGAGGAATTTCCATGACCTACAAAACAAGAACAAAGATGAAGATCCAAACCCTTGAAATGGTTAGTGTATGCATATGATGCTTTATGATGTTTATGATGTATGCACAAACATATGTACAAGCAATTCACACAAAACCCTAGTTTCAGGCTTGCATGGGGTTTCATAGGTAAGTACCCTCTTGAGTGTAGTTGGCTTAAAAACCTGCCCTATAAATAGTAACCGGGTTCTAAGGAGCTCAATATCATTGGATTGTTTTCCATGTTCATTGTTTTGGTTTAGCCACTTAACTAGCGACCAAAATATTCCAAGAAAACAACCCTCAATGAGTGTAGTATCGAGTATCTACCAACTTCGGACTGCACCAAAGTCGGTCATCTCACTACCCCTAATAAAAGGCCAAGATGGTCAAGTAAGGTTCTAGGTCATTAGTGCTTAGTGACATCACTCAGCGGCCCCGTAATCTCCTTGATTGAACTCAAGGGTTACCGGTACTCACAAATATGTTGCACTAATATAACTATTGCTTCAACAGTGTCGGTATACCCCGCACAGTTTCCACAATGTATTGCTATCTATGAATGTTTCCCCAAATCCGGGTGTAGGATTTTCAAACCCAAACAAGAGAGCCAAGATGTAAAGCAATCAAAACAAACAATTATTCATGCAAGAGGGTGATCTAAGCCCTAAGGTTACTCCACTTTTAAAAGTTTAATCCCCATCAGAGTCGCCAGTTCTGGGATACGGTGGGAGAACTGACTTGGGTTTTGCGTTTGTTTTCGCAAATGTTTCGGTTGAGCAAGAGTCGCCACCGACTTTTTATTTTATCCTAAGGAAAGGTTAAAAAGCATAGCAAAAACCTTTGAGATGTTTTCTTGGGTTCGGGGAGTAGATTATAGAAAGGGAAGGTATTATCACCCTTTCTATCCATGGTTATCCATGGGCTCTTAGTTACTTGCTTAGATCACTTGCCTTGCATTTTCAATTGTTTGAAATGGTGCTTTGTGTGTGGGTTTGAAAATGTTTTGAAAAAGATGCCTTGTCTAGGCAACCCTTGTAACAATTCTTTACTCGAATGTTTTACAAAAGGTGTTTGTCTTTTTGAAAAGATGTTTCAATGTTTTGAAAGTTATTTTGAAAGTTTGTGTTTGTGAAGTGTGTTTTGAAAAATGGCAAGGATTGTTTTGCAAGATTGGTCAAGTAACCAAGAGTTTTGTCTACCTTAAATTTCTCAAAGATCTTTCCTATGTTTTAACCCTTTTAACAGTATTGTTCCACCATTGTATTTGGTGGACAATCTTGTGTTAGGATGTGAACGGGACGGGCGCGGGTCATCATTTAGACCATGATTGAAATGGTGCCAAGTGTCTTTGGCAACTTTTCCTTCAAGGGACTTGATCATTTTTTAGGCAACTTTCGAAAGCGTCATCGAGGGACTATGATCATTTGAATTTGTTTTGTTTTGCCAAAGACACCTAACATGCAACATGGCCCATTATTGAAGGCAACAAGTGGAGTAACCCTAAGGGGTGCAAGTGTGATTGGTGTTTGTTCATTTTCATGCTTTTTTGTCTTTTGTTAGGTCAAGCTAATTGTTTGGTTGATTTTTGCATACAAAATCCTAATTCTATCATGGCATATTTAGAAAGTTTTTAAATGCGAAAAATAAAATCCTAAACTATTACAACACAAATTATAGGATGGGGGGTACAAATGTTCAAATGGGGATATTTAGCAAGAAATTTAAATCTAAGCTATTACAATCCAAATGGAATTTACAAGGTATTTATATGTACAATAATTAGATAAAATACAATAAATATGCAAGATGCAAAAATGATTTTTATATGTATGTAAAAAGGTATTTTTCATGTGACAAATAAACAAAAATAAAAAATGAATAATTTTGGATATTTTTACATTTTGGGGCAAAACCCTAATTTTCTAAGTAAGAAGTATTTATTATTTATTATGTGCAATATTTATTGATTATGTACAAAAAATAAATAAAAAGGAAGTATATTGTAAAAAAGTGATTTTTTAAGTTAAATATTAATAAAAATGAAAATGAATTATTTTTATGTTTTTATCCTAAATATTCTAATAAATATATAAGTATTTATATTATTTATTAAATATATTAAATATATACAAAAAATAAACTATTTATTATTTACAAAAAAAAGTATATTTTTTATAAAATGTTTTCAAAAGATAAAATAAAAATCAGAAAATAAAAAGTATTTTGTATTATTTTAGTATTTTACATAAAAGTAGATATATATTTATTTACATATAAAACTAAATGAAACAAAATTAATATCAAATAAAATGCAAAAAATGTGAGAAAAATATTTTTAATGTTTTTTCATGCTTAAATAAAAATATAGAATCAAAATCAAAAGGAAAAAATAAAAAATGACAAATATATCATGCAATAGGCCAGGGGGGGTGCCTGTGTAGAAAGATGGTGCAAAATAGAAAAGAGAAACAAGCCCAGCCCAAAGGGGTTGTCTTCAACCTCCAGACAGTCTTCCAAACAAAAAACACGTGCTTCCTGCTATCTCATGATTCTTTGACATTCAGCAAAAACTTACAACAACAATGTTATAGAGCATCTTGTCACGATTCCAAATATATAAAAAAGTCATTTTAACTCTCAGAAATGAGAGAGAATTTCTTCTCCCCCAATTCCTGACCTAAGTTTTTTTCAATGTTCATGTCTTAAATTCTCTCAGCACATGCAATATAAATGGAAAGTAACTATATGGATGGCTTCAGGGCTATGATTAAAACATGTTTTCTTCACAAATTTAAACCTAACTATGCCTGGATAGAGAGATAGAAGTTCAAAAACTTATCTGTTCAGCTTGAATCGTGTGCAGCAATGGAGGCACTTTCAATGCAATGTGAGGACTTGTACAACTTGCTTGAGGTCCAGGGATGCTTCCTCTATGCTTAGCTTGCTTTGAATCTTGCTGAATCGAGCTACATAAGTTAACCTGCACAGATGAAAAATGAAAATGGCACACTTGGCTATGGCTGTTACAGTTCCACTTCAATGCTTGAAATAGTTTGTATGGATGTTATGGAATGTGTTTGCAAAGGTTTCAGCCAAAACGCACGAGTGGAAGTGTTTGTGGAAGTCAAGTTGCAGAAGGGGCTCTATTTTTGCAGCAAGGAGGTGTTTCTGTGAATGAAGAGGTATTGAGGTGGTTGGCTCGTGTTTTAGGTCAGGCTTGATGTTTGGAATGTGTTCAACAAGTTTGCTTAGGCTTGTCTTTGCAGGGATTCAATGTTGTGTTTCAAAATGCAAGTTTCTTATCTCTTAAGCAAAAATTGGCAAGTCCTGTTACAAGCTTCTCTAGGCCCCTCAAGTATGCTGCAAATGTTAGTCTTGATCAGTGGGATATGTCCATGCCTTTGTGCCTCAGAGATTTGCTTTGTACTTCTTGGATTCATGTTTTGACATAAAGCCATACTTTACAAGAATAGATAAGTTGCTTTTTCCATTTATGGCTTAATTCTTCATGTAATGACCAAATGCACCAAATAATGCTAGAACACAATGGATTAGCATTTAATTATTGAGTGTAAATGATATTAGAGGCCTGTAACTAGCTTGTGCAAACTGATTTCAAAAATGCATAGTGTATGAACATGAAAATGGCTCATGAACAAAGTGACTTTTTCCCATATTGACAAATTCGATTCTCCCTAACCACAAGGGTGTTTGAGATGTTCTTGGACAATTTGGAAAGCTTGGAATGTGTACTAAAATCCATCTTTGTAATCCAAGTTGAGATTCCAAGTGGAAGCATGTGAAAAGTGGTCATGAAGTTAGGCAAAAATCCTGCCTAAAATAGGTCAAAAAATTTCTAAGTTAAGAATGTTTTTGCACCTCTATTCCAAAAATCATAACTTGAGCTACAAGCTTCTTTTGAGGAAACTTTGTGAATCAAAGTTGTATATTGTGCAATAGACTACAACTTTCATGAGATCTTTTGAGCTCCAAGAGTATTGTGGTGAAAAAATATTGATGAAATGAGAGGGCAAATTTTGGGGTACCACAAAGGCCAACTGCAATTGGGCTACAGAATTGCTATTCATACTTCCTAATCAGGCCTAAACCCCTCCTATTTTCTTATTTATTTATTTTACTTATTTTGATTATTTTATTATTTTTATTTCATTTACTAACCAATCAAAAATTTCTTTTCTTTATAAAATAAAATCACAAAAAATATTTTTATTCAATCAAATTCTTATTTTTTTTAATAAACACTAATTAATTAATTTAGGTTTTAATTAGAATAAATTTAACCTATTTTTGTAAATAATTAAAATTAACTAGATATAATTAGGTTTTAGTTACTAATTCAATTAATTTTATTTTCTTTCTTAAAATACCAAAACCTCAAAAATAATTTATTTTTTTTATTTTATTTATTGAATTTAATTTAGCAATTAATTTAGGATTAATTTGTTTCTTCATTTAAAAAATAACAAAAAAGACATGTTTTCTTCAAAAGGGTCAAAACCCTAAAATTCGCATTCGATCTAATTTCTTGCGCGTTATTTATTTTTTACCCAATAATGTACTTGCCTCCAGATTGTAATAGTAAATAGGACTTTTATTTATTTTTATCGCTTTATTTATTTTTAAAAGGGTTTGTCTTTGGCGATGTAAATATCCAACGCCTTGTAATTTAAATTCCGCATTTTATTTACGTAAAATATAACTGTTAGATGTTTGATAATAGGATGGCATGACAAGACTGAATGTTTTAATCTAAAATCAAATTAGATCAACCTTAACATGTACAAAGATAAAAAATAATTGAAAACGACACACTCGCACATACGCACTCTTAGGGTACACCCCACTTGGCTGCCTTCGTACACGATCATTGAGTATAGGTCACTTTAGAGGTCGCCCTCTTGTCTAAAAGATCATGGTTGCCTCGAAATTGTTGCCTCGGATATTGTTGCCTCAAACAAATGATCTAAGACATTAGGGTTACCGCTAAAGTTTCCTAACATTGCTTTAGTGACCGTAAGTCCCTCATTTGAATTGACCCTTAAACTCCAACGACGGTGCTACCTACTCATTAATAGTGGGATAGCATTGCCTAAAGGAAATTAGCATAGAACGTTCTTTTTTCGAGTAGGTAGATGGTTCTTAGATACTTGCTCTTTCAAAAAACAAAACGTTTTCACTTACACTCCTTTTCAAACAAAGTTTTCAAAAACTTCATACACTCTTGAGGCCAGAAGCAAGAGTTAAATCGAAGTTTCAAAACAAAAACTTTTTTTCAAACCCACAAGCACAAAGAAAACAATTTTGAAAACAATTGAGCAAGTACCTAAGAGCCCGTGGATAACCACGGATAGAAAGGGTGCTAACACCTTCCCTTTCTATAATCTACCCCCCGAACCCGAGAAACATCTCGAAAATGGAATTTTTCTGTGCTTTTTTTCCTTTCCTTGTTGGATAAAATAAAAGTCGGTGGCGACTCTTGCTTACCGCAACATTTTGCAAAAACAAACGCAAAACACAAACCAGCATTCCAAAAGACAGTCAGTTCTTCCCACCGTATCACAGAACTGGCGACTCTGCTGGGGATGCTTAATAAGTGGGGTGTACCTTAGGAATAGTTCATATTGTTTTCAATTGCTTGACTTGTATGATTTATATTAGTGGGCTTGTATCAGAGTTACTGTAGATCCTAACACGGATCTGGGGGATACCCTTTAGGTAAGTAGCAATAAACTGTGAGGGAACTGTACATCGTATATCGATACGGTTGAAGCAGTAGCTACGTTGGTGTGGCACTTTAGTATGTACTGATATCCCTTGTGGCGCAACGAGGAGAATATGGGTCTGCTAAGGGGTCATTAAGCACCAACTGACCTTAGAACCTTTAAATTGACCAACTTGGCCATAAAACAGTAGCAGTATGCTACACTCATTGAGACTAAACTCTCGCGATGATTCCAGCCGCAAGAAAAGGTTGCTAAACTGGAATTATGACTGATCGAGGGTAGTCAGTGATATTGAGATCCTCTATAACCCGGTTACTATTTTTAGGACAGCTTTGAACCAACTGAACTGAAAGAGGGTAATACCTAAACTCCTTGCCAGCCTGAAATCTAAGGGCTATCTGTGTGACTTGTGTGCCTTTACCATGTTTGCTATTTGTGGATATTTGTGGTGTGTTTACTATCATGACATCATGACATTGCATGCATCTTGCATCAAGACTAACCTATTTCAAAGACAGAAGAGATTCATCTTTATTCTGTTTTGTAGGTCATGGCACCCATGTGTAGAAATACCATTTGAATCACTTTGTCCAGGTTCCCACTCTGCTTAAAGAATTGGTTGCAAAGATGCCAGATACTACCTCCTTCATCAGAAGACATGGGCACCTTCTTAGTTTGGTCACCTCCAAGATGGATGAACAGATGATGAGTGTCTTAGTCCAATTCTTTGATCCACTGTACCACTGCTTTACTTTTCCAGACTACCAGTTGGTCCCTACCTTGGAAGAGTTCTCTGATCCACTGGGTATCTCCATTCTAGAGCAGACCCCGTTTACAGGTTGGGAGAAGATCCTTATGCCGGAAGAGATTTCTTCAGCCCTCCATCTGACAAAGGCTGAGGTAATGTCTAATTGGGAAACTCATAGTGGAGCAAAAGGCTTCTTGACTAAATTATTGGTTGGTAAGGCTAATCAGTTCTGGGATAGTCTAGACTTCCAGGCATTTGAAGACATTCTGGCTCTCCTCGTATATGGTTTGGTGTTGTTTCCTAACTCGGATTCCTTCATCGACGTAAATGCAGTGAATATTTTCATATCCGGTAATTCTGCGCCCATTCTCTTGGGTGACATTCTTCATTCTCTTTATGCCCGTACTGCTCGAAAGCATGGAACCCTTATGTGATGTGCGCCATTGCTGGCGAGGTGGTTTATTTATCACCTCCCCAAACCAGTTTTGAAGAACAAGGAAGGCATGGGCTGGGCCTATAGGAATATGTCTCTCTCTCATAATGACCCCAACGCTGTGGGGAATACCCCAATGTTCCACTGATAGGAACCAATTGAGGGATCACTTATAATCCGTGTTTGGCCTTACGTCAGTTTGGGCGAGCTAGAAGGGAAGGACCTCATGAGTTTCTAATACCAAGTATTGTCTTTGATTTCCAGGGGGATAGTGACGAGCAACGCCGCAGATTCATAAGAGCTTGGGATTCGGTACACAGGTCTGATCCACACGAGCTGGGTGCAAATACTTCTCTACCAATGGAACCATATCTCCGATGGGTTCGCATACGTTCCCAAAAGCTGGGAATGCCCTACGAAGCTGTCTTTCCTATAATTGTTGAAGTTGCTAATGAAGAGGGGGTTCCTCCTACCATCCTACACCCTTACATGCCTACTGACATTGGGGCATTAAAGAGATCGTGGATGCAGTTGAGAGAAGAGCGGGATACTTATAGAGAAAAGTATCACGAGCAAGAGCAGAAGATTCAGAAGTTGACAAGGCAGATCCTCAACGACTATGTCAGCACCAAAGGCAAATGACCATGGGAGCGCTGATGTCTTTTGATTATTTCTAGCTTTGATTTATTTTTCAGTTTTTCTTTCTTGTAACGCCTTAAAGGCATTTGTTGAACAATTGGATTTCAAGTTTATCTAATAAAAGTGTGTTTCATTTTGGTTTACGAATTTGAATCTCCTAAGTCTTTGAAATCATATCATACGCATTTCATTCCATGCACCTCATCACAGGTACCCATTACAGGTTTCTTATCTTCTTCGCTGTTTATTTCAGCATCATGTCTTCTGAACCATCAACTGAACAAGCAATCAAAGCACTACAAGCTCAAAACACTCAATTTCAGGAATTGTTCATGAACTTGGCTAAGGGTCGGCAAGATCTGAAGACCCTTATCTTGAAAGAGAAGAAGAAGAAGAAGAAGACAGTCCTCCTGAACATGGGTCACAGGTTTGGAAACAGGCTACGAGATGAAGTCAATTTATCCCACTCATCTGGAGGAGGAGAAACCAAGAAGAAAGGAGGGTTCCTAGCCCTGTGGTATCTGATCATGAGACTGACTTTGATGAAGACCAGTATCCTTCGGCTGAGGATAGGTATAAAAAATTGGAAGACCGATTAAGTGCGATGGAGATTCAGAAGTTCCCTGGGTTGGACTTTGGTGATCTAGGTTTGTCATCTGGGGTGGTGGTTCCCCACAAGTTTAAAGCACCAACCTTTGCTAAATACGATGCGGTTTCTTTCCCAAAGCTGCACCTTCGTTCGTATGTTAGGAAAATTCAGCCATACACTACTGATAAGAACCTCTGGATCCACTTCTTTCAAGATAGTCTCTCAGGGACTCAACTTGAATGGTTTTACCAGCTGGAAGGAGATAGTGTCCGTAATTGGGAGGACTTGGCTGCTTCTTTCTACAAGCAATACCAATATAATGTCGACCTCGCTCCCACGCGTACCCAACTCCAGGGTATGTCTATGAGTGCGGGTGAAGGTTTCAAAGACTACGCTCAGAAATGGAGGGACCTCGTTGGAAGAGTGCAACCACCCTTGGCTGATAGGGAGCTAGTGGATATGTTTCTGGGGACCTTGTCTGGTCCGTATTGTAACCATCTGATTAGAAGTTCATCGTTCGGGTTTACCGAGCTGATTATGACCGGGGAAAGAATTGAGGCCGGTATCAAATTTGGTAAAATACAGAAGAGTGCTTCATAAAGCACCGAGAAGAAGCCTTTTAAGAAGGAGTCAAGCGCAGTTTACAGTTCAAAGAGCCATAGTAGACCTGAACGCCACCAAGCTGTTAACGCGGTTGTTATTTCAAGACCTGTAGTTGCTCCTCAGCGCAACAATCAGCCAAGGGCCGAGAGACCACAAAGATAATTCACTCAGCTTAACATGACTTTATCCCAAATTCTGCCGCAGTTATTAAAGACCAATATGGTGATTCCAAGGGAGGCCCCGAAGAATCCCAACATTACATCACCAATGTACAATCTGAATGCTCGCTGTTCTTTTCACTCCGATATCCCAGGGCATGATACAAATGATTGCTGGGTTTTGAAGAATAAAGTGCAGGATCTGATTGATGCTAAGGAAATTCAGTTTGAAGCGCCGGAAAAGCCTAATGTCATAACGGCACCTATGCCCAAACATGACGCAGGAGTGAATGCTATTGAAGACGATGAAGAAGAGTTTGATATTGACAACTGGATCTACCCGACTGCTGATGATGGACTAAGCAATTGGACGACAAAGGATTCTATGCCCGTTTTTGTTATTACCCAGTAATGAGACTTTTTGTTTTGAATTTGTAACAGACAATCTTTAAAACTTTATGGTTCAGTGTCTTACCCGAGGCACCGTGGCTTTGCTTGTGAGGGCTTTATGTGTGTCATCTACATATATCATTAATAAAAGAATTGGACGTTCCTTGCATTTCAAATTTTGCGCTCCTTGTTTTTCTTTTATTACATATTGCAAAACAACTATTTTACACACACTCACATATACAGGTCTACATCCACTCTGGATATCACTGATAACGACTCTACTACTGCCAATTATGACTTCGAAAGTCCGATCAACTTAGCCAAAGACGAAGGTGAAGATGATTGCGAAGTGCCTGGTGAGCTTGCTAGACTCTTACTTCAGGAAGAGAGGGCCATACAGCCGCAAGAAGAGCCAGTGGAAACAGTGAATCTGGGTACAGAGATAGACAAGAAAGAGGTCAAGATCGGTGCAAATCTGGAAGCTAGTGTTAAACAACGGTTGATTCAGATGCTGCATGACTATGTTGAGATCTTTGCCTGGTCTTATGAAGATATGCCTAGGTTGGATACCGATATTGTGGTTTACCGTTTGCCTACCAAGGAAGACTGTCCTCCGGTAAAACAGAAGGTTCGTCGAATGCGCCCAGAGATGTATGAGAAAATCAAGGCTGAGGTGATGAAGCAGTTTGACGCCGGTTTTCTAGCAGTTACTTCTTACCCACAGTGGGTGGCCAATGTGGTTTCTTGTGCCGAAGAAGGATGGTAAAGTTCGAATGTGTGTTGACTATAGGGATCTGAATAGGGCAAGCCCCAAGGATGACTTCCCTCTGCCTCATATCGATGTTTTGGTTGAAAATACCGCACAGCATAAGGTCTTCTCCTTTATGGATGGTTTCTCCGGTTATAATCAGATTAAAATGGCTCCCGAAGACATGGAGAAGATAACCTTTGTTACTCAATGGGGTACCTTTTGCTACAAGGTCATGCCTTTTGGACTGAAGAATGCTGGGGCAACGTATCAGCGCGCCATGGTCACTTTATTCCATGACATGATCCATCATGAGATTGAGGTATACGTTGATGATATGATTGCAAGATCCCAGACTGAGGGAGAACATTTGGACCTCCTTCAGAAGCTATTTGATAGGTTGAAGTTGTACAAGCTAAGGTTAAACCCGAACAAGTGCACCTTTAGGGTGAGATCTGGTAAACAACTGGGTTTCATCGTAAGTGATAAAGGTATTCAAGTGGATCCTGCAAAGGTGAAGGCTACACATTAAATTCCAGCTCCTCGAACAGAGAAAGAAGTCAGAGGCTTTCTGGGACGTTTGAACTATATTACCCGATTCATCTCACACCTGACTGCTACTTGTGAGCCAATCTTCGAGCTACTGAAGAAAGATCAAATGGTAAGATGGAACGATGAATGTCAGACCGCTTTCGAAAGAATCAAAGAGTATCTCCAAGAACCTCCTATTCTGATGCCTCCAGTTGAAGGGAGACCTTTGATCTTATACTTGACAGTACTCGACAATTCAATGGGGTGTGTGCCGGGTCAGCATGATGAGTCTGGCCGAAAAGAGCATGCTATTTATTACCTTAGCAAAAATTTTACCGACTGCGAGACCCGATACTCGTTGCTTGAGAAAACTTGTTGCGCTTTGGCATGGGCTGCTCGCCGACTGAGACAATATATGCTGACTCACACTACCCTATTGATATCAAAGATGGATCCAATCAAGTATATCTTTGAGAAGCCTGCTTTTTCCGGAAGAATAGAGAGATGGCAAATGATCTTGACTGAGTATGACATCCAGTATACGATCCAAAAGGCAATTAAGGGAAGTGTGTTGGCAGATCATTTAGCACATCAGGCAGTGGATAATTACCAGTCTATGAACTTTGAATTCCCGGATGAGAGTATCATGTTGGTAATTGATTGTGAGACACCTGGACCGGATGAAGGACCTGAGGAGGGATCCCGATGGCCTATGTACTTTGATGGAGCTTCAAACACTTTGGGTAATGGCATTGGCGCCGTGATCATATCTCCTAAAGGCTCTCATACTCCGTTTACCTCCCGACTATTTTTCAATTGCACCAACAATATGGCGGAGTATGAAGCGTGCATCATGGGTCTTAGAGCAACAATTTACCTAAGGATTAAGTTCTTAAGTGTCTTCGGAGATTCCGCTCTCGTGATCAGTCATATCAAAGGCGAGTGGGATACGAAACACCCTAATCTTATTCCTTACAAGGAGTATGTGTTGACTTTACTTCCATATTTCGAAGAGATCACCTTTGAACACTTCCAAAGAGAGGAGAATAAGTTGGCGGACGTGCTAGCTATGATGTCTTCTATGTTCAAAATCAATTGGGACAACGAAGCTCCCCGGATTATCATTGAAAGGTTGAAAGAACCCGCACATTGCTGTAATGTTGAGACTAAAGAGGCAACGGATAAACCCTGGTTTCATGAAGTGAAGAGGTACCTTGAGGCTCAGGAATACCCTGAGGGTGCATATGTTAATGATAAGAGGTTTCTGAGGAGGTTCGCGGCAAAGTTCTTCATCAGCAATGGTATTCTTTACAAACGTAACCATAATTCAACCTTACTGCGATGTATGGGTAAGAACGAAGCAGAAAGGATCATGGCAGAGTTAGATGAAGGTACTTTCGGAACTCATTCCAGTGGACACACCATGGAAAAGAAGATCCTACGGGAAGGATATTATTGGTCCACAATGGAAGCCAACTGTTATCAGCATTCTCGGACCTGTCACAAGTGCCAAGTCTATGCTGATAAAGTGCACATACCTCTAGTACCTTTGAACGTCTTGACGGCACCTTGGCCTTTTGCAATGTGGGGCATTGATATGATCGGCGAGATCAGACCTACAGCATCCAACGGGCATCGTTTCATCCTGGTAGCAATTGATTACTTTACAAAGTTGGTTGAAGCAACTTCCTTTGCTACTGTAACCAAGAACGTCGTGGCATGGTTCATTCGGCACAATCTAATTTGTCGACACGGTGTATCAGAGAGGATCATTACGGACAATTGTACAAATCTCAACAATAAGATGATCACTGAGCTCTGCAAACAGTTCAAGATATAGCATCACAACTCTTCTCCTTACCAGCCGTAGATGAATAGGGCTGTAGAAGCGGCTAATAAGAACATTAAGAAGATTGTGCAGAAGATGACGGTGACATACAAAGATTGGCACGAGATGTTACCATTTTCTCTTCAGGGGTACCGCACCTCAGCACGGAGGTCAACAGGGGCAACACCTTATTCCTTGGTTTACGACATTGAAGCCGTCTTTCCTATTGAGGTTCAGATACTCTCTCTTCGGATTATGAAGGGTGCAGGTTTGAGCAAAGATGACTAGATTCAGACCCGGCTTGAGCAGTTGAACCTAATCCACAAAAAAAGACTTACTGCTATTTGTCATGGTCAGACGTATCAAAAACATATGATCAAGGCATTTAACAAGAAAGTTAGACGACAAGAGTATCAAGTCGGGGACCTGGTTATCAAGCGCATCATACTGCCACAAGGTGATCCCATAGGCAAATGGACCCCTACTTATGAAGGGCCATTTGTGGTTTATTCTCAGGAGGAGCTATGATTCTAACCACCATGGATGGTGACAACCTTCCTCACCCTATCAATGCAGACATAGTGAAAAAATACTACGCATAATCAAAGACCCGCTGGGTCGACTGGCCTAGGCAAAAATAAGGGCTTCCCAGTGAACCAAAAGGGTTCGGGAAAAAATAAGGGATGAAAATGAAAAAAAACTGTACTCCCGGCAAGTCGAAAACTTGAAAAGGAGACTTGGACAAAAAGGGTATCCCGGTGGACTGAAAACCCGAAAGGGCGGTCCAGGCAAAAATTAGGGATCAAAGCGTAACACTACGTCTCACTGGATCACCTTGCAACCAGACTTTGGTATCAATTTTCAAGCTCGGACGACACTAATCAATCTGATCTACCTTCAACCAAGTAGCGAAGTGATGAGATGCTCGAGAACATAAAGACAATAGCAGAGTTGGAACCCAGTGGGATTGTTCACATAGCTGTTTTGTTTTCTTTTTCACAAATTGTATAAATTCTATTTGTTCGGTGGCGTTCTCTTACTAGGACGTCAACCTCTTGTACAAAAACGCATATTTACGGGCCAAACTTCAAAATCAATACATTTCATTTTCAAAGAAGTTTCAAACTGTTTTTTCCTTTATCTGTTTTGTTTTGAGAAGAACGCCCAATGTTCATTTTTGATATATGCATTTGACATTAATTGCTGCTCATAAATATTTACATGCGTAACAAAAGACCATTACTCGTAATATCAGAAACAGGGGCAAATAAGAATTGTCCAAACTGTACAGTTGCTCTGTCCACCAGGTATAAAGTTAGATTCAGGTAAAGAATATGGCTAAGATACTTTCATTCCCCACAGAGTAAGGAAAAGACAGTAATGTTAACTCTCCCCAGCTGAGGCTTGCAACTGCAAATGAATCGTTAATATTATCACCAAGCAGAGTTTATTCACTATCAGCACTGAAAAGGCTTAATATCCCCGACAGTCTTAATATTTCCCAACGGAGTGTAAGAATATTCCCCGGCAGAATACAAAATATCCCCAGTGGAGTTAAAATTTTTCCCAGCGCAGTCTGAAAAAGTTTCCCCAGTGGAGTTTGGAGAATCACCCCCAGTAGACTTTGGAAGATTGTCCCCAACAAGTTCAAAGGATTATCCCCAGTAAAGTCACGGTTGAAAGATCATCCCCGGCGGAGTTCTTTCCTTTCATAATCAAAAAGTCAATCCCCAACAGGATTCAGTATCACCAGCAACGGTAATTCATCCTAAGCGGAATTTATCAGCGGAATCCACTACAGAGCATCTCTTCCCCAAAGAGTAATCTCCTCATCAGTTTATTCCCCAACGGAGTTATCCTCTCCTGCAGGTTTATTCTCGCAATCATCTTCGTTCGCCATCCCCAGCGGAAACGAAGAATTCAACTCTTTTCTCCAGCAGATATCTGGGATTTATTTTTCCCAGCTAAAAACATTACATTGCCATACATCATGATACATGCATATACGCATCATACAACACAATCTCATTTATTTTGAGAACATCATTGCTTGATATATATCATGCATTGCATACGACTAACCTTTACCTTTCAGGAAAGTTGCAGTTAAGTTCTCAGCTATGTCGAACTACTAACTGGTTCTTAAATCTCAACTGAATTATTCTCGGTTGAATTACAGATAAGGTTCTAAATCTCGGCAAAGTTCCTCTGTCGAAGTATGGACGAGTTCTTAAATCTAAACAGAATTATCCTCGGTTGAATTACAGACAAGTCCTAAATCTCGATGAAGATGTTTCCCTCAGTCGAAGTATTGACCGGTTCTTAAATCTCAACTGAATCATCCTCGGTTGAATTACAGATAAGGTTCTAAATCTCAGCAAAGCTCCTACGTCAAAGTGTGGACGAGTTCTTAAATATCAACAGAATTATCCTCCGTTGAAGTACAGACAAGTCCTAAATCTCGATGATGATGTTTCCCTCAGTCGAAGTACTGACCGGTTCTTAAATCTCAACTGAATTATCCTCGATTGAATTACATATAAGGTTCTAAATCTCGACAATTTTCCACCGTCGAAGTGTGGACGAGTTCTTAAATATAAACAGAATTATCATCCGTTGAAGTACATACAAGTCCTAAATCTCGATGAAGATGTTTCCCTCAGTCGAAGTATTGACCGGTTCTTAAATATCAACTGAATTATCCTCGGTTGAATTACAGATAAGGTTCTAAATCTCCGTAAAGTTCCTCCGTCAAAGTATGGACGAGTTCTTAAATCTCAACAGAATTATCCTCCGTTGAAGTACAGACAAGTCCTAAATATCGATGAAGATGTTTCCCTCAGTCGAAGTACTGACCGATTCTTAAATCTCAACTGAATCATCCTCAGTTGAATTACAGATAAGGTTCTAAATCTCGGCAAATTTCCTCCGTCGAAGTGTGGACGAGTTCTTAAATCTCAACAGAATTATCCTCCGTTGAAGTACAGACAAGTCATAAATCTCGATGATGATGTTTCCCTCAGTCGAAGTACTGACCGGTTCTTAAATCTCAACTGAATTATCCTCGGTTGAATTACAGATAAGGTTCTAAATCTCGACAATTTCCCACCGTCGAAGTGTGGACGAGTTCTTAAATATAAACAGAATTATCATCCGTTGAAGTACAAACAAGTCCTTAATCTCGATGAAGATGTTTCCCTCAGTCGAAGTATTGACTGGTTCTTAAATCTCAACTGAATTATCCTTGGTTAAATTACAGATAAGGTTCTAAATCTCGGTAAAGTTCCACCGTCGAAGTATGGACGAGTTCTTAAATCTCAACAGAATTATCCTCCATTGAAGTAGAGACAAGTCCTAAATCTCGATGAAGATGTTTCCCTCAGTCGAAGTACTGACCGATTCTTAAATCTCAACTGAATCATCCTCGGTTGAATTACAGATAAGGTTCTAAATCTCGGCAAATTTCCTCTGTCGAAGTGTGGACGAGTTCTTAAATCTCAATAGAATTATCCTCCGTTGAAGTACAGACAAGTCTTAAATCTCGATGAAGATGTTTCCCTCAGTCGAAGTGCTGATCGGTTCTTAAATCTCAAATGAAATATCCTTGGTTGAATTACAGATAAGGTTCTAAATCTGGACAATTTTCCACTGTCGAAGTGTGGACGAGTTCTTAAATCTGAACAAAATTATCCTCCGTTGAAGTACAAACAAGTCCTAAATCTCGATGAAGATGTTTCCCTCAGTCGAAGTACTGACCGGTTCTTAAATCTCAAGTGAATCATCCTCGGTTGAATTACAAATTAGGTTCTAAATCTCGGTAAAATTCCTCCGTCGAATTACTGACAGTTCTTAAATCTCAACAGAATTATCCACCGTTGAAGTACAGACAGTCCTAGATCTCGATGAAGATGTTTCCCTCAGTCGAAGTACTGACCGGTTCTTAATTCTCAACTGAATTAGTCTAGGTTGAATTACAGATAAGGTTCTAAATCTCGGCAATCCTCCTCAGTCGAAGTACTGACCGGTTCTTAAATCTCAACCGAATTAATCTCGTTTGAATTACAGATAAGGTTCTAAATCTCGGCAAAGTTCCTCTGTCGAAGTATGGACGAGTTCTTAAATGTCAACTGAATTATCCTCGATTGAATTATAGACAGTTACTAAATCTCTATGAAGATGATTTCCCCCAGTTGAATTACGGACTAGTTCTTAAAACTCAGCAGATATGTTCTCTCAGTTGAAGTACAGGCAAGTTCATAAATCTCGAACAAAGATCAGACTTCCCCAAGCGGAATCTTCCACAAACAACAGGTATGCAAGTTCTCGCTAAGGAATACCTTATGCAATCAACACTCCTGTAGATGGCATCTTTAAGCCCATCCTCTCGCCAGCAATCTCCAATCTGTAAGCCCATTCCCGACATCACAAGGCTGATACCACTTCATGCGAGTGCAAATTTCTGGGCACTCTAGTGTTCAATCATCTTTCACCTTCGGATCACGAAAGGCATGAAAGCCAATATACATCCTCAGGTTTAAGAAGATTGAATAGGGGCAGCTGTTGTACCCCAAAATTTGCCCTCCCATATTCCTCAAAACATTTCAAGAAAAATCTCCAAGTTGCTCAAGTGTGCTCAAGAGTTAGACAAACAAGCTATCTCCTAGGGAAGTCAACCCCAAATTAGATTTTTGTGTTGCATTAAGATCCTTGAGTCCAAATGACCCCAAGTGCTCACTAATGTCCTAATATGTTCTCAATATCATCCATGTCAAATTTCAATCCTTGCAGAGGAAGTTTGCTCAGTCAATTGCTCAAGGGTCCAAAAATCGACTATGCTAGGGCAAAAGTCAATTATGACCTATAAACAGTCAAAATTCAAGATTTTTTTGCCAACATTCTCATTTTGAAGGATATTTCATAATTTTATCAAGGGTTGATCATGATTCATCAAATATTGCTCAAAATTCATCAAGACTCAAAAGTTGCTAAATTAGGGTTTTGTAGGAAAAGTCAACTCAACTTTGACCAAGCATAAATTTATTATAATCTATGAGAAATGACCCATCCAAAGCTCATTTTTAAGAGGATGCAATTTCCTACAATCCATATTCACACCCCAAGTTCAAAAAATGCACTCACAAGAAGTTATAAATTTGGACATTATAGGTCATTTTTGAAAGTCAACAAAAACACCTTTTTTTACAATGCTTATAACTTGATAATGTAATATCAAAATGAGATTATACCGAAAGGGTTGGTTAGATGACATCTCAAGCTTTCTAAAAAGTCCAAGAACACTTCCAAAAGTTCAAAATTAAAGAAGTTATGCATTGTTGAAGTTGGATTTTTTTGCAAAATTGCCAAAAGTCAATTATCCCCAAAACTTCAATTTTTTTCAAATGGGCCCATTCTTTTCCACTTTATTTGAGTTTGCATCATTTCCCACGTGTCCTAGCTTCATCCATGAGCCCATATTTTATTTTTATTATTTAATTTGATTTTTAATTGAATTTATTCATTTTAAATCAAATAAAATCATACAAAATCCAATACTTTGATAACATGAGATCTTTTGGCTATTTCAGGCTTGGATTATCATCATTAACATCATCAAAATCGAATCAGACCAAATCATGTGCAAAAATATTGAGATTTGGCAAAATTGGCAAGGTTTAAAGAGGAGATCAAATCAAATTCAAAGGCATTGATAGGGGAAGATTTGATTCATAATTCTTACCCTAATATACTACACACTACATAAACAAGCTAAAGCAATCGAAATAAGGGTTGGAAGTTGCAGGCAGAGGCAAGACAAAAGTTGAAAAATTCACTAAAAAGCTTGAAATCGAAATCATAGCTAGAGGCATTTTCAGAAGTTGAGACATGTCCCAATCTCTTCCTGGGTGTTCACTCAATATACTTGGATCAAAAGCAAGCTTGTTCATACGCCCAAACGCGCTGTAAGTGTCACGAAACCCAGCTCTGTTCTTGAAATCGTAACTCTCCATTCTTGCATCATTTGAACAAATTATTGGTATACTTGTAATCCTCACAACATTTCCAAGCTATTTGCATCATTCAATTTTGTTTATCTAACCTGTAATGTAAAACACCATAGCTAGGTTTCTTGGACGTTTTTCGGGGATTTGCTTTTCAGGTGAAATTAAGCTACAAGATGGACATGGTTGTGTCCAGGGGGTTGAGACGAACTCAACCCTAGCCTTAGATTCTATTTCCAAGGCCTGAGGAGGATTTTTGGATGATGTTGCGTTTTTAGCTGCAGACAAAAATCCGCAGGTAATATTTGCAGGTTTGGAGGAAGGAGATGATGCGTTGTCGTTCTCCCATACGTCCGTTCAAACCAAGCGCGCCCTTTTTTGCTTTGCTGGCATATGCTTGGTTTTCATTATATTATATTTTCTTTGTATATTATTAACAAACAAACCAACACAGCATGGTGGCAAGCATGTACGTGTAAACTACTTCAGGACCTGGTTCGAATCCCAGGTCCCCCACTTTCTCAATGCTTTTTTCTTTCAGGTGATTGTGTGTGGTCTACTAAGGCATTGGTCAATGCATGTACGCTAGATCTGCAAAGTCAAACAAGGCCAACTGTAATTGGGCCACATAATTGCTATTCATACTCCCTAATCAGGCCCAAACCCCTCCTCTTTTCTTATTTATTTATTTTGATTGTTTTATTATTTTTATTTCATTTACTAACCAATCAAAAATTTCTTTTCTTTATAAAATAAAATCACAAAAAATATTTTTATTCAATCAAATTCTTATTTTTATTAATAAACACTAATTAATTTAGGTTTTAATTAGAATAACTTTAACCTATTTTTGTAAATAATTAAAATTAACTAGATATAATTAGGTTTTAGTTACTAATTCAATTAATTTTATTTTCTTTCTTAAAATACCAAAACCTAAAAAATAATTTATTTTTTTATTTTATTTATTGATTTTAATTTAGCAATTAATTTAGGATTAATTTGTTTCTTCATTTAAAAAATAACAAAAAAGACGTGTTTTCTTCAAAAGGGTCAAAACCCTAAAATTCGCATTCGATCTAATTTCTCGCGCGTTATTTATTTTTTACCCAATAATGTACTTGCCTCTGGATTGTAAAAGTAAATAGGACTTTTATTTATTTTTATCGCTTTATTTATTTTTAAAAGGGTTTGTCTTTGGCGATGTAAATACCCAACGCCTTGTAATTTAAATTCCGCATTTTATTTACGTAAAATATAACTGTTAGATGTTTGATAATAGGATGGCATGACAAGACTGAATGTTTTAATCTAAAATCAAATTAGATCACCCTTAACATGTACAAAGATAAAAAATAATTGAAAACGACACACTCGCACATGCGCACTCTTAGGGTACACCCCACTTGGCTGCCTTCGTACACGATCATTGAGTATAGGTCACTTTAGAGGTCGCCCTGTTGTCTAAAAGATCATGGTTGCCTCGAAATGGTTGCCTCGGATATTGTTGCCTCAAACAAATGATCTAAGACATTAGGGTTACCGCTAAAGTTTCCTAACATTGCTTTAGTGACCGTAAGTCCCTCATTTAAATTGACCCTTAAACTCCAACGACGGTGCTACCTACTCATTAATAGTGGGATAGCATTGCCTAAAGGAAATTAGCATAGAACGTTCTTTTTTCGAGTAGGTAGATGGTTCTTAGATACTTTCTCTTTCAAAAAACAAAACTTTTTTCACTTACACTCCTTTTCAAACAAAGTTTTCAAAAACACTTCATACACTCTTGAGGACAGAAGCAAGAGTTAAATCAAAGTTTCAAAACAAAAACATTTTTTCAAACCCACAAGCACAAAGAAAACAATTTTGAAAACAAATGAGCAAGTACCTAAGAGCCCGTGGATAACCATTGATAGAAAGGGTGCTAACACCTTCCCTTTCTATAATCTACCCCCCCGAACCTGAGAAACATCTTGAAAAAGGAATTTTTCTGTGCTTTTTTTCCTTTCCTTGTTGGATAAAATAAAAGTCGGTGGCGACTCTTTCTTACCGCGACATTTTCCGAAAACAAACACAAAACACAAACCAGCATTCCAAAAGGCAGTTAGTTCTTCCCACCGTATCACAAGTATTACTGCTCCCGCTATCGCACAAAATGATTTTGAGTTAAGGCCTTCGCTTTTGCAAGCGGTTCAACAAAACCAATTTTTAAGATGTCCTACGGACGATCCAAATCTTCATCTACCCGTGTTTGTGCAGTACGCAAACAGTGAAAGCAAATGGAGTCAGCCCTGAAGCATTAAGACTCTATCTTTTTCCTTTCTCATTGAGAGATAAAGCTAGAGCATGGCTCCAGTCTCTACCATCCAACTCCGTTACAACATGGAATGAATTGAAGAATGTTTTCCTAGCACGATATTTTCCTCCAAGTAAGACAGTTATGCTAAGAGCCAATATCAACGATTTTAAATAAAAGGAAAGCAAATCTCTTTTCAAAGCATGGGAAAGATACAAAGACATGTTGTGACTCTTCCCGCATCACGGTCTAGAAGAATGGTTGATTATCCACACCTTTTACAATGGTCTCTTGTACAACACAAGACTAACAATTGATGTAGCTGCTGGCAGTGCACTGATGTATAAACCATACCATGATGCCTATCAACTTATCGAAAGTATGGCTCAAAATCATTATCAGTGGGCATGCGATAGAACCATGATGGAGAAATCTCAAATGAAAGGCGATATGCATGAAGTTATTAGCTTAGACCAAGTTAATGCTAAGGTAGAAGCCTTTACCCAAAATATAGAAAGCTTGACCGCAACTCCTGCAGCCACTGTGGCTTCAGTAACTCCAACCTGTGATCTATGCGAACTTCACGTGCATAACGCACCTGAATGTCCACTTTTAATAGGAGTACCGGTCGATCAAGTAAACTACGCTCAAGGAAACCCCTATGGCAATAACTATAACCCTGCTTAGAAGAACCATCCAAACTTTTCATACAAAAGCAACAACACTTTTTACGCACCAGGGAAAGCTCCTACTACACCTCCATGATTTCAGAAATCCACCCAAAATGTCCCAAATATTTCAAATACCCCTAGGAAGTCCAACATCGAAATCATGATAGAAAATTTGTAGCCAACCAAGCTCAAACTAACAAAGATTTCATGAATCAAAACATTCACACCAGTGAACAAATTAAGCAATTGACTAATAAGATTGATGCTCTTGCCACACACAACAAAATGCTAGAAACACAAATTTCCCAAGTGGCTCAATAGCAAGCAGCTACAGCTGCTCCAGCTGGAACTTTTCCTGGACAACCTCAACCAAATCCTAAGGGACACTCTAATGCCATAATACTACGGAGTGGGACATAACTGAGCAGACCAATTGAACCTAAAATTGAAAACCCAGCCATGTACCAAAAACGTGGAAAAGGAATTGAGAAAGAAGCTGACCTAAGGGAAGTAGAAAAAGAAGGTGATGAAGAGGCCGTAGAAAAAGAAGAACCTTATATGCCTCCACCACCGTATAAACCACCTATTCCATATCCTCAAAGACTTGCTAAGTCTAAAAACATATGGCAATTCAAGATATTCGTTGAACTTCTGAAACAACTTAATATTACCATACCCTTTATAGAAGTTATCATTCAAATTCCCTCCTACACTAAATTTCTTAAAAAAATATTGTCCAATAAGAAAAATTCTGAGGATAACGAAACTGTATTGCTCAATGCTGAGTGCAAGGCTATAATACAAAATAATATGCCTCCTAAACTTAAAGACCCATGTAGTTTTTCCATACCTTGCGTAATCCGAATATTTGTCATAGACAAATCACTATGCGATTTAGGGGCCAATATTAGTCTGATGCCATTATCAATTTGCAAGAAACTCAACATGGGAGAACTAAGACCAACAAGAATGTTCGTACAATTAGCAGATCGATCGGTGAAATTTCCTTTAGGTATGTTAGAAAATGTTCTTGTACGCATAGGACAATTCTATATCCCCACTGATTTTATAATCATGGACATTAAAGAAGACTCCAATATTCCTGTCATATTAGGTAGAACATTCCTAGCCACTGCAGGAGCCATAATAGATGTTAAAAATGGAAAACTGACTTTCGAAGTCGGAGAAGAAAAAGTTGAATTCATCTTAGCTAAATTCCTTATGGCACCAACCATCGACGATTCATGTTTTTTCATAGATGAAATCGATAAATGCGTGAAAGAATTGGAGAAACAATGAACCATTTATTTAGAAGTATTAAAGATTCCCATACCCCCGATTCTCGAAGATGATAATTGGCGCCCTGAATATCAAGATGAAAATCTGAGTGAATGCCTAGCCCTAACTCCTGACCCTATACCCTGTCAAAAGAAGCCTGCCATAGAACCCAAAACGCTACCAAAAGACCTAAGATATGAATTCCTAGTTACAGAACTTGAATGACCAGTTATAGTCAATGCAAACCTAAGACAAATTGAAATTGAAAAATTATTACATGTCCTAAGAAAATACCCAACCACGTTAGCTTATAACATATCAGATCTAAAAGGAATAAGCCATTCTATCTGCATGCACCGTATTATGCTGGAGGAAGACTGTAAAACCTCTAGGGAACATCAAAGAAGAATAAATCCTTTTCTGAGTGATGTAGTCAAAAAGGAAGTAGAAAAGCTACTATAAGCAGGAATCATAAACCCAATATCCGACAGTAAATGGGTTAGCCCAGTGTAGTGGTAGAAAAGTTTAAGAGTAAGCCATTGGATTTCCTAGACTCGTACAGATCAAATGAAAATAGCCACTATGCTTTATTTCAAAAGGAATGGGAAAAGAGAGATTAACCTAAAAAGAGGGGGAAAGATTCAAGGTAAGGGGGTTGGTTATGCAAAGGGAAGGTATTTGCACCCTAAAAATCTACGGTACTCCGTAAGAACCTCTTTGTAAAATCTGTATACTTTGGCTGTAAAATATTGTATAAAAATAGATGGTGGTGGTGAGAAAAGAAATATTTTTTTAATGATTTTTGCATCCGCCGCGGTTGTGAACCTTTAATGCCTACTGTAGCGGTGGAAATGTTCAAGACTAAGCCATTGGATTGACTAGACTTTATACAAATCAAAATAAAAATTGCCACCGCACTTTATTGTTTCCAAAGGAACGGGAAAAGAGAGAATAACCCAAAAAAGAGGGGGAAAGATTCAAGGTAAGGGGTTTGGTTATGAAAAGGGAAGGTATTAGCATCCTAAACATCTACGGTACTCCTCAGGAGCCTCTTTGTAAAATCTGTATATTTTGGCTATAAAGAAATGTTGTATATATAAAAAATGGATGGTGGAGGTGAGGAAAGAAATATATTTATTTTTATAATTTTTTCACCCGCCCCGGTTGTGAACCTTTAGTGCCTACGTACCACCTTCTCATGCAATAGGGGATCAGGGTACGCGTAGTTCCTCTTTTAAAAATTTAAAACACAAATGCGTTGGTTAATTTTATGAGATGAAACATCATTGTCATTGTCCATGTGGAAAACACACCTACTACCCACAATCATGAGAAAGGAGAATTTGCATCATCTCAAAGTGGAGGATATGGCTTGGATTTTAAAAATCAACAATGCCTCACTCATAACCCAAGTGGAAAATATCTCTCTTTACTACATATTATAGAATTATAGTTGTTTGCATCACTACAAGGATTGATAAGAGTTCAACCTTTTTTGAGAAAAGTTTAAAGATAAAAGACAAAGTGGCAAAATGGTTTGAAATGAGATTGATTGACTTTTAGTCTTCTCACAAAAAAAATGTCAAGGCATTATTAAGTTGATTGGAGTTTATTTATGAAAAATGTTTTGAAAATGCATGGACATGAGTCCAAGTTTATTATGAAAGTGGTTCAAGTTAAAAAACAAGAATAGTTTTCAAAAAGGGAAAGAAGATTTTTGAAATTAAAGAAGATAGGAGGAGAAGAAGGGACTATCCTAAAGCATAAGATAAAAGCTAGGGATAAGAACCATCTAACCAACAAGAAACCAATACTTGACATTATGAGCCAAGATAGAATTCCCATTCCTTGGATTGAAACCAATCAAGCAAAGAAATACTAGACCTCTTGAGAGAACCAAACTTCAAGTGTATTAAGTCTTCACAAAAAAAAATTGGGTTGAGTAACGGCTGTTAACGGGTGAATTCCAGATTACAAAACAAAGGGTGTAATCACAAAAACCTGCACAAAAAAACAAACAAGCAACCCAATGTCTTGAGGTAAACCTCAAGAACTATAGACAAAATAATTAGATAAGATCTCCAAGATAGGTCAAAGTTTCTAATCCTAAGTCCAAGAAAAGTCCCATGCTCCATAATGCCAATGATAGTAACCAAATAGTCCAAGCACCATTAAATATTCTTTAGGGTTTATGTGTATTATTAAGTGTTTTAAGAAAGGAAAAGAAAAGCTCAAGTGAGCAAAGTAAAAATGGCAAGAAAATATATGCTCAAATGAGCAAAGATGAAAATGGCATGAAACGTAAATGCTAAAGTAAATAGTGGTTAGTTGGATGAGCATATTGAAGCTTGCATTTGGAACTCATTAGAGGATTGGTAGAACCAAAGCCTCCACACAACAAGTTGCATTTGCTTTTTGTCAAGTATATCGTCCACTTCAAATTATCATAAGTACCATTTAATGATCAACGATGTTTAAATGATTCGCGTTGACCAAAGGTGTTGTAGATCCATTAGAGGATTGGTAGAACCAAAGCCTCCACACTATTAATCTCAAGGTTATTGGATCAAAGAGATCAAATTAACATACTTGGGCTTGCAATCATAAGTTTGGGCCACGAATGATCATTTATTCGAATCGGGACAAAATTTAGCGCTATGTTAAGCAATCGTAAGTGGACTTAAATAGAAGTCTCACCTATTTTGAGGCCGGTCAATAGAAATATATGCACCATTTATTTTGAGACATGATATAGAGATGATGCTCCAACAACATCTAGTGCAATAAGAAAAGGGATGAGATGAAGATGGGTGGGAAGAATATACAAACCACATTTGAATTAAATTTTAATCAAACTATTATTAAAATCATTCATCCATTTTAGTGGAGTTAAACTCAACACCATGGATCCAATGATGTTAATAAAGTTCATGATCCAAAATCTAACCCAACATCAGCCAGAAAATAATCACAAAATAATATCACATTTAATATACACAAAAAAGGATTTTTAAAAATGTTTTAAAAATAGAAAATAATGAGAAAAATATCAAATATGTTCAAATTAATCAAGAAATGAAAAGTAAGACCATAGAAAAATCAGAAGAAGGCCCAAGTAATTTTACAAATTTTTTGGTAATTTTTTAAAGTCAGAAACTATTTTTAAAATTAAAATAAACGGGTCAAATAAACAAAAAATGGTAAAAAATAGTAAATTCAGAAACAAAAATAAAAAGAGGTCACCAATATTTTTCACAATATCATTGGATCATGCCATAATTTTTTTAGAATTTAAAAATGTATAAAAGTATTTTTAAGCATTTAAAACAAATCAAATAAGTGTAAAATTCTTAAATTGTGAAAAAATAAAAATCAGAAAGAGAATAATCAAAAATATATATCTATCATAACTTTTTCATATTTTTTGTACGAGAAATGAATTTTTGATGATTTTTTGAAATTTAAAACAATTAAAATATAAAAATCAGAAAAAGAAAATAAAAGTAAAATATGTAGACCATTGGATGAAAGTCAAAACGCATTAGTAATCAAATCCAAGGGATCTGGCGCGTTGTGCATATCATGGTCATTAGTGAATATTGTACAGAATCATTAATTAAATCAGAATTTGAAAAATACAGATGGTGCGCCTTTATTTTTTAGAAAATGACACGTTGGTCATCTTCAACCTCCAGCCTTTATGAATTGCAGGTCTCTCAAACTGTAAAATCATAAGCTCAGACCTATGCCATTTGCTTCGTCTCTTTAAGACGAAGACAAGCAGACCCTCACGCCAAATTTATATAATATGTAGCTCAAGCAATTTGGAAGGAATGTTTTGAAAAGGGATTTGAAATTTCATGTTCAAAACGTGTTTCTAGTAAAAGGTAAATGTTGGGACTAGAACCAGGGCAATGAGAGCAAAACAATGATTTCAGAGTTTTGAAGAATTGATGAAGGAATCTACCTATTGAAGTTGAGTTGTAGAGCTCTGAAACTGGACTTCCATGGAGCAGTATAGGGCACGATTCTTGAATGTAGTTATATGGTTAGCTTCAGGGAAAATCAAGGAAGGTGAATTGATGGAAAAATTGGATTGAAAAAGGGTCGAGAATGGATTGTGAAGTTATAGAAAATTGAGTTATGGAGCAAGTTTGGCAAGGTGATTCTGGCTATCCAAGCTTGGGAAAATGAATGGAATAGTTCATGTATTTATAGGAGAAGCAAATGGGATCAAAAGGAAGAGTAAATGATGCGTTTTAGAGGGAATTCAAGCAAACCTGGTGCACAAGTGAAGTGTGATCCAAACTTCACCAAAAAACATCCAATTCTTGCATTTTGATGCATGAATCCACTTGGTATAGTTGGCTAATCATTTTTAGACCCAAAACGTGTGTTATTTTGAGTTTTAAAGGTTGTAACATGAAATTCAAATTCTGACTTGCAAGGAAACTTCAATTCCAAGTTACCATTTTTGAAACAATGGCATTCTCAGCTCAAGGGGTCTTAAGGCATGATTCTTGATGCTTTAGAAAGATGAGGTTACAAGGTTTGAAATGGAAAAATAAAGGAGTTAAATGGATTCTTGAGATGAAAGTAGCATTTAGTCAAAGTTGAAGAAAAAGGGTTGACTTTCCATACTTAGAAATATTTCACATTCTTCTTCAAAAATGACCTATAATGTCTTGCATCTAAACATGGCCTTCCACTTGGAATTTTCTCTTGACCAAAAAAGATGGAATGAAGTAAAACTCTTGAATGACACTTTGAAACTTGGATCATTCAAAATCTCCAAAATTTGAGCAAGTTATGACTTGTTAAAGTTGACAAAAAATCATGAAATGACCTATAATCTTTTGTTTCCTTAAGGCAACTTCCATCCATTTTCTCATGTTGTACATAAAAGAAGGCATAATTTTCACATCCTCAAGATCATTTTGGAAAAATAATGGGCTTAAGGTGATAAAAATTGACCAAATTATGATCATTTGAAGTCACTCATGTAAAATTGTGGATTCATCTGGATGAATTGTAATCTTTCTTCTTCACCAAGTTCCTTCCACATGAAAACTCCTTGGAACTTTTGAAGTCATTTGTTGATAACCCTTTGAAGAGGAGGATATCTTTGGAATAAATCAAAAATACCAAAAGGTGATCAAGATGTACTCCTTTGAAGTCCAAAACCCTAGCTCCTAGATCAAGAAAATGCTTTGAGGAACTTTGACAAGTTTGAACAAACTTCTTGTACCAATATTCTTGATTTGTGAATAGAAGTTGTTGAAGATGATAATGAGGACTCATAGCCACCAAAATAACTTTTATATATTGAAATTTGATAGAAGTATGCTCTTGTGAGCAATAGGAACAAGGCCTTGTCCAATCATGACAACTTCTCCAATCAAACCCCTTGTACTTTTGAGTCAAATCTAATAACCCTGAAATGTGATGAACCAAAGCAACCTTGCCATGCCAATTCTTCCAAAACCAATCCAATGATGAGGTTTGAACATATCAAGCTATATTGACTAGGGAATGGAAATAAACTCATGAACCCATGGGATAGCTTATTAAATCTCATTGCCTTTACCTACATGGATAACAAGAAAGACAAACCAACATTGCATTTTATTAGTTAGATCAAGAAATCAAAACAATATTCATGATTACAAAAGGAACATAAGTCAAGGTTCTTAGTAATCCCTCAAAAAGGGTAAAACTAAATGTAGGGAGGGGAACCAAGAATCTTACTGTGATCTTGTTTTGAGTGAATCAACATGGTATGATGAAGAGATCTTAGGGGAAAAAGTTACCATACAACCGAAGATACATAAATATAAAACAAACCCTATTTTTGGCCCTAATATAACATGCAAATGCTTATGATCATGAATGCATATGAACAGGACCAAAGAGACGCAAAATAACAATGGGGATGTAAAAGTAATAAAGAAACAAAGGAGCACCCCCCACCAGGAAAATAAATCACTGGTGGACCCATAGAACCAAATCCGAGAGGATGGTAGGATGGCCAAAGGACACACCTACTTCTAATGAAGGCGAAGCTTCTGATGTTCACTGAAGGCAGAGAGAAAGATAACAAACATTGACGTTCACTACCAATGTCCTACCAACTTTCACTGAAGGTGGAAAGAGAATATATCATATCACCGCCGTTCACTAACAATGAACTACCAACATTCACTGAGGGTAGAAAAAAGATAAAAAAAACACCGACGTTCACTGCCGATGGTCTACCAACTTTTACTGCAGGTAGAAAGAGAATATATCATATCACCGCCGTTCACTGACGATGAACTACCAACATTCACTGAGGGTAGCAAAAAGATAACAAACACTGACGTTCACTACCGATGGTCTACCAACTTTCACTGAAGGTAGAAAGAGAATATATCATATCACCACCGTTCACTGATGATGAACTACCAACGTTCACTAAGGGTAGCAAAAAGATAACAAACACCGATGTTCACTGCCGATGGTCTACCAACTTTCACTGAAGGTAGAAAGAGAATATATCATATCTCCGCCATTCACTGACGATGAACTACCAACATTCACTGAGGGTAGAAAAAATATAACAAACACCAACGTTTACTGCCGATGGTCTACCAACTTTCACTGAAGGTAGAAAGAGAATATATCATATCACCGCCGTTCACTAACGATGAACTACCAACGTTCACTGAGGGTAGAAAAAAGATAATAAACACCGTCGTTCACTGTCGAATATCTACCAACTTTCACTGAAGGTAGAAAGAGAATATATCATATCACCTCCGTTCATTGAAGATGAACTACCAACGTTTACTGAGGGTAGCAAAAAGATATGACTTTTTGGGAAGGAGGTATGACTTCCTGGGGAGATGCCATGATATTCTTGCTGAGGGGATAAAGTCTTCTTGTGCAAAATAAATGCACCAACCAAAACTCAGGGTTTTCAGCAATCCAAAGTGAATAACATTGTCGGGGAACCACAGATCCAAACCAGAAATAAACTGGAATGAAACAGTCAACCAGAATTCATCCTTTGAGAAATAAACTCAAGAAGGAAAACCAAATTTATCCAAACAAAGAGCTGCATCGGAAGGCTTAAAGCAAAAATCTTCTATGAGGGACAACTCAGGCGGGAAATTGAAAGAATATACATTTTCTACTTAAGTCCAACACTCTATTGAAAAGAGGGCAACGTAACTCTGCAAAATAGGATAATATACCAACAAAAATATTATTAAATGTCAATGAACAATGATATGCTAATTTTATCTATGCATGATGTATGTATGAATGTATGAGTGCTATCGTGCGTATGCTGACAAAATGATACACAATCATTAGGAACAAACAAGCAAAACCGCCTTAGGCACTAACAACACTCGGCTAAACTTTATCCAAGATGATCATTCCAAGAAAGGTAAAGGCCAACTGCGGAAACAAAACCTACTGCCTGCTTTAACTTTACTGGGGAGAAACATAATCCGCAGGTAGACAAATCAAAGTGATGAAATAAACAGATACCGGGATAGAACATCCTTCTTCAGGCTTCATCGGGGAAACTAATGTTTTTTCAAAAGTAACATGCCTAATGGAGATTGCAAGACCAGTCTCAAATAAATCAGACTGACACCAAAACATCCAAACTTCACTGGGGAATTCAAGCCTACTTCATTGGAGAAAAATGCGGATTGAAACTTCTCATCATGAAAACTCAAAAAAGAGGAGAAATGAATCCAAACTTGATCGAGGATACCGGAATAATGAACCCAATACGATGAAAACAACCCGATTAGACCTTCCCAAGGGGAACAAAATCTTCTCAAAACAACTGGAGTTTATCCATTCCTGGGATCACCATTTTTGTTGTCATTGCTTCATCACAATTCTCAAAGTAAAAGTAAATTTTAAACATCTTTTTTTTTGAAAAATCAATTTTGTTATTTAATCTCTTTGCTTTGAAAGTTATTATGAGTAATAAATAGAGTCTTTGAAAGCTAAATAAAATAAGAAACACAAAGAATTGGGTAAAATCTCGAATTTCATTAATAGAATGGTAGTCTACAAATGGCAAGACTCCATAGATGATTACAAAGTTTGAGAAATGGTAATACATAATGGAAAAGATACATTGAGATACAATGACCACTATCCCCCCTAACAACTTTTGAAATTCTGAGCAGCAACTTTTTTTGAAGTATGGTGAGGATCCGAGAAGATTATTTCTTCAACGATCAAGTCTTGTCTGACGTAGTTAATTGCCAAGAAAATATATAACTTTTTCCTAAGCTGCCCTTGCGGGTTTTCAACTTAGCGGGAAATTTATTCTGTTTATGTCTCTAATTTTTGCCTAAATCGCCCTTTTGGGTTTTCGGCCTACCGAGATGCTCCTTTTTTGCCTAAGCCGCCCTTTCAGGTTTTCAACTTAATGAGCTGTTCTTTTATTTCTTTAGGCAAAGTATTTCTTGACTGCGTCAGCGTTCATGGGACATGGGAACTCCTCGCCATCCATAGTTTCAAGAATTAATGCACCGCCAGAGAAGGCTTTCTTGAAAACATATGGGCCTTTGAAGTTGGGAATCCACTTGCCCCTAGAATCGGTGTTGAAAGACATGATCTTCCTGAGCACGAGGTCGCCTTCTCTGAGTTCACGAGGTTTGACCTTTTTATCAAAAGCTTTCTTCATTCTTTTTTATATAACTGGCCATGACACAAGGCTGTCATTCTCTTCTCCTCAATCAAATTCAATTGGTCAAACCTGTTCTGGACCCATTCCGCCTCCATCAACTTGGTTTCCATTATCACACGCAATGAGGGAATCTCTACCTCGACTGGGAGTACAACTTCCATTCCATACACTAAGGATAACGAGGTTGCTCCTGTTGAAGTGCGGAAAGATGTTCGACATCCATGCAGAGCAAAAGGGAGAATGTCATGCCAATCCTTATAAGTAATAACCATTTTCTGGATAATTCTCTTAATATTCTTATTAGCAGCTTCAATAGCCCCATTTATCTTTGGACTGTATGGAGATGAATTGTGATGGACAATCTTGAGTTCTTCACACAGTTCTGTCATCATCTTGTTGTTCAAATTCGAGCCATTGTTAGTGATGATTCTGCTCAGCACACAATACCGGCATATAAGACTATTCTTGATGAAGCGTACAACCACATGTTTAGTAACATTGGTATATGAAGCAGCCTCCACCCATTTGGTAAAGTAATCAATTGCTACTAAGATGAAATGGTGCCCATTCGAAGCTTTGGGTTCTATCATCCCAATCATGTCAATACCCCACATAGAGAAAGGCCACGGGGAGTAAATCACATTGAGGAGTGTCGAAGGCACATGGACCTTGTCTGCATAAATATGGCATTTATGACACTTCTTTGCAAATTTGTAACAGTCAGATTCCATTGTCAACCAATAATAACTTTCCCTTAGCATATTTTTAGCCATCGAATGTCCATTGACATGAGTGCCAAATGAACCTTCATGAATCTTATGCATCAACATGTCTGCTTCGTGTCTATTTACGCATCTGAGTAAGACCATGTCATAATTTCTCTTGTATAACACATTTTCATTGAGGAAGAAACCGCCTGCCAATCTTCTCAATGTTTTTCTATCTTTCTTCGATGCATCAATCGGGTATTCCTGAGTCTGAAGAAAATGCTTGATATCATAATACCAAGGTTTTTCATCTGCTGTAAACAGATGAACAGGCTTATCCAGCCGTTGAACAGTAATTTGGGGTATATCATTCCAAGTATTCACTTGGTACATAGAAGCCATAGTTGCCAGAGCATCCGCCATTTGATTTTCATCTCTAGGGATGTGATGGAATTCAACTTTATAGAAGAATGGTAATAATCTTCTAGCATAATCTTTGTAAGGGATCAAGCCAGGGTGACGAGAATCCCATTCTCCTTTAATCTGATTTATTACCAAAGCTGAATCACCATACACATCTAGAATTTAAATTCTGAGATCAATAGCTTCCTCGAGACCCATGATGCAAGCCTCATATTCTGCCATATTATTAGTGAAATCAAATGTTAACCTTGCAGTAAAAGGAATGTGCGATCCATGAGGAGTTACAATCACAACACCAATTCCTTTACCATGAACATTCACAGCTTCATCAAATATCATACTCCAACGAGATTCAGGGTCAGTTCCTTCCTTAGGTAATGGTTCATCACAATCCTTCACTTTCAGGAACATCACATCCTCATCGAGGAATTCATATTCTGCAGACTGGTGATCCTCCACTGGTTGGTGAGAAAGATAATCTGCCAACACACTACTTTTAATAGCTTTTTGAGTGCGGTATTCGAAATCATATTTAGATAGAAACATCTTCCAGCGGTAAATTCTCCCAGTAAGAGCAGGTTTTTCAAAAATGTACTTGATTGGATCCATTTTAGATATCAACCAAGTGGTGTGATTCAACATATACTACCGCAAACGCTTTTCCACCTAGGCCAAAGCACAACATATTTTTTCCAGCATGGAATACCATGACTCACAATCAGTGAATTTTTTACTGAGATAATAAATGGTGAACTCCTTCTTCCCTGTTTCATCCTGTTGTCCCAGAATACAACCCTCAGATTTATCTAACACTGTTAGATACATAATCAACGGTCTTCCTTCTACGGGAGGGAGCAAGATAGAAGGTTCAAGGAGATATTCTTTAATACTTTCAAATGCCCTTTGGCAGTAATCCGTCCACAAATAACCTTGATCTTTCTTTAACAACTTAAATATCAGTTCACATGTTGCAATCATGTGAGAAATGAATCTGGAAATATAATTCAAACGCCCGAGGAAACCTCTAACTTGATTTTCAGTTCTTGGTGCTGTCATTTCTTGAATTGCTTTGACTTTATCAGGGTCAACTTCAATTCCTTTCTGGCTAACAACGAAACCCAACAACTTCCTCGGTCGAACACCGAAGGTGCATTTATTTGGATTCAAGCGGAGACGATACTTCCTCAAACGCTGAAACAGCTTCAACAAATCTTCTATATTCCCTTCTTCAGTCTGGGATTTGGAAATGATATCATCAACATATACTTTAATTTCCTTATGCATCAGATCATGGAATAGGGTTGTCATAGCCCTCTGGTACGTTGCACCAGCGTTCTTCAACCCGAAAGGCATCACTCTGTAACAGAATGTTCCCTAGGGTGTGATAAATGTTGTTTTTTCCATGTCCTCTGGAGCCATTCTTATTTGATTATACCCGGAAAATCTGTCCATGAACGAGAATACTTTGAATTTTGTTGTGCTATCCACTAACATGTTGATATGCAGCAATGGAAAATCATCTTTTGGACTAGCTTTATTTAGATCTCTATAATCTACGCACATGCGGAATTTTTCGTCTTTTTTCGGTACTGGGACAATATTGGAAATCCATTTAGGATACACTGACATCACGAGAAAACCAACATTAATCTGCTTTAGAACCTCATCTTTGATCTTTACTGCCATATCTAGGTGAGTTCTTCTCAACTTTTGTTTAAATGGCGGACACTCTGGCTTCAATGGCAAGCGGTGCTCGACAATATATGTATCTAGACTAGGAATATCTTAGTAAGACCAAGCAAAGATATTCACATACTCCTTCAACAACTCAATCAACTTTCTCTTTACATCGGGATGTAGCGATGCTCCAATCTTAACCTCCTTTGGATCTTCTTCTGAACCCAAATTGATCACTTCCAAAGGCTCTTTATATGGCTGAATGGTTTTTTCCTCGTGGTCAAGCAACCATGAGACCTATTCTGGAATCTCATCATAATCTTCTTCTTCAGCCCCAAACACAGGACATTCAAAGTTGGGAGAGGGTGCATGGTCATTGTATTCAACGGGTTTTTTAGTTAATCAGCACATATGATTTATGATTGCTTTTAGAAACTGACACATATAACAAGTGATTATGCAGATTGAATTTAAGTTATTATTTATTTTGAAAGGTTTTTTTTATTACAATTTTCCAAGAAAAAGAAGAAAATAAAGACATACTTTGGGAAGCAAAGACAACTTTTATTAATGATATTAAAAGTCACAGCAAAAAAATAAGCCCCACAACATTAATACTTCCACCTTGGGCGGAGTGAAAGCTTTTCAAGAAAAAAAGATCAACAAATCAAATCACTTTGAAACATGTATGCAAGAGGGAACATCAATCGTGACCCAGTTCTGAACCCTGACTCCGTGTGTCACCTAATTCGACATTTCCTGCTCTGCTTCGTCCTCCTCAACAACATTAACTCCAGAATCAGTTGCATGGAGGTAACCTCCGCTGCGGAAAACATTATGATAGCTTCTCATAGTAGACTTTGACTTCAAACTTCCGCCTTTTCTATTCTTCGAAGAGAACCCCAAGCCAGTTTTGTTCTTGTTCAAGGGTGGATCCACAATTCGTCTCCAGACTTCATTATGACCCTTACGCACAACCTGTTGCGCATCCTTCAGCGAGACCATGGAATTCTCATATCGCCTTATGTTGTCAATGGATAAGGCTTGGAAATGGGTTCCAACAGCAGCTTCATCCGCTTCTATAATGCTGAAAGAGGACAAATGAGATATCAACAATGCCTGCTCCCCATTTATGATCACTACCTTCCCTTCACGCACAAACTTTAGCTTCTGATGTAAAGTTGAAGTGACAGCCCCTACTTCATGTATCCACGAACGTCCTAGCAGACAACTATAAGCGGGAATGATGTCCATGACTTGGAAGGTTATCTGGAACAAATGTGGTCCTATATGGATAGGTAAGTCCACTTCACTGATGACAGATTTCCTTGACCCATCAAACGCCTTCACAATGATGCCACTCGGGCGCATAGGCGTTCGTTAATATTTCAACTTCATGAGAGTACTCCTTGGTATAACATTCAACACGGATCCATTATCAATTAGCACATTGGATAGTGAATCATTCTTGCAGTTCATAGAGATATGGAGGGCGAGGTTGTGATTCCTCCCTTCATTTGGCAATTCATCATCGCAAAAACTTAAGTTATTACATGACATAATGTTTCCTATTATGCTGCTGAATTGATCTATTGGCATATCACTCTCCATAAAAGCTTGGTCCAGTACCCTCATCAAGGATTTTGTATGAGCAGAGGAGTTCATCAATAAAGCTAAGATAGATATTTTTGAAGAAGTCTCCAGTAGTTGATCTACAATTTTGTAGTCGCTCATCTTAATTATCTTCAAAATATCATCCACTTCTTTCTCTAACATAGCTCCACTAGTCTCTCATGTAGCCTTCTTAGGTTCATCATTCTCAGCTATTTTCTTTCCAGTAGCAACATCTCTCCGAACAACCGGCGTAAACACACGACGGCTACGGGTCACCCTGCTATTTTCAGCTATATTTCCAATATCAGGCATTGGCTGGATGGGAACTTCCACTCTATCTTCTAAGATTGTAGCGTTGTATTTGTAAGGCACATTCTTATCTGATTTGTAGGGGATAGACCTGGTAAACTAATCACCAATGGGGTAACAACTGGCTCGCTATGATACTCCACTTTAAAATGGGCAGGTGCACCAAAATAAGGCACGTTGACATTTACCCCTTCTTCAACACAATCAATCATCAATAAGTCATTTCTGGAAAACAAATCTTCGTCTAAAGAGAAATACTCATCTGCGGAGGCATACTCTTCATCTGACTCTTCTTCCGTTAAATAAACCTCAACCATATCATCCTCATGATAATCATCCCTCTGACACGTAATCTTGATAGTTCCATTGTCTAACAAAAACTGAACACCCTTCTTCACGATTGAACATCCTCGGTGATCTCGACAGCAAACTAGGCAAGATCCATATTGGTGTCCCACCTGACCAGCCGTATGGCAGAAGGTAGCATACAACTGCACGAGGTCCTCATTCATATCCTCCACATCAAAAATTCTTAATTCACCAGGACATATGGAAACCATGTTCACTTCCTCTTCATACTCTGCCCTAGGCCTGATTATGTGGATGAGGCCCTCATCCATCATCTCCTGTAAATCCACCTTTATCTTCTTGCAACCCTGTATGTTTGTACTGCAAATAGCACAACCTGAATGGTCACGCGTATAGTAGATAAATTCACAGAGGTCTGCGTGCATTTTCACCAAATCTCCTCTAACCTGATTAATATCAAAAATCCGGAAGTTGCCTGGACAACCGGCCACCATATTCACAGCTTTTACTCCCCCGTGCTTGGGTAGAGGGTTATCTTTCACATTAGGTCCCACGTCCTTAAAATATAGAACACCAGACTTTACCAATTTCTGCACCTCAGTCTTCAAAGGATAACAATTCTCAACATTATGCCCTGCTGCTCCTTGATGAAAAGCACATGTTTGGTTTGCCTTGTAATACCAAGGCAATGGTGATGGTATGGCGGGAGGTGGTCGTGTCTGGACCAACTTCTTCTGAATCAATGCTGGTAATAGCTTTGTATAGCTCATAGGAATAGGTTCATAACTCTCCCTTCTCTGATTATACCCTTGATTCCCCTGCTGGGACGGTCTCTGATAAGCAACAGTAGTTGGAGCGGCATTCATAACAGGAGTAACTGAGGCGACTTGCTTATGACGCTGATAATTCCTTCTAGGAGCGTTTACCCTCCTCTCTTGTATAACACATTTGCATCTCCTTCTTTCTTCTTGGTAAACCCATAAGATGGATTCTTTACACCTCCGGATCCTTCACTCTTCGTCAAACGGCATTCTCTTACAGCATCTTCTAAACGGATACCCATTCCTACCATCTCAGTAAAGTCACTTGGCGCACTTGCTACCATCCTCTCGTAGTAGAAAGCACCCAGCGTTTTCAAGAAAATCTTAATCATCTCCTTCTCTTCCATGGGAGGAATCACTTGGGCGGCTACCTCACGCCATCTCTGTGCATACTCTTTGAACGATTCTCTGTCTTTCTGAATCATGGCTCTGAGTTGGTCACGGTCAGGCGCCATGTCTACATTGTACTTGTATTGTTTGATGAATGCTTCTCCCAAATCATTAAAAGTATGTATATTGGTGTTGTCCAAACTCATATACCACTTCAACGCAACACCAGTCAAACTATCCTGAAAAAAGTGAATAAGCAGACGCTGATCATCAGTATGGGTAGACTTCCTCCTTACGTATATTACTAGATGAGCACGAGGGCAAGTGCTGCCCTTATACTTATCAAATTTCGAGACCTTGAACTTAGCAGGTATCTTAACATTCGGTACCAAACATAGCTCATTTACATCCTGCCCAAATAGCTCTTTTCCCTTAAGGGCCTTCATCTCGCTTTGCATCTTGTCAAACTTCTCTTGAAAATCATCCATTCTGTCATAAAGACCCAAGTCTTCACTCGATGGAGGGAAAGGACGACACACATCATCATTAACAAACGGAACCATATTCACTGAAGGAGGTGCAGCAGGAACAACATGCACCACCGGAGGTGTTGGAGTAACAATAGTCTGAACCACTGGAGTATCTTGAGAACCAAGATTGAAAACTTTAGATGTGAAATTCTCTGGCATTCCCCATGGATAACCTTGAGGCATGCGATTCTGAACAACAATCGGAGTAGTAGATACGAAAATAGTCGGAGCTTCAGTAGTTTCCCTTGTTGGTTGAGGTTGAACAATCGGTGGCTGATTCTGAGCAGCCACTAGAGCTTCCATCAGAGTAGTCAAATTGTCCATGCCGACCTTCAAAGCAGAAACTTCCTCGCGCAGTTCATGATTCTCTTGTTCTAAGTTGTCCATCTTTATTTTGAAATTAGCCAGAGTGTTGTAGTGATTAGTCAGCTTGCTAAACAAAGTAAAGAAGCTTGGTAAGACACCTGGATATGCATAACAAATGAAAGAAATATGTGCAATATGATGCATGATATGCAATACACATGATTATTTTTACTTTGTTATTTAATATTTCGAGGGATTTATAGATTTATAGACATATTGCAAACATCAAAGTAATAACGCTTTTGAAATACTGAGATTTTTTTATTATAATAACTCCAAAATGGATTACAAGTTTCAATGATCCCAAGTACAAGATGAAAATAAAATCTAAAACCCTGAGAAATAGAACTTGATGGAGATCACTTTATATGTTGGCGCTTCCCCGTGAGCCTAGCAATCTGAGCCTTCAACCTCTGGTTTTCTTCCGCATATTTGGTGGTAACCTCCTTCCAATCATCTGAATCAAGAAGTGAGTGATCAGCACCTGATTGAGGCTTAGGATAAAATAAATCTCATTTCCTCCCCATAGACTCTACCGCTCGGCTCTCAAGGATCGCAATCAAGTCGTATTTCTCCTTCAGGTCTGCTCTGTAGGAACTCTCTAAAGTTTGGAACTTGGTCTTCCAAGCATCCCTTTCCTGTTGCATCCTAACCAAAGCAAGTTGCATCTCTTCTAGATCATCTAATAAGGGAGGAGTGGTTTTCACAAATATATCATGCATGGGTGTCTCCCGGGTATATAGCGTCTTTAATTGAATGACTCTCGATCGGATCCATTGAAGATATGGCTCCAAAGAAACAACACCCCTAGGTCCCAAATCCTTCCTACTCTTCTTATGCATGTGACGCCAGGCCTTCGCAATCTGCTCCCTAGGTTCCCTATGGTCTTCCCCTTCCTTAAGAAAGAAACTACTCAAATGAATACTATTCGGTTTATCCCTCATCGGATAACCAAGCTGTCGTTGTGCAAGAACAGGGTTATAGTTAATTCCTCCCTTTGTACCAAGAAGAGGTACATTGGGGAAACTACCATAACTGCCAATAATATCTACATACTAGTAATCTCGATGATACCAATCAATGTCTGAGTGAGTAAGTGCCATGATCTTAGGAGCCCAATGGGGTTCCTTCTTGATATCCCAAAAAGCATCAGACTGAGATATATGAGAGATAAACCACCGGTACAACAGAGGCGTGCAACAGATAATCATCCCCCCATGATAAGAATTCCGAAGATGAATAGAGTAATAAACATCACCCAATAATGTAGGAACTGGGTTTCCAATCATGAAAATCCTGATAGCGTTAATGTCGACAAACTTGTCCATATTAGGAAATAAGAACAACCCGTAAGCAAGTAGAGAAAAGATGGCCTCAAAAGCAATTGTACTCTTCATTCTGGAAAAGTAACGAGCTTTCTCCAATAAGAACTGAGTTGGTAATCCTCTAATTCCACCTTTAGTAGTCATATGGTCTTCCACCTCAGATTTCCCCAGATGAATCAAAGCAGCAATCTCATGTGGTTTTGGCTCACCCTCAAAACCAGTAAAAGGAATATGATCGGTAACAGGTAAATCCAATAGATAAGAATACTCCTCCAGTGTAGGCATCAACTGATAGTCGGGAAAAGTAAAGAAATGATACATCGGATCATAGAACTAGACCATGGTCGAGCGAATATCCTCCTTCATCTTCAGCTTCATGAGAGGAATAATGGACCCATACTTCTTCCAAAAGTCTGTGGAACACTCGATCTCGGAAATTAGACTGATCAACTCATCTATCTTAGGATCCTTGAAACTGTATTTTCCGGTCTTTCTCTTTCCAGAATCCATGGTTAGAAAGTACCTGAGATATTCACAAATAGTCAATCTTTAAATCCCTTGAAATATGGTTTCTTCAAAAGATGATTATGAATGCATGGATGCATGATGCAACAATCACACACAAGATCACACATATAGGGTTCATATGTTCAACGTCACGAGCATGAGATGGAAGGTACTACCCATAAGGTATTGGTGTAAAAAGTTATCACCTGCCGAACAAGTTTCTAGAGGTTCCCAGAGTCTACATCCTTCCTTTGGATATTACCAACTTCCCAATTAACTCGGTAATTAGTAATATTCTCAAGAAAGACTCGTCCGAGCGTAGTATCGCGTGACAACTATTTCCGTATTACTCCGTCATAGCTTCCGCACTACACCTAAAAGGACAAGATGGGTTTGGTATTCTACGGTCCTCAGTTTCAGCAGGCTCCCAGGTCGAAAGCAATACATCTTCGTGATTACTCGGTAAACGACACCACAGTCAAAGGGGCCTCCACTGAGTGGGGGATCTCATGCCTCCTTTTTTTGGATTACTCCATCAAAGTTAACGTGACTATACCGCCCGTCCTATCTTAAACTTTTCCCAAGTCCGGGTATAGAACTTATGAGTAATCACCAAGCACCCTAAAAACCTGAAAAATCCAGACAAACATATATACAACATATAACACAAAAAACAGTAATAACACATATACACATATAAACAAAGATAGGCTTAACCCACTTAGGGATGGACCAGCAAGAGGTCAATCTTTCCCCAGTGAAGTCACCATTTTTCTGTAGCGGTAGAAATGTTCAAGACTAAGCCATTGGATTGACTAGACTTTATACAAATCAAAATAAAAATCGCCACCGCGCTTTATTGTTTCCAAATGAATGGGAAAAGAGCGAATAACCCAAAAAAGAGGGGGAAAGATTCAAGGTAAGGGGGTTGGTTATGCAAAGGGAAGGTATTAGCACCCTAAACATCTGCGGTACTCCGTAGGAGCCTCTTTGTAAAATCTGTATACGTTGGCTATAAAAAAATGTTGTATATATAAAAAAATGGATGGTGGTGGTGAGGAAAGAAATATATTTATTTTAATAATTTTTGCACCCGCCGCGGTTGCGAATCTTTAGTGCCTACGTACCACCTTTTCGTGCAATAGGGGATCAGGGTACGCGTAGTTCCTCTTTTAAAAATTTAAAACACAAATGCCTTGGTTAATTTTTTGAGATGAAACATCATTGTCATTGTCTATGTGGAAAACATACCTACTACCCACAATCATGAGAAAGGAGAATTTGCATCATCTCAAAGTGGAGAATATGGCTTAGATTTTAAAAATCAACAATGCCTCACTCATCACCCAAGTGGAAAATATCTCTCTTTCCTACATATTATAGAAGTATAGTTGTTTGCATCACTACAAGGATTGACAAGAGTTCCACCTTTTTTGAGAAAAGTTTAAAGATAAAAGCCAAAGTGGAAAAATGGTTTGAAATGAGATTGATTGACTTTTAGTCTTCTCACAAAACAAAAAGTCAAGGCATTATTAAGTTGATTGGAGTTTATTTATGAAAAATGTTTTGAAAATGCATGGACATGAGTCCAAGTTTATTATGAAAGTGGTTCAAGTTAAAAAACAAGAAGAGGTTTCAAAAAGGGAAAGAAGATTTTTGAAATTAAAGAAGATGGGAGGAGAAGAAGGGACTATCTTACAGCATAAGGTAAAAGCTAGGGATAAGAACCATCTAACCAACAAAAAACAAATACTTGACATTATGAGCCAAGATAGAATTCCCGTTTCTTGGATTGAAACCAATCAAGCAAAGAAATAATAGACCTCTTGAGATAACCAGACTTCAAGTGTATTAAGTCTTCACACAAAAAATTGGGCAGAGTAACGGTTGTATACAGGTGAATTCCAGATTACAAACAAAGGGTGTAATCACAAAAACTTGCACACAAAAACAAACAAGCAACCCAATGTCTTGAGTTAAACCTCAAGAACTCCAGTCAAAATAATCAGATAAGATCTCCAAGATAGGTCAAGGTTTCTAATCCTAAGTCCAAGAAAAGTCCCATGCTCCATAATGCCAAGGATAGTAACCAAATAGTCCAAGCACCATTAAAGATTCTTTAGGGTTTATGTTGATTATTAAGTGTTTTAAGAAAGGAAAAGAAAAACTCAAGTGAGAAAAGTAAAAATGGCAAGAAAATAGATTCTCAAATGAACAAAGATGAAAATGGCATGAAATGTAAATGCTAAAGTAAATAGTACATAAAGCATAAAAAAATAAAAGTATAAGGTAAACAAGTCAATAATTAGTGGTTATTTGGATGACCATATTAAATCTTGCATTTGGAACTCATTAGAGGATTGGTAGAACCAAAGCCTCCATACAACAAGTTACATTTGCTTTTTGTCAAGTATATCGTCCATTTGGAATTCACATAAGTACCATTTAATGATCAACGATGTTTAAGTGATCCGCGTTGACCAAAGGTGTTGTAGATCCATTAGAGGATTGGTAGAACCAAAGCCTCCACACAAGGAATCTCAAGGTTATTGGATCAAAGAGATCAAATTAACATACTTGGGCTTGCAATCATAAGTTTGGGCCACGAATGATCATTTATTCAAATCGGGACAAAATTTAGCGCTAGGTTAAATAATCGTAAGTGGACTTATATAGAAGTCACACCTAATTTGAGGCCGGTCAATAGCAATCTATGCACCATTTGTTTTGAGACATGATATAGAGATCATGCTCCAACAACATCTAGTGCAATAAGAAAGGGATGAGATGAAGAGGGATGGGAAAAATATACAAACTACATTTGAATTAAATTTTAATCAAACTATTATTAAAATCAGTCATCCATTTTTGTGGAGTTAAACTCAACACCATGGATCCAATAATGTTAATAAAGTTCATGATCCAAAATCTAACTCAAGATCAGCTAGAAAATAATCACAAAATAATATCACATTTAATATACACAAAAAAGGATTTTTAAAAATGTTTTAAAAATAGAAAATAATGAGAAAAATATCAAATATGTTCTAATTAACCAAGAAATGAAAAGTAAGAACATAGAAAAATTAGAAAAAAGGCCCAAGTAATTTTACAAATTTTTTGGTAATTTTTTAAAGGCAGAAACTATTTTTAAAATTAAAATAAATGGGTCAAATAAACAAAAAATGGTAAAAAATAGTAAAGTCAGAAACAAAAATAAAATGAGTTCACCAATATTTGTCACAATATCATTGAGTCATTCCATAATTTTTTCAGAATTAAAAAATGTATAAAAATATTTTTAAGCATTTAAAACAAATCAAATAAGTGTAAAATTTATAAAAAATACCAAAACATAAACTTAAATTGTGAAAAAATAAAAATCAAAAAGAGAATAATCAAAAACATTTTTCATAATTTTTTCAGATTTTTTGGACTAGAAATGAATTTTCTATGATTTTTTGAAATTTAAAACAATAAAAATATAAAAATCAGAAAAAGAAAATAAAAGTAAAACATGTGAACCATTGGATGAAAGTCAAAACGCGTTAGTAATAAAATCCAAGGGATCTGGCGCGCTGTGCATATCATGGTCATTAGTGAATATTGTACAGAATCATTAATTAAATCGGAATTTGAAAAATACAGATGTCGTGCCTTCATTGGTTAGAAGATGACACGTTGGTCATCTTCAACCTCCAGCCATCACGAATTGCAGGTCTCTTAAACTATAAAATCAGAAGCTCAGACATATGTTATTCGCTTCGTCTCTCCAAGACGAAGACAACCACACCCTCGCGCCATATTTATATAAATTGTAGCTTAGGCAATTTGGAAGGAAAGTTTTGAAAAGGGATTTGAAATTTCATGGTCAAAACGTGTTTCCAGTAAAAGGTAAGTGTTGCGACTAGAACCAGGGCAATAAGAGCAACACAATAATATCAGTGTTTTGAAGAATTGGTGAAAGAATCTACCTATTGAAGTTGAGTTGCAGAGCTCTGAAACTAGACTTCTATGGAGCAGTATAGGGAACGATTCTTGAATGTAATTATATGGTTAGCTTCAGGAAGATCAAGGAAGGTGAATTGATGGTAAAATTGGATTCAAAAAGGGTCGAGAATGAATTTTGAAGTTAGAGAAAATTGAGTTATGGAGCATGTTTGGCTGGGTGATTTTGGCTAATCAAGCCTGGGAAAATGAATGGGATAGTTCATGTATTTATAGGAGAAGAAAATGGGATCAAAAAGAAGAGTGAATGATGCGTTTTGGAGGGAATTCGTGCAAACCTGATGCACGAGTGAAGTGTGATCCAAACTTCACCAAAACTCATCCAATTCTTGCGTTTTGATGCACTAATCCACTTGGGAAAGTTGGCTAATCATGTTTAGATCCAAAACACGTGTTAATTTGAGGTTTAAAGGTTGTAACATGAAATTCAAATTCTGACTTGCAAGGAAACTTCAATTCTAAGTTACCATTTTTGAAACAATGGCATTCTCAGCTTAAAGGGTCTTAAGGCGTGATTCTTGATGCTTTAGAAAGATGAGGTTACAAGCTATGAAGTGGAAAAATAATGGAGTTAAATGGATGCTTGAGATGAAAGTTGCATTGAGTCAAAGTTGAAGAAAAAGGGTTTACTTTCCATACTTAGAAATATTTCACATTCTTCTTCAAAAATGACCTATAATGTCTTACATCCAAACATGGCCTTCCACTTGGATTTTGCTCTTGACAAAAAAAGATGGCATGAAGTAGACCTATTTAATGACACTTTGAAACTTGGATAATTCAAAATCTCAAAAATTTGAGCAAGTTATGACTTGTTGAAGTTGGAAACAAATCATGAAATGACCTATAATCTTTTGTTTCCTTAAGGAAACTTCCATCCATTTTCTCACTTTGCACATAAAATAAGGCATAAGGTTCACATCCTCTAGATCATTTTGAAAAAATAATGGGCTCAAGGTGATAAAAATTGACCAAGTTATGAACATTTGAAGTCACTCATGTAAAATTCTGGATTCATCTAGATGACTTGTAATCTTTCTTCTTCACCAAGTTCCTTCCACATGAAAACTCCTTGGAACTTTTGAAGTGATTTGTTGATAACCCTTTGAAGAGGAGGATATATTTTGAATCACTCAAAAATACCAAAAGGTGAGCAAGATGTACTCCTTTGAAGTTCAAAACCCTAGCTCCTAGATCAAGAAAATGCTTTGAGGAACTTTGACAAGTTTGAAAAAACTTCTTGTACCAATATTCTTGCTTTGTGAATAGAAGTTGTTGAGGATGATAATGAGGTCTCATAGCCACCAAAAAAACTTTTATATCTTGAAATTTGATAGAAGTATGCTCTTGTGACCAATAGGAACAAGGCCTTCTCCAATCATGACAACTTCTCCAATCAAACCCCTTGTACTTTTGAGTAAAATCTAATAACCTTGAAATGTGATGAACCAAAGAAACCTTGCCATGCCAATTCTTCCAAAACCAATCCAATGATGAGGTTTGAACTTCTCAAGATATATTGACTAGGGCATGGAAATAAACTCATGAACCCATGGGGTAGCTTGTTAAATCTCATTGCCTTTACCTACATGGATAATAAGCAAGACAAACCAACATTGCATTTTATTAGTTAGATGAAGAAATCAAAACAATATTCATGATCACAAAAGGAACATAAGTCAAGGTACTTGGTAATCCCTCAAAAAGGGAAAAACTAAATGTAGGGAGGGGAACCAAGAATCCTAGTGTGATCTTGTTGTGAGTGAATCAACATGGTATGATGAAGGGATCATAGGGTAAAAAATTGGGGTACAACACCTATGTACAACCTTCCGTGCAATAGGGGATCAGGGTACTCGTAGTTCACCTTTAAAATTATAAAACAAGTGTGTTGGTTGATTTTATGAGATAAGACATCATCGTCATTGTCCGTGTGGAAAACATACTTACTACCCACAATCATGAGAAAGGAGAATGTGCATCATCTCAAAGTTAAGGATATGGCTTGGATTTTAAAATCATCAATGCCTCACTCAACATCCAAGTGGAAAATATCTCACTTCACTACATATTGTAGAAGTATAGTTGTTTGCATCTCTACAACGATTGACAAGAGTCTAATCTTTTTTTTGGAGAAAAGTTTTAAAGTTAAAATTCCGAAGTGGCAAAATAGTTTGAATGAGATTGATTGACTTTTAGTCTTGTCAGAAAAAATGTCAAGGTATGATTAAGTTGATTGAAGTTTATTTATGAAAATGTTTTGAAAATGCATGCACCTAAGTCCAAGTTTATTATGAAAGTGGATCAAGTTTAGAAACAAGAAGAGTATTCAAAAGGAGGGAGAAGATTTTTGAAATTAAAGAAGATGGGAGTAGATGAAGAGACTATCCTAAAGCATAAGGTATAAGCTAGGGAGAATAACCTTCTAACTAACAAGAATCCAACACTCGACATTATGAGTAAAGATAGAATTACTATTATTTGGATTGAAGCCAAACAAGGATACTAAACTTCTTGAGAAAACCAAGCTTTAATTGCATTAAGTCTTCACAAAAATTGGGCAGAGTAACGGCTGTATACAGATGAATTCCAGATTATAGACAAAATATGTAATCATAATAACCTGCACACAAAACAAGCAAACAACCCAATGTCTTGGGGTAAACCCCAAGAACTCAAGACAAAATATCAATTAAGGTCACAAGGTCTCCAACATAATCCAAGGTTTCTATTCCAAAGTCCAAGAAGTCCAATACTCCATAATGCCAAGGATAGTAACCAAGTAGTCAAAGTAACATTAAAGTTTTTTTTATGGTTCATGTTGATTATTAAGTATCTTCAAAAGGAAAAGAAAAGCTCAAGTGAGCAAAATAGAATTGGCATAAAAGTAAATGCTCAAGTGAGCAAAGATGAAAATAACATGAAATGTAAATGCTAAAGTAAATGGTACATAAAGTAAAAGAATAAAAATAAAATCATAAAATAAAGTCAATTGTTAAGAATTAGTGGTTAGTTGGAGATCATCTTGAAGTTTGCCCAGTCAACTGCTCAGATGTTTAAAAATCAACTATATTAGGTCAAAAGTCAACTATGCCCCACATACAGTCAAACTTTAACATTTTTGGTCAACATTAACATTTTGGAGTGAAATCCATAATTTTATCAAGGTTTGATCATGATTCCCCAAGTAATGCTCCTAATTCATCAAAACTCAAAAGTTGCTAAATTAGGGTTTCTCAGAAAAAGCCAACCAAACTTTGACCAAGCATAACTTTCTCATACTTTATCAGAAATTTTCCATCCAATGCTCATTTTCAATAGAATCCAATTCCCTACAACTCATATTCATCCCTCAAGCTCAATAAATGCACTCATGAAAAGATATGAATTCAGACATTATAGAGCATTCCAAAAAGTCAACAAAAACAACTTTTGGGTCAAAGCTTCTTACATGAACATGGAAGATCCATTTGAATTGAAACCAAAAAGTTTGTTTAGAGGACATCCTAAGCTTTCTAAAAAGTCCAATAACACCCTCTTAGGGTCAAAATTGAAGGAGATATGCATTGTCAAAGTTGGCCATTTTTGGAGAATTGTCAAAAGTCAACAATGCCCAAAATTGCATCTTTTGTCAAATGAGCCCAACTTTTTATGCTTGCATCTCACTTCCAACATGGTCCACGAACCAAACACCCTTCCACATGTTACTGGATTTATTTATTCAATTTATTTTTTATTTTAATCATTTAAAAATCCAATAAATAATCAAAATAATAAAAGAGTTTATTGCAAATCTTTTTCTCATCAATTGGCAATCAACAAAAGCTGGAAAATCAAGGCAAATTCGTGGAGAGAGAGTAAGAGTGGATTTGTTCCAAAAATAGACAAAATCAAATAATTGAATGAAAATATTTTCTCACTAAAAGCATGGATATTCTTCCTCTTTTGTTACCTTAAATTGATTTGCTACATATACACAGTAACCCTAAGTCAAACACACATGCAACCTGCCTCACTCAAACCCTAAAGGTGTTCAGATTTTCTCAAAAAAGGTGCAAGAATATACCATACGATCCAAGCTATTTTATTCCAACCTAAGCCTTCTATCATACTCTTGAAGGTGCCAGGAACCCATCCCTGCCAATCTCCAGGCTTGCAACCCTCTCAAACACTCAGGCCAAGCATCTTCGGTTTGTGGTAAAGTTCGGATCTAAAACTTTGCAAAAACACAATATAAATTAGCTTTCATTACATATTCATGCTCATATCATTGTTTTGATCCATTCTAACATGAAGCATGAGAGTATGGATGCAGATTTAAGAGGTTGCCATTGTTAGGGCTTTGAAACAGCCATGGCACGAATAAGATGATACAAGCACTTTCAGGAAAAACTAAGGCCATATTTGGATTCCTGGGAAAATTTAAGGGGGAGTAAGGTCATTTGCGCCCTTTAAATTCCACATTATTGCAGGTTTTGGGATTTTCACCCTCCCGGAGAAGACAACCGGAGTGCAGCTCCGGCGTCGTTGACTCGTCTCCCTCAGGCGAAGACATTTTGACTGCAGGCTTGGAATTTCCTTATAACATGATTGGTTATGGAAATGCTGATGCGTTTATGTTTTGCTGACTGGGATATAATGGCTTGTTTGATATATATTATTTTTATTTGATTATATGTATGAGTTAACATCCAGCGCAGTTGGTCAAGGGAAGGAAGTATGAAGCTCATGTCTTGGGTTCGATCCCATGCATGAGCTTTTGGCATTTTCTCCATTATTTTCACCAGGTCCAGCATATCTCACCTTCTGAGGATCATCACGCGCCCTCTGATCTCATCCTCTGGATCCATCTCCAGCCAGATCCAACGCCCAACATATGCAGGTCCACCATGAATCATCAGAGGAAGGATGCACTGAATCATTCACGATCCTCTGGGTCACCAGCTTTGGGCCCATCCTTCTAGGTTTCAGAAGTTCAGCGCACACCCCCAGTCTTCTCATGACATCAGGCCCATTTCCTTTAATTCTTTTTTTTTCTAATTTCCTTTTTTATTTTGTTTTGTCTTAATATCTTATTTTAATAATTTTTACAATAAAAATCATTTTTTCAATTAAATCATAAAAATCATAAAATCGTTAAAAAAATAGATTTAGTTTTTTTCATAAAATATTTAATTGCTATTAATTAATTAGTTTAATTAGATTACTTCAAATTCCTTTTTTTGTAATTAAAATTCAATAGAAAATTAGGGTTTGCCCCACTTGGTTGCCTCAGAAATAATAGTCACGTCCCTTGAACGTAGGGATACCTTAGCAATGATCCGCGATTCAAAGTTGTCATAAAGATCATAGTCCCTACTTGTCCCTCGAGTTGCCTACAAATAGATCTTATGACGATAGTCTCTTCGAAATGCTGAGGTATCCTTACTTGTTGCCTTCAGAGACCATTTCGTCCCTTTGAAAATCCCTTAAAATTCCAACGACGGAGCTACCTACTCCTTAATAGTATGATAGCGCTGTCTAAAGGAAACGAAAATGAACCGACTTTTTTCTGAGTAGGTAGAAAACTATTAAGTACTTGCTCAAAACAAAAAAACTTTTCGCACAAACACTTTTCAAAAAACAGTTTTCAAAACAACTTCGTCACACTCTTGAGGACCGATACAAGGGTTATCACGAAGTAAACAAAACTTTTCCAAACAAGCACACACAAACAATTTAAAAATGAGCAGTACCTAAGAGCCTGTGGAAAACCACAGATATAAAGGGTTCTAACACCTTCCCTTTCTATAATCTACCCCCGTACTCAGAACCATCTCAAAAAAAGGTTTTTTCTATTCTTTTTCCTTTTCCTTTGTTGGATGAAATAAAAGTCAGTGGCGACTCTTGCTTACCGCGACATTTGCGAAAACAAAATGCAAACCAGTATAAACAGTCAATTTTTCCACCGTATCACAGAACTGACGACTCTGTTGGGGAAATGTATAAAGTGGGGAATACCTTAGGATCTAGGTCATTTCTAAAAATTGCTTTCTTGTTTGTTTAGTATTTATCCTTAAAGGGTTTTGTTTGGGTATTATTAATATCCTACAACCAGATCTGGGGATACTTTTTTAGGTAAACAACAATAGATCTTGGAGACTGTACGGCATATACCAATATTGTTTAAGCGATGGCTGTGTTGGTGTGACACTTTGGTTGGTGCCGGTATCCTTCGTGTGGAAACGAGGAGAATACGGGGCCGCCGTGTAACACCCTAACTCTACCCCAAGGCATTAGGCAAAATAAATCAGAGTTATAAAATTTCAATCATACAAATGAATCGGGACGCCACAAATTCTTCTAACAAAATTCATTGCATTCGTCGTGGATATATAACTCTTTTCAAACATCGGATGAACCATCAACATAACATCTTTAATCAAATAAATCAACATCTACGCAGCGGAATTCTTAATAACATCTCTCACAAAGCAGCAACTTCGAAACATCTCATATTTAATAATAATCAATTTAAATTCAACAACTGAAAATCATCAATCAAAAACAGCAAGGGTTCATCCCCCCGAGTGTTACATATCAGAGCAATGACACCGACTCGAACTACCGAAGGTATACAACCTTCACTCTCGATTACCTGCACGTTACCAACATAGGGGCAACATTCAAACAGAAGGGGTGAGATATCTAACAATATAATAAAGCAAATGATACTTAATATATTAAATTAGATCAACAACATCACCACTTCTCATCTCATAATCAACAACAATCTCAACAATAATATGCATTCATCAACATCAAAATACACTTCTTTATGAAATCATATAATGCGACTCAATACTATGCAAATGCATGTGGTACCATTGGAACAGAACTCCCATCTCAAAAATTTGCCAATTAATATAGGCATCAACAAGGCATAGCCTTTATCTCAAAATTTGCCAATCCAGGCCATCTCAACGAGCATAAGCTCCATCTCAAAATGCAATGTATGCGACACAACCATGAATGTAATTATAACACCCAAGTTAACAACATATCAATTTATCATCTCTGAACATCTCAAAAACATCTCAATTTATCATCTCAATTTATCATCTCAAAACATCTCAAATAATCAAAATAATTCATCAAACATCATTTATTTATTGATAACTTCTTATTAATGTCACAATAGTATTTTAATTCCCATAGTAAATCAACACTGTCATCCTGTAACTCTAACGTCAACATCATCACTTTCCTATTGTTATAGCTCAAACAACAGCTTCTAAGCATCTAACGTTCATCGCTCTGCACAAAACAACGCAAAGGCTATCCAGCTTCTGACCATGCAACCTCTAACCAACTCTATTTCTAAGTATACAAATTATGATGACGCAACCTCTGGGCAACACAATCTTCTGACTACTATAACTTTTGACTAATGCAACCTCTGATCAGATGCAACTTCTGATCATCACATCTTCTGACCACCCAACCTCTGACCATCACATCTTCTGACCACTCAACCTCTGACCAGATACAACTCCTGATCATCACATCTTCTGACTAATGCCATCTTCTGACTAATTCCATCTTCTGACTAATGCAACTTCTAACATCAGAGCTGCTACCTTTCACTAGGCCACGCATCTTGTAACAACTTACGTCTAACTTCAGAACTTCTATCTTGCACTAATCTAACGCACTCTAGTCAACATACTTCTATTGTCAGAACTGCTACTTTTCCTTAACGTTATTGTTTATAGTTCTTTTGCCTATCATCATCCTAATCAGGAACACTACGGCCAATGATATTCCCAAATTAATTCCTCGTTCTAACACAGCAGCACCTAGCATCATTCTAGCATAATTCTGCATTTTCATTACTACTATATTCCATGTTTCCATTACTGCATCTCACTATGGGATTCATGATTAAAGCCCTAAACTTAATATATTCATGAAAATTCTTCACCTATAATCATCTGATAATTCTACAGCGTTTTAACAACATCAATATCCATCTAAAATTCATCAAATCATCATCATACATCATCATATACATCATATTCAAGAACAAGACAAAAATCATCAGTAATCCCATATACCAATCATCATAAACCCAATTATAGAGTTAGAACCCCACCCTTACCTTGGATTGAAGGTCGCTCTACAATTTCCGGTTGGATTCACGTTCTTGCCGTTTTCCACTTTCTCTAGCAGCTTGCACGTTCTCTTCCAAATCCTTATTCTTCTACTGCTTCTTTCTTTCTATTCCTTCTTAACAAATAATAAAATAACCCTATTATTCTATTATTCCTTATTGGGCTTAAAACCAACACACCCCTTTATTACTTCTATTTCTTCAAAACAAGCCCACATTAAATAATATTACACTTCTAATATCATTTCACCACATAACATTATATCTCTAATATTATTTCTCCACTTAATAAAATAAATCCAATTAATTATAACACATCTTCATAAATATTCCAAAAATAATTTAATTAAATAATTAATTAAATTATGGGCATTACAACTCTCTCCCACTTAGAATATTTTCGTCCTCGAAAATTTACCTCAATCAAACAATTCAGGATAGGAGTCTCGCATCTTGCTCTCCAACTCCCAAGTCATGTTTTCACCAGCAGCTCCTAGCCAAACCAATTTAACCAAGGCAATATCTTTGCCCCTCAGAGTCTTCATTTCACGATCCACGATCCGTACATGCATCGTCTCTACCGTAAGATTATCCCGTACTTGCACATCGTCCATATGAATCACATGAGATAGATCTGAAATATAATTCTGATGTTGCGACACATGAAACACATCATGCAAATTCGAAAGATTAGGCGGTAAAGCCACTCTGTAAGCAACATTCCCCACTCTCTTTGAAATATGATACGGTCCAATAAAACGAGAAGTGAGCTTCTTAGACTTCAATGCTCGCCTAACACCAGTCACAGGTGTAACTCTCAAAAATACATGATCACCAGCTTGAAATTCTAAATCTTTCCTCCGCTTGTCATGATAACTCTTCTGTCTACATTGTGAAGCTTTCATCTTTTCTCGAATCAACTTCACCTTCTCAGTAGTCTCACGAACAAGTTCAGGTCCAAGTATTATACTTTCACCAGATTCATGCCAACATAACGGAGTTCTACATCTTCGACCATACAATGCTTCAAAAGGTGCCATTCCAATACTAAAATGGTAACTGTTATTATACGTGAACTATATAAAAGGAAGATAAGTATCCCACAAACCTCCCTGCTTGAGAACACATGCCCTCAGCAAATCTTCCAACGATTGAATCGTCTGTTTAGTCTGACCATCTGTCTGAGGATGATACGCTGAACTCAATCTCAGCTTAGAACCCAATGCTTCTTGCAAACTCTTCCAAAAATCAGAAGTAAATCTTGGATCTCTATCTGACACAATGCACAAAGGAACACCATGCAACTTCACAATCACACGAATATAAATCTCATCCAACTTCGACACTAGAAAACTGATGTTAATAGGAATAAAATGAGATGACTTCGTAAGACTATCAACAATCACCCAAATCGAATCATGCCCTCTTAAAGTATTAGGAAATCCTGTCACAAAGTCCATTGAAATGCTATCCCAATTCCATTCTGGAACTTCCAACGGTTGCATCAACCCTGCAGGCTTCTGATGTTCAACTTTTGACTTTTGACAAGTCAAACATGCATACACAAACCGAGCCACATCACTCTTCATCCCAGGCCACCAAAACAAACCTTTCAAATCTTGATACATCTTTGTAGCTCCTAGATGAATACTCAACTTACTTCTATGGCTCTCTTCAAGTATCACTTTCTTCATCTCAGCATCATTAGGAATACAAACTCAATTATGAAATCTCAACACCCCTTGCTCATCTAGCTTAAAATCACTATTCTCAGACTGATCAATCCCAACCATCAAATCTACCAGTTTCACATCAAACTTCTGAGCTTCTCTAATACTGTCTAGATATTCATTATTAATCTTCAACATACCTAACATAACACTCTGTGGAGTAACCTCGCAAACTAAGCTCATATCTCTGAACTGCTCAATCAATTCCAACTCTTTAATCATCATTGCTGACATGTGTAAAGTCTTTTGACTCAACGCATCAACTACCACATTCTCTTTTCCTGGATAGTAATTCAAACCAAAATCATAATCCTTTAACAATTCCAACCATCTCTGTTGCCTCATATTCAACTCCTTCTGATTAAATAAATACTTCAAACTCTTATGGTCACTAAACACTTCAAATCTAGAACCATAAAGATAATGCCTCCAAATTTTCAACACAAAAACAATTGCAGCAAGCTCTAAATCATGCGTAGGGTAGTTCTTCTCATGAGTCCTTAACTGCCTTGACACATAAGCAACTACCTTACTATTCTGCATAAGCACACCTCCTAAACCCATCTTGGAAGCATCACAATACACCACAAAAGGCTCTCCTGGATTAGGCAACATCAAAATCGGAGCCGACGTCAACCTCTTCTTCAATTCCGTAAAACTTCCTTCGCACTGAACATCCCATATAAAAGCTCTACCTTTACAAGTAAACTTAGTCAACGGAAGTGACAACTTAGAAAACCCTTCAATAAACCTTCTATAATAACCAGGTAATCCCAAGAAGCTTCTAATCTCAGTAGCTGACTTTGGAGTTTCCCATTGCAACACATCATCAACCTTCGATGGATCTACAACAATGCCACTACCTAAAATCACATGACCAAGAAAAATAACCTCCTTCAACCAAAACTCGCACTTGGACAACTTTGCATACAACTTCTTCTCCTTCAAAATATGCAATACTACTCTTAAATGTTCAACATGCTCTTCTTCTGACTTAGAGTAAATCAGAATATCATCAATGAACACCATTACGAACCGATCCAAATAAGTATGAAAGATACGATTCATATATTCCATGAATACTCCCGGCGCATTAGTAACACCGAAAGGCATCACCGAATACTCGTAATGTCCATAACGCGTTCTGAAAGCCATCTTCTGAATATCTTCATCCTTCACTTTAATCTGATGGTAACCCGACCTCAAATAAATCTTAATAAATACACGAGCATCCACTAATTGGTCCATCAAGTCATCTATTCTTGGAAGCGGATACTTTTTCTTAATCATCCTCTTATTCAACTGTCTATAATCAACACAAAGCCTCATACTTCCATCTTTCTTCTTTACTAACAACACTGGATCTCCCCACGGCGATACACTTGGTCTTACAAACTTCTTTTCAAGTAACTCTTCCAACTGCTTCTTTAACTCTGACAATTCAGATGCGGACATCCTGTATGGTTCCATAGACGCAGGTCTGGTGCCAGGTACGAGATTAATAGCAAATTCAACTTCCCTCTCTGGCAGTACATCGGGAATCTCATCAGGGAAAATTCAGAAAATTCATACACTACCTGCAATACCCTAATTACAGCTTGAGTCTCTACAGATAGCGACGCCATCAACGAAAACATCTATAATTCCTCTTACATCAGCTTTCTCAACTGTCTAGCAGACAACAGACCATCTTCCTCTTCTTCAGGAGCATAAAACTTCACAGACTTGTCATAACAGTTAATATGAACACAGTTATGCTCTAACCAGTTCATACCCAGAATTACATCCAAACCTCTTAACGGCAAACAAACCAAATCAACAATAAAGTCTCTGTCGAAGATCGACAAGGGACACTTAGCACACACAAAAGAAGTAGACACCGACCCCTTGGATGGAGTACCGACGACTATTTCGCCATTCAAAGAAGACAACATAAGACCCAATCTTTCAACACAATCAGCAGCAATAAAACAATGCGTAGCACCAGTATCAATAATAGTAATTAAAGGAGTACTATTAATGAAATATGTACCTCTAACAAGTCTGTCCTCGGCAGCTGTCTGATCCTCCACTAAAGCAAACAATTTACCACTAGACTAAGCTTTCTTCGGTTTTGGACACTGGCTACCAATGTGCCCTTCTTCTTTACAGTTGAAACAAACCACACTCTTGTGCTCACACTCTGATATAACATGTTCGTTCTTGCCATAACAAAAATACCTATTCACTTCAGTAGTGCATACATTACTCTTGTGTCCAGGTTTCCCACACTTAAAGCAAATCACACCAGTAGGAGCATCTCCCCCACTAGTCCTTTGACCATGAGCAACTCTTTGCTTACCCTTACCAGCTGGGGCTTCATAAGGCTTACCACGATTATGTGGGTGCTTACCCTTTTTCTCACTAATAATCTTATAATGAGCATTATTGTCTTCCTCATAAATCCTGCAGCTATCAACCAAATCAGCAAAGACACGGATTTTATGATATCCAACTGCTTTCTTAATCTCTGAGTGGAACCCGTTATCAAACTTAATACACTTCGAAAACTCAGCATTTTCCTCAGCATAATGCGGATAAAACTTGGCCAACTCAGCATACTTGGCAGGATACTCAACAACAGACATACTTCCTTACTTCAGCTCAAGGACCTCAATTTCCTTCTTACCACAGACATCTTCAGGAAAATACTTTCTCAAAAACTCCCTACGGAACACAGCCCAAGTGACATTCTCACCTGCAGCTTCCAACTTCCGACAAGTCTCTAGCCACCAGTCATCAGCCTCAACTGCTAGCATATGAGTCCCATAATGAACCTTCTGCACTGGAGTGCAATCCATCATGCGAAAGATTCTCTCAATCTCTTTCAACCATTCCAATGCTCCATCAGGATCATACTTTCCCTTAAACGTAGGTGGATTCTCTCTCTGGAAAGTCGCCAAGCTACGAGATCCAGCATTCCCGTCAGTATTCGGCTGATTTTCCATCGCATGAGCCATTGCTTCTAGAGCAGCAGCAAGTGCAGCATCATTCCTTCCAGCCTTCTCAAATTCTCACTACAACATAAACAACGATTAGAACTCAAATAACAATACTCAATTATTAGACAACTACGACTCGACGACAAGGTCGGACCAACCTTTTTCTCTGATATCAACTTTGTAACACCCCAATTCTATCCTAAGAAATTAGACAAAATAAATCAAAGTTATAAAATTTCAATCATACAAATGAATCGGGATGTCACAAATTCTTCTAACAAAATTCATTGCATTCATCGTGGATATATAACACTTTTTCAAACATCGGATGAACCATCAACATAGCATCTTTAATCAAATAAATCAACATCTATGCAGCAGAATTCTTAATAACATCTCTCACAAAGCAGTAACTTCGAAACATCTCATATTTAATAATAATTAATTTAAAATTCAACAACTGAAAATTGTAGGTGTTTAGGTATTGGCTTGCATTTTTGGTAAATCCCAAGTGTATGTGTGAATGTCATGACTGATGTCATAACATTCTAGTTTAGTTTGTACTGACTCATTAGGTACCTTTGTAGAAAAATATTGTAATTCAAGTACTGATGTTTATAAATGTGTATCTGAGCATTTTGCAAAATGATCACATTTTTCTAAATCAGTAGACAGGTTTTCTCAGATGTCATAACAGATGTTATGACATCCTGTTCTGAACTAACAGGTTTGCAGGTTGGATAAGTCTGAGTTTTTTTCAGGAAAATAACTCAGTCTTTCCTGAACAGAATCCTGCGTTTTCTGAGGGGTAACCTAGCTCAACCCTAACCTGGTTAATAAAGTCCTATGACCTGGTCTTTAGGTCAAACAGAATTAACCCTAGGTTTTTGTGGAAACCCTAACTGAAATTGCAGCTGCTATATATTCAACAGAGCTGCTGTTTTGCAAGGCATCCCTTTTTATTGATCAGAAGATCATTTGTAATCTGTATAGGTTTGATTATTGTACTCCAAGCAATTATCATTGTGATAAGTGACTTGGAATAGGTTTCTAATTGTAAGGGTTGTGTAGCACTCAAAGCTTTGAAGCAAGAGTGTTTGAATGTTCCTTGACTAAAAGCTGTGAAGCAGAGTCAAGTTAGCTGTGTGCATCACTCAAAGCTGTGAAGCAAGAGTAATTGTGTTGCTTGATTAAAAAGCTGTGAAGCTTAATCAAGTGTTTGTTTTTGAAGAGTGTCTTCATCAATTATTAAGTCAAATTGGTTTATGTATCACTGCTGTGATTGAGGGGGAGTGAGTAGGAACTCAGGTTTAAGTTGTACTTAGATTGGAATTGCATTGGGTAGGTCTTAAGTGAAGGAGATAAACTGGTTGGTTTATATCTGAATTAACATCTCTTATAGTGGATTTCCTCCCTGGCTTGGTAGCCCCCAGAGTAGGTGTTGTTGCACACTGAACTGGGTAAACAATTGACTGTGTTCTTTATTGCTTTTGTATTTACTATCATATAGTAAGTCAGATACGGTGTCATAACATTGAACGTGACATTGAGTATCTGCAACCAGAATTTCAATTGGCATCAGAGCAGGCACCCTGCCTGTATTACTGGGTGAGATATAGGGATATCACTTTCTGGCACTATGGACAAAGAAGGAGTTTTTGGAAATAGACCACCCATTCTGGATGGAACTAATTATGACTACTGGAAACCTCGTATGATTGCCTTCCTAAAATCTCTGGACAAAAAGGCTTGGAGAGCTGCTGACAAAGGATGGATTCATCCCACCATAACTGAGAAAGATGGGACAATCAGTCTGAAGCCTGAGGAAGATTGGAGTAAAGAAGAAGATGAGTTAGCCCTGGGAAATTCCAAAGCTTTAAATGCCTTGTTCAATGGAATTGATAGAAACATTTTCAGATTAGTACATCAATATGAACTGGCCAAGGAAGTTTGGGACACCCTCAAAACTACTCATGAGGGCACTTCTAAAGTAAAAATGTCAAGGCTTCAGATGTTGACTACAAAATTTGAGAATCTAAAAATGATGGAAGATGAAACCATTCATGAGTTTCACATGAACATCTTGGAGATTGCCAACACCTCAGGAGCACTGGGAGAAAAGATGTCAGAAGAAAAACTGGTAAGGAAGATTCTCAGATCCTTGCCTAAAAGATTTGCAACGAAGGTAACTGCCATAGAAGAAGCCCAGGAGATCAGCAAGTTGAAAGTGGATGAACTTATTGGGTCTCTTCAGACTTTTAAGATGGGGATCACTGATAATGGTGACAAGAAGAACAAAAGCATAGCACTTGTATCCAACGCTGATGTTGAAAACAAGGAGGATGAAGAAGAAAATATATCAGAAGCTATTGCTATGCTTGGAAGACAGTTCAACAAGCTCATCAAAAGAATGGATCCAAAGTCAAGGTCTAATGTTCATAACATTCCCTCTGACATTGACAGTTCCAGCAGAAGACCAAGGTCAGAAGATAAGGGAAACCAAGGCAGAGGTATTCAATGCCATGGATGTGAAGGATATGGACATATTCGAGCTGAATGTCCTACCTTTCTTAAGAAACAAAAGAAAGGAATGACTGTTACTTGGTCTGACTATGATTCAGAAAGTAATTCTGAAGAAGAATCTGCCAAACTAGTTACTGCTCTAACTAGTGTTTGTACTTCTGAAAGTGACACTAGTGATGAAGAAGTGACATTTGAAGAACTGGCTGATACCTACAAGAAATTGTGTATCAAAAGTGCTGAAGTCTGTGTGCAGAATGAGAAATAGTCAAAACTCATTATAAAGCTGGAGGCGAAAAAAAGGGCAGATCTTGAAACTATAAGTCACCTAGAAGGGGAAGTTCAATTACTGAACTCACAACTGAACCAAATGACAAAATCTGTCAAGATGTTGACCAATGGATCAGATAAATTGGAAGAGATCCTACAAGTGGGACAAAATGTGGGAAACAAATCTGGTCTAGGATTTGTGGAAGCTAAGAAACCTGGTGCAGACAAGAAGATCAGGCATGTTAAACAATTGTCAAAGCAGATGTCTCAACACACCTCTCAACATCAGAAATACATGAAGAAAAGATACCAAAGATGGAGATGTCATCATTGTGGGAGATATGGCCACATAAAGCCCTTCTGCTTCAGATTACATGGATATCCTAATCAGAACTCAGGCGCTAAACCTAAGCCAAAAAGGGTACCACATACTCCTCATTGGAAGAAAAAGGCTACTGCCATGATAGCCCATACTTCCCTGAGAGTGTCTGCAAAGGAAGGCTGGTACTTTGACAGTGGATGTTCCAGACACATGACTGGATTCAAAAATCTCCTCAATAATGTTATGCCTCACACCACCAGTTTTGTGACCTTTGGAGATGGTGCTAAAGGTGAAGTCAAAGGAGTTGGTAATTTGGACTGCCCTGGAGTTCCAAGTCTGAATAAAGTACTGCTGGTAAAAGGACTGACTTCTAATCTCATTAGTATCAGTCAATTATGTGATCTAGGATTCAAGGTCAACTTCTCAAGATCTGAATGTCTAGTAATTAATGAAAAACTAGAAGTTGTAATGAGAGGAATCAGATCCAAAGATAACTGCTACTTGTGGCAGCCTGAGAACACTGATATCTCCACTGTGTGTCCAATTATCAAAGAAGAAAAAGAGATGAAATTGTGGCAGCATAAGCTTGGTCCCCTTCATTTAAGAAGAATGAAAAGAGCTATGGAAGCAGTCAGAGGAACTCCAAAACTACAGGTTGATAATATCTGTGATGTGGCAAATAAACTTGAAGAAGGATGTGTTGTCAGAACCATAAGTCATCTTGACAAGGATGTTGGAAATAACAAGTCTAATAAATTCTGTTTTCCTGAAGAAATGAGGCTTGAAGTCTCCTCTCCTATAACTCTCCATCAAAATGGACTGGACAAACAGAAAATTATTCAAGAATCAACCAGAACTATGATTCATATCAAAAGAATGCCTTCCCAATTCTGTGCAGAAATAGTTGCTGCTAGGAAAAACTGTTCTCAAAACATCTGGTCAAAACAGATGCTCCCTGAGTACAATGTCACACAAGATGTTGTGACATTGTGTTGTGACAATCTGAATACAATCAACATTTCCTTGAACCCTATTGACTTTGAAGAGAAGAAGTCATTTAAACTGGAACATAGTTTCTCTAAGCTTCAGTTGACTGATTCTTCTACCAAGGCTCTTGTTGGAAATAAACTTGAAAATTTGAGGGGCAGGTTGGGTATTCACCAACATAAGATTTTATAGCAATTAATTTTGCTTAAAACAAAGGTTGAAGGAATTAATTTTATTAAGTCTATCTTTAGTGGGTTAATCATATACTTTCACAATTCTTTCAAAATCTTTAAGAAGTTGAAAAGACTCCCTTTTACCCCCTACCTCTCTCGTCCTTGCAACCTGTTTCCTCCTCTCAATCAAAGATTTTTCTCAAACTGCTACCATTACTCAAAGTCAATCAAAATGTCTCAGACATCGTCTTCAACCATGGCAACTTCGTCATCCTCATCATCGTCATCATCTGACCAAGATTCTAGGGCAATCACCACATGCATAGAATCTGAAGTTCTTGAGGTCACTCCTCTCAGAGAGATGGCAACTGACCCAGCCAAAGTCAAAAAGCTCAGAACCAGACATGCAGGAAGAGCTCAAGCTACAGCCTCTAGTAATTCTTCTCATCCTTCGTCTTCTGTACCTAATAGAGAAGGATCAGTTCAAGTTCATCAAGCTATTGCTAGGCTGGTTACTAGTATACTGAGTGGCAACCAATCTGTACCGGGGATCTCTGTCCCTTTAAACCAATCAGAAAGTCCAAATGTGGAAGTTTCTGAGAATGTAGATGTCACTGAGAATGTTGTGACACAAAAAGACAACATTCAGAACCCTTCAGAAAAGGATGTTGATCCACCTATCATTGATGTGGATGAGGATTACTCAGATAATGATCTGATTGCTAATGTGAACCCTATCATAGCTAGGAGATTGATGAAAAGAAAGAGTAGTCAGAATGATAAACCTAATGCTAAGAAATCCAAGGCTGAAGGCATGGCTGAGAAAAGTATTCAGACAAAAGGGAAGAAGGCCCAGGTGCATACTGCTAGACAACCAATCTCTAAGAAGAGAAAAGAACCTGAATCTTCTGATTCTGATGAGGAATCAGAATTTGAGATTGATATTGAAGAAACTCCTATCAGAAGGAAGCTCCCCTCCAGCAAAATTGCTAGAGTGCCTGAAGTGCCAACAAACAACATCTCTTTTCATCATCCTGACAATGCAAACAGATGGAAGTATGTTTGCTTAAAGAGAATAGCCTTAGAGAGAGAACTCAACAATGATGCCTTGGAGTGCAAAGACATCATGGACCTGATCAAGAATGCTGGACTAATGAAGACAGTGATAAAGTTTAACAAATGTTATGAAAATATGGTCAAGGAGTTTGTAGTGAACTTGTCTAATGATTGTGCTGATGGAAGGTCAGCTGACTTTGAAAGTGTTTTTGTTAGAGGAAGAAGGGTCAAGTTCTCTCCATCAGAAATCAACAAGTTTCTTGGAAGAACAAATGAGGATTGTCCTGATCTGGAGGCAACTGACAATGAAGTTTGTCAAACCATCACAGCCAGGCAAGTAAAGTGCTGGCCCTTGAAAGGCAAGCTGAATGCTAGTAAACTCAGCATGAAATTTGCCATCTTGCATAAAATAGGTGCAGCCAACTGGGTGCCTACAAATCATAAATCAACTATCTCCACAGGATTGGGAAGATTTATTTATGCTGTGGGAACCAAGACTGCTTTTGACTATGGCAGGTACATCTTTGAACAAACTTTAAAGCATGCTGGCAGTTATGCTGTCAAAGGACCAATTGCCTTTCCCTCCCTCCTTTGTGGAATCATCCTTGCACAATACCCTGATATCCTTGTGGCAAGAGATACAGTCTGCAAAAGAGCTCCTGCCCTTGGCTTGCACTACAAACTATTTCAGGGATCCCATGCTCCAGACATTGTCATAACATCAGCTGAGACATCGTCTGTGAAGACCCAGTCCAAGACATCAGATGTCATAGCTGTTTTAAAAGAAACTTGCAAAGAGCTGGATGCTAGAAAAAGGACCCTAGAAATTCTAATTGCCAGGCTAGAAAAGGAGGAAGCTGAAGAAAACAGAAGGGAAGAAGGTGTAGAAGCTGAAGGTCATCTCAACATTGAAGAAACTAGCTCCTCTGAGTCTGATGACAGTGCTTGAAGGTTGGTTGGTGGTGTTGCTGGTTGGTGCTGATATCTGGTGGAGTTTGGAAGTGTATTCAGTTGTTTTCTGATGCTGCTCTTATTATTTTGTTTTTGGATAACTGTATAATTTTATGAACATGTATCTTTGGCCTATTTGTGGCTAAAGAGGGGGAGAATATTTTGGTACTTACTTAATTAGTACTTGACATTCTATTTTTCTGCTGTCACTTATTTCTGCTGCTATCTATCTCTGATTGCTTAGGGTCTTTAGCCAAAAATCTGCCAAAGGGGGAGTTTGTAGGTGTTTAGGTATTGGCTTGCATTTTTGGTAAATCCCAAGTGTATGTGTGAATGTCATGACTGATGTCATAACATTCTAGTTTAGTTTGTACTGACTCATTAGGTACCTTTGCAGGAAAAATATTGTAATTCAAGTCCTGATGTTTATAAATGTGTATCTGAGCATTTTGCAAAATGATCACATTTTGATAAATCAGTAGACAGGTTTTCTCAGATGTCATAATAGATGTTATGACATCCTGTTCTGAACTAACAGGTTTGCAGGTTGGATAAGTCTGAGTTTTTTCAGGAAAATAACTCAGTCTTTCCTGAACATAATCCTGCGTTTTCTGAGGGGTAACCTAGCTCAACCCTAACCTGGTTAATAAAGTCCTGTGACCTGGTCTTTAGGTCAAACGGAATTAACCCTAGGTTTTTGTGGAAACCCTAACTGAAGTTGCAGCTGCTATATATTCAACAGAGCTGCTGTTTTGCAAGGCATCCCTTTTTATTGATCAGAAGATCATTTGTAATCTGTATAGGTTTGATTATTATACTCCAAGCAATTATCATTGTGATAAGTGACTTGGAATAGGTTTCTAATTGTAAGGGTTGTGTAGCACTTAAAGCTTTGAAGCAAGAGTGTTTGAATGTTCCTTGACTAAAAGCTGTGAAGCAGAGTCAAGTTAGCTGTGTGCATCACTCAAAGCTGTGAAGCAAGAGTGATTGTGTTGCTTGATTAAAAAGTTGTGAAGCTTAATCAAGTGTTTGTTTTTGAAGAGTGTCTTCATCAATTCTTAAGTCAAATTGGTTTATGTATCACTGCTGTGATTGAGGGGGAGTGAGTAGGAACTCAGGTTTAAGTTGTACTTAGATTGGAATTGCATTGGGTAGGTCTTAAGTGAAGGAGATGAACTGGTTGGTTTATTCCTGAATTAACATCTCTTATAGTGGATTTCCTCCCTGGCTTGGTAGCCCCCAGAGTAGGTGTTGTTGCACACTGAACTGGGTAAACAATTGACTGTGTTCTTTATTGCTTTTGTATTTACTGTCATATAGTAAGTCAGATACGGTGTCATAACATTGAACGTGACATTGAGTATCTGCATCCAGAATTTCAAAAATCATCAATCAAAAACAGCAAGCGTTCATCCCCTCGAGTGTTACATATCAGAGCAATGACACCGACTCGAACTACCAAAGGTATACAGCCTTCACTCTCGATTACCTGCACGTTACCAACATAGGGGCAACATTCAAACAGAAGGGGTGAGATATCTAACAATATAATAAAGCAAATGATACTTAATATATTAAATTAGATCAACAACATCACCACTTCTCATCTCATGATCAACAACAATCTTAACAATAATATGCATTCATCAACATCAAAATACACTTCTCTATGAAATCATATAATACGACTCAATACTATGCAAATGCATGTGGTACCATTGGAGAAGAACTCCCATCTCAAAAATTTGCCAATTAATAGAGGCATCAACAAGGCATAACCTTCATCTCAAAATTTACCAATCCAGGCCATCTCAACGAGCATAAGCTCCATCTCAAAAATGCAATGTATGCGACACAAAAATGAATGTAATGATAACACCCAAGTTAACAACGTATCAAATCAACTCAAAACATCTCAATTTAACATCTCAAAACATCTCAATTTATCATCTCAAAGCATCTCAAAAACATCTCAATTTATCATCTCAAAACATCTCAAATAATCAAAATAATTCATCAAACATCATTTATTTATTGATAACTTCTTATTAATGTCACAACAGTATTTTAATTCCCACAGTAAATCAACATTGTCATCCTATAACTCTAACGTCAAGACCGTCACTTTCCTACTGTTATAGCTCAAACAACAGCTTCTAACCATCTAACGTTCATCGCTCTGCACAAAACAATGCAAAGGCCATCCAACTTCTGACCATGCAACCTGTAACCAACGCTATTTCTAAATATACAAATTCTTATGATGCAACCTCTGGGAGACACAATCTTCTGACTACTATAACTTCTGACTAATGCAACCTTTGATCAGATGCAACTTCTGATCATGACATCTTCTGACCATCCAACCTCTGATCATCACATCTTCTGACCACTCAACCTTTGACCAGATACAACTCCTGATCATCACATCTTCTGACTAATGCCATCTTCTGAATAATTCCATCTTCTGACTAATGCCATATTCTGACTAATGCAACTTCTAACATCAGAATTGCTACCTTTCTCTAGGCCACGCATCTTCTAACGACTTACGTCTAACTTCAGAACTTCTATCTTGCACTAATCTAACGCACTCTAGTCAACATACTTCTATTGTCAGAACTGCTACTTTTCCTTAACGTTATTGTTTTTAATTCTTTTGCCTGTTATCACTATAATCAGGAACACTACGGCCAATACTATTCCCAAATTAATTCTCCGTTCTAACACAACTTCACCTGGCATCATTCTAGCATAATTCTGCATTTTCATTACTGCTATATTCCATGTTTCCATTACTGCATCTCACTATGGGATTCGCGATTAAATCCCTAAACATAATATATTCATGACAATTCTTCACCTATAATCATCTGATAATTCTTTAGCGTTTTAACAACATCAATATCCATCTAAAATTCATCAAATCATCATCATACATCATCATATACATCCTATTCAAGAACAAGACAACAATCATCACTAATCCCATATACCAATCATCATAAACCCAATTATAGAGTTAGAACCCCACCCTTACCTTGGATTGAAGGTCGCTCTACAATTTCTGGTTTGATTCATGTTCTAGTCGTTTTCCACTTTCTCTAGAAGCTTGCACGTTCTCTTCCAAATCCTTATTCTTATACTTCTTCTTTCTTTCTATTACTTCTTAACAAATAATAAAATAACCCTATTATTCTATTATTCCTTATTGGGCTTAAAACCAACACACCCCCTTATTACTTCTATTTCTTCAAAAGAAGCCCACATTAAATAATATTACACTTCTAATATTATTTCACCACATAACATTATATCTTTAATATTATTTCTCCACTTAATAAAATAAATCTAATCAATTATAACACATATTCATAAATATTCCAAAAATAATTTAATTAAATAATTAATTAAATTACGGGCGTTACACGCCAGGTGGTGTCTTGAAGTACTAACGGACCTTAGAACCTTAGTTCAACAAACTTGGAGTTTAGAAAGTAGTGAGATAGCTGGTCTCGGTATAAAGTTGAGGATTGCTTGATACTCGATGCTACACTCATTAAGATCAGACTTTCGAGATATTTCGGCCGCAAGAAAAGATTGCCTGAGCTAAAATAATGCCCGATAAAGGATGATCAGTGATATTGAGAATCCTTAGAATCCGGTTACTTTTCTAAGACAGGTTGAAACCAACTAAACTTCAAGCGGGTACTTCCATTTAACCTCATGCAAGCCTTTGAACCTAAGGTCTACTGTGTGCTTTGTTTGTGTGTGATTTACTTTGTCTGAACATAACATCATGCATCATAACATAGTATCGATTCTCATTACAATAACCATTTCAAGGACCAAAGGAATTTATCTTTGTTCTGTTTTGCAGATTATGGATTTCTCTCGTAGAAACACTATCCGAATTAGCTTTGCGAGAATACCTCCCCAACTCCAGGAAATAGTATCAAGGGTTCCTAAAACTTCTTTGTTCACTAAGAGACATGGTCGACTTCTCAACCTGGTTACTTCGAGCTTTGATGAAAAGATGATGGATGTACTCTTTCAGTTCTTTGATCCCAAGCACCATTGCTTCACCTTTCCAGACTATCAGTTGGTGCCTACCATGGAAGAGTTCTCTCAGTTATTGAATCTACCCATTCTTGACCAGGTGCCTTTCACAGGTTTAGAAGAGGTTCCTAAGCCAGAAGTCATTGCCTTAGCTTTGCATCTGAAATGGGCCGACGTGCTGTCCAATTGGGAAACAAGAAGCGGAGTCAAGGGTTTTCTAGCCAAGTTCCTAGTAGATAAGGCCTAACTGTTTTGGGATGATTTGGAATTTTAGGCTTTTGAGGAGGTCTTGGCCCTTCTAATATATGGGTTAGTACTGTTCCCTAATCCAGACTTACTCGTAGATGTGAATGATATCAAGATCGTCCTCTCTTCCAACCTTGTGCCTACGTCGCTCGAATGCTCTCCATACTCGTACCATGAAGAGAAGAGGGGTTCTTATGTGCTGCATGCCATTACTGTCGAGGTGGTTTACTTCACACCTCCCTAATTCAGTGCTGAAGATTGAAGAAGGTTTGGGTTGGTCGCAAAGGATAATGTCACTTTCTCATGCAGATATTCTCTGGTATTCCCGATTTATGGGAGACATTTCTGTTATTGACCGGTGTGGGAAGTTCCCTAATGCCCCACTACTTGGCATTAGGGGAGGGATAACTTACAATCCTTGTTTGGCTCTGCGACAATTTGGTTACGCTCGAAGGGATGGTCCTCGTGAGATACTTATCCAGGGAATTGTATTTAACTATGAGGATGATGTTCAAGGGTATCGCCAGAGGTTCATACGAGCTTGGGGCATGGTAAACAGATCAGACACCAAGACTTTGGGGCCGAAGAATTCCATTCCTATAAAACCTTATCTCCATTGGGTACGAGCTCGCGCTCAGAAACTTATGATGCCCTACATAGCCTTCTTACCAGTGATTGTGGAGCCCATTACTGAAGGGGATATTCCCTACACGTTTCTTCATCTGGATATGCCCACCAATCTTGAAGAAATATAGAGGTCTTGGATTCAGTTGAAGAAGGAGCGGGATACTTATAGGGACCAGTTCTATTCCCAGGAGAAGAAAGTTTTAGAGCTCACAAAGTAGCTTCATGAGGAAAGAAGCCTTAATGCATATCTCAGCACAAAGAAGAGGCATCCATGGGAAACTTGATTTCTTTTAGTTTTTAGAATTTTCAATTGTAACGCCTAAAAGGCCATTGTATTTTGAATTCTACTAATAAAATCTTTGTTTCATTTTGGTTCGCAAATTTAAATTTCCCAAAGTCCTTGAAAACATTGCATATGCATCACATCTATAGCATTGCATAAACATGTACCATTATAGGTTTCTCATCTTCTTTGCTGTTTATTTCAACAAAAATGTCTTCTGAACAAAGCATCAAAGATCTTCAGGCACAAAATGCCCAATTTCAACAGATGTTCATAACTCTAGCAAAAGGGAAGAAGGATCTGAAGGCCCTCATCCTGAAGAAGAAGAAGAAAAAGAAGAAGGTCTCTGGTGTTCTGAATCTGGGCAGAAGGTTCAGGGGGCCGTTAAAGCAACCATTCGATATGACCTCCTCGTCCAAGGAAGGGGAGAATCAAGAAAGGGAGACAAGGGAGAAGGACCCTAGCCCTGAAGTTCCTATCAATGATACAGACTACAATGATGAGAAGTATCCTCCCACTGAGGATAAATACAAGCAGTTAGAGGATCAGTTGAGCGCTATGGAAGTCCAGAGAATACCTGGGTTGGATTTTAAAGAATTGGGATTCGTGTCGGGAGTGGTCATCCCGCAGAAATTTAAGGCTCCGGTTTTCTCAAAGTATGACAGAGTGTCTTACCCAAAGCTCCATCTCCGTTCCTATGTAAGGAAGATCCATCCCCACACCGCTGATAGAAACTTATGGGTTCACTTCTTTCAAGACAGTCTGTCAGGGACTCAGCTTGAATGGTTCTACCAACTGGAGGGAACCAATGTCTGAAACTGAGAGGATTTGGCTGTTGTTTCTTATAAGTAGTATCAATATAACACCGATCTTGCCCCTACTCATACTCAACTCCAGAGTATGTCCATGGGTGCAGGTGAAGGCTTTAAGGACTATGCACAGAAATGGAGAGATTTGGCTGGGAGAGTCCAACCCCCTTTATCTGATAGGGAGTTGGTTGACATGTTTCTTGGGACGACGTTTGGTCCATTCTTTAATCATTTGATTGGTAACTCATCAGCTGGTTTCACTGAGCTGATATTAACAGGAGAAAGGGTAGAAACTGGGATCCGGAGCGGCAAAATACAGAAAGACACATCTTCGAGTTCAGAAAAGAAGCCCTTCACCGGTAAGAAGGAAACCAGTTCTATCTATAGCCCAAGAGGTCAGAGAAGAGCTGAACACCATCCAACGGTAAGTTCTATAATAATACCTAGGCCAGTGGCTACCCCACAACGAGGAAATCAGCAAAGGGTAGAAAGACCACAAATGTAGTTTACCCGGATTAACATGACATTGACAGAGGTTCTAGCCCATCTGCTGAGATCTAACTTGGCAAACTTGAAAGAGGCTCCCAAGAATCCTAATACCACATCTCCTCGGTACAATCAAAATGCTCGGTGTTCCTACCATTCTGAGAGTCCTGGCCACGATACAAATGACTGTTGGGCTCAGAGAAATAAAGTACAAGATCTGATTGAAGCCAATGAGATTGAGTTTGATGCTCCGGAGAAGCCCAATGTCATAACTTCTCCCATGCCTAAGTACAACCGTGGAGTTAATGTCGTTGATACCGATCTATTTTTGACCTCAGTTGATGAAGTTTCTACTCCTCTTATGACTGTAAAGAAGAATTTGTTGTTGGTCGGTTTATTTACGGGTTGTGGTGAAGATTGCCACATGTGTTCGTCTCTGTCTATTGGTTGTTATTTGCTGAACACATGTGTCCAATGCCTGATAGACAGCAGACAAATTTTGTTCGAGAAAACTTTGATTCCAATTGTTCCGTTTGAAGATTTTGCTATTATAACCATTTCGGCCAATCCTTCCAAGGTCTCCTCGAGAAGACCTGTTAGGAATTCACGCGCTCTGAGAGTCGCTCTGTTAATAATCACTTTTCCTGGTCCTGTCCCATACGCCTCGGACAAAGCTGTCCCTTGTCATTATGGTGCCAATGTTTACTATCATGGCGTTAAACATGATATGAATAATGAAGAGGTTGATCCTGATGTCAGTAACATTGTCGGGACCAGTAAGATTACCATAAGTGGATGGTTTTTCTCTCCCGAGATTTCCCCGAAGACTGTCAATAAACCTGTTGTTATTTCACCTGTTATTCCTGCCGGTACATCCGTCACTACTCCAGTTCTTACTGCAATCATTACTCCTGCCGATGAGTCATCTAGGACTCGAGGCAAAGAAGCTATAGGTGAGCCTGCCCGGGCGGAGGCACCTAGAAAAGTTGTTTTGGAATCCTCTAAGCAAGAGATATAAGAGATTTTAAAAATAAATAAAAATAGCAACTACAATATGGTCGAGCAGCTAGGGCAGACCCCCTCGAAGATATCAATGTTGTCTCTGTTGCTGTGTTTTGAGGCCCATGCGAAGGCTTTGATTGCATTCCTAAATATTGTGCATTTGCCACAGGAAACTTCAGCCGATCAATTCAAAGACTGTGTGGCCAACTTGTCTGTTGACAATGGGCTGGGTTTTTCAGATACCGACTTAACACCGAAATGGAGGAAGCATAATGATGCTCTACATGTCTCGACCGAATGCGGAGGCACCACTATGGCTCATGTGCTGGTAGATACTGGGTCTTCATTGAATGTTCCGCCTAAGAAGGCTCTCTACCGACTGGATTATGAAGGTTTGAACTTAAAGCCCAGTAACATTGTGGTAAGGGCTTTTTACGGGTCGAAGAGAATGGTGAATGGGGAGGTGGACATCCCTGTCAAGGTAGGCTCTCAGACCTTTAGTTCCACCTTATATGTGATGGACATTAGGCCATCATACTCTTGTTTGTTGGGCTGTCCTTGGATTCATGAAACTGGGGCTGTTACTTCTACATTGCACCAAATGTCGAAGTATCCGGTGAAGGGGAAGATTGTCATTGTGCATGGCGAAGAGGAGTATATGGTGAGTCACCTGAACTCCTTCAGGTATGTGGAGATGAATGGGGAATTCATAGAAACACCTTGTCAAAACTTTGAAGAAGTTCCCCATATTTTGGCGTCGACCGAAACTACCACCAGCAACAAACCTCCTTTGAAGATGGCTTCCCTCAAGAACACCAGAGCAGTGGTCGAAGAAGGTAGGTGTACCAACTGGGGACAACTCCCTAATTTTACTCACGAAACTAAAAATTTGGTTTGGGCTTTACTTCAGGAGCTCAAAGGGCTGTTCGACACGCTCGGGCTAGAGGACCTCCCCTACGCACCAGCAATCGTGGGGTTAATGCTATTGAAGACAGTGGGGAAGACTCTGACATTGAAAGCTGGATATACCCAACTACCAATGGTGGACCGAGTAATTGGATGGCCAGAGATTTTATACCAGTTTCTTTTATTTCGCAGTGATTGTCTTACTTGTGTTCTGAATTTGTAATAAACAATTTAAACTTTATGGCCTTGTGTCTTACCCGAGGCACAATGGTTCTCTCTGTGAGGGTTATTATGTGTCATTTGATATATCATCAATAAAACATTGGACGTTTCTTTGCATTCAAATTTTGCGCTCTTTGTTTTTCTTTTTTGCCTTTACTTTATCAATACAGCTCTACTCTTACACACACTCACGTATCAAACTGCAGATCCATATCCATCCTGGATCCCATTGATAACAGTTTTGCTATTTCCAGTCATGACTTCGAAAATCCGATCAACCAAGCCAAGGACGAAGGTGAGGACGATTGTGAAGTGCCTGGAGAACTTGCTAGACTATTACAGCAGGAAGAGAGGGCTATACAGCCTCATGAAGAGCCAGTTGAGACGATAAACTTGGGAACGGAGGTGGACAAAAAAGAAGTCAAGATCAGCGCAAATCTAGAGACTAAGATCTAATAGCGTTTGATACAAATGTTGCACGACTACATTGAGATCTTCATCTGGTCATATGAAGACATGCCTGGTTTATACACTGATATTATGGTACATCGTCTGTCCACTTAAGAAGATTGTCCTCCGGTTAAACAGAAGGTCCGCCGTATGCACCCTGAAATGTCAGAGAAGATCAAGGCTGAGGTTATGAAGCAGTTTGAGACAGGGTTCTTAGCTGTCACTTCCTATCCGCAGTGGGTTTCTAACGTTGTTTCGGTACCTAAGAAGGATGGCAAGGTACGAATGTGTGTGGATTATAGAGACCTGAATAGGGCAAGCCCCAAGGATGACTTCCCACTTCCCCATATTGATGTTCTGGTTAACAACACCATGCAACACAAAATATTCTCCTTCATGGATGGTTTCTCTGGCTACAACCAGATCAATATGGCTCCTGAAGACATGGAGAAGACAACCTTCGTCACACAGTGGGGCACCTTTTGTTACAAGGTGATGCCTTTTGGGTTGAAGAATGCTAGGGAAACCTATCAGCGAGCCATATTCGCTTTGTTTCACGATATGATTCACCATGAGATCAAGTTTTATGTTGATGACATGATAGCCAGGTCTCAAACCAAAGAGGAACACCTTAATCATCTACAAAATTTGTTCGACAGGTTGAAGACATACAAGCTGAGGTTGAATCTGAACAAGTGCACCTTCGGGGTAAGGTCTGGTAAGCTTCTAGGTTTCATCGTCAGTGACAAAGGATTCAGGTAGACCTCAGAAAGGTAAAGGCCATACAAGAGATGTCGGCTCCTCGTACAGAGAAGAAAGTTAGAGGTTTCTTGGGACGCTTGAATTATACCGCCAGGTTCATTTCACATCTAACTGCTACTTGTGAGCCCATCTTCAAGCTTCTGAAGAAAGATCAAGTGGTAAAGTGGAATGATGAATTCCAGACTGCTTTCGAAAGAATCAAGGAATACCTTCAAGAACCACCAATTATGATGCCTCTGGTTGAAGGAAGACCTTTGATATTATACTTAACAGTACTAGACAACTCAATAGGGCGTGTGTTGGGGCAACATGACGATGCTGGTCGAAAAGAGCATGCAATATACTACCTTAGCAAAAAGTTTACCGACTGTGAGACACGATACTCACTGCTCGAGAAAACTTGCTGCGCTTTGGCATGGGCTTCTCGCCGGCTAAGACAGTACATGCTGACTCACACTACTCTGTTGATATCTAAGATGGATCCAATCAAGTACATATTTGAGAAGCCCGCTCTCTCCTTAAGAATAGAGAGATGGCGGATGATCTTAACTGAATATGATATACAATATACAACCCAAAAAGAAATCAAAGGAAGTATATTGGCTGATCATTTGGCTCATCAGGTCGTGGATGACTACTAGTCCATGAAGTTTGAGTTCCCGAACGAGAACATTATGCTGGTGACTGACTATGAAGAACCTGGACCAGATGAAGGACCCGAAGAAGGATCCCGATGGACTATGGTTTTTGACGGAGCTTCGAATGCACTCAATAATGGCATTGGCGCCGTAATCATATCTCCTGAGGGCTGTCATACTCCTTTTAATGCCCGATTATGTTTTAACTGCACTAACAACATGGTGGAGTATGAAGCCTGCATCATGGGTCTCAAAGCCGCTATTGACCTCGGTATCAAGTTCTTAAATGTCTTTGGGGATTCAGCCTTGGTGATAAGTCAGACAAAGGCGAATTGGATACGAAGCATCGGAATATCATCCCATACAAAGAGCACATACTGACATTGCTCCCACACTTTGAGGAGGTAAACTTTGAACGTTCCCCACGAGAGGAGAATCAGGTAGCGGACGCGCTAGATACCATGTCTTCTATGTTTAAAGTCTGGTGGGACAACGGAGCTCCCCGAATCACCATTGAAAGGTTAGATGAACCAGCGCACTGCTGTGAGATTGATATTGAAGAGGTGGAAGACAAACCCTAGTTTCATGAAGTGAAGAAGTACCTAGAGAATCAAGAGTATCCCGAAGGGGCATCTGTCAATGATAAGAAGTTTCTGAGAAGGTTTGTTGCGAAATTCTTCCTCAGTAATAGAATCATCTACAAGCACAACCATGACTCCACCTTATTGCTGTGTGTAGACAAGAGCGAAGTAGAGAGGATTATGACAGATCTACATGAAGGTACCTTCATAACCCATTCCAGTGGACATACCATGGCTAAGAAGATCCTACGGGAAGGATACTACTGGTCCACTATGGAAGCAGATTGTTATCAGCACTCCCGAACTTGTCATAAGTTCCAAATTTATGCTGATAGGTTTCATGTGCCTCCGGTTCCTTTGAATGTCTTGACAACTCCGTGGCCCTTTGCAATGTGGGGCATTGACATGATATGAGAAATCAGACCTACCTCTTCCAATGGGCATCGCTTTATCCTAGTGTCCATCGATTACTTCACGAAGTCGGTTGAGGCTGCCTCCTTTGATACCGTTACCAAGAATGTTGTGGCATAGTTTATCAAGCATAACCTAATCTGTCGGTATGGTGTGCCAGAGAGAATTATCACCGATAATGGTACAAATATCAATAACACGATGATCACCTAACTCTATAATAAATTCAAGATAAATCATCATAACTCTTCTCTCTACCGGTTGATGATGAATGGTGCTGTTGAAGAAGCTAACAAGAACATCAAGAAGATTGTACAGAAGATGACAGTGACATACAAAGACTGGCATGAGATGTTACCATTCGCTCTTCATGGGTATCGTACCTCAGCATGGACGTCGACAGGGGCGACAACTAACTCTCTGGTATATGGCATGGAGGCAGTCCTACCCATCGAGGTCCAGATCCCTTCTTTAAGGATTATGAAAGATGCGGGTTTAGAAGAAGATGACTGAATCCAGACTCGACTTGATCAACTAAATCTGATCAATGAGAAGAGACTTATTGCTGTCTGTCATGGTCAGACGTATCAAAAGCGGATGATCAAGGCTTTCAACAAAAAAGTCAGACGTCAGGAATATCAAGTCGAGGATCTGGTAATCAAGCGTATCATACTTCCGCAAGGTGATCCTGGGGGAAAATGGACTCCCACATACGAAGGGCCATTTGTGATTAAAAACATTTTCTCGGGTGGAGCCATGATTCTAACCACCATGGACGGTGACGACCTCCCTCACCCTGTCAATGCAGACGTAGTGAAAAGATACTACGCATGATAAAAGACCCGCTAGGTTGACTGACCTAGGAGAAAATAAGGGCTTCCCGGCTAACCAAAAGGGTTCGAGAAAAAATAAGGGATGAAATGAAAAAAATCTGTACACCCGGCAAGCCGAAAACCTGAAAAGGCGGCTTGGGCAAAAAAGGGTATCCCGATGGACTGAAAACCCGAAAGGGCAGTCCAAGAAAAAGTTAGGGATGTAAAGCCTATCACTATGTCCCATTGGATCACCTTTCCACCAGACCTCAGTATCAACTATCATGCTCGAACGACACCAATCAATCTAATCAGATTTAGACAAATAAACAAAGTGATGAGACGCTCGAAGACATAGGGGAAATAACGGAATTGGAACTCAGTGGGATTTTTGTACATAGTTGTTTTCTTTCTACACAATGTTGTATAGCTTCTATTTTTATGGCGGCGTTCTCTTACTAGAACGTCAACCTTCTTGTACAAAAACGCCTATTACAAACCATCTTCGAAAATCAATACAAACCATTTTTACAAAAAACTATGAGTTTTTTCCTTTTCTATTTTGTTTTGCAAGAACGTCCAATTATTTATTCTTGACATATGCATTGAATATGATTGCTGCTCATAAACATTTACATAAGAAACAAAAAGACAATTGCTCGTAACTTAAGAAACAGGGGAAAAAACAAGAAATGTCAAACCCGACAGTTACTCTGTCCAGCAAGTACCGAGGTATAGACAACTTTGAAACATAATCATCGGTGCATACGACCTGGTAGCATCTGTATTCCACACAGAGTAAAAGCAATCAAGGCATTTGATATCAGCTTTCCCAAAACAGGAAGTAATTTCCCCAGCCAGGGTTTTTCAGAAACCTGACATCTATATCCCCCAACAAAATTTCATAATCGCGAGCAGATCATCATAAATTTTATCTCCCCAAGAAGAGTTTATTTCTCTGAATACAGAAGCTCAGTCTCCAATAAAGCTTATTACTTTAGCTACGGAAATTCACCTTCCAATAAAATTATTCCCTGCAACGCTATTCTCAAATAGAGTCTCTCCCTGGAAGAATATTCACAAACAACAAGGAGTAATTCGCCAGCATAATCAATTATGTTTATCATCCCCAATGGAAGTAGAAGAGCCACAGTTCTCTACAACAGTCATGAATGCTTTACTCTCCAGCAGCAGTCGCGGATTTACTTTCCCAGACTCAGACATGTCTTAATAGCATCACATGCTCATACATCATGGCATGCACATACATATCACATAACAAACATAATCTCATTTATTTTGAGAACATCATCTCACAACAATATTCCATGCGTCACATATAGTTAACCCTGTTATCTTTTCAGGAAATAAAATTATCACCAATAATCCAACAATTATACATGTTATATCTGCAGACATCTAATGGAAAATCAGTTCCTGAAGATCAAACGGGTCAACTAATCTTCATCCCGAAGTAACCCTATGACCCAGGTTCCTTCTCAATCCCTACTATCTAGGCTTTCATCTCGAAGTAACCCTACTATCCATGTTCCTTCTTATAGACCTACTATCCAGGCTTTCATTTCGAAGTAACCCTACTATCCAGGTTCCTTCACATATCCCTACTATCCAGGCTTTCACTTTGAAATAACACTCCTATCCAGGTTCCTTCTCATAGCCCTACTATCCAGACTTTCATTTCGAAGTAACCATACTATCCAGGTTCCTTCTCATAGCCCTGTTATCCAGGTTTTCATCTCAAAGTAACCCTACTATCCAGATTCCTTCTCATAGCCCTACTATCCAGGCTTTCATCTCGAAGTAACCCTACTATCAAGGTTCCTTCTCATATCTCTACTATCCAGGATTTCAATTTAAAGTAACCCTACTATCCAGGTTCCTTCTCATAGCCCTACTATCTAGGCTTTCATCTCGAAGTAACCCTACTATCCTGGTTCCTTCTTATAGCCCTACTATCCAGGCTTTCATCTCGAAGTAACCCTAGTATCCAGGTTCCTTATCATAGCCCTACTATCCAGGCTTTCATCTCGAAGTAACCCTATTATCCATGTTCCTTCTCATAGCCCTATTATCCAAGCTCTCATCTCGAAGTAACCCTACAATCCATGTTCCTTTTCCCTTATCTCCAGACAACAGTTTACAACACTGTAAGGCATGGACCCGACCAGATACGGTCAATTTTACATTTCCCTAGTAAGTCATTGTGCAGCCTGGACCGTAACCAGATATGTAGTGTACTCCCTCCTCCTCAACCAGGAGTTAATTCCCCAGTATAGTAATGGACAACTGAAGCTCCTATACTCTATTTTCCCAGACGTAAATCAACATTCTCTAGCGAAGTCCTCCTCAGCGGCAGGTACAAGAATTCTCGCAAAGGAATCTCTTATACAACCGATAGCTTTTTTGGGTGTCATATTTAAGCCCATCCCAGGCGACTCTATTGATTTCCAAATGGCATCTGTAAGCCCATTCCCGATATCATTCGATCAATATTACTTCATGCGAGTGCAAATTTCTGGGCACTCTAGTGTTCAATCATCTTCCACCTTCAGATCACGAAAGGCAGACCAACCAATCTACATCCTCAGGTTTAAGAAGATTGAACAGGGGTAGCTGTTGTACCCCAAAGTTTTCCCTCCCATTTTACTCAACATATGTTCATTGAGATCCTCAATTTGCTCAAGGATGCCCAAGAGTTGACCAGATAAACCCTCTCCTAAAACAATGATCCTCCAACTAGGGTTTCCATTTTCATCAAGATGGGTGAGCTACAAAGGCCTCATATGCTCTCCATAGTCCTAATATGATATCAAGACCATCCATGCCAAGTTTCATGCCTTGCACAAGAAGTTTTCCCAATCAATTGCTCAGATGTTTGAAAATCAACTATATTAGGTCAAAAGTCAATTATGGCCCACATACAGTTAAACTTCAAGATTTTTGGTCAACATAAACATTTTGTAGTGATATTCATCATTTGAAAAAGGGTTGATCATGATTCCCCAAGGAATGCTCCTAATTTATCAAAACTCAAAAGTTGCTAAATTAGGGTTTCTGAGAAAAAGCCAACCAAACTTTGACCAAGCATAACTTTCTCATACTTTATCAAAAATTTTCCATCCAATGCTCATTTTCAATAGAATCCAATTCCCTATAACTCATCTTCAGCCCTCAAGATCAAGAAATGCACTCATGAATAGATATGAATACAGACATTATAGGCCATTCCAAAAAGTCAACAAAAACACCTTTTGGGTCAAAGCTTCTTACATGAACATGGAGGATCCATTTGAAATTAAACCAAAATGGTTGATTAGGGGACATCCTAAGCTTTCTAAAAAGTCAAAGAACACCCTCTTAGGGTCAAAATTGAAGGAGATATGGATTGTCAAAGTTGGCCATTTTTGGAGAATTGTCAAAAGTCAACAATGTCCAAAATTGCATCTTTTGTCAAATGGGCCTAACTTTTAATGCTTGCATCTCACTTCCAACATGGTCCACGACCTAAAAACCCTTCCACATGTTATTGGATTTATTTATTTAATTTATTTTTGATTTTAATCATTTAAAAATCAAATTAAATCAAATAAATAATCAAAATAATAAAAGACTATATTGCAAATCTTTTTCTCATCAATTGACAATCAACAAAAGCTGGCAAATTAAGGCAAATTCGTGGAGAGAGAGTAAGAGTGGATTTGTTCCAAAAATAGACAAAATCAAATAATTGAATGGAAATTTTTTCTCACTAAAACCATGGATATTCTTCCTCTTTTGTTACCCTAATTTGATTTTCTACATATACACAGTAACCCTAAGTCAAACACACACGCAACCTACCTCACTCAAACCCTAAACGTGTTCAAATTTTCTCAAAAAAGGTGCAAGCATATACCATACGATCGAAGCTATTTTCATCCAACCTAAGCCTTTTATCATACTCTTGAATGTGCAAGGAATCCATCCCTGTCAATCTCCAGGCTTGCAACCCTCTCAAACACTCAGGCCAAGCATCTTCGATTTGTGGTAAGGTTGGGATCCATTACTTTGAAAAAACACAATATAAATTAGCTTTCATTACATATTCATGCTCATATCATTGTTTTGATCCATTCTAACACGAAGCATGAGAGTATGGATGCAGATTTATGAAGTTGCCATTGTTAGGGCTTTGAAACAGCCATGGCACGAATAAGATGATACAAGCACTTTCAGGAAAAACTAAGGCCATATTTGGATTCCTGGGAAAATTTCAGGGGGAGTAGGGTCTTTTGCACCCTTTAAATTCCACACTTTTGTAGGTTTTGGGATTTTCATCCTCCCGAAGAAGACGACCGGAGCGCAGCTCCGGCGTCATTGAATCTTCTCCCTCAGGCGAAGAAATTTTGACTGAAGGCGTGGCATTTTGGTTTTGGAAATGCTGATGCGTTTATGTTTTGCTGACTGGGATCTAATGGCTTGTTTGATATATATTATTTTTATTTTTATTATATGTATGAGTTAACATCCAGCGCAGTTGGTCAGGGGAAGGAAGTATGAAGCTTATGTCTTGGGTTCAATCACTGGCGTGAGCTTTTGGCATTTTCTCCATTATTTTCACTGAGGATCATCACGCGCCCTCTGATCTCATCCTCTGGATCAATCTCCAGCCAGATCCAACGCCCAGCATACGCAGGTCCACCATGAATCATTAGAGGAAGGATGCACTGAATCAGGCACGATCCTCTAAGCCACCAGCTTTGGACCCATCCTTCTGGGTTTCAGAAGTTCAGCACACACACCCCAGTCTGCTCATGACATCAGCCCCATTTCCTTTAATTCTTTTTTTTTTGTCTAATTTCCTTATTTATTTTGTTTTTTCTTAATATCTTATTTTAATTATTTTCACAATAAAAATCATTTTTTCAATTAAATCATAAAAATCATAAAATCATTAAAAAATTAGATTTAGTTTTTTCATAAAATATTTAATTGTTATTAATTAATTAGTTTAGTTAGATTAATTCAAATTCCTTTTTTTATAATTAAAATTCAATAGAAAGTTAGGTTAATTTAAAAACTCTTTTTTATAATTAAAAACAAATATAAATTAGGTTAATTTGCAAGATTAATTGCTTTTCTCAAAAATCCAAAAAAAATATATTTTCCTCATTCTCGTCTTAATTCTTCGCGCTTGTTTTTATTTATTTTCAAATTATTGTATCTGCTTTGGGTTTGTAATAGATTAATTAGGGTTTTAAATTTCTGCATCTTTATTTTTTCAGTCAAATATTTCTGTATTTGTCCAAAAGCCCTGCAACATCGTAGATTTTTCTTTTCCGCTTTTAATTTCCGCAACTATTGAAATGCTAGATGTATGGATAATAGGACTGAATGGCAAGACAAATAACTTTAAGACGGTAGATAAACCTAATTGTGCAAAGATAATTAACTTTAAAAAAGCACACTTGCACATGCTCACTCCTAGGGTTTTCCCCACTTGGTTGCCTCGGAAATAATGGTCACGTCCCTCAAACATAGGGATACCTTAGCAATGACCCGCGATTCAAAGTCGTCATAAAGATCATAGTCCCTACTTGTCCCTCAAGTTTCCTAAGAATTGATCTTATGACAATAGTCCCTTCAAAATGCTTAGGTATCCTTACTTGGTACCTTCAGAGACCATTTCTTCCCTTTGAACATCCCTTAAAATTCCGACGATGGAGCTACCTACTCCTTAATAGTAGGATAGCATTGTCTAAAGGAAACGAAAACGAACAAATTTTTTTTTCCGAGTAGGTAGAAAACTCTTAAGTACTTTCTCAAAATAAAAAACCTTTTTGCACAAACACTTTTCAAAAAATAGTTTTCAAAACAACTTCGTCACACTCTTGAGGACCGATACAAGGGTTATCACGAAGTAAACAAAACTTTTCAAAACAAACACACACAAACAATTTAAAATTGGGAAAGTACCTAAGAGCCCGTGGAAAACCACAGATAGAAAGGGTGCTAACACCTTCCCTTTCTATAATTTATCCCCCGTACTCTGAAGCATCTCGAAAAAAGGTTATTTCTGTTCTTTTTCCTTTTCCTTTGTTGGATGAAATAAAAGTCGGTGGCGACTCTTGCTTACCGCGACATTTGCTAATACAAAATGCAAACCAGTATAAACAGTTAGTTCTGCTACCGTATCACACAAACCACTCAACAATAAGTTGCATTTGATTTTTGTCAAGTATATCATCCATTTAAGAACCCTCAAGGCAACATTTAATGATCAATGATGTTTAAGTGATCCGCGTTGACCAAAATTGATGAGGATCCATTGGAGGATTGGTAGAACCAAAACCTCCTAACAATAAATCTCAAGGTTATTGGATCAAAGGGTTCAGATTAACATATTTGGGATTACAAACATAGGTTTGGGCCACGAATGATCATTTTCCCAAATAGGGACAAAATTTAGCGTTATGTTAAGCAATCGTAAGTGGACTTATATAGAAGCCGCACCTATTTTGAGGCCGGTCAATAGAAATCTATGTACTTCATGTTTGGATAAAGGATATAGAGATCAGTATCCCTTAACATGTAGTACAAATAAAAAAATAGAAAGGGATAAGATGAAGAGGAAGGGGAATGATAAGCTAATTTGGGTCACTACCTCAAATTTCTTTCATCTTTAAATTCAATCACTCATCTCGATGGATTAAAGTACTAAACATATCATTAATTCAAAGCACCAAAAATGAATTAAATAATTCACTCTTTGGTTGATTTGAATTTTTGAACATTTATCCAACTTCATCTACACCCAAAGTCTATTGCATTTAAAGAGAAATTGGACATTTAAAGTTGGAATCCAAATCATGTCCTTTGGAGACTTATGCGTTTGTCACAAAAGTAAATTAATCATGTCCTTACCTGAAAAGGGTTTTAGAGGAAAGGTGCTCGAGCGCCCAAAAAGGTTTGAATTGGTTTGTGTTTTATAACCTTGAAAAAGGGTTTAAGTGTTGTTATCATGTTTTATGATTTGCTAAAAAATGAGTTAGTTTTAAATGCACTGATGCAAAAAGGGAAAGAAAAGAGTCTATGGGAGACTAGCCTATTTCTAAATCTAATGTTATCATACAATGGTAGCCCTAAATCAAGGATGAATGAAAGGGGAACGTCTACCTATTGTTAGCATGCATGGTTTACAACCTAAGGTCTAACTTGCATCCGAACGGAGCAAGCACATCCTAAGGGAACATGGTACGTACAAGGATAAAGCAAAAAAGCTAATAAGCTCATAAGAGCACACCTAGAGAGAACCTACCTAAGTTAGCATGCCAAAGAAAGTCTAACAACTATCCTACAGGGAACATGCAATGAGAGCGAAATCATGATCTCAATTTCTAAATTGAGTGACTCATCGATCGACAAGAAATAAAGGGAAGCGATAAAATCCTATAGGGAGCATGCAGTTAGAGCGAAGTCGTGATCTCAATTCCTAAATTGAGTGACTCATCGATCAATCAAACAAATAAACAAACACAAGCACAACACATATAGCAAATGAAGTGTGAAATGCCTGCTACAGGTCTTTAAACAATGACTTCGAGCGCACGCTCTTTATTTCCTACTTCTCATGGTATTTGGAAAAGCGGTAAAGTGCGGAAATTAGGAACAAAATAAGGTCACGGTGATACCAAATGGAGAAAGTCTATTGCCTCTTCATAATCACGCAATCAATAAGAAAACACTACCAAAAGCTCCCTTAAATTTACTTTGATAATGATTACGCTCTTAGCTCGCTCTGAAGCTTCTTGAACTTCTCAACTAAGTCCCTAGTATTCAACAATATTATGCAAAAAAATATAATCGTACAGAAATAAAAATAATTTTAGCATAAAAAAAAAAAGAAACAGGGGTATATAGTTTTTCCCCAGAGGTATACAGAAGCAACCCAGGCGTAGGCCCAACATTCCAAGTCCAATTGGCAATTTTGGAAATTTTTGTATGAAGCAATTGGGCTAAAAAAGCACTCAGGCCCATAGAATGTATAGTTCGGTCCACCAAATTAACATCACCATATTCATCTACTTTCCTTTTTACAGCATTATTCATTATTTTAGCAGTTAATAAAAAAGGATAATGAAATGAATTAAAAGAGAGTGTGAGAGGAGCTGAACAATGACTTGTGTTGGCTAGGGTTCCTAAAATTGTGACTTTTGGAATTCTCCCAATCATCCGCGAGCGACGCGATCGACACGAACAGAAAACGACATTCAGGTCCCCGACCTCACCGCTCTCGATCATCTTCTCCTTCTTCCAGTTCCGACAAACTCAACAGCGTTTCCGATTCAATTCTCTCTGGTTCACAAGCTCTACTTCAGTCATGATTTTGTCTCAAATTAATTTGCTATGGCCTGCCTCCGTCATGAATTCATCATCTCCAATGCCGTGCTTAAAAAAATCCGCGACCTCGCCTTCGTCATCATCGCTCTCATAAACGATCCACCTTTATCTCAATTTTCAATGTTCAACCTCGCGATGGCAATGCTGATCTCCGTCTTCGATGGTCGTGAAGCATCTTCATCAAGCCCAACTACACTCACGGCTCAACCTTCGCCTTGGATCAAATTCTCCGCCGCAGATCTTATCTCAAGTTGAGCACTGGCTTGCTTTCATTCGCCAATTGTACTACGCTTTCAAACAAAAAAAAGGATCATAGAGGTGAGTAAAAGAATTTTCTTGATTGTTCTTTGTCTTTCTTCTACTTCTGCATTCTCTCTGTGATTTTGAATTGCATTTTGTGGTGTTGTTGGTCATGTAGATTCGTCATTGTTGTGTGAAGAAGATGAGATTCACGATTTTGATGTATTGAGGTTGGAATCAAGCATTCAAATCAGTAGCCGAAGGTGATGCAGGTTTGTGAAGGTAAAGTAGAGGAAGTTGCCAAGAATGAAGGTGTTGAAGATGAAATTGAAGATGAAGAAAGGAGATTGATGGTTTGAAGATGGAGAAATGGAGAATGAATGCTAAGATAGAATTCAGATATGGTTGTGGAGAGAGAATGGATGAAGAGATGAATGTTGGATGAAAAAGGTTAATTTGTAGAGAGCTGAAGATTCAATATAATAGAGAGGAGATTCAATCCCGATGAAGGTGAGTTTTTTGTATTTATGATTTTCCCGATCTTTTAAATTGTTATCGCTACTGAGTTGAAAACTTTCTTCCGCCTCACTTTCTTCTTTTTCTGTTATAACCTGTCCCCTGCCAGAAGTTTGTTAGAGCTTGTTTTTTGACAGTTAGAAATTGGTTAAGGGTAGTTATGATTCTGTTAATTTTTTGAGAGGTTGTTAGGAATTCTGTTATTAGTTAGTTAGGGAGCTGAAATTCTCTTAGAAACTGCTTTTGTTAGGAATTCTATTAGAATAGTTAGAATAGAAAGTTGGCTGGATGGTATGGTAGTTAAGAGGTTTGGACAAAAATTGGTTAGCTGGAGTTCAGTTGACAGTTTGCAGGGTTGTTTTCTGTTATGGAGAAAAAATTTAATTAGAGGGTTGCAGTCAGTTATAGATGGGATGGCTTTTTGTTACATGTTGCCCATTAGGAAATTTTGTTTTAGAAATTGGTTAGGGGTTTAGAAGTTGTGGTCGTTGGACTAATTTTATGGTGTATGCAGGGCTGCAGGTTTTTTTTGGTTTTGAGATTATTTGATGGATTGTTAGTTAATTGTTTACTTTGGATTTTATGAGCTGGCTCGTTTTGTGTTGCGTTTAATTTGTTTTTCTTCTGTTTGTTTCAAAATGACAGGGCTGATTTGGTTTTGGATCACCTGCTCTGAATTTGTTTTCTGTTGGAAATTTCAACTGGTTTTGTTCTTTTAAATGTAGGTTATGTTTGTAATTTCAGTTTAGAAATTGGTCGGGGTTAGAAAAAGACAGTTAGGGATAGGTTTTCATTTGGTGCGCTGGATTTTAACTGAAAAGATTTATGCAGGTTTTAGTTATCTCATTGTAAGCTTCAATTGTAAATTGCAGGGCCGCATGAATGGTGACTAGATTTCTGGTTTTACTCTGATCAATATGCAGGGCTTGAAAATACGGTGCAACTTGGTTCCAACGACAATAGCGGCGCCTCTTGTAAACGTGGAAGCTTGGAGCAAACATAATTGCAAGCATGGAGACAACTTCCACATGTTCTTTAAAAATTACATCACTATTTGTAATATCCTTTAGAATGGATTTTGGATACATCTTGTAATAGACTTTGGAAATGGTAACTTGTAATAGAAACCTCTTGAATATTTAGTCTTTCTTTTGAATGAAATGTATAATGGGCACGAATTCTTGATGATGAACTTTTCCTTGAGAGGAATGATGGCCATTGCCTTTGTTACTTGAATCCTACGAAATTAACATCGATTTCATTTCCAAATTCAATCATGAATCAGATCCAAACGTATCCCCTTGCATAGATTGAGTTCACGGAATCACTCGAATAAATGAATTCCCTTTCATTTCTTAACGGATAAGTCAATTTACCTTTACTAATCCCATTTAACTTGTATTTCCAAGAAACATGTACCAACAAAGAGAACAAAATTGTCTTGATCAAAATCAATCCATAACTTCACCTCTTATGTTATGTTTCATTCTTGCAATTCAATCCACACTATATATTGACTTGACAAAGTATTTTCAAATGGTTGCCTCAACACACTGCCTTGAAGACAATAATGTCTTGAAGTATAAGAAACGAAGCCCTTAAGTCCAGTTCTCCAATTGATGAACCAACGAACTTGAGCAATAAAATGAAACCCTAATCTCCTTGCCATGAAAGCACACTAATGAGGAGGCGATTTAATATGCTGATGAGAAAAAACCTTCTTTTGAAACAACCTCCGTTGAAGCCTTGATGAAACCCCAAACACTTGATGCACTTGTGAAATATGGACGAAGACGCTTCATGAACTTTGTTGCTTTAGGGTAAAAAACCCCTCAATGATCATGAACACAAACCCTAGCTCCACAAATCCTGATTGATGATAAAACTAGTAGATTCAAGAAGTTGATTCAAGATTGAATGAAGACGAGAACCTTAAAGCCATATAACAACCCTAATTCTTCAACATCCTTGATCATATGCCACGTTTTATTGATTAATGAATAAATGATGTGTTAGATGACCTAATGCGAATGAGAAAAATGTGAAATGCATAAGCCCGATAAAAGTAAAAGAGGTAGGCCAAATTTGGGGTATTACACCTGTGCAAAACAACAAATCAGCATTTCAAAAGGCTAAATTCTTGTTCAAACTTTTCATCAAACACCTTATGATCATGGATTTAATTAAGCATGAAAATTCAATCAAATAATGAGAAAATAACACCAATAGAATCACAAAACAATGCTCAATGAATCAAATCCAAAGATCAACAAGAGATCACATTGTGAAATATGAAAAATCAAACTTACCAAAGGTAGATCTAGAGAATTTTCAAAACAACTTCAAGAATTTGCTTCAATTCAGCCCCAAGAATCAATTTCCCAAGCTTGGATATAGAGAATTTGCCAAGAAAAAGTGTTTGGATGAAGGTTTAGCACAAAGATTAGTAAGCTTCAATGCAAAGCTTACTAACTTTTTTTGAAAATGGAGCTTTGAGTGAATTTGGTAGATGGAGGGAATTGAGAGATTTTTTAGCAAAGTGGATTTGGATATCAAAAGCTTGAGATTTGAATGAAATGAGAGATCTATTTATAGAGTTTAGGCTTGGGATTAGTGGTGGTTTGGAGTTTGGTTTGTGAAATGAAATTTGGCTTGGTAATTAATTCTTGGAGCCAAAATTTGAATTAATGAAAATGAAGAAAAATTGGAGTCAAAATTTGACAAGCTTGAAATTGCTTATTTTTTTTCCAAAATTTCACTTTGTGCAATTGATTTCACTCTGTCCAATTGATTGCACTATGGGAGTAATCGATTGCATTAGAGTTTTTTTTTCAAATATTGTGCCAAATGCACTTTGTACAATTGATTGCACTCTAAGAGCAATCGATTGTACAGTGAAAAAAATGAAAAATTTTAATTATTTTCTTTGCAAATAGAGATTTTAAGGAAATAATCCCAGAAAATCTTATTTGTCAGATGCTTTGACTCGGTACTTACAAAACACAAATATACAAAGACAAAGACAAATATATATTTTTTTGTATTTTGATTAGAAGTTAGTCAACAACACATATACAAAATACACAACTAAGGTGCTTGGAGATTCCTCGAGAGAAAACTTAAAGATATGAGATAGAAAAAGAGGAAGAACCAATCCTAATGTGATCTTGTTATGATTGAGTTGATATGATATGATAAGGGAATCTTAGGGGGGGGGGGATTTGGGGTACAACAGATGCCCTTATTTAAGTGTCTTCTATCCGGATATGCGAAGATAAAAAATCTTCGCGTTGACGCGATTGAAGATACTTAAATATAAAACCAGCCCTATTTTTTTCCCTAAGATACCATACAATGCTTATGAATATGAATGCAGATGAATAAGTCTAAAGGGACGCAAGACACCACTGGGGATGTAGAAAAGGAAACAAGGATCAAAAGAGAAACCCGACCAGGAAAATAAATCACTGGTGAACAAAAAACCTGACTCTATTGGGGTAAAGCCCAAGAAGGAGACACGATAGCATGAACTCAAATATTGAGGAAAAAGTAAAGAATGATAAAGATCGACAGATAACTATGAACTACCAACTCAACGGATGAAGGTAGAAAAGTAATAAGATATCGACTCACAGATGACGGTAGACTACCAACTCAATAGTCGAAGGTAGAAGATCAAAAGATACCGACTCACAAATGATGGTAAACTACCAACTCAAAAGTTAAAGGTAGAAGATCAAAAGATACTGACTCATAGATGATGGTAAACTACCAACTCAATGGTTGAAGGTAGAAGATCAAAAGATATCGACTCACAGATGACGGTAAACTACCAACTCGGTGGTTGAAGGTAAAAGATAAAAAAGATACTGACTCATAGATGACGGTGAACTACCAACTCAATAGTTGAAGGTAGAAGATCAAAAAGATACCGACTCAAAGATGATGGTAATTTACTAACTCAATGGTTGAAGGTAGAAGATAAAAAAGATACTGACTCATAGATGACGGTAAACTACCAACTCAATGGTTAAAGGTAGAAGATAAAAAAGAAACAGACTCACTAATGACTGTAAACTACCATCTCAATAGTTGAAGGTAGAAGATCATAAAAGATACCGACTCATAGATGATGGTGAACTACCAACTCAATACTTGGAGGTAGAATATAAAAAAGATACCGACTCACAAATGACGATAAACTACCAACTCAATGGTTAAAGGTAAAAGATCAAAAAGATACCGACTCAAAGATGACGGTGAACTACCAACTCAATAGTTGAAGGTAGAAGATAAAAAAGATATCGGATCATAGATGATGGTAAACTACCCACTAAATGGTTGAAGAATGAAGATAAAAAAGATTTCGACTCACAGATGATGGTAAAATACCAACTCAATAGTTGAAGGTAGAATATCAAAAATATATCGACTCACAGATGATGCTAAACTACTAACTCAATAGTTGAAGGCAGAAGAACAAAAAGATATTGACTCACAGATGACTGTAAACTACAAACTCGATGGTTAAAGGTAGAAGATCAAAAAGATACTGACTCATAGATGACAATAAACTACCAACTCAATAGTTGAAGGTAGAAGATAAAAAAGATGCCAACTCACAGATGACGGTAAACTACCAACTCAATAGTTGAAGGTAGAAGATAAAAAAGATACCTACTCACAGATGAAGGTGAACTACCAACTCAATAGTTGAAGGTAGAAGATAAAAAAGATACCAACTCATAGATGATGGTAAACAACCAACTCTATGGTTGAAGGTAGAAGATAAAAAACATACTGACTCACAGATGATGGTAAACTACCAATTCAATAGTTGAAGGTAGAAGATAAAGAAATACCGAATCACAGATGGAGTTAAACTACCAACTAAATAGTTGAAGGTAGAGAGAAAAGAATAAGACCAACATTCACTGAAGGTGATCTACCAAAGTTCACTGAAGGTAGAAAGAAATGTTATTGACAATAACAAGTTTCCCAAAATTATGGCATTTCACCTAGAACGGGTCTCAACTTCTTATATAACCAAGGCATTCCGCCTGGAAATGGTAATATGTAAGCTGTCTCAAATAAATAGATTGTCACTTGTAAAGATATCTCAATGAACTGTCTCTTCCATATTGAAAGGACTTGCCATCCATTAGAGTAATTTGACAATGAACTGTAAGTTATCCACTCATAGAGAAGATAGCGAAAAAAATAACATCGACTTTTATTAAATAGGAATGGTGAGATAATGATAAATACCAACATTAGGGGTGGTAATAAATTATTGGCAACAATATTTATCACTGGGAAAAAAAGAACTTCTTCAAACCAAAGTGAATCTCAACGATGAACTATCTCGCATAATGACGAGACTACCATCCATCGGAAAAAGATCTCTACGACGAACTATCTCCCATAATGACGAGACTACCATTCATCGGAGTACAAATAAATCTTCTCAGGGAAATAACAGACTTATTGGGGAAGTACAAGTTGCTCAAATAAAGAGACCTGCTACTTGCTGTTATGAGAAGGGATTGTAATAATGACTTCTTGGAGAAAGAAATTAGGGCTTCCTGGGGAACTAAATATGGATTCCTGGGGAATGAAATATGGTTTCCTAGGGAAATGCCAACATACTCCTGTTGAGGAGGTAAAAGTCTTCCCGTGCCAAAATAAATGCACATTCCCAAACCAGGACTCAAAACTTATAGAAATCCAAAGTAATAATATTGCTGGGGGTCATATATTAAAACCAGAAATAAACTGGAATGGATCAGTCAACCAAAATAACACCTTATGAGAAATAAACTCAAAGGGGAATCACATCCTATCCAGATAAAGAGTTGTACAGGAAGGTTAAAGTAGAAATCTTCCACGAGGGATAACCCAACGGGGAAATTGAAAGAATGTACACTTTCTGCTTAAGGTTAACACTCAATTGGAGAGAGGATAACACAACTCTACAAAACAGGGTAACATGCTAACAAAAATTTAATGAATGCAAGTGAGCAATGATTTTCTAAATTCAACTATGCATGATGTATGTATGAATGTATGAGCGTTATCGTGTATATGACGACAAGACAAATATATAACACTGGGGATAACTAGAAAAAACCAACTCGGGTACAGTCAAGACTCGGCTAAATCACGTCCAAGATGAAAATTCCATAAGAAAGTAAGCACCAACAAGAAGACAGATTCCTTTTTCACGGTTTAACTTCATTGGGAAGGAACATAATCCGAAAGTAATTGCATTATAGCAATAAATCAGTACAGATACAAGGATATAACATCCTCCTCTAGGCTTCACCAAGGAATATCCCACAAACTTCAATGGGGATAACAAATGTTTCACGGTCTATACTTCTATTGAGAATTGAATTAGTGACATCAAATAAGGCAGATGGAAACCATATCGTCAAAACATCAACTGAGGATCTCGTGCTGACTTCATTGGGGAAATATCATACAAACTTCACTAGGGGAGATAGTGCCTCATTTTCGAAATATCAACTGGAGACTTCACGCTAACTTCATTGGGGAGGACAACAACACATCGTCGAGGGGAATCCAAGAAACATTCTTCAATATTGAGAGTGACTATTGCACCAACTTCTCTGGGGAAAAGTATGAAACCTCATGGGGATAACAACTTGAGGAGTTAAGAAGTCAAACATTACAACAAGAAATCACACTTATGGGGACTTTAAATCAAACCCAGCACTTGGCGGGTGAAAACCCAAAAAGTTGACAAATGTCTCAACACTTATTAGAAAAGATACTGCCATGGTCTAGTTTCCTGGGAAACAAACAACAAATAATAATGCCAACACTGCAAAAAGAGTAACATTTTGCAAATAGTTCCATCTCAGCGCGCAAGGGGAGAAGGAACTTTTGTCATATGAGTCAAGCCTTCACTAGGGAATCTGGGATAGAGTCTTCCTACCATGCAAACCCGAAATTAAAATGAACCAAGACCTGACTGGGAAAAATGGGATCACAAACCCGATACCGCACCATACATCAATTGGTATCATCTCTAACTATCTGAGAAACACAAGAAGATCATACGTATACAAGCAAAAGTGACTTGGAAGAACCTTCCCGGGGAATCCAGAAGTTACCATTATAGCAAGAGGTAAAAATTATGGCGATTTTAAATCAGACTCAACACTTGCTGAGAGAAAACCCAAAAATTTGACAATCGTTTCAACACTTATTAAATAAAACATCGCCCTTATTTGATTTTCGGGCAAACAACTAAAATGCTAGTACTACCGAAAGGGGATGCTTTAGAAATGATTCCAACTCAGCATGTACGTGTAGCGGTAGAAATGTTCAAGACTAAGAAATTGGATTGACTAGACTTTATACAAATCAAAATAAAAATGCCACCACAGTTTATCGTTTCCAAAGGAATGGGAAAAGAGCGAGTAACTCAAAAAGAGGGGGAAAGATTCAAGGTAAGGGGGTTGGTTATGCAAATGGAAGGTATTAGCACCCTAAACATCTACGGTACTCCGCAGGAACCTCTTTGTAAAATATGTATATTTTGGTTATAAAAATGTGTTATATATAAAATGGATAGTGGAGGTGAGAAAAGAAGTATTTTTATGATTTTTTCACCCGCCGCGGTTGTGAACCTTTAGTGCCTATGTACCACCTTTCGTGAAATAGGGGATCAGGGTACACATAGTTCCTCTTTTAAAAATTTGAAACACGACTGTGTCGGTTAATTTTATGAGATAAGACGTCATCGTCATTGTCCGTGTGGAAAACATACTTACTACCCACAATCATGAGAAAGGAGAATTTGCATCATCTCAAAGTGGAGGATATGGCTTGGATTTTAAAATCAACAATGCTTCACTCAACACCCAAGTGGAAAATATATCACTTCACTACATATTGTAGAAGTATAGTTGTTTGCATCACTACAAGGATTGACAAGAGCCTAATCTTTTAAGAAAAGTTTAAAGGTAAAAGCCAAATTGGCAAAATGATTTCAAATGAGATTGATTGACTTTTAGTCTTTTCACAAAAAAAATGCCAAGGTATTATTAAATTGATTGAAGTTTATTTATGAAATGTTTTTTGAAAATGCATGGACATAAGCCCAAGTTTATTATGAAAGTGTTTAAGTTTCAAAACAAGAAGGGTTTTCAAAAGGAAGGAGAGGATTTTTGAAATTAAAGAAGATGGGAGGAGAAGAAGAGGCTATCCTAAAGCATAAGGTAAAAGCTAAGGATAAGGACCATCTAACCAACAAGAAGCCAAAACTTGACATTATGAGCCAAGATAGAATTCTCATTCTTTGGAGTGAAACCAAGCAAGCAAAGATACTAGACCTCTTCAAATGTATTATGTTTTCACAAAAACTGGGCAGAGTAACGGATGTATGCGGGTGAATTCTAGGTTACAAACAAAGAGTGTAATCACAAAAACCTGCACACAAAAACAAACAAGCAACCTAATGTCTTGAGGTAAACCTCAAGAGATCCAGACAAAATAATCAGATAAATCACAAGGTATCCAATATAGGCCAAGATTTATAATCCTAAGTCCAAGAAAAAGTCCACTGCTCCATCATGCCAAGGATAGTAACCAAATAGTCCAAGTACCATTAAGAGTTTTTTAGGGTTTAAGTTGGTTATTAAGTATCTTAGAAAAAGGAAAAAGAAAAGCTCAAGTGAGCAAAGTAAAAATGACAAGAAAATAAATGCTCAAAGCCTCCACACAACAATTTGCATTTGCTTTTTGTCAAGTATATAATCCATTTGGAATTCTCACAAGTACCATTTAATGATCAACGATGTTTAAGTGATCCGCGTTGACCAAAGGTGTTGTAGATCCATTAGAGGATTGGTAGAACCAAAGCCTCCACACAATGAATCTTAAGTTTATTGGATCAAAGAGATCAAATTAACATACTTTGGCTTGCAATCATAAGTTTGGGCCACGAATGATAATTTATTCTAATCGGGACAAAATTTAGCACTATGTTAAGAAATCATAAGTGGACTTAAATAGAAGTCGCACCTATTTTGAGGCCGGTCAATAGCAATCTATGCACCATTTATTTTAAGACATGATATAGATATCATGCTCTAACAACATTTAGTGCAATAAGAAGGGGATGAGATGAAGAGGAATTAGGGTAAAAAGAAAAACCACATTTGAATTAATATTTAATCAAACTATTATTAAAATCATTCATCCATTTTTTTTGTGGAGTTAAACTCAACACCATGGATCCAATGATGTTAATAAAGCCATGACCTAAAAATCAACCCAAGACAGCTAGAAAATATTCACAAAATAATAATATAATTAATATTATTCACAAAATAATATTCACAAAATAATAATTCTGAATTTCTCCCAAGAAAAGGCCTATGTAGGTATTGGACAAACTGTTGAAGTCAAAGTTTTGGCAAAAGGCTTAGGGATCCCCTACCCTGAGTTAGTGAAAAATTACCAAAGAGAAGGTCCAATACAAGGAGTCAAAAGGATATACTTCGAAGCTAAGGCACTAGATTTTTCTAATTATAACGAATGGAAATTATGGTACGATGGGAGAACTGACTTGAAGGTTTTGTGTTTTATCGCAAATGTTGCGGTTAGCAAGAGTCGCCGCCGAATATTCTTTTATCCAAAAGGAAAGATTAAAAAGCACAGGAAAGACCTTTGAGATTATTTCTTAAGTTCGGGGGGTAGATTATGAAAAGGGAAGGTATTAAGACCCTTTTCATCCATGGTTATCAATGGGATCTTAGTTACTTGCTAGATCACTTGTTTTTTGTTTGAAGATTATGCTTGGTGTGATTTTTGAAAGTATTTTGTAAAGAGGCCATGGTTTAGGCAATCTTTGTAATGATTCTCGTTCGTAAGAATGTATACAAAGATGTTGATCTTTTGTAAATGTTTTCAAGTTTTGTAAGATGTTTTGACAGTGTAAGTGTTTGTTTGGAAAATAGCAAGGATGTTTTGTTTGAAATTGAGCAAGTAATTAGGAGCATTCTACCTACTCAAAAGTCTTTCTCGTTCATTTTCTTTTCCTTTGACATTGTTATCTTACCATTGATTTGGTAAGTAACTCTATCTTTGGATGTATACGGGACGAGCGTGGGTCATCGTATAACCATGATTAGTAATGTTGCAAGGTATCTTAGCATTTTTTCTTTAGGGACTAAGATTATTTTGAAAGGCAACTTAGATGGCATCATCGAGGGACTATGATCTTGTTTTTGCTAAGATACCTTACATGCGTAATATGGCCATTTATAAGGCAACCGAGTGGATTTACCCTAGGGGTGTTTGTGTGCAAGTGTATTGGTTTATATGCTTGATTTGTCTTGATTAGGGTTTCTAATTGATTGGTTTTAGTCTTTCCATACAAACCCTAATTACTAGCAATATATGAAAGTAATAAAAAGTGCGGAAAATAAATATCCTACGCTATTACAATCATTAGGGGGGTGGGGTGTACAGATTTACAAATGAGAGTTGCAAATAAAATTAAATCCTAAGTTACTATTACAACCATATTGAATGGGTAAGAATGTACAAGAAAATGTGAAATGGACTTGTTTTGTTTAAGAAAAGAAATAAGTTTTGTTTAAGAAAATATTTTTTATCTCTTTGTTTTAAGAAATAAAGTAGAGCATGTAAAATGTAAAATGTTTTTAGTGTTTTTGATTAGTGAAAATAGAAGCGATAGCAAAAAAAAGTAAGGAAAAAGGAAAATAGAATCAGCGCATTGTTGAATTAAAAGAGATAGGAAGTTCTGACTCTAGCGTACTGCAAAAACAGAAATTATATTAGTAGAAATAGGTAAAGTCAGAAGCTCAAGGTCCGATGGGAACAAAGAAGATTTCAGAAGTTCTGATACACTGGTAGAGCTTAGTCTCCCTCTCCATGTTAGTCAGAACATCTGCAACTTAGTCATTTCTCAACATAATAGAACATGTGCATATCAAAGTTATGGAAGGTTTCATAATGTTTCAGAAACAAGAGATATAAGAACACTAAATCAGAAGCAAGCATGAATTTTCTAATTCTAATTTCCTTAAGAAGTTCTGAACTAATTTACTCCCTACTTAGGCATCAAATACGTGAAACCTCAGAATACGTACAACATCAGAATCATGATGTCTACATTGTATTGTTGAATATGCAAATCTGATAATTCCTAAGTAATATGATGAGAGTCAGCAGAAGCTTACCTTGCAGCTGGAAAATACTCTATGAGATGGAGTCTGATTCTGAACTTTGGTGATGTTCTGACAGCTTCTTCACGTACTCAGTAGGCATGAAGCTTTTAACTTGGGCAATGAATGATTAGAAAAATTCTGGAACAACCAAGGGGGCAAAGTTTTGACTTCCTTGAGGTGGATATGGATGGAGAATGTGTTACAGTCTGAACACAGAAGTTAGGATGGTTTCTAAATGTATATCAGAAACTGTATGGATGGTTTTGGTCAAGAAGTACTTGAGGAAAAAAATAGAGTTTGAATGCAAGAACCAAAAGTTAACAGGTTTTTGTATTTTGTATTTACAGTTTTGGACTCTTGGAATTTTATCAGGGGTTCAAGGCTTTTTCTTTCTCAAAAATTCGGACCTCTTTACAGTTGCCAATGAAGTCCAATTTATAGGCAAAGGTTTAGTAGCTTTGAGAGGTCAAGGGGTACAACCACCATATGCTAGGCGCTGACTTGTTCTTGAAGTAGGTTCAAATAGGTATGGTGGTTAGCAGCTTTAGAATCGCCTAATCCGGATTTGTAAGCAGGAATTAAGGAAAGGCCACCTCAAAAACAAAGCAACATATGGGCCCAACACACTCTTGTTCAAAAGTTTGCTTTTCCAAGACAATAATGGTACCTCTATGCCACACATGGGGAAATCTTTTGGATAAAGACCCAAAAGTGGTTGTGAGCATTAAATGATGATGAGATTTATCAAACCAGAAATCCTGCAATGTGAGATTATGCATCATTGCTTAATTCTGGATCAGAAGTTCAGCTTCAGCGTGACTTAGAATAGACATCCAACTTCTGATCTTTGTATCTCCTTGCTCCAACATGTTCTGAAGGAATTCTCAGACCTTCCAGGAAGCTTGCAACACGCTTTGTAACCTTCTTTGAATTACCCTTGCAAACTATGACTGAAGCATTGTGAAAACTGGCCTAGAAGTTTTGACCAAAATCTGTTTTGAAAGTGTCTAGAATTTGCTGAATGCTTCAGTTTCAGGGACGTATCTTTAAGTATTTGACTTGAAATCCCAGCATTTCTAGGAGAAGTTTTGTTCTGTAATGTTTCAGATCTTATTGGAGTCCATAACTCTTGTGTCAGAAGTTCTTCCAGAATCAACTTCCATCATGGTGAAAATCTGGCCAGAAGTTCTGAGTTTGTCATATTTCTTAAACACTTATAAAAATTCTAAGTATTTAGAAATTTGACTTTTCCAAAGTAATTTTGACTTTTGAATTTCTTTATGAAACAAATCTCACATTCCAACATGTCTTGATGAAATATGATTCTGGAAACTTGATTTTGATCCAAAAGTCAAAGTTTAACTTTTCAGTATGCAAATGACCATTTTTCCCTTGTGAATGACTTTCTTGGAAAATTTGTAATTCAAGGCTTGAAATTGGATGGGAACAAACCTGAGGGTTCAGGGTGATCCATGAAAATCACATGAAGCATTAAAAGTTAAATTATCCTTGTGCAATCCCAAAGCCTAATTCTGGTCATCAGTGCTTAAGGGGATGTTTTGAGTTGATTAACCCTAGTGCAGTCTTGAACCAAGAGAGATCTTTGTGAGAAAATAATTGATAAGTGGGAGGGAATATTTTGGGGTACAACAGCTTCCCCTGTTCAATCTTCTTAAACCCGAAGAGTTAGATTGGCGGATTTGTCATTCGTGACTCGAAGGTGGAAGATGATTGGACATTAGAGTGCCCAGAAATTTTCACTCAGTGATGTGATGGTTGATGGTATAGAGAATGGGCTTAAAGATGCCATTTGGAGAGATGATAGAAAGTTGTAGAGATGGGCTTGTAGATTCCATCCATAAATGATTGCGGAATCATGTTTGTAAGTTGAAACTGAATGAGTATCAGAATGACGTCCGTGTCTGGAGCGTATCTGAACTGTATCTGAAAGTCGAATCTAAATGAGTATCAGAATGGCATCCGTGTCTAGAGCGTATCTGAACTGTATCTGAAAGTTGAATCTGAATGAGTATCAGGATGGCATCCGCATCTAGAGCGTATCTGAACTGTATCTAGCAGGATGATGAAGGAACCTTGGACGATTACTACCTCAGCAGGATGATGAAGGAATCTTGGACGATTACTTCCTCAGCAGGATGATAAAGGAATCTTGGACGATTATTACCTCAAAAAGATGATGACCTTTATCTGTTGATTGATCTTTCCTGAAAAAGGTAAAGAGTTAGTTGTATGCAATGTCATGATGTATGCATTACGCAATGATGAGATTTGTGTTATATATATTTTGCATGCATAAGCTATCAATGTTGTTGAGATGAAATTTTGTCTTTGGAAAATAAATCCTTGAAAAGTGTTGGGGAGTCATTAAATTTATGACTATTATTGAAGAGTAGGTGCGTCTTCAAATTTTTCTTGGAATGTTTCCACTGGAGATTCATGTTTTGTCGTTTGAGGAAGTGAACTACTATCTGGTTGAATTCCAGGCTTCGCAACACCTTATACTATTATCTGGTTGAAATCCAGGCTTCACATTGTTTTTAAAGAAGGGAACTACTATATGGTCAAAATTCAGGCTTCGTAGCACCTTATACTGTTATCTGGTCGAAATCCAGGCTTCACAGTGTTTTTGAAGAAGCGAACTACTATCTGGTCGAAATTCAGGCTTCGCAGCACCTTATACTGTTATCTGGTTGAAATCTAGGCTTCACAGTGGTTTTGAAGAAGGGAACTACTATCTGGTCGAAATCCAGGCTTCACAGCACCTTATATTGTTATCTGGTCAAAATCCAGGCTTCATAGTGTTTTTGAAGAAGGGAACTACTATTTGGTTGAAATCCAGGCTTCACAGTGTTTTTGAAGAAGGGAACTACTATCTGGTCGAAATCTAGGCTTCACAGCACCTTATACTGTTATCTGGTCGAAATCTAGGCTTCACAGTGTTTGTTGGGGATTATAGAGTATTCTATTGGGGAAGAGGAGTTGTGGTCCTCTGATTTGTAGTAGTCGGAGAGGAAAACTCAAACTGGGGAATCCTTCCATTTATTGGGGAAATAAACCCTGTTGCTCAGTCTGTTGGAGAGGCGGCGACTTCATTGGCAAAAATCCTCGAGGATTCTTGAAGTCGACTCAGTTGGGAAGAGGTTTTCAGAGATTAAAAATATGGCTGGGGAATCATCCTATGAGAAGGATTTTGGGGAGAGTTGACACTGCCCCTAGTATCGAGTGTTTGTGGCACTGTCAGGAAATGTTTAACTGTACGTAACCCTTTGCTGAGATTGGCGTTCAATGCCCCAAGTAATGGAGATGGAGACCTGCCCCTGGTTACTCTGCACTTCTTGAGAGATTTCTTGGAGTCTTGACTTGATTTCCCCAGATGTGCTGGATAGTGGCATGTTATGCCCCCTTGTTGATAGGAGATTTGTCATGTCATCCCACTTGGAGTGATTTTGTTCACTGAGAGAGCTTTCGTTCACTGGATATTCGTTGTGTGAATTTCTCCGCTGTCAAACAAATAGCCATATGCAAACAACGATATCCAAATAATGCAAAGTTTATACTTGTCTTGAAGTTTTGAAAATGCATTTTAGCAAGTAAAGAAAATTTGTAAGAAAAATTCAACTCAGGATTTAGAGTAAAGCACTACAGGAGTCAGGATACCTTTTGTAACAGTATGCTTTCGAACTAACCCATGCTTTAATTAGGACTTTTGAAGGGTTTTAACGTGGCTTGGTTCACGGTTTAAGGAACAAAGGATAAAGGCTCAAAGTGTATTTGTACCCATCCACTCTTCGTGATGTTCATCAGTCCTAAACTCAGTTAATTGTGCGTTTGAACTCCAATTGAGTCTGGAATGACGTTTTGGTGATGGTTCAGACAAGTTAAGTTTGTCGGAAAGTAGTCATTTTTGCAACATTTTTCATGTCGTTGAGGATTTGTAATGACCCCTTTTTTATTTGCCATCCCTGATTTTTACCTGACTGTTCTTGTTTTGAAATTACGTCAGCGGGATGCCCCAGTTTTTTCTTATGTCTCCTTTGTAGGTTTTGACTTAGTGGGATTTTTTATAGAGATAATGACTGCCTACGTGGTAGGGAACCATTATTTGTCTTTTGATTTTTGATGTCATTTTTTGTATTACGAAGTGGAAGTTTGCGATCGAATGCGCACTTGAATTAACTGAGAGACTACCCTGCCCCAGGTTTTGATTTAAAGGTTTCAATTTGTGTGTAAAAAGAAAACTTCTACTTCTTTGGCTTGAAGGGGTTGATTAGGGATTATCTTCCTTATAACTCCAGTGTTTAGGATTTGAAATAACGCATGTACATCGTCAGCAAGGTTTGTCCAAAAGCATATTGTATGAGATGAAGGCATTGTTTTCGTCATCCTCCCTCTATAGGCTTGTAACTTTTAGCAAGAGTTGAATGTCATAAAGTGAGTAAAAAGCATAGTTTAACTGTAACGAAAACAATTGGATGAATTCAAGACAAACATATGCAATGCATTAATGAAATAAATTTTGACATTAATAGATAATTGTTTAAATAACAAAAGAGATTACAATTGAAAATTCAAATGAACAGAAGCCTCTTTGTCTGAACTTGGCACTTTAGGTGGTGAGCCTTTGATGGACAGTAGAAGAATTCAGTTTGGCCATCTTGTATGAACACCAACATTCCTTCGTTGATCAGGTCTTAAATCCTATTCTTTAGAGCCTAACAATTGTTTGTGTCATGCCTGGGACCGTCGAAATTGTAAGAGCACCTCTCTTTGGGACGGTAACTAGGAGCAGTAGTGTTAGGATTCCCGGGAGGAGCCTTTAATGTAATTAGCTTTGTCATCAACAGGTGTTATAGTACCTGAGCTAGCGACATGTCAATCCTGGTAAATTGTCTCTTAGGTGCGACCTCCTTACGCTGATTCTTTTATTGTTGTTGGTGAGGTTTTTGTTGGACCCATGAGGTAGTAGCAAAATGGGAAGGTCTTCCGGCCTCTTGTCTCATGGGAGGCTGAGTAGTGACTTGATTTCTAATCCTGGTTATTTGCCACACACAGTTGTAACTGTCTTGATGAAGTTGGTTGACAAGAACTTTCAGCTCTTCTTGTCCTTGAGCCAGATTTTGAATAAGAGTCATCTGGCCTACCGGTTGTCCCATCATTTGGACCTTCATTATGGCTATTTCAGTTTGAAACCTTTCCAATTGATTGTCCTTGGTGCCCTCCGGATTCCCTATAACCATGCATCTTGTGAGGAGAGCTTTCACCTCTTCTTGTCCCTTGGACAGATTCAAGAACATCTCATGAAGTTGGGCGTTTTGAGCCTTGATGTCTTTCACCGTTTGTTCCATATCCATCTTACTGAAATAAGAAGTAGGAGGATAAGGAGACTTGTATGGGAGAAACCTGTCATGATATGATGCATGATATGTGGATGCATGTTTGCAAGGATCTCGTGGGGTTAGTAGTCACTTACAGTTTTGATTGGAGAACTTTGTAACGGTGGATATCCTTCCAGGAGAATTAAGCTCACCATGTTAAGTGGGTTGTAGCCCTTGACTCAAGTTTGTTATACTTGATCTTTGACGGCGTTTGATTAGAGGAAAATAAATCCTCTTGCCCCTTGATAGACGTCTGGTTCAATGTAACCCTGCATCAAAGGCCCTTGAGATCCTTGAAATGCTATGGTTCAATGTTATTGAAAATGCTATGGTACGATGTCATGATGTTATGTACAAGTATGCAAAGTAAGCAAGTTTATATACAAATAATCATATTCACACAAAGCAGACAAGTCCTTAGGTTTAGGCTTGTATGGAGTTTGTAGGTAAGTACCCTCTTGAAGTTTAGTTGGCTTAACCTGTCCTAGTTAATAGTAACCGGGTTCTAAGGGATCTCAATATCACTGACCTTTCCCACAAGCTTCGTTCAATAGGCGATTGACTCGCAACCAAACAAAACTCAAGAGTCAAGTCTCAATGAGTGTAGCATCGAGTATCAACCAATTTTCAGCTTTACACCAAAAACGGCTATCTCACTACTTCCTAAAGGCCAAGTTGGTCAAGTAAGGTTCTAAGGTCAGTTAGTGCTTCATGACGCCACTCAGCATCCCCGTATTCTCCTCGATTCAACACAAGGGATACTGGTACCCACAAATGTGTCACACTAACGTAGTTATTGCTTAGACCATGTCAGTATACCCCGCACAGTTTCCACAATGTATTGCTACTTACCTATAATGTATCCCAAATCCGGGTAGAGGATTCAAACCCAAATAAAGAACCATAATGTAAAGCATACAAGTCAAACAATGTAAGAAATTAAATGTGATCTATCCCTAAGGTAACCTCACTTTTATAATTCTCCCCAACAGAGTCGCCAGTTCTGTGGTACGGTGGGAGAACTGACTTGAAGGTTTTGCATTTTATCGTAAATATTGCGGTTAGCAAGAGTCTCCACCGACTTTTCTTTTATCCAAAAGGAAAGGTGAAAAAGCACAGGAAATACCTTTGAGATTATTTCTTGAGTTCGGGGGGTAGATTATGAAAAGGGAAGGTATTAGCACCCTTTTCATCCATGGTTATCCATGGGATCTTAGTTACTTGCTAGATCACTTGCTCTTTGTTTGAAGATTGTGCTTGGTGTGATTTTTGAAAGTATTTTGTAAAGAGGCCATGGTTTAGGAAATCTTTGTAATGATTCTCGTTCATAAGAATGTATACAAAGATGTTGATCTTTTGAAAATGTTTTCAAGTTTTGTAAGATGTTTTGACAGTGTAAGTGTTTGTTTGGAAAATAGCAAGGATATTTTGTTTGAAATTGAGCAAGTAATTAGGAGCATTCTACCTACTCAAATGTCTTTCTCGCTCATTTTCTTTTCCTTTGACATTGTTATCTTACCATTGATTTGGTAAGTAACTCTATCTTTGGATGTAAATGGGACGGGCGTGGGTCATCGTATAACCATGATTAGAAACGTTGCAAGGTATCTTAGCATTTTTTCTTTAGGGACTAAGATTATTTTGAAAGGAAACTTAGATGGCATCATCAAGGGACTATGATCTTGTTTTTGCTAAGATACCTTACCTGCGTAATATGGCCATTTATAAGGGAACCAAGTGGATTTAACCTAGGGGTGTTTGTGTGCAAGTGTATTGGTTTATATGCTTGATTTGTCTTGATTAGGGTTTCTAATTGATTGGTTTTAGTCTTTCCATACAAACCCTAATTACTAGTAATATATGAAAGTAATAAAAAGTGCGGAAAATAAATATCCTATGCTATTACAATCATTAGGGGGGTGGGGTGTACAGATTTACAAATGGGGGTTGAAAATAAAATTAAATCCTAAGTTACTATTACAACCATATTGAATGGGTAAGAAAATGTGAAATGGACTTGTTTTGTTTAAGAAAAGAAATAAGTTTTGTTTAAGAAAATATTTTTGATCTCTTTGTTTTAAGAAATAAAGTAAAGCATGTAAAATGTAAAATATTTTTGGTGTTTTTGATTAGTGAAAATAGAAGTGATAGCAAAAAAAAGTAAGGAAAAAAGAAAATAGAATCAGCGCATTGCTATATTAAAAGAGATCAGAAGTTCTGACACTGGCGTGCTGCAAAAACAGAAATCATATTAGTAGAGATAGGTAAAGTCAGAAGTTCTATGTCCGCTGGGAACAAAGAAGATTTCAGAAGTTCTGATGCCACTATCAGAGCTTAGTCTCCCATCTCCATGCTAGTCAGAACATCTACAACTTAGTCATTTCTCAACAGAATAGAAGATGCTCATATCACAATTATGGCAGGTTTCATAATGTTTCAGAAACAGGAGATATCAGAACTATAAATCATAAGCAAGCATGAATTTTCTAATCCTAATTTCCTTAAGAAGTTCTGAACTAATTTACTCCCTACTTAAGCATACAAATACGTGAAACCTCAGAATACGTACAACATCAGAATCATGATGTCTACATTGTATATTTGAATATGCAAATCTGATAATGCCTAAGTAATATGATGAGAGTCAGCAGAAGCTTACCTTGCAGCTGGAAAATAATCTATGAGCTGGAGTCTGGTTCTGAACTCTGGTGATGTTTTGACAGCTTCTTCACGTACTCAACAAGCTGGAAGCTTTCAACTTGGGCAATGAATGATTAGAAAAATTCTGGAACAACCAAGGGGGAAAAGTTCTGACTTTCTTGAGGTGGATATGGATGGAGAAAATGTTACAGTCTGAACACAGAAGTTAGTATGGTTTCTAAATGTATATCAGAAACTGTATGGATGGTTTTGGTCAAGAAATACTTGAAGAAAAAAAATGGAGTTTGAATGCAAGAACCAAAATTTAACAGGTTTTTGTATTTTTTATTTGCAGTTTTGGACTCTTGGAATTTTATCAGGGGTTCAAGGCTTTTTCTTTCTCAAAAATTCTGACATCTTTACAGTTGCCAATGAATTCCAATTTATAGGCAAAGGTTTAGTAGCTAGGAGAGGTCAAGGGGTACAACCATCATATGCTAGGCACTGACTTGTTCTTGAAGTAGGTTCAAATAGGTATGGTGGTTAGCAGCTTTAGCAGCGCCTAAGCCGGATTTGTAAGCAGGAATTAAGGAAAGGCAACCTCAAATACAAAGCAACGTATGGGCCCATCACACTCTTGTATAAAAGTTTTCTTTTCCAAGACAGTAATGGTACCTCTATGCCACACGTGGGAAAATCTTTTGGATAAAGACCCAAAAGTGGTTGTGAGCATTAAATGATGATGAGATTTATCAAACTGGAAATCCTACAATGTGAGATTATGCATCATTTCTTAATTATGGATCAGAAGTTCAACTTTAGCGTAACTTAGAATAGACATCCAACTTCTGATCTTTGTATCTCCTTGCTCCAGCATGTTCTGAAGGAGTTCTCAGACCTTCCAGGAAGCTTGCAACACGCTTTGTAACCTTCTTTGAATTACCCTTGCAAACTCTGATTGAACCTTTGTGAAATTTGGCCCAGAATTTCTACCCAAAATCTGTTTTGAAAGTGTCCTGAATTTGTTGAACGCTTCAGTTTCAGGGACGTGTCTTTGAGGATTTAACTTGAAATCCCAGTATTTCTAGGAGAAGTTCTGTTCTGCAATGTTTCAGATCTTATTGGAGTCAATAACTCTTGTGTCAGGCGTTCCTCCAAAATCAACTTCCATCATGGTGAAAATCTGGCCAGAAGTTCTGAGTTTGTCATATTTCTTAAACACTTAGAAAAATTCTATGTATTTAGAAATTTAACTTTTTCAAAGTAATTTTGACTTTTGAATTTCTTGATGAAACAAATCTCACATTCCAACATGTCTTGATGAAATATGATTCTGGAAACTTGATTTTGATCCAAAAGTCAAAGTTTGACTTTCAGTGTGCAAATGACCATTTTGCCCTTGTGAATTACTTTCTTGGAAAATTTGTAATTCAAGGCTTGAAATTGGATGGGAACAAACCTGGAGGTCCAGGGTGATCCCTGAAAATCACATGAAGCATTGAAAGTTCACTTATCCTTGTGCAATCCCAAACCCTAATTCTGGTTATCAGTGCTTAAGAGGATGTCTTGAGTTGATCAACCCTAGTGCAGTCTTGAACCAAGAGAGATCTTTGTGAGAAAATAATTGATAAGTGGGAGGGAAAATTATGGGGTACTACAAGAATCTTGTGTTGATTGTTTAGGGCTTTTGGTATTTGGTGTAGTTTTATTTCCTCGGACTGTGGAATATATTCACCCCGCGACCATTAGCATATTTTGGGGTGCGAAAGTCTTTAATAGGGATCCTACTCCCGCTTTGCTTGCTGACATTTATTACACTTTGCATATGATGTATGAAAGGAGAAAAGGCACGCTAAACTGTTGCATCTCGCTTCTATATACTTGGTTCATGACTCATCTTTACAAAGAAGACTATATGATCCCAGACTTGACCAGACACGAGTGGCCACAGAAGTTAAGGTCTCTAACTGCAGACTCTGTATTATGGTATGCAAGGAAGCTGGATATTGGTGATATCACTATTAGTTGTGGAGACTTTCCTAATGTCCCTTTGATTGGATCACGAGGCAGTATTAATTACAACCCTACTTTAGCCCTACAATAGTTAGGGTATCCTTTGGAAGATAAACCTTCAGACGAACAACTCCGACCATTTATCATCCACAACATGGGTATAGAAGACCAAGGGTTGCTCAACAAGGTTATTCAGGCTTGGAACAAGGTGAACAAAAGGAAAGCTGAAAGAAAGAATCCCATAGCAAGAGAACCCTACACCAAATGGGTCTGATATAGGGTGTGAATTATCAAGCTGCCATTCGAAAAAGAGAGTATAAATCAGAGGTCCCAGAGATAACACCCATATATTTGGAAGAAGTCGACAATCTGAAAAGCGCCTTAAAGCAAGCTCAAAAAGAAAAAGAAGCATTGGAACTAAATCTCCTCAATTTGACCAAAGAAAAGAAACAGATGAAACTTATACTTGAGTCAAAGGACGAACAAATTGAGAGAAGTCAAAAGGAATTAGAGAAAGAAAGTCTCAAGCGAAAGCGTACAACTGAAGGATTGTAGAGTGCAACATTCAACCTAGATTCCCACAACCAAAGGTTAGAAGAGGCCGCCGCTGAAATCGGAAGGTTAACTAGATGGTATGAAAAGGCAACACGTGACAAGTAGGTATTAGAGGAAAATATAAGAACCCAAATCCAAAGTTTGGCATTGGCTTCCTTAGATCAAGAAGAGAAATTAAAATACCTCGCCACTGAAATTCAAGACAACCAAGAATCAGAGGTCAAAGCATGCCTTGAAAGGATAGAGGCAGAGAAACTCCTGACTCAGAGAACTCAAGAATATGAACATGTGTGCTTAGAGCTGCAGGTTCTTCAAAAAGATTTCCTCATCCAACGAAGGATTTATACAAAAATGAGGGGTGAAAAGATGTATTGGGTAGAGGCGTATACAAAGATCTCCCAAGTTGGGAGAGATAACCATAAGATAATCCCACATCTTTATCAGGAATACAGGTACTACAAAGACAAACACGAAAGGCTCGTCTTCCTAGCCAACAATCTCATCGAGGACATCCCTAGAATTTTAAAAGATGCAGAGAATGTAATGGTTCCTCTGCCAAAGGACGTTGAAGACTTTCTCCAGCTTTTCCAAGCAATGGTTGATGGCTTCAGAGCATGAATTCGCAGGTGCACCTAGAAGATTTAGTTCCCTTTATTTATGTTTATACAAAGAAATTTTGATTTCAAGTTGTAATATTTTTCAATATCTGGATTATGTTAATTTCAATAAAGGAATTTTGTTTCCCTATCTCGACGGCGTGTCTATTTTAAAGTTAGTCACCAATAAAATAAAAAGTAAAATACAAGCATGTACCCAAGTGAATAAGGCATTTAAAACAAGAATTCATTTCATGTTCATGCACATCCGTTCACACTCATAAAACACCTGCATGTCATATTAAAACTCATTTTCATTAAAAATCTCTCTAGTTAAGCCATTGGTAAGAGAAGATCTGCACCTCCTTGACCTCCATATCAGATAAGGGCCCATCAACAAAAAGCAATGGAACAAATCGAGGAGACTCAAGCTGTGTTCAAAGAGGATCTTGACCAAGTAAAGGGTGACGTAAGCTCAATGAAAGGAGATTTGAGTCAAGTTCTTCTAGCTTTGAAGAACATTAATTACAGGCAGGACCAAATTCCCAGGGTAGCTTTTGAAGAGGTAGCCCAAACCATTGGTGCATCGAGCGGTCACCAACCAAGGAAAGAGCCGGAAGCAGGACCCCAAAAGTCCGCCATGGCCCAACAAGAGGTTGAAACTGAAGGTTTCATCCCACCACCATCAAAAGTCGGGGCATCAAATACCCTACAAATTCCAACCAATAATGCAGATAATTACCTAGACTTGCAATACGAAGATCATGACCCAGAGGATGCTCACCAGGAACCCTTAAAGACGACGGGTACTCATGCTGCAGATAATCCACTGGTAATGAATCAATATAAAGCCCTGGAGGAAAGGTTAAAAGCTACGGAGGGTTTTGATGCTTTCAAAGTAGACGCTCTGGAAATGGGTCTAGTTCCTGATGTGGTGATACCGCCAAAATTCAAAGTACCCGACTTTGGAAAATACAAAGGGCTCACTTGTCTAAGGAATCATCTTCGTATATATTGCAGGAAGATGCATGCCCATGCCCATGATCAGAAGATAATGATCCACTATTTCCAAGACTTCTGAATGGGGCATCTTTAGACTGGTACATGCAATTCGAACGAACACATATTCGAACCTGGGCAGATCTTGCTAATGCTTTCTTGAAGCATTAAAAATATAACCTGGACATGGCGCCTACCCGCATGCAACTCCAAAATATATCCCAAAAGAAGGAAGAATCCTTCAAAGAATATGCTCAAATATGGAGGGAGATGACATCCCGTGTACAACCACCACTGCTGGAAAAAGGACTATTAGACATGTTCATGGGAACCTTACAAGGGCTTTATTACGAGAAAATGGTAGGAAGTGTCTCATCAGGATTCTCATACCTAGTGACTATTGGTGAAAGAATCGAAATTGGGTTAAAGAGTGGGAAGATATCAGGGGGATCATCAAATGCTCCCTTCAATTCAAAAAGACCTGCTTCAAACTTCCCATGGAGAAAGGAGGGAGAAGTCAATGTCGTAGCCTCACAACCAAGGGCACCACAACCATTGGTGATCCCACAAGGACAATGGCAAGACATATTTAAAAGGCCACCCATAAATTTGGATCCACTCTCCATGCCACCAAGGCATTGTATCTTTGCGGGAGTGGCCTGGCTGGAGGAGATAAAGGCTTTTGAAGGCTCTCTTGATACCCGCCACTCCAAAATCCACAATGGCGATTAAGGGACCGTCACCTATCCCTTATGAAAATAACAAGGCAGTCTCGTGGAGTTATAACTCAGTTGTGTACATCAACAGAGTGAAGCAAGAAGGTGGGTGAAACAACGCGGCCGGAACCTGTCATCTGGATGTTAAGGAAACATCAATGAAGTCACTACCGAACGTCTTGTATCCTGCCGAAAGGGAAAGGTAAACATCGAGAAAACCTGAAGGGATAAATCACGGTCTTTCGGCCGAGAGATCGGGTAAGGGAGTATGTTACACGAGGGGAAGGTATTAGCACCCCACACGCCCGTAGTACTCTACGGTATCCACTCTTGTTGTCTAATCTAATGGGTATGGTCAAATCCTATGTCTATGGCTTAAAACTAAAAAAGGGAATGCATGTGAAAGAAAGAAGAAAAAAATGTAGGGAAAATAAAAAGATGTGCTCGGTTGAGCCCTACCCCAATGCCTACGTATCCCTTTTAAGGAATCAGAGCAGCCATAGTTCGGCTTATGTATTATGGTTGGTTTGTGTTTTTTAGTTAAGACAATAAAAACAGTCAAGATGGCAAAACATCAAATAAAACAACAAACAAAAGAGATGGTAAAACATCGGCTAAATAATAACAAAGTAACATGTCAAAGATGGCGAAACATCAAATGATAAAACAAACACACCTAACAATGACATTGAGATTCAAAGTAGAATAACCAACATGTGCAATGATGAAACATTGGCTTCAAACAAATGTGTGATGGCGAAACATCGACTAAAAGATGACAAAGTCATGGCAAAGATGGCAAGACATCAATAAAACGGATGACAAAACATCACACCTAACAATGATACTGGGAATCAAAGTAGGATGACAAACATGTGCGATGGCGAAACATCGTCTTCAAGATAACAAGATATCATGGCAAAGATGGAGAAACATCAATAAAACGGATGACAAAACATCACAGCTAACAATGATATTGAGAATCAAAGTAGGATAACAAACATGTGCGATGGCGAAACATCGGCTGCAAGATAACAAGATATCATGGCAAAGATGGTGAAACATCAATAAAACGGATGACAAAACATCACACCTAACAATGATATTGAGAATCAAAGTAGGATAACAAACATGTGTGATGGCGAAACATCAGCTTCAAACAAATGTGCGATGGTGAAACATCGGCTAAAAGATAACACAGGAAAAGTAAGATTGGTTTGTATCTTTTACTTTCAAGAAGGGTTTGAATTCATTAGAAATGTCTTATGATTTGCCAAGAAAACAGTTTTCTGTTTTAAGATGCAGAATGCATAACAAGGGAAAACAACTAAGGGAAACTAACCTAGTACTATCCCTAGTGTTATCATACAGTGGTTGACCCTATGGTTGAGGATAAAGGAAAACCCTACCTTAAGTATCATGCTAAAGGAAGCTTAACAAAACTATCCTATAGGGGACATGCAATGAGAGCGAAGTCGTGATCTCAATTTCTAAATTGAGTGACTCATCGATCAACAATTAAAGAAGAAAAGAAATAAACATCCTATAGGGAGCATGCAATGAGAGCGAAGTCGTGATCTCAATTTCTAAATTGAGTGACTCATCGATCAACAATTAAAGAAGAAAAGAAATAAACATCCTATAGGGAACATGCAATGAGAGCGAAGTCGTGATCTCAATTTCTAAATTAAGTGATTCATCGATCAACAACAAACACAACACATGTATTAGACAAAAAAACCAGAGGGCCTCCTAACATATATCAACAACCGAGGTCCCATCATGCAATCAGAAAGCTATGCAAAACGAAAATGGAAGAAAAGAGACAGTTCAATACAAAACGGATAACTATTTGTAGCAACTGAGCAAGAATAAAAGAAACCCAGAGAACTTCAAGCAAGCTGGCATCAATAGACAAATCAAGTCAGAAATTACGCAATAAGGATGTAAGTGATGAGATTATCAGATATGAACAGACCCCATGGGCAATGTATAGCATTCATAATCTCATGTATATATCCTGCATGGAATATCAAACATGACAAATACAATAGTAGTGCCAGTATAATAAGTTTTGTTCCACAAATAAAGTGAAACACAGTAGCCTCAGGCCAAAAGTGGAAACTTTTTCTCAAAGTACCTCGCACATTCAACAACCAAGTTAGTATTACACAAGGTGAATGATGACTCATATAAGGGATGGATGCAGCATGATGAAGTGAGAACAACATGATAAATATTATCAAACATTAGATATGATAGACAAGAGGAAACAGACATATGTACAGTTTGGCCAAAAGAATCAGAGGGATGTTACTCCTTTCTATCACCATATTGAATTGACAATTGAATATCAATCAAGGATCATGGGAGCTTGGAAAGAATACAATCAAAGATCATGGAGGTCAGGGGCAAACACATTTCAACCATATACAATTAATTCAATCACAACTTCACAAACACAATAGAAGATGAAACCTACATAATTCATCAAGAAGGTTCAAACCTTTAAACAAAGGGGGACTAAATGAAAAGAATTGAGTTATCATGGATAATCAGAATCAAGATGATCATTAGGTGCCCAATTATAGGTCTCACTCAAGTTCATTGGCCATCAAACAAATTGCAAAAAGATATGCAACATTAATTGGGTACCTTCACTTCAAAAATACATCAAAAATAGGAACAGGGATCCATAATTTAAACCAAAAATATCTTAACATCTCTGAAGTGTGTAGAAGTCATAAAGCCAATCTTATGTTCATGAATGATTGAGGAGGAGATCAAATTAGGCCAGAAGTTCCAAACTAGTTGGCAAAATTACGAAAACTAGACAAGTTTTCAAAATAATTCATGGAAAAATATCAAACCAAGTTAAATAATTCAAGAAAATGGTTTTCAGATCCTAAATACATTCATGAACCCTAATCAAGACTTAAACTCTATTGAAAATCCAGGGCATAGTGGTTTTGAAAATGAAACTTGCACCATAAGCAACAAAACCCTAATTTTTGACTTTTAATCTTAAGTATTGATTAAATAAGATCAATATTCAAACAATTTAAACCAAGATCATCCAAATCACCAAGAAACCCTAAATGTCAGAAAATATATTTTTTCACATTTTTTGAATTGAAGAAAAGTCCAAAATGAAATTAAATTCAAACAATTAGACAATTAAATAAATAATCACATCTCAAAATAGAACTTTAATCAAAAAGTCAGAAAAATGTTCAACCAAAATTATATTCAAATATTAGAATTAAAAACACACATTCCTGATTTTGTGTGGAATTTTTGAATTAAAGGAAATATTAAAATAAAAATTAAACAAACAATTAACAATTAAACTATTATTTAAGGGCAAAAATGCAAACCCTAGCCAAAAATCACCAAAAGGTCAAAAATGAAATTATATTCAGACTCCATGATTAAAAAGAAGCTTACATGATTTTTTATGAATTTTTTTTATTAAAGGAAGTATTAAAATAAAAATTATAAAGAAAAAATTCAAAAATAAACCTCTCAAATTAAAATTATAATAAAAAATAGAAAATATGTTAAACCAATTTCAGAATCAATTTCTACATTATTTTATGAGTTCAAAACATTTTTTATGGAATCTTTAGATCAAAGGAACTATTAAAATAAAAATAATCTTTGAACAATTAAATAATTAAACCTATGAAATTTTAAACCAATCAAATCATTTTAAAAAAATGCCAAAAAAATATGAAAAGTACTAGAAAATATTATTGGCCTATGGTAATTTTTTTATGATTTGTTTGAAAATGTTTTGATCAGAAAATAAACTCAAACAAAATTCCAAATAAAACAAATAATTCAAATAAGCCAAAAATTCAAATGGACCAATCATATAGCTCCACCACATCATCTTCAACCTTTGGACAAACTCAAAAACGCGCGTAACACTCAGTCCTAGGGCTCATGTTCAGATCAACATAACATACTCAATTTCGCACCATTTTTATGAAATCAAGGGCAAATTAAAGCTAGCATAACAAAGAATCCATAGCAATTCGAATCAAGCAACATCATCAAGTGTAGATCCAGCACGAAGCTATTGAAAACTCAAAAAAATAATCTACACACAGAGTTTCAGAAACTCCAAAACATGATTCAAGCTCAAATCAAACACAAAGTATACCTCGGACCTATTTGTCTGGCCAGCTAATATGTCATGTATATGGAATAATTCATCAAATCATGCTAAACAAAGCAAATCGAAGTTCAAAAATCTCACCTCAACGTGAAACTGGAAACCGTGATTCACTAACTCCAGAAGCCAACAAAATCCATGATCTTGATCTACACACATCAAGGAAGATGAATCCACGAGAAATTTGATGAATGCGCGAAAAAGATGAGAGAATCGAAGAAAACTGCAGCAAAAGCAAAAAAAAACTCAGATCTGGATTTGTGATGAATGGAGCGTGTCCCCCGTGGAATGAGGCTTGCAATACATTATATAGTGTGAGTAGAGAAGGTTAGAAGAGGAAATTGGTCCTCAAAACTGTTCAGGGCCATGTTTGGAAGATTTGGCCAAAAAATGAGTGCACGTGGGCCTCAGCCATTTGCTCGTGCATTTATTCATTTTCTTTGCATTTTATGAGCCAAATAAACTCATAAATAAATCCTCAAAGTGCCAGGTCATGATCATTTGAAATGAGAGAGCATGGATGCATTTGCCAAATTGAGCAAGTTTGTCATTTTTGTACCCAAGCAAACACCATGGTCCATGGAGCATGAAATCGCTGGCATTATGGGCCTTAGCAAGTCACAAATAGGCCATGCTCTGGATAAGAAACAAAGAGAATGGCTGAAACTTGAGTTCTCATGAATTGGTCATTTTGCATATTTATCAAATTTCAATAAAATGCCTCAAAATTCCAAGGTCCACAACTTGCTCATACTTTTGAGTTTTGACACAAATGAGCATAATTTGGAAAGGTATTGAAAAGATCTACAATCCCTAGTTTTGAGTTTTTGCAATTAAATCTATTAAGGTCCTCAAATTTGAGCTTGAAGTTCACTAATTTTGGAAAATGACCTATAATTTTGTGATTTCAAAAGACCATAATTCTTGATTCCTTGCCAATTTAGACATGATACCAAAAGGAGATGAAAGATCATCCTATTAGCTTTCCAAGCATATTTCATTTGCATTTTCTTGATCAAAGGTGAATAAAATATGAATTTTTGAAATTAAATCCTCATTTTCCAAAATTAGAAACTTTTAGGGTTTCTTCAAGAATAAGTTTCAACCCAAACCTTAATCTCTTTGATCCAATGACAAAAATGGACTTGAAATATGAAAATTGCATCCTTGAATTGATGGTTGGCCAAAAATTCACTTGGTCAACCTTGACTTTGACTGATTTTGACCAAAATGACCATTTTGCCCCTCTAAATCAATTGATCCACTTCCCTTCAAGATTGATGGTCAAAACTTCAAGCATGTGATCTTTTAAACATATAGAGGCCATGTGCAAAGTTCCACTTCAAGATTCTCAAGAAACTTTGATGAAATCCCAAACCCTAGTTTTAGTCAACACCTTAGGAGACTGATGAATCATCTTCAAAACTTCAAATCCTCTGGGTATCTTGACCAATTTCTTGTACAAAGACCTTTCAAATATCAATGAGATGTTGTAACTTCCAAATCAAGATTTGTACATTGATCAATGGCCTTGATCAAGCAAAACCCTAATTTGACTGGTGAATTCAAAGAGAGATTCTTCTTATAATCAAACACAAACTTCAATCCTCTGATTATCCAAAGAGATGGATAAAACATCTTGAGACATGCAATAACTTTTGAGCTTGAAAGATCCAGATGTTTAGATGACAAGATTCTACTTGAGCAACTTGCCAATGCAATCAACCTTCAAAGCTTGAGGAAGATTTGATAACCAAAGTCCTATGATCCCATCACAATGTATGAATGTAATGCAATATGATATTCATGATGAAACATAAGCCTAAATCAAGAGGATAAATTTTGGGGTGCAACTGTGGGCCATCACCAAGTCAGGGACCTGCAATTTCAAACATATCAGGGACAGGGGGTATGACCTGAAAGTGGTTGAATTTTTGGAGCCGAACTATCAAAAAAGACAGATGTGATTCCAACAAAGGATAAGGGAAAATCAGTGGTTGATACAAATCAAGAAACATAATCTCCGAGCAAAGACTTTACCGATCTAGAGGCAGAAGAGTTTCTGAAAATAATCGAAAAAAGTGACTACAAAGTGGTGGATCAACTTCACCAAACTCCAGCAAAAATCTCTATACTCTCACTACTCATCAACAATGAAGCACACCGGGATTCTTTGATAAAGGTGTTAAGTTTAGCTCACGTCGCAAAAGAAATTTCAGTAAATCAATTTGACAATGTCGTAGAAAATCTAACATTCGGATCCTACCTGGTTTTCAAAAACAGTGAAATTACCGCCACATGGCCGAGCTCATAACAAGGCACTCCACATTACCATGAAAATAGGTACTACCCATTTGTCCAGGGTTCTTACTGACACCAGTTTTGCTCTTAATGTGTTTCCAAAGTCAAGTCTCATAAAGTTAACCATAGACGACATGGTAATGAGACCAAGTTATTTGATAGTAAATTCATTTGACGATTCTCGAAGCTCGGTGTTACGAGAGGTGGATCTTCCAGTTAAGATTGGGTCGCATATCATATATATCACTTTCCAGGTCATGGATATCGAACCAGCATATACTTGCTTATTGGGGAGACCTTAGATCCATGCTGCAAGGGTCGTAACCTCGACCCTGCATCAAAAATTTAAGTTCTTAGTGGAAGGGAAATTAATCATAATTGACGGCGAGGAAGACATCTTGGTAAGCCACATTGAATCGTACAGATATATCAGTGTCAATGAAGAATGTATAGCTACCACGTTCCTAGCCTTGGAAATTGCTTCAATGGTGACATTACCAGTCGAGAAGGGTAACCAGACTAAAGTGACATCATGGAGAGATTTGCAAACGACTATGGGATGTGATGCCTCGAAACACTGGGGAAAGCTCCCAGAAATTCCTGAGAAGAAGAATCACTTTGGTTTGGGCTATGAATCTTTGAAAGCTACTCTAAAAGGAAAAGCATGTTTCCCTCCGATCCAAGATACTTTCGTTAGCCAAAGAACAGAGCATGGCAGACATGTGGCGATGGTATCAAGCAAAATCAATACCAAAAGGGAAACTGACTTCATCAGAGAGGGTTCCCCAGGAGAAGAAGTCAAAGGATGGACTGTTGTGGAGATTCCTGAGATATTTTTCTTTCCTAAGTAATGTTTCTTATTTTGAAAGAACCTATGTCAAACCTGAGGCATAGGGGTTGCTTGTAAAGGTTTTCGTTGTTCTTGTTTCAGACAATATTTACAATTAATAAAAGTTATGTTCTGTTTTCAATTAAGATCCTTGTCTTTATTTTGCATTTATCTGTTAAATATAAAAATGGAAATACTTTCTCTACATACGCATTTTCATATCCCAGACACTAAAATATGCACCAAAACATGATAAATTTGCAGATCTGATAACATTACTGCTACGGCCCGATACGATTTTGATGCTCTTATCAACCAAGTCGAAGAGGAAGATGACGAAGATCTTGAACTCTCTGAGGAAATGGAAAGGGAAATAGAGCGAAAGGCTGAAAGCATAAAATCATATCAAGAGGCTATTGAGACCATTAACCTGGGCACAGAGGAATATCCGAAAGAAATCAAGCTAGGGGCAATGTTGGAGGAGAGCGTCAAAGACAGGCTAATCAAGTTATTACATGAGTATGTGGATATATTCGCTTGGTCCTACAGGGACATTCCAGGGTTGGATACATACATCGTGGTGCACAGACTACCTCTTAAAGTGGGGTATTCTCCAGTTAGACAAAAACTCAAAAGAACTCGTCCAGATATGTCCTGCAAAATCAGAGAAGAGGTTCTCAAACAGTTTGATGCAGGGTTCATAGCAGTGGTAGATTATCCACCCTGGATAGCTAATATTGTACTAGTACCCGGGAAGGATGGAAAGTAAGCAAGTGTGTGGATTACCGAGACCTAAACAGAGCAAGCCCCAAGGATGATTTTCTGTTACCCCACATAGATGTCCTAGCGGGCAACACAGCTCAAGCCTCAGTATTCTCATTCATGGACGGTTTCTCAGGATATAATGAGATCAAAATGGCGCCTGAAGACATGGAAAAGAATACTTTAATGACACCTTGGGGAACTTTCTGCTACAAAGTAATGCCGTTCAGTCTCAAGAACGCAGGGGCAGCCTATCAGAGGGCAATGGTCACGTTATTTCATGATATGATCCACAAAGAGGTTGAAGTATACGTAGATGATATGATTGCCAAATCCCATACGGAGGAGGAACACATCATACATCTACAAAAGTTATTCTAGCGGTTGCGTAAGTTCAGACTAAGGATGAATTCAAATAAATGCACATTTAGCGTCAGATCAGGCAAATTGTTGGGTTTCATTGTAAGCCAGCGGGGTATCGGGGTAGACCCCAACAAAGTAAAAGCTATACAAGAGATTCCCGCACCAAGGACATAAAAAGAAGTACGTTGTTTCTTAGGGCGATTAAATTACATCTCAAGGTTCATATCGTATCTAACAGCTACATGCGAGTCAATATTCAAGTTATTACGAAAAGATTAGACCGTAGTATGGAATGATGATTGTCAAACTTCCTTCGAGACGATAAAACAGTATCTGTAAGAGCCACCAGTCTTAATGCCGCCAGTCCCCAAAAGACCACTCATCATTTATTTGACAATGCTCGAAGGATCAATGGGTTATGCTTTAGGACAATAAGATGAAACAGGTAGAAAGGAGCATGTGATTTATTATCTAAGCAAGAAATTCACTGACTGCGAAACTAGGTACTCACTCCTCGAGAAAACTTGTTGCGCATTAGCCTGGGATACCAAGAGGTTGAGGCAGTATATGTTAACCCAAACTGCGTGGTTAATAGCAAGAATGGATCCTCTAAAGTACGTGTTTGAAAATCCAGCTCTTACTAGAAGAATCGCATGATGGAAGATGCTACTATCAGAATAAGATATCCAATATGTCATACAGAAGGCCATCAAAGGTAGTATACTAGCTGATCATCTAGCTCACCAACCACTATCAGAATATCAGCCCATGAAGTTCGACTTTCCCGATGAGGTATTCATATTTATAACTGACTACGAAATAATATGACCTAACGAAGGACCCGAGCTAGGGGAACGTTGGAAACTCATGTTCAACGGGGCTTCAAATGCAATAGGTCACGGTGTAGGTGCAATATTGACCTCTCCAAAGAATTATCACAAACCCTATACTGCAAGGTTGTGTTTTGACTGCACCAACAACATTGCTGAATACGAAGCTTGTATACTAGGACTGGAAGCTGCCATCGATTTGAGAATAAAGCACCTCGAAGTATTCGGGGATTCTGCGTTAGTCACCCTAAACTGATTCCATATTGGGATCATGTTCTAAGGTTAGCTTCATAATTTACAGAGATCACTTTCAAGCATATCCCACGAGAAGAAAATCAAATGGCAGACTCTCTGGCAACTCTGCCGGCTATATTCAAAGTAACTTGGCCGAACCACGAACCACGTATTACGATCATGCATTTCGAAGAGCCTGCACACTATATTGCTATTGAGGAAGGACTTGACAATAAGCCTTGGTTTTATGACATCAAGAAGAACCTGGAAATGCAGGAATATCCAGAAAATGCCTATATCATTGACAAGCGAACCTTGCGAAGGTTAGCTTCAAGATTCTATTTGAGTAATGGAGTGGTATACAAAAGAAAACACGACATTGTGCTACTCAGGTGTGTGGAAAAGCAAGAAGTAGATACGCTTATGAGAGAAATCCATGAGGGTACTTTCGGAACTCATACAAATAGGCACACCATGGCTACAAAGATTCTGCGAGCAGGGTATTATTGGTTAACAATGGAAGCCGATTGTTATCACTACACGAAGACGTGTCATAAATTCCAGATCTATGCTGATAAGATAAATGTACCAACGACTCCTCTGAACGTCGTGAGCTCCCCTTGGCCATTCTCAAAGTGGGGAATTGATATGATTGGAATGATCGAGCCGAAAGCATACAACTGACACCGCTTTATATTGGTAGCCATCGACTACTTTACCAAATGGGTAGAAGCAGCATCCTACACCAACGTGACAAGTCAAGTGGTCACACGCTTCATGAAACAAAACATCATATGCAGGTACGGTGTCCCAAGCCAGATAATCACATATAACGGGTCTAATCTAAACAACAAGATGATGAAGGAACTGTGCGACAACTTCAAAATCAAGCATCATAATTCCTCACCGTACAAACCAAAGATGAACGGGGCCGTCGAAGCAGCAAACAAAAATATCAAGAAGATCATCCAGAAGATAGTAAAGACGTACAAAGATTGGCACGAAATGCTTCCCTTCGCCCTGCATGGCGATCGCACCTCTGTATGCACATCGACAGGCAAGACTCCTTTCTCACTAGTATATGGCATGGAGGCGGTACTCCCGGTGGAAGTTGAGATACCATCACTTCAGGTCCCGTGGGAAACAAAGCTGGAAGAAGCAGAGTAGGTGCAGACACGACTTGACCAGCTCAACCTTATTGAAGAAAAACGATTGACAGCTTTGTGTCATAGTTAGCTGCATCAAAAGAGAATGAAGAGAGCCTTCGACAAGAAGGTTCGCCCTCGAATATTCAAGGAAGGGGATCTAGTGCTCAAGAAGATTCTACTACCTCACCTTGATTCACGTGGTAAATGGACACCCAACTACGAAGGTTCAAATGTAGTCAAAATAGAATTCTCCAGAGGTGGTCTCATTCTCACAACAATCGATGGGGAAGAACTACCACATCCGGAAAATTCAGACGCAGTCAAAAAATACTATGTATAAGAAGCTCGCTAAGCTCGAGTCTTAAACAAGCAACTTAGGCAAAAAGGAGTGCCCCGGTTGATCGAAAACCCTAAAGGGCGATCCAGGAAAAAATGAGAGGCCTATAACAAAAAACTATCTCGATGGGTTGAAAACCCGAAAGGAAATCCAGGCAAAAATTAGGATCAATCAAAAAGAAATAAAGAACAAAAAGACTGTGATCTAAGAGCTACAACTATGAACCACAAAGGGAAGGATAGATTGGAATCATACAACTCAGAAGCAAAGGAGAAAAGATCATCAAAGGATATGGGGGAACAGCAGTAGCGATTATTATTTTTCATTTCCATTTACTATTTTAAAACTTTCTGTAATTACCTCTTTCTAGGAATAGTATCTTGTATTCTCGCCTACTCAGAGGCATATCAATAACACATTTGTTTTCTTTACATCTTTCGAATTATGTTTTTCTTTTCTCAGACTTGTTTGCAAAATACTACGATTATTACTTATGAATAGTGTCTTGAAATCATCTTGGGGAATTAACAAAATAAAAGCATTTGACAAAACATCAGAAAAACATTTTGGTTAGAAAGATATTGAAAGAAAATCCACATTTACGTCCATACACATTGCTATGCCTACTCCTACATCTATGCGTCCGTACACAAAGTCTACGGAGCCTATGCCTACACTTGCAACACGAGGACTACGTTTGCACGTGTCCACGCACATGTCTACTCTTGCGCCAACAATACAAGTTCTATACGCATGCCTGCGTCTACGCTTGCGCTTATAACATAATAGTATATGCATATGCCAATATCTACATCTACATCAATGCACATGCCATTACCTATGTCTACGGCTACACACGCACTCACAATACAAAACCAATGTTCAAATTTTGCTAACATTGTCCATTGTGTTCAAGATCAACAATGCTACGACAACACACAACGCCAAGAATCGATAACTCTAAGCCAATGGTTTAAAGGAGAGAATGACATAAATAGTCTTCATAACATTTCAAGGCATACGCGCATCTTACACACATCTTATACATACACACATTTTGCATATTTCGAGCATACATACACTATGCATTCTTGCATACAATACTCATATATTCAGGGTTCCGTATCGATGTCAAACATCATACATTTCGCATACATCCAAACATCTCGATATCAGGCATCGTACGCATGTATCTTGTAACAAACAAACAATACTACCCTCGATTCAATCATCTAAGGGTCCATTAACCAAATACTTCTCCTGCGATCCAACCTATCGTCTAAGTTTCCAGTATGTGACACGTTCAGCCCATTACCTAAGTCTCCATGCAATAATGATCGAAACTGAGTACATTTCCCCTAAGCCACAATGCATTCTCAGAACTCAACACATTGCCTATAAGCCGCAAATCAAAACTCAACACATTTCCTCTAAGCCGAGATATATTCATAAACTCATAACATTGCCTCTAAGTCGCAATATATTCGCAAACTTAACATATTGCCTCTAAGCCACAATGTATTCTTAAAACTCAACACATTGCCTCTAAGCCGCAATGTATTATTCGAACTCAACACATTGCCTCTAAGTCGTAATGTATTATTAGAACTAAACACATTGCTTCTAAGCCGCAATGTATTGCCCAAACTCAACACATTGCCTCTAAGCCGCAATGCGTTCTCCGAACTCAAACACAATGCCTCTAAGCCGTAATGTACTCTCAAAACTCAACACATTTCCTCTAATCTGCAACGTATTACCCAAACTAAACACATTGCCTCTAAGCCGAAATGCATTCTCCGAACTCAAACACATTACCTCTAAGCCGCAATGTATTCACGCTAGAAACATCGCCTCAGACTTCAAGCAGCAATGTCCGAAACCAATTTGACTTATCACCTCAGACTTCACGCAGCGATCCATGAGCATAACTTATGGCCTCAGTCTTCAAGCAGCCATGCACCATCAAGTGTTGTTCATCCTCCAAATAGGTGAATAAGCTAGGACATACGAAATTGCGCTCTTAAAACCATCTGCCTCGTTATCAAACGCTGGTAAGCGATACATCATTAGCTTTGCCTACTTTCCCAAAGAATTGTAAGGGTATGCTATATCAGTGTAACCTTATGTTTCTCGGACAAATTTTGGGATACTTCAAGTATTCAATAAACGTCCAATCACAATGCGTAAGACTCAAGTTTTCTCATGCTATTCGACTAGAAGATAATTGAATAGGGGCAGCTGTCGTACCCCGAATTTGTCCTACCTCGATAATTTCATTTGTCGAGATTAAAATAGAATAAATATTTAATTAAGGATGGTACATCAATATCTGATGGCCCATCTTTATCCAACTAGGGGGTGAACCTTAAATTTAGGAGAGCAGAGCTTGCTAAAATCAGAAAGACTCGTATATCCATGGACCCATTCGCGTAGTATGTTGGCCAATGGCCCAAGCGATTCGAAAATAAAAATTATTCAAATAATTATTTAGCTCTTATTTGTTAAAATGTTATTATCAGTAAAAGAGAAGGGGAAATTAAATATAGTACATAAGCCTATTTAAAGTGTTATTTACAGTCAGTAAAAAGGGGTGTGCTTATTAACTAAACCCATTAAGTTTCTTTAGTTGGCCCATTTGATGTTTTTGGAGAAAAGAAATATTATTACTATTATTAAGAAAAATTGTTCATTATTATTTTAATAAAGAAAATAAATAATATGTTTTTATAAAAAAAGTAACACATTTTTGTACTACTGTTGAACTTGTTTCTAAACTTGTTTTCTTGTTGAGTGTTATTAAAGATTATTGTTTTTAGAAAAAAGACATTATTATTAAAACTGTTGTTATTTATTTTTTAAAATATATATATATATATATATATATATATATATATATATATATATATATATATATATATATATATATATATATATATATATATATATATATATATATATATATATATATATATATATATATATATATATATATATATATATATATATATATATATATATATATATATATATATATATTCGTTATTAATAGAAAACGTAATGTTTTTTATTATTACTGATAAATTTTTATTATGATAATGTTTTGTTGAATATTATGTTTATATTCTTTTTATTAAAGTTTTTTGCTTCAGAAAAGAGGCCAATTGGGCCTGGTTTTATCAAAAACCCTCCTTTTGTTGTAATAAAAAAAACAATGTATTGGGTTGAACAAAAAGATATAGCAAGCGCGCTAGCCCAAATGATGACAAACTGTTATTGTATCAATTACCCCAGAATCACGCACATTTTCTCTCAATGAACACATACTGTTCAAATTAAAACAAACCCAGATTTCCTTTTACAGTACAAAATACTAATACTGTATAAATCAAATCTAAAATTAAATCAGTTTTTATTACAAGTTCAAATATAAAGTATCAAATATTTTTTACAAATCGAATCAAACAAAATGTACGGAACTGAAATTTCTACAAATCAAATCCAATCCATTAAACAATTACAACAAATACCAAATCCCTAATTGATCTCATCTCCTAAATCTAAGCAATTTTGTAATGACTTTTCCTAAATCTATAAACCTAGCTCTATAAATATTGAAATCAAAAGTACAGACAGGCGGAATTTTGGAGGAACCGAGCGAAGAACGAAGAACAAATACTATTTTGTTGTTGAAGACCGAAGAAGGAGGAGATTAGGGTTTCAATATTTGAAACCCTAATCGCATAATCACACCACCGCCGTCCCAGCCTTTCATCGCCACCCTCTTCGAGAACTACCGGAACCTGCAAGCAAGAGGAAAGGAAGAAAATCAGAGTCGAATCGGAACAGGAGCTTGAAATTAGGGTACTAAATCTCAAAGAGGTATATAGATCAGCTTTTTGTTCTAATATTGTTGCCGGTTTGGGGTTCGGTTTGCAATAGAGAGGGGTTCGATTTAGGGCATGTCGTCGCAGGGAGGTTGTTGTAGGTTTAGGTTGAAGGAGGAAGGGGTTGCATTCTTTTTGCAGAGAGAGAGAGAGAGAGAGAGAGAGAGAGAGAGAGAGAGAGAGAGAGAGAGAGAGAGAGAGAGAGAGAGAGAGAGAGAGAGAGAGAGAGAGAGAGAGAGAGAGAGAGAGAGAGAGAGAGAACAGAGGATTATTATTGAAAGTGAAATGTAACAAGTAATAAAACAAATGTTATTCTGGTATACTCTAATATACGCGTGCCTATAGCAACTATCAATCTAACTAGATTCCTTACATTCTAGCCCAGTAAGGTTCAGCCTGACGTGGGAATGTAAACAGACATGTTAAAATAAATCATGCGAGAAAGTAAATAATTTAAATTGCGGTGCGGGAAATAAACAAAGTAAAAGCAGTGCGGAAAATAAACAAAGTAAAAGTAGTGCGGAAAATAAACAAAGTAAAAGCAGGTGCGGGAAATAAATAAAGTAAAAGCAGTGCGCAAAATAAACAAAGTAAAAGCAGGTGTGGGAAATAAACAAAGTAAAAGCAGTGCGGAAAATAGACAAAGTAAAAGCAGGTGCGGGAAATAAACAAAGTAAAAGCAGGTGCGGGAAATAAACAAAGTAAAAGCAGGTGCAGGAAATATAAATAGAAACCTTCTCCAAACGGGGAGGTTTTAAATATGGTACAAACTGGAAGTAAAATGCGATTGGAAATAAACAACATTTGAAAATAAATATGGCAGGATAAACTTTTGCTGAAGTGCTCCAAACTCGATTACAGACTCAATCTACGAACTCGATCACAGACTCAATCAATAGTGCAATAATTCCTTGTTGTGAAGAATTATCGCTTTACAATGGTGAAATTATATGGCTTAGGTTCGCAACTATGGTTGAATCAAGTTTGCAACTAAGCTTGGGTGAATTGAAATGAAATCAGGAACTTCTATTTATAGAGCATGAAGAATGCCGGAAATCATAGGAATTCCCCTTAACTCCTTTTGGGGGGGAAAACATTCTCCAAAGGTGGAACCCGCCATGGAGGCCATGGCGCTCGCCATGAGTGTAAATGAAAGGAAGTGGGGAACGTGGAAGTTGAGGTTAGCAGGAGGTGGTCCACGTCATGGCCTACCCTATGGCTGGCACCATGGTGGACGCCATGAGTGCAAATTTGACCTAAACTCCTGTTTTTCAGCTTGTTTTCCATCATTTCTTCAGGAGAGCTCTGGATAATTGAAATACCTGAAAAGGAAACAAAAGATAGGCATAATACGAGAAAACAATAATAAAAAACCTAAATAACATGTGAAATCAGAGTAAAAAACAAGTGTAAAGTAAGTGTTATCAAATTCTCCCACACTTAAACCTTTACTTGTCCTCAAGCAAAATCTCTAAATAGATTAAGAAGAAAAACGGTGTTAGTGAACAAGTTAGCCTACAAGGGGCCTCTGGAATTAAAACAGGGATGTATTGATAGGTACTGACTGATTCAAACCAAGGATATCGTAGTGACACTCTTCCGTAAAATGGACATAAGCTTAGTTCTTTTTACAAACCAATCCATATCATGCCACTATGCTTAGGCCTATATTTTTCCTTTTTTTAAATCCTTTTTCATTCAGGCGCAATCACATTAAGCCCGTTATTCATACATGCTCATAGTAAAGTGACCGGGTAGTGATTCTGATCATAAAACGCATGGCTCTGGTACAAAAATTTGGTGTAACCCCTTTTATTGACCCATTTATAGTTGTGGGGGATCAGATTATAATCTGCCCTACCAAGTTCAGCACCAGATACCTCTGAACCAACTAAAGATGGGTAAAAAAAATTCTTTTTCTTTTTCTTCTTCTTTTGCTTTATATTTCAACATACAAATTTTGTTGAGTTAAATGACTTTGTGAGGGTCACCTATCCCGGGGTTGTAGTTTATGATAAGAACATAGCATATAGATCATTCACTTCTCTTCGGTCGCCTACATAGAGCATGCTTAGACTGAAGCTGACTGCTAGGATAAACTATTCAAGAATTTAAGAATGAAAATTTTAAGGCCACGGCATAGGGGGTATCAGAATCGAATTCCTAAATTTATGAAGCTTAAGGTGTAAAAGCGATGTTGATGCTTCAAAATGGATTTCCCAAGTCATACTACACCGTATCTCAACCAGGTCTTATAGCCCAACTAAGTTCAAAACGCAGTGTTTTTCTTAGAAAAAAGTTTTGGTTAGGCTCAAGAAATGGGGGACTGGACATACACTAGACCATACAGATATAGATGACTCGTTAAACACATGTATTATTTTGAAAAGAAAGCAAACAAGCAAACTAAAGAAAATAAAGAAGTAAAATAACGAGAAGGAAATGCAAGAAAGGAAAAATAAAGCGAGAAAAAATGAAGCGAGAAAAATAAAGCGAGTAAATCTCCTCCCACACTTAAATCAAACATTGTCCCCAATGTTATGAAATAAGATAAGGAAAGAGTCACCTGGTAAAGTACTAAGGCTGGCTGGATCCCTCGCCATCCTGCGGTGAATGTCTAGGATGACGGGATCGGCTGGGATGACGACTTCTCTGAGAAGCCTCGAACTGGTCGAATCTGGCGGATAAGGAAATCTGTGAACTCTAAATCTCACGAAGATTTCCTAAAATGGAACCTTGAGTGGCCTCCATGAGGGCAGTTTTCCTCTGAAATTGGGCTTGTTGCCTATGTTGCTCGTGGGATATCTCCAATTGAGATTCCATAAGACTTTGAAAAAAGCGGTTCGTCTGCTGTCGTAATGCTGCGAAGATCATCAATTTCCTGTTGTAGGAGGTCTGCCTCATTATAGTGAGTAGCATCGGAAACTATAACCTGAAGAGAGAGGTCTTCAACTGTCTGACGAAGTTGGGCTACCTCTCTATGCAGCTCAATAACCTGTGCGTAGATGTCGGGTTGCTGCAAAGAGAAATTATTAGAGAATACAGTGGTCCTTTCTGGCGATGGACATGGATGATACTCAAGTATCGGAGGTGATTTTAGCTCGTCCACAGTCTCTCCAAGACCTTCTAAGGCATATGCCCAATTGGCAGGGTTATGGACATTGGTCATCATGGGATCAGGCAAGGTAAAATAGTGAACGGTTCCATTATCAATCAGGAGTCTATACTGGTTGGGATTAAAGTAAACTCTTCTCATCAGCCCATGATCCAAGTAGAAATCAATGTCCATTGTAGTATAACCACAATAGGAGGTAACGTGAGATAACTTACTTGTATGACCCAAAGCAGAAGTAATCTGAGTCATTGTCCCTCCCACATGGAGGATACCTTCAGCAGACTTAGAAGTCATCATGAGATTCCACAGTAGAAAATTTCCACAGGCTACAGGGCGAGACTTGGTCGCACAGTAGAGGAAAAATATCTCCTCCTCGCTAACATGGGTATCAGTGTCGGCCTTTCCTAGGAAAGTGTGAGAACTAACCATTTGAAAATACCTGAAAGTGGGGTTGTGAATAATAAAGGATAGCTGAGTTGAAGGATCAAGGCTCCCTCCAGCAGTAATATCTCTCCAGAATTTCTCTATGTCCCTAGTCATGAAATAGCCAACTAGTAGCTCAGGTATAGCAACGGGTGTGGTCTGGAAGCCTAGCAAGTCTCCAAACTCCCTCTGGGTAAAATAGTATTCTATCCTGAATAGTCTGAAAGTGAGATATCCATCCTGGCCTTTATAGGGCTCAAAATCGAATGAACTAAGGAATTCTAAGGTGAGGTTCTTGTAGGTCACATTTAGGTCATCTGCATACTCGTCCCACTTTAGCTGGTTGCATAGATACTTGATATTGGCTTCAAATCCAAGAGCTTCTATGAAAATCTGGTCTGGATATCTGGTCGGTGCCATGGTTCGCTGTGAAAGGACCGCATAGCATTGTCTCTGAGTGTCATCTCGGAAGGAAACATGCATGTCATCGAAATGCTCCATCGTGAAAAATGTAGTTAGCAAAGACGGCTAGTAGGTGATGCCTGAAATCATAAATTTTGCAACTGTTAGTATAAAGATAAAAATAAAATTTGATAAAGTAAAAAGTAAATAAATGCAAAAAATAAAAATAAACCCATGGGTTGCCTCCCATGCAGCGCTTGTTTAACGTCATTAGCTTGACGAGTAAACTTCATATATCGGAAAATGGTACTGGTGGATCAATCAGAGTGTGGCTGGAGTAGTTGGTGGGAATGTCACCTCCTTCGTAGTGCTTCAACCTCTGCCCATTGACGATGGATGGGCTACAAGAATTGTTCTTGATCTCGACTGCTCTAGATCTTAGGATTCTAGAGACCTCAAAAGGACCAGTCCATCTTGAACGCAGCTTGCCAGCAAAAAGTCGCAACCTGGAATTGAAAAGGAGAACAATGTTGCCTATATTGAAACATTTCTTTACAATTCTTCGTCATGCCATGCTTTGGTTCTTTCTTTATATATTATAACATTCTCATAGGCAGACTGGCGGAATTCCTCCAATTTATGAATGTTAAGGATGCGCTTTTCACCAGCAGTCAAATATTCCAAATTCAGGATCATAATGGCCCAATAGGCTTTATGCTCTAACTCGAAGGGTAAATGACAAGATTTTCCATAGACTAATTGGTAAGGGGTTATTCCAATAGGGGTTTTAAAAGTTGTTTTGTAGGCCCATAGTGCTTCATGTAGCTTCTGAGACCAATCTTTTCTGGAAATTGAAATGGTTTTTTCTAAGATTTGTTTAATCTCCCTGTTAGACACTTCTACTTGGCCGTTAGTCTGTGGATGATAAGGTGTTTCTACTTTGTGCTTTACTCCATACTTACTCAAGAGCTTATCAAAGATTCTGGATATGAAATGTGATCCTCCATCACTTATAACGAGACAGGGTGTTCCAAACCTCAGAAAAATGATATTCTTAAATAACTTGACTACCACTCTTGTGTCGTTTGTGGGTGATGCAATAGCCTCAATCCATTTAGACACGTAGTCTACAGCTACCAAAATGTACCTATTTCCCATTGAAGGTGGAAATGTTCCCATAAAGTCTATACCCCAAACATCAAAGAGTTCAACTTCCCGGATATTCCTCATTGGCATCTCGCCACGTCTTGATATGTTCCCGGTGCGTTGGCATCGGTCGCACTTGACAATGTAGGCATGAACATCGCGCCATAAATTTGTCCAATAGAGGCCTGCTTGAAGAATCTTGGCGTGTGTTTTAGATATATCTGCATATCCACCATAAGGTGCAGAATGACAGTGTCTGATGATGTCTTCTATTTCCTCTTCTGGGACGCAACGCCTGAAAATATTATCTATTCCTCTCTTGAATAGGAGTGGTTCATCCCAGTAGAAATGTTTAACATCTTTGAAGAACTTCTTTTTTTGTTGGTAATTTAGATCAGGGGGTATGATATCTACAACTAGGTAGTTTACAAAATCAGCATACCAAGGTACGCTCTTCATTAGTGAAATGTTTAAAAAATATTTATCTCTGTAAGGCTCAAAATCATCAGTCTTAGCTATAAGTCTGTCATAGGTGAAATCATCATTTATAGGAAATAACTCAGGTTTTAAGTGTTGTAATCTAGAGAGGTGGTCAGCGACAACATTCTCTGTGCCTTTCTTATCCTTAATGTCTAGATCAAACTCTTGGAGTAACAAGATCCATTTAAGTAATCTAGGTTTAGCGTCCTTTTTATTTAATAGATAACGTATGGCAGCATGATCAGTGTAAACAATGATCTTTGCTCCAACTAGGTAGGACCTAAACTTATCTATCGCAAAAATTACTGCCGGTAATTCTTTCTCTGTTGTTGCATAGTTGAGTTGGACGATATCTAGGGTTCTACTAGCATAATATATAACATGTAATTTTCTTGTCTTTTCATTGTCCTAGAACAGCACCAACTGCATAATCGCTGGCATCACACATGATTTCAAAAGGTTGTGCCCAATCTAGGGGTTGCATGATCGGAGTTGAAATCATTGCTTGTTTCAAAAATTTAAAAGCTTCGAGACATTTCTCGTTAAAAACAAATTCAACGTCCTTCATTAGAATATTAGTCAAAGGTTTTGTTATTTTAGAGAAGTCTTTTATAAAACACCGATAAAAACCAGCATGGCCAAGAAAACTTCTAATCTCCCTAATGGTTTTAGGTGGGCTGAGGTTTTCTATAACTTCAATTTTGGCTCTATCGACCTCAATGCCTCTTTCGGAGACAATGTGTCCTAATACTAAACCTTCATTAACCATAAAATGGCATTTTCCCAGTTTAGCACTAGGTTCACCTCTACACATCTTTCAAGGATTTTTTCGAGGTTGGAGACAATATTTAAAATTCAATCCACACACCGAGAAATCGTCCATGAAAACTTCCATTATTCCATCTAAGTAATCTGCAAATATAGACATCATACAACGTTGAAAAGTGGCAGGGGAATTACAGAGTCCAAAGGGCATTCGTCTATAGGAGAACGTTCCATAAGGACAGGTGAAGGTTATTTTCTCTTGATCCTCAAGGTTAATAGGTATTTGGAAAAATCCTTAGTATCCATCTAGATAACAAAAGTGCGAGTGTCTGGCTAGACGTTCGAGAATTTGATCTATAAATGGAAGAGGGAAATGATCCTTCCTGGTTGCTTTATTTAATTTCCTATAATCTATACACATACGCCAACCTCCTTTTGTTCGTTTAGCAATATGCTCACCTTTCTCATTTTCTATGACTGTGATTCCTCCTTTCTTTGGAACCACATACACAAGGCTCACCCAATTACTATCTGATATTTGGTAAATTATACCAGCCTCTAGTAACTTAAGAACTTCTCTTTTAACAACATCACTCATTATAGGGTTTATTCTTCTTTGGTGTTATCTTGAGGGTTTTGAGTTTTCCTCTAACAAGATTCATTGCATGCACACCGATGGACTTATTCCTTTTAAATTGGAGATGTTATACCCTAAAGCTGAGGGATATTTTCGTAAGATCTCTAAGAGTTGAGTTGTCTCGTCTTGACTTAAAATAGCATTAACTATAACAGGACGATTCATCTCTTTATCTAAGAATTCGTATCTGAGGTTCTTGGGAAGTTCCTTCAGTTCTAAAGATGGTTTCAAAGGGCAAGGCATGGGATCGGGAGTAAGCGATAAACATTCATAGAAGTCGTCATCGAGGTAAGGTTATAAACTTTTAAATCCATCGTCCTCCATGATGGGGGTCGAAGGTAACATGATATTTTTGTTAGATTCCTCTCGCTTAAGTTCCAATATACACTCGTCAAAAACGTCGATGGCATAACAGGCATCTCCTATGACTGGTGCTATTAAGAAATTTGAAAGAATAAATTTTATCTTTTCATCACCCACCTGAAATGTTAATTTTCCTTTCTTAACGTCAATTATGGCTCCGGCTGTTGATAGGAATGGTCTACCTGAGAGGATTGGGATTTCTTCGTCTTCTTTAATATCCATAACCACGAAATCAATTGGGATATATAGATGACCGATCTTAACTGGTATGTCTTCAAGTATGCCTATAGGATACTTAACTGATCTATCAGCCAGCTGGAGAGACATTTTAGTTGGCTGCAATTCTCCTAAGTTTAACCTTCTACAAACTGCTAAAGGCATAAGGCTGACGCTAGCTCCTAGATCTAAGAAGGCTTTGTAAATAGTATGATTTCCTAAGATACAAGGAATGGAAAAACTTCCTGGATCCTTTTCTTTCTTGGCAAGTTTATATTCTGAAATAAAATTACATTCGATAGGTTTGGGATCATCAAGTCTATGCTTGTTGGTCAGGATGTCTTTTAGGAATTTAGCATAAGATGGTATCTGAGTGATGGCTTCGGTGAAAGGAATATCTACATGGAGTTTTTCTATAACTTTAATGGATCTCTGGTATTGATTGTCAAGTTTGGTTTGTTAAGGTCTTTGTGGAAATGGGACTGGGGGTTTGTAAGGGGGTGGTGATTTATTAGTTTTATATCTTTTAATTCTGGTTCCTTTTTCTTTTCGGGTTCCTCTGGTTCTTCCACTTGGTTTACAGGTAAAACATTTGTCTTAGGTTGTGAGGGTGTACTCATGGGTGGATTCTTGGGTCCATCGTAAGTAGTCCCACTTCATAAGGAAATGGCATTAGCTTGCCCTTTAGGATTTGGTTGAGGTTGTCCAGGGAATTGTCCTCCAGGTGTAGTTTGTGGGGCTTATGTTTGGGCTATCTGCGAGATCTGGGTTTCAAGCATCTTGTTATGCGTAATTATTTGATCAACCTTAGTTCCTAATTGCGTGATTAGTTCATTTATGTGAATATTCTGGTTTAGGAACTCTTTGTTTTGTTGGGTTTGAGCTGAAATGAAATTTTCCATGATTTTCTCAAGTTTTGGTTTGGGTGCCACAACTTGCATAGGTTGATTTGGTCTTTGGGCTTGGAAACCTGTAGGTCTCGGAGGTGCAGAGTTTTGTATTGGGCTATTGTTTTTATAAGAAATGTTTGGGTGATTCCTCCATCCGGGGTTGTAAGTGTTTGAAAATGGGTTTCCTTCGGTGTAGTTTACTTGGTCTGAGCAAGGCTCATTCAACAAGTTACATTCTGCAGGTTGTTGTCCTTGGGTCCCATAGAGTTCGCATTCTGAAGCTACTGCGGCTACAATATTAGGGTTTTGAGACATGTTTTGAACTTTTAAGGAAAGAGCGTCCATTTTAACTTGCATCATGTCTAGAGAACTTATCTCATGTTTTCCTCCTTGGGTCTCCTTTTTCTCTACTGTAGCTCGTTCTGTTCCCCATTGGTAATGGTTTTGGGCCATGTCCTCAATGAGAGGGAAGGCTTCTAGGTAAGGTTTATTCATCAATGCACCACTTGCAGCAGCATCGATAGACATATTTGTGTTATAATGGAGTCCATTATAGAAGGTGTGGATGATTAGCCGTTGTTCTAGGCCATGGTGTGGACAAGCTCTTAACAGGTCCTTATATCTCTCCCATGCTACCAAAAGTGATTCTCCCAGGTTTTGGTTAAATCTAGTGATTTGGTTTCTAAGGACAGCTGTTTTGCTGGGCGGAAAATATCTTACGAGAAATACTCTCCTAAGGTCTTCCCGGGTTGTTATTGAATTGAGTGGAAGGGAATCCAACCAATCTCGTACTTTACCTCTGAGCAAAAAAGGGAATAATCTTAGTCGTATTGCCTCAGGCGAAGCACCATTGCATTTCAAAGTGTCCGCTAATTGTATAAGAGTTTTTAAGTGTTGATTCGGGTTCTCAGTAGCGAGACCACTGAATTGGTTTTGTTGCACCAATTGTAGCAATGAGGGTTTTAGTTCGAAATTATTTGTGGTTATAGATGGGTTTACGATACTTGAACTAGGTTCCTCATCTGACGGTTGGGAAAATTCCTTAAGGGGTCTTTGGTTACGATTCTCGGCCATAGTTTTTTTAATTCTACGGTTCTGCTAAAGGATTGAATAAGGTTCCGGTGCTGCGAGATCTTCGCATTAACCGGACTGTAAAACTTAGTCTAGACGGTGCGACTATAGGGTGAGAAATTTGACAAAATTGATCCCCAGCAACGGCGCCAAAAACTTGATGCGGTGTATTCTAAAGTCTATGAATCGCGTCAGAGTAATATAAAAGATTATCGATCCACTGAGACCAAAAGTTAATCTATCGTTTTCTATTGTTACGGTGTTTAGCTAAGTCAATATTAAACAGGGAATTGAGCATGCAAGAAATTAAAGTGCGGCGAAATAAACTTCAGATATAAAAGCAGGGTCGAATGTAATTCATATAGTCAGATTATATTCACAATGCTTCAGAATAGAACTACTTATAGAGCAATATTTTCTACTAAAGAAAAGAACTAATTTAACAGGAACTGTCGCTTTCGAGTAATCAGAACCGAGTTTACTCTCTAATCAGAACTTCTTATCGTCACTTATAAAAAGGCGCGCATTGCATTAAAGTAATAAACCTATTTTTAAGAAATAAAGTACTTGACCAAGTTGAAAAGTATTTTGATCTGGAATTTCTAATAAAAAGGGGACCTAAGTTTAACCCTATAAACGCGTCCGAAAATAGTTTCAAAATTGATTTATTTGACAATAAAAATCCCTAACTAACCGGACAAAGCGCTTCTGCTTCCTTTGACCAGTTATAACTAACCGAGTTTAACAAAAGGTTGGATGACTTTTGATCTTACCCAACAACAATAAAGTACAGAAAACTCGTATTAGAAACCAAAATATCCCATAAGCATTTCTATTGACACATTATTTAGAATATTGATCTAACTAGATTCCTTACATTCTATCCCAGTAAGGTTCAGCCTGACATGGGAATGTAAATAGACATGTTAAAATAAATCATTCAAGAAAGTAAATAATTTAAAGTGCGGTGCGGGAAATAAACAAAGTAAAAGCAGTGCAGAAAATAAACAAAGTAAAAGCAGGGTCGGGAAATAAACAAAGTAAAAGCAGTGCGGAAAATAAACAAAGTAAAAGCAGGTGCGGGAAATAAACAAAGTAAAAGCAGTGCAGGAAATAGACAAAGTAAAAGCAGGTGTGGGAAATAAACAAAGTAAAAGCAGGTGCGGTAAATAAACAAAGTAAAAGCAGGTGCGGGAAATAAACAAAGTAAAAGAAGTGCGAAAAACAAACAAATTAAAAGCAGGTGCAGGAAATAAACAGAGTAAAAGCAGTACCGAAAATAGATAAAGTAAAAGCAGGTGCGGAAAATAAACAAATTAAAAGCAGGTTCGAGAAATATAAATAGAAACCTGCTCCAAACGGGGAGGTTTTAAATCTTGTACAAACTGGAAGTAAAATGCGACTGGAAATAAACAGCAGTTGAAAATAAATATGGCAGGATAAACTTCTGCCGAAGTGCTCCAAACTCGATTACAGAGGCAATCTACGAACTTGATCACAGACTCAATCAACAGTGCAATAATTCCCCGATGTGAAGAATTATCGCTTTACAATGGTGAAATTATATGGCTTAAGTTCGTAACTATGGTCGGATCAAGTTTGCAACTAAGCTTGGGTGAATTTAAATGAAATCAGGAACTTCTATTTATAGAGGATGAAGAATGTAGGAAATCACAGGAATGCCTCCAACTCCTTTTGGGGGGGGGGGGGACATCGTCCAAAGGTGGCGCTCGCCATGGAGGCCATGGCGCCCGCCATGAGTGTAAATGAAGGGAAGTGGGGAACATGGAAGTTGAGGTGGTCCACGTCATCGCCTACCCTATGGTTGGCGCCATGGTGGACGCCATGAGTGCAAATTTGACCTAAACTCTTGCTTTTCAGCCTTTTTTCCTTCATTTCATCAGGGGAGCTCTGGATAATTGAAATACCTGAAAAGCAAACAAAAGATAGGCATAATACGAGAAAACAATAATAAAAAACCTAAATAACATGTGAAATCAGAGTCAAAAATAAGTGTAAAGTAACTGTTATCATCCCGCTCAGCACATATGCGTGACGCCCGACACACACTGATAATACAAAAGTGTTTCTGTATTCTTACAAAAACCCCCGCAAAACCTTTCACCCTTCCATTTTCTTCAATCGTTACTTACAATACATTGAACCTATTGCTTATTTATCTTCCCCATTATCATTGCCATAAAAATCCACTAAACTCCACTTAATTCCATCGTTATATCTCTCTATAAATCATCTCCAAACCATGTATAAAACCATTACCAATTCAAAATCCCCAATCTCTCACACAAACTTTCACCCACCTTCTTTCCTTGCTTCAACAATGGCATGAAGAAATTCAAGACCTGAACCATATCTTTCCAGCATTACATTTCGCAACGGAGAATCCATAGAGCACCAAAGGGCTTAGTACCTCAAGTTCTATCAATGCTCTGTCGTACCGACACGGTATATGGATACTGAGTGCCTCCAAAAATTAGGCTTGCTCAATATGGGCCAGTGGTTACTCCATCACTCCAACTTAGCGTCCATCTGCATGCAGAACCTCTCAACATATGAGTCACTAACCTTGGAATTTCTGAGCTCGTTCTCATACAACCTACCGCGTGACGAGAACAAGCAACTATCCGGCTCCGCCACTTTTAGAATGTTCAACACTGAATATTCTATAAGTCAATCCACTCTAAGTGACTTCTTCCACTTTCCTACCGAATGGATGGTACACCACTGCATTCCAGAAGACCTTGATTGGGCATCTACAGGTTTCGCACTTTAGAAAGTTCTTACCAATGAGGAACCAAATAGCTGGGAAGGACTTTATGCCTCATCCATCCATGATCCCACAAAAAGGTGCTTCCATCGTTCATCTCCAATACCATTTTTGGAAGAATGAATAACAACAAAGGTAATTCAAAAGAGTTGTTCCTCCTCCATTGTACCTTCAAACCCAACCAAAGGATCCATGCAAGCAACTTCCTCCTGTCACATATCCAGTCCTTGTGCACCAGAGGATCTATGCCTTTCTGCATTGGAGGGATAGTAACTTCTATATAACTTGGGCTTGACCTTCAAGACAAGCTTGCAAATTTGCCATCACTACCACCCACGTTCATTGACATTAACAACTATAGGGCTGGCTAATTGATTAAGGTCAAGAGAGATGGTAGATACAATCTCATGGTGCACAACAAGGTAGTTCCAAGTATCATTTTTCCAAACTTTGCTTTTACTAATGTTACAGATTTGTCTAAGTGGATTTATGACCTTGATGCTCCTGCACTTGGAGATAATGCGCGGAGCGACCAGGGGAATGTCCAAGCGGATGAAATGGAACAAGAAATGGAACAAGGAGACATTGAACAACAAAATCCTCCTGAAAATGTGGCAAGCACGTCCACTAGGCCCAGGAGAAGAAGAGAAAGAGTACCAACCTCGAATGATGACATTATGGCTGCCATAATGGAACAATATGAGAGAATGCAGGCTATGCAAAATAACCAAAATGCAATGATGCAACTTATACTGGCCATGCAAACTCAACAACAAGAATACGATGAAAGAAACAAGCGTCGAACTGCAAGATTAACTGAAGAAATGGTGGCCTTGACTGTATGCATGGATGGTTTTCAGGATTATATATACCATGTAGCTATGCATCATCCTCCGGGTACATGTGGACGAGCACGAGGAAGAGGACGCGATAACGAACAAGAATAGATTGGTTTTGTTTCTCTTCCGTTTCCTTTTTGTTTTTAAAGCATTGGGACATTGCTTGTTTCAATCTTAGGGGAGTTAGCTAGTTTAGAAACTCTTTGTTGCTTTCTAAGTAGGCTTTTCTTTCATTTCCATTTGTAGTCAAAAACATCATTGTATGAGAAGCTTTGAGTGAAACAGAAGTACGATGGATACCGTCATAACACTCTAAATCCCCAGATTGCACTAATCAATTTCAGTACCCTATATACCAAAACCTTAAACTTTAGCTTCAAAGTAGCCCCAAGTAGTTTATCTAGCAGTAAGCATTGTCTTAAACACAAACTATGTAGGGAGTCGATGAATATAAGTGAATGATCCAGTACATTTGAAAGATGCATGCTTTGCTGTAAGAAAATATGGAATGCGCCAATTAAATTGGGCGACCCTCGCCCGGTCACTTAATCCAACGAATGTAGTACCTATGTGATATAACATAAAAAACCCTGTTGTCAATTGGTTCCGAGGTGTCTGGTACTAAACTTGGCAGGGAAGACTACGGTCCGATCCCCCGCGACTTGCAATTGGGTGGATTAAAGGAGGTTACCGCATTTATGTTTCAGAACCTCACGCTTAAAAGGATCATAGTCACTAACCGGTTACTCTACTATGTGTGTGTGAAGATAAAGGGCTTAATGTGATTGCACTAGAATGAAAAATGGGTAAAAATTAACAAAAAGAATTAGTTTGAGCTATAATGGCATGACTAGAATTGGTCTACACAATAGGGGATGTTTAGTGTTATTACCGTATCTTTTGTATTATGTTGAGCTGACGTTTCCGTAAAAATTTAGCATCCTCTTATGATTCGAATTGCATCACGAAAATGCATTTAACTTGAGCCTTATTGGTTTTTATACTGAATTTATTTCTTGAAGACAAGCAAAGGTTCAAGCTTAGGGGAGTTTGATAGCACGAAAAGATATATCATTTTCCTCCCGAATTACATAGATTAAATGTCCGATTATTTGATTATTATCTCACATTTTATCCCTTTTGTAGTTTTTGAAACATATTTCAGATACTTAGCATTTGAAAGGCATAAATAATAAAAAGAAGAAAAAGAATGGAAAAATGAAGAAGAAATGGCTATAAAACGGCAAAACGCAGCATTTTTGTAAATAGGAGCGCGCCACCCGCCACAACACGTTACGACCGGGACAAGCTTAGTTCTTGTGCCCCTCGGCACATATTATGTTATGACCGGGACAGTCATGGAATATGTGCCCCACGTCACGGTACACACCATACTCTCCATAATGCAAGCAGTTACGAAGTCTTCGCCACTGGAGTGTACTAAGCGCACGTTCACCTGGATTTTCTCCTGGCCTGAAGAACGTGAATCATGGAACGTTACCTATTTTTCCTCAACTAAATGGAATATATATATATATATATATATATATATATATATATATATATATATATATATATATATATATATATATATATATATATATATATATATATATATATATATATATATATATATATATATATGAAGGCAGTTACCAAAAACGAAGCTCTCGGATCTCTCACTCACGCTCGATTTCTTTCTGGCACTTTGAACAATTAAGCAGTATTGTTATTTTCAATTTTACTTTCCCGTTCAGCATTATTTTTTATTGTATTCCGTTTGATACTTTTCAGTCAGATTTCCAGCATTACTTTTTCCACTTTTCATAGTATTCCGTAAGAAACAAAAATCCTACCACCAAAGCAATATTTTTCCACATCGGAGAAATACTACAACATTAGTTTGTTTCCAGGATTCTAGAATTTGGTTAGGATTACTTAATTTTAATTCAAGTTATTTTTACTAAAAGTTAATCCTGTCGGCTTGTGGAGGATTTGCATTGTTGGAATTAATCGCTTGTTATTCACTTTTCAGGTTCTTATTCTAAATAGCATAATTTATTTATTTCTTACTATGCATGAGATGTTGAATTTACATTTTGACTTTATGATATTCTGCAATTATATTATGTCTGGCTAGATTCTCTGATACTGGTATGTAAAACTTGACCGAAAGGATTTGGTAATTAATCGGCATTATTATTTTTACAAAAGTTAACAGGTTTTTGTATTTTGTATTTACAGTTTTGGACTCTTGGAATTTTATCAGGGGTTCAAGGCTTTTTCTTTCTAAAAAATTCGGACCTCTTTACAGTTGCCAATGAAGTCCAATTTATAGGCAAAGGTTTAGTAGCTTGGAGAGGTCAAGGGGTACAACCATCATATGCTAGGTGCTGACTTGTTCTTGAAGTAGGTTCAAATAGGTATGGTGGTTAGCAGCTTTAGCAGCGCCTAAGCCGGATTTGTAAGCAGGAATTAAGGAAAGACCACCTCAAAAATAAAGCAACATATGGGCCCAACACACTCTTGTACAAAAGTTTGCTTTTCCAAGACAGTAATGGTACCTCTATGCCACACATGGGGAAATCTTTTGGATAAATACCCAAAAGTGGTTGTGAGCATTAAATGATGATGAGATTTATCAAACCAGAAATCCTGCAATGTGAGATTATGCATCATTGCTTAATTCTGGATCAGAATTTCAGCTTCAGCGTGACTTAGAATAGACATCCAACTTCTGATCTTTGTATCTCCTTGCTCCAACATGTTGCAAAGGAGTTCTCAGACCTTCCAGGAAGCTTGCAACACGCTTTGTAACCTTCTTTGAATTACCCTTGCAAACTATGACTGAACCATTGTGAAAACTGGCCTAGAAGTTTTGACCAAAATCTATTTTGAAAGTGTCTAGAATTTGCTGAATGCTTCAGTTTCAGGGACGTATCTTTAAGGATTTGACTTGAAATCCCAGAATTTCTAGGAGAAGTTTTGTTCCACAATGTTTCAGATCTTATTGGAGTCCATAACTCTTGTGTCAGAAGTTCTTCCAGAATCAACTTCCATCATGGTGAAAATTTGGCCAGAAGTTCTGAGTTTGTCATATTTCTTAAACACTTGTAAAAATTCTAAGTATTTAGAAATTTGACTTTTCCAAAGTAATTTTGACTTTTGAATTTCTTGATGAAACAAATCTCACATTCCAACATGTCTTGATGAAATATGATTCTGGAAACTTGATTTTGATCCAAAAGTCAAAGTTTAACTTTTCAGTATGCAAATGACCATTTTTCCCTTGTGAATGACTTTCTTGGAAAATTTGTAATTCAAGGGTTGAAATTGGATGGGAACAAACCTGAGGGTTCAGGGTGATCCATGAAAATTACATGAAGCATTAAAAGTTCAATTATCCTTGTGCAATCCCAAAGCCTAATTCTGGTCATCAATGCTTAAGGGGATGTTTTGAGTTGATTAACCCTAGTGAAGTCTTGAACCAAGAGAGATCTTTGTGAGAAAATAATTGATAAGTGGGAGGGAATATTTTGGGGTACAACAGCTGCCCCTGTTCAATCTTCTTAAACCCGAAGAGTTAGATTGGCTGATTTTTCATTCGTGACTCGAAGGTGGAAGATGATTAGACATTAGAGTGCCCAGAAATTTGCACTCAGTGATGTGATGGTTGATGGTATAGGGAATGGGCTTAAAGATGCCATTTGGAGAGATGATAGAAAGTTGTTGGAGATGGGCTTGTAGATTCCATCCAGAAATGATTGCGGAATCGTGTTTGTAAGTTGAAACTGAATGAGTATCAGAATGACGTCCGTGTCTGGAGCGTTTCTGAACTGTATCTGAAAGTTGAATCTAAATGAGTATCAGAATGGCATCTGTGTCCGAAGCGTATCTGAACTGTATCTGAAAGTTGAATCTGAATGAGTATCAGGATGGCATCCGCATCTATAGCGTATCTGAACTGTATCTAGCATGATGATGAAGGAACCTTCGACGATTACTACCTCAGCAGGATGATGAAGGAATCTTGGACGATTACTTCCTCAGCAGGATGATAAAGGAATCTTGGACGATTATTACCTCAAAAAGATGATGACCTTTATCTGTTGATTGATCTTTCCTGAAAAAGGTAAAGAGTTAGTTGTATGCAATGTCATGATGTATGCATTATGCAATGATGAGATTTGTGTTATATATATTTTGCATGCATAAGCTATCAATGTTGTTGAGATGAAATTTTGTCTTTGGAAAATAAATCCTTGACAAGTGTTGGGGAGTCATTAAATTTATGACTATTATTGAAGAGTAGGTGCGTCTTCAAATTTTTCTTGGAATGTTTCCACCAGAGATTCATGTTTTGTCGTTTGAGGAAGTGAACTACTATCTGGTTGAATTCCAGGCTTCACAACACCTTATACTATTATATGGTTAAAATCTAGGCTTCACATTGTTTTTAAAGAAGGGAACTACTATATGGTCGAAATTCAGGCTTCGTAGCACCTTATACTGTTATCTGGTCGAAATCCAGGCTTCACAGTGTTTTTGAAGAAGGGAACTACTATCTGGTCGAAATCCAGGCTTCGCAGCACCTTATACTATTATCTGGTCGAAATCTAGGCTTCACGGTGGTTTTGAAGAAGGGAACTACTATCTGGTCGAAATCCAGGCTTCACAGCACCTTATATTGTTATCTGGTCAAAATCCAGGCTTCATAGTGTTTTTGAAGAAGGTAACTACTATCTGGTCGAAATCCAGGCTTCACAGTGTTTTTGAAGAAGGGAACTACTATCTGGTTGAAATCTAGGCTTCACAGCACCTTATACTGTTATCTGGTCAAAATACAGGCTTCACAGTGTTTGCTGGGGATTATAGAGTATTCTATTGGGGAAGAGGAGTTGTGGTCCTCTGATTTGTAGTAGTCGGAGAGGAAAACTCAAACTGGGGAATCCTGCCATTTGTTGGGGAAATAAACCCTGTTGCTCAATCTGTTGGAGAGGCGGCGACTTCATTGGCAAAAATCCTCGAGGATTCTTGAAGTCGACTCAGTTGGGAAGAGATTTTCAGAGATTGAAAATATGGCTGGGGAATCATCCTATGAGAAGGATTTTGGGGAGATTTGAAACTGCCCCTAGTATCGAGTGTTTGTGGAACTGTTAGGAAATGTTTAACTGTATGTAACCCTTTGTTGAGATTGGCGTTCAATGCCCCAAGTAATGGAGATGGAGACCTTCCCCTGGTTACTCTGCACTTCTTGAGAGATTTCTTGGAGTCTTGACTTGACTGCCCCAGATGTGCTGGATAGTGGCATGTTATGCCCCCTTGTTGATAGGAGATTTGTCATTGGAAATGTCATCCCACTTGAAGTGATTTTGTTCACTGAGAGAGCTTTCGTTCACTGGATATTCGTTGTGTGAATTTCTCCGCTGTCAAACAAATAGCCATATGCAAACAACAATATCCAAATAATGCAAAGTTTATGCTTGTCTTGAAGTTTTGAAAATGCGTTTTAGCAAGTAAAGAAAATTTGTAAGAAAAATTCAACTCAGGATTTAGAGTGAAGCACTACAGGAGTCAGGATACCTTTTGTAACAGTATGCTTTCGAACTAACCCATGCTTTAATTAGGACTTTTGAAGGGTTTTAACGTGGCTTGGTTCACGATTTAAGGAACAAAGGATAAAGGCTCAAAGTGTATTTGTACCCATCCACTCTTCGTGATGTTCTTCAGTCCTAAACTCATTTAATTGTGCGTTTGAACTCCAATTGAGTCTGGAATGACATTTTGGTGATGCTTCAGACAAGTTAAGTTTATCGGAAGGCAGTCATTTTTGCAACATTTTTCATGTCGTTGAGGATTTGTAATGACCCCTTTTTTTATTTGCCATCCCTGATTTTTACCTGACTGTTCTTGTTTTGAAATTACGTCAGCGGGATGCCCCAATTTTTTCTTATGTCTCCTTTGTAGGTTTTGACTTAGTGGGATTTCTTTAGAGATAATGACTGCCTACGTGGTAGGGAACCATTATTTGTCTTTTGATTTTTGATGTAATTTTTTGTATTACGAAGTGGAAGTTTGCGATCGAATGCGCACTTGAATTAACTGAGAGACTACCCTGCCCCAGGTTTTGATTTAAAGGTTTCAATTTGTGTGTAAAAAGAAAACTTCTACTTCTTTGGCTTGAAGGGTTGATTAGGGATTATCTTCCTTATAACTCCAGTGTTTAGGATTTGAAATAACGCATGTACATCGTCAGCAAGGTTTGTACAAAAGCATATTGTATGAGATGAAGGCATTGTTTTCGTCATCCTCCTTCTAAAGGCTTGTAACTTTTAGCAAGAGTTGAATGTCATAAAGTGAGTAAAAAGCATAGTTTAACTGTAACGAAAACGATTGGATGAATTCAAGACAAATATATGCAATGCATTAATGAAATAAAGTTTGACATTAATAGATAATTGTTTAAATAACAAAAGAGATTACCATTGAAAATTCAAATGAACAGAAGCCTCTTTGCCTGAACTTGGCACTTTAGGTGGTGAGCCTTTGATGGACAGTAGAAGAATTCAGTTTGGCCATCTTGTGTGAACACCAACATTCCTTCATTGATCAGGTCTTAAATCCTGTTCTTTAGAGCCTAACAATTGTTTGTGTCATGCCCGGGACCGTCGAAATTGTAAGAGCACCTCTCTTTGGGATGGTAACTAGGAGCAGTAGTGTTAGGATTCCCGCGAGGAGCCTTTAATGTAATTAGCTTTGTCTTCAACAAGTGTTGTAGTACCTGAGCTAGCGACATATCAATCCTGGTAAATTGTCTCTTAGGTGCGACCTCCTTACGCTGATTCTTTTATTGTTGTTGGTGAGGTTGTTGTTGGACCCATGAGGTAGTAGCAAAATGGGAAGGTCTTCCGGCCTCTTGTCTCATGGGAGACTGAGTAGTGACTTGATTTCCAATCTTGGTTATTTGCCTCACACAGTTGTAACTATCTTGACGAAGTTGGTTGACAAGAACTTTCAGCTCTTCTTGTCCTTGAGCCAGATTTTGAATAAGAGCCATCTGGCCTACCGGTTGTCCCATCATTTGGACCTTCATTATGGTTATTTCAGTTTGTAACCTTTCCAACTGATTGTCCTTGGTGCCCTCTGGATTCCCTATAACCATGCATCTTGTGAGGAGAGCTTTCACCTCTTCTTGTCCCTTGTACATATTCAAGAACATCTCATTAAGTTGGGCGTTTTGAGCCTTGATGTCTTTCACCATTTGTTCCATATCCATCTTACTGAAATAAGAAGTAGGAGGATAAGGAGACCTGTATGGGAGAAATCTGTCATGATTGGAGAAATTTGTATCGGTGGATATCCTTCCAGGAGAATTAAGCTCACCATGTCAAGTGGGTTGTAGCCCTTGACTCAAGTTTGTTGTACTTGATCTTTGACGACGTTTGATTAGAGGAAAATAAATCCTCTTGCCCCTTGATAGACGTATGGTTCAATGTAACCCTGCATCAAAGGCCCTTGAGATCCTTGAAATGCTATGGTTCAATGTTATTGAAAATGCTATGGTACGATGTCATGATGTTATGTACAAGTATGCAAAGTAAGAAAGTTTATATACAAATAATCATATTCACATAAAGCAGACAAGTCCTTAGGTTTAGGCTTGTATGGAGTTTGTAGGTAAGTACCCTCTTGAAGTTTAGTTGGCTCAACCTGTCCTAGTTAATAGTAACCAGGTTCTAAGGGATCTCAATATCACCGACCTTTCCCACAAGTTTCGTTCAATAGGCGATTGACTCGCAACCAAACAAAACTCAAGAGTCAAGTCTCAATGAGTGTAGCATCGAGTATCAACCAATTTTCATCTTTACACCAAAAACGGCTATCTCACTACTTCCTAAAGGCCAAGTTGGTCAAGTAAGGTTCTAAGGTCAGTTAGTGCTTCATGACGACACTCAGCATCCCCGTATTCTCCTCGATTCAACATAAGGGATACTGGTACCCACAAATGCGTCACACTAACGTAGCTATTGCTTAGACCATGTCGGTATACCCCACACAGTTTCCACAATGTATTTCTACTTACCTATAATGTATCCCAAATCCGGGTAGAGGATTCAAACCCAAATAAAGAACCATAATGTAAAGCATACAAGTCAAACAATGTAAGCAATTAAATGTGATCTATCCCTAAGGTAACCTCACTTTTATAATTTTCCCCAACAAAGTCGCCAGTTCTGTGGTACGGTGGGAGAACTGACTTGAAGGCTTTGCATTTTATCGTAAATGTTGCGGTTAGCAAGAGTCTCCACCGACTTTTATTTTATCCAAAAGGAAAGGTGAAAAAGCACAGGAAATACCTTTGAGATTATTTCTTGAGTTCGGGGGGTAGATTATGAAAAGGGAAGGTATTAGCACCCTTTTCATCCATGGTTATCCATGGGCTCTTAGTTACTTGCTAGATCACTTGCTCTTTGTATGAAGATTGTGCTTGGTGTGATTTTTGAAAGTATTTTGTAAAGAGGCCATGGTTTAGGAAATCTTTGTAATGATTCTCATTCGTAAGAATGTATACAAAGATGTTGATCTTTTTAAAATGTTTTCAAGTTTTGTAAGATGTTTTGACAGTGTAAGTGTTTGTTTGGAAAATAGCAAGGATGTTTTGTTTGAAATTGAGCAAGTAATTAGGAGCATTCTACCTACTCAAAAGTCTTTCTCGCTCATTTTCTTTTCCTTTGACATTGTTATCTTACCATTGATTTGGTAAGTAACTCTATCTTTGGATGTAAATGGGACGGGCGTGGGTAATCGTATAACCATGATTAGCAACATTTCAAGGTATCTTAGCATTTTTTCTTTAGGGACTAAGATTTTTTTGAAAGGCAACTTAGATGGCATCATCAAGGGACTATGATCTTGTTTTTGCTAAGATACCTTACCTGCGTAATATGGCCATTTATAAGGCAACCAAGTGGATTTACCCTAGGGGTGTTTGTGTGCAAGTGTATTGGTTTATATGCTTGATTTGTCTTGATTAGGGTTTCTAATTGATTGGTTTTAGTCTTTCCATATAAACCCTAATTACTAGTAATATATGAAAGTAATAAAAAGTGCGGAAAATAAATATCCTATGCTATTACAATCATTAGGGGGGTGGGGTGTACAGATTTACAAATGGGGGTTGAAAATAAAATTAAATCCTAAGTTACTATTACAACCATATTTAATGGGTAAGAATGTACAAGAAAATGTGAGATGGACTTGTTTTGTTTAAGAAAAGAAATAAGTTTTGTTTAAGAAAATATTTTTGATCTCTTTGTTTTAAGAAATAAAGTAAAGCATGTAAAATGTAAAATGTTTTTGGTGTTTTTTATTAGTGAAAATAGAAGTGATAGCAAAAAAAAGTAAGGAAAAAAGAAAATAGAATCAGCGCATTGCTATATTAAAAGAGATCAGAAGTTCTGACACTGGCGTGCTGCAAAAACAGAAATCATATTAGTAGAGATAGGTAAAGTCAGAAGTTCTAGGTCCGCTGGGAACAAAGAAGATTTCAGAAGTTCTGATGCCACTAGCAGAGCTTAGTCTCCCATCTCCATGCTAGTCAGAACATCTGCAACTTACTCATTTCTCAACAGAACAGAAGATACTCATATCACAATTATGGAAGGTTTCATAATGATTCAGAAACAGGAGATATTAGAACAATAAATCAGAAGAAAGCATGAATTTTCTAATCCTAATTTCCTTAAGAAGTTCTGAACTAATTTACTCCCTACTTAAGCATACAAATACGTGAAACCTCAGAATACGTACAACATCAGAATCATGATGTCTACATTGTATATTTGAATATGCAAATCTGATAATGCCTAAGTAATATGATGAGAGTCACCAGAAGCTTACCTTGCAGCTGGAAAATAATCTGTGAGCTGGAGTCTGGTTCTGAACTCTGGTGATGTTCTGACAGCTTCTTCACGTACTCAGCAAGCTGGAAGCTTTCAACTTGGCCAATGAATGATTAGAAAAATTCTGGAACAACTAAGGAGGGAATGTTCTGACTTTCTTGAGGTGGATATGGATGGAGAATGTGTTACAGTCTGAACACGGAAGTTAGTATGGTTTCTAAATGTATATCAGAAACTGTATGGATGGTTTTGGTCAAGAAATACTTAAAGAAAAAAAATGGAGTTTGAATGCAAGAACCAAAATTTAACAGGTTTTTGTATTTTTTATTTGCAGTTTTGGACTCTTGGAATTTTAGCAGGGTTTCAAGGCTTTTTCTTTCTCAAAAATTCTGACCTCTTTACAGTTGCCAATGAATTCCAATTTATAGGCAAAGGTTTAGTAGCTTGGAGAGGTCAAGGGGTACAACCATCATATGTTAGGCGCTGACTTGTTCTTGAAGTAGGTTCAAATAGGTATGGTGGTTAGCAGCTTTAGCAGCGCCTAAGCCGGATTTGTAAGCAGGAATTAAGGAAAGGCAACCTCAAATACAAAGCAACGTATGGGCCCATCACACTCTTGTATAAAAGTTTTCTTTTCCAATACAGTAATGGTACCTCTATGCCACACGTGGGAAAATCTTTTAGATAAAGACCCAAAAGTGGTTGTGAGCATTAAATGATGATGAGATTTATCAAACCGGAAATCCTGCAATGTGAGATTATGCATCATTTCTTAATTCTGGATCAGAAGTTCAACTTCAGCGTAACTTAGAATAGACATCCAACTTCTGATCTTTGTATCTCCTTGCTCCAGCATGTTCTGAAGGAGTTCTCAGACCTTCCAGGAAGCTTGCAACACGCTTTATAACCTTCTTTGAATTACCCTTGCAAACTCTGATTGAACCTTTGTGAAATTTGGCCCAGAATTTCTGACCAAAATCTGTTTTGAAAGTGTCCTGAATTTTTTGAACGCTTCAGTTTCAGGGACGTGTCTTTGAGGATTTAACTTGAAATCCCATCATTTCTAGAAGAAGTTCTGTTCTGCAATGTTTCAGATCTTATTGGAGTCAATAACTCTTGTGTCAGGCGTTCTTCCAGAATCAACTTCCATCATGGTGAAAATCTGGCCAGAAGTTCTGAGTTTGTCATATTTCTTAAACACTTAGAAAAATTCTATGTATTTAGATATTTGACTTTTTCAAAGTAATTTTGACTTTTGAATTTCTTGATGAAACAAATCTCACATTCCAACATGTCTTGATGAAATATGATTCTGGAAACTTGATTTTGATCCTAAAGTCAAAGTTTGACTTTTCAGTGTGCAAATGACCATTTTGCCCTTGTGAATTACTTTCTTGGAAAATTTGTAATTCAAGGCTTGAAATTGGATGGGAACAAACCTGAAGGTCCAGGGCGATCCATGAAAATCACATGAAGAATTGAAAGTTCACTTATCCTTGTGCAATCCCAAACCCTAATTCTGGTTATCAGTGCTTAAGGGGATGTCTTGAGTTGATCAACCCTAGTGTAGTCTTTAACCAAGAGAGATCTTTGTGAGAAAATAATTGATAAGTGGGAGGGAAAATTTTGGGGTACAACAGGAATCTTTTTTGATTGTTTAGGGCTTTTGGTATTTGGTGTAGTTTTATTTCCTCGGACTGTGGACTATATTGACCCCGCGGCCATTAGCATATTTTGGGGTGCGAAAGTCTTTAATACGGATCCTACTCCCACTTTGGTTGCTGACATTTATTACACTTTGCATATGATGTATGAAAGGAGAAAAGGCACGCTAAACTGTTGCATCCCGCTTCTATATACTTGGTTCATGACTCATCTTTACAAAGAAGACTATATGATCCCAGACTTGACCAGACACGAGTGGCCACAGAAGTTAAGGTCTCTAACTGCAGAATCTGTATTATGGTATGCAAGGAAGCTGGATATTGGTGATATCACTAATAGCTGTGGAGACTTTCCTAATGTCCCTTTGATTGGATCACGAGGCTGTATTAATTACAACCCTACTTTAGCCCTACAATAGTTAGGGTATCCTTTGGAAGATAAACCTTCAGACGAACAACTCCGACCATTTTTCATCCACAACATGGGTATAGAAGACCAAGGGTTGCTCAACAAGGTTATTCGGGCTTGGAACAAGGTGAACAAAAGGAAAGCTGAAAGAAAGAATGCCATAGCAAGAGAACCCTACACCAAATGGGTCTGATATAGGGTGCGAATTATCAAGCTGCCATTCGAAAAAGAGAGTATAAATCAGAGGTCCCAGAGATAACACCCATATATTTGGAAGAAGTCGACAATCTGAAAAGCGCCTTAAAGCAAGCTCAAAAAGAAAAAGAAGCATTGGAACTAAATCTCCTCAATTTGACCAAAGAAAAGAAACAGATGAAACTTATACTTGAGTCAAAGGACGAACAAATTGAGAGAAGTCAAAAGGAATTAGAGAAAGAAAGTCTCAAGCGAAAGCGTACAACTGAAGGATTGTAGAGTGCAGCATTCAACCTAGATTCCCACAACCAAAGGTTAGAAGAGGCCGCCGCTAAAATCGGAAGGTTAACTAGATGGTATGAAAAGGCAACACGTGACAAGTAGGTACTAGAGGAAAATATAAGAACCCAAATCCAAAGTTTGGCACTGGCTTCCTTAGATCAAGAAGAGAAATTAAAATACCTCGCCACTGAACTTCAAGACAACCAAGAATCAGAGGTCAAAGTACGCCTTGAAAGGATAGAGGCAGAGAAACTCCTGACTCAGAGAACTCAAGAATATGAACACGTGTGCTTAGAGCTGCAGGGTATTCAAAAAGATTTCCTCATCCAACGAAGGATTTATACAAAAATGAGAGGTGAAAAGATGTATTGGGCAGAGCAGTATACAAAGATCTCCCAAGCTGGGAGAGATAACCATAAGATAATCCCACATCTTTATCAGGAATACAGGTACTACAAAGACAAACACGAAAGGCTCGTCTTCCTAGCCAACAATCTCATCGAGGACATCCCTAGAATTTTAAAAGATGCAGAGAATGTAATGGTTCCTCTGCCGAAGGACGTTGAAGACTTTCTCCAGCTTTTCCGAGCAATGGTTGATGGCTTCAGAGCATGAATTCGCAGGCGCACCTAGAAGATTTAGTTCCCTTTATTTATGTTTATACAAAAAAAAATTGATTTCAAGTTGTAATATTTTTCAATATCTGGATTATGTTAATTTCAATAAAGTAATTTTGTTTCCCTATCTCGACGGCGTGTCTATTTTAAAGTTAGTCACCAATAAAATAATAAGTAAAATACAAGCATGTACCCAAGTGAATAAGGCATTTAAAACAAGAAATCATTTCATGTTCATGCACATCCGTTCACACTCATAAAACACCTGCATGTCATATCAAAACTCATTTTCATTAAAAATCTCTCTAGTTAAGCCATTGGTAAGAGAAGATCTGCACCTCCTTGGCCTCCATATCAGATAAGGGCCCATCAACAAAAAGCAATGGAACAAATCGATGAGACTCAAGCTGTGTTCAAAGAGGATCTTGACCAAGTAAAGGGTGACGTAAGCTCAATGAAAGGAGATTTGAGTCAAGTTCTTCTAGCTTTGAAGAACATTAATTACAGGCAGGACCAAATTCCCAGGGTAGCTTTTGAAGAGGTAGCCCAAACCATTGGTGCATCGAGCGGTCACCAACCAAGGAAAGAGCCGGAAGCAGGACCCCAAAAGTCCGCCATGGCCCAACAAGAGGTTGAAACTGAAGGTTTCATCCCACCACCATCAAAAGTCGGGGCATCAAATACCCTACAAATTCCAACCAATAATGCAGATAGTTACCTAGACTTGCAATACGAAGATCATGACCCAGAGGATGCTCACCAGGAACCCTTAAAGACGACGGGTACTCATGTTGCAGATAATCCACTGGTAATGAATCAATATAAAGCCCTGGAGGAAATGTTAAAAGCTACGGAAGGTTTTGATGCTTTCAAAGTAGACGCTCTGGAAATGGGTCTAGTTCCTAATGTGGTGATACCGCCAAAATTCAAAGTACCCGACTTTGGAAAATACAAAGGGCTCACTTGTACAAGGAATCATCTTCGTATGTATTGCAGGAAGATAATGATCCATTATTTCCAAGACGTCTGAATGGGGCATCTTTAGACTGGTACATGCAATTCGAACGAACACATATTCGAACCTGGGCAGATCTTGCTAATGCTTTCTTGAAGCATTAAAAATATAACCTGGACATGGCGCCTACCCGCATGCAACTCCAAAATATATCCCAAAAGAAGGAAGAATCCTTCAAAGAATATGCTCAAATATGGAGGGAGATGGCATCCCGTGTACAACCACCACTGCTGGAAAAAGAACTATTAGACATGTTCATGGGAACCTTACAAGGGCTTTATTACGAGAAAATGGTAGGAAGTGTCTCATCAGGATTCTCATACCTAGTGACTATTGGTGAAAGAATCGAAATTGGGTTAAAGAGTGGGAAGATATCAGGGGGATCATCAAATGCTCCCTTTAATTCAAAAAGACCTGCTTCAAACATCCCATGGAGAAAGGATGGAGAAGTCAATGTCGTAGCCTCACAACCAAGGGCACCACAACCATTGGTGATCCCACAAGGACAATGGCAAGACATATTTAAAAGGCCACCCATAAATTTGGATCCACTCTCCATGCCACCAAGGCATTGTATCTTTGCGAGAGTGGCCTGGCTGGAGGAGATAAAGGCTTTTGAAGGCTCTCTTGATACCCGCCACTCCAAAAGCCACGATGGTGATTAAGGGACCGTCACCTATCCCTTATGAAAATAACAAGGCAGTCTCGTGGAGTTATGACTCAGTTGTGTACATCAACAGAGTGAAGCAAGAAGGTGGGTGAAACAACGCGGTCGGAACCTGTCATCTGGATGTTAAGGAAACATCAATGAAGTCACCACCGAACGTCTTGTATCCCGCCGAAAGGGAAAGGTAAACATCAAGAAAACTTGAAGGGAGAAATCACGGTCTTTCGGTCGAGAGATCGGGTAAGGGAGTCTGTTACACGAGGGGAAGGTATTAGCACCCCACACGCCCGTAGTACTCTACGGTATCCACTCTTGTTGTCTAATCTAATGGGTATGGTCAAATCCTATGTCTATGGCTTAAAGCTAAAAAGGGAATGCATGTGAAAGAAAGAAGAAAAAAATGTATGGAAAATAAAAAGATGTGCTCGGTTGGGCCCTACCCCAATGCCTACGTATCCCTTTTAAGGAATCAGAGCATCCATAGTTCGGCTTATGTATTATGGTTGGTTTGTGTTTTTTAGTTAAGACAACAAAAGCAGTCAAGATGGCAAAACATCAAATAAAACAACAAACAAAAGAGATGGTAAAACATCGGCTAAATAATAACAAAGTAACATGTCAAAGATGGCGAAATATCAAATGATAAAACAAACACACCTAACAATGACATTGAGAGTCAAAGTAGAATAACCAACATGTGTGATGATGAAACATTGGCTTCAAACAAATGTGTGACGGCGAAACATCGACTAAAAGATAACAAAGTCATGGCAAAGATGGCAAGACATCAATAAAACGAATGACAAAACATCACACCTAACAATGATATTGGGAATCAAAGTAGGATAACAAACATGTGCGATGACGAAACATCGGCTTCAAGATAATAAGATATCATGGCAAATATGGCGAAACATCAATAAAACGGATGCCAAAACATCACACCTAACAATGATATTGAGAATTAAAGTAGGATGACAAACATGTGCGATGGCGAAACATCATCTTCAAGATAACAAGATATCATGACAAATATGGAGAAACATCAATAAAACTGATGACAAAACATCACAGCTAACAATGATATTGAGAATCAAAGTAGGATAACAAACATGTGCGATGGTGAAACATCGGCTGCAAGATAACAAGATATCATGGCAAAGATGGCGAAACATCAATAAAACGGATGACAAAACATCACACCTAACAATGATATTGAGAATCAAAGTAGGATAACAAACATGTGTGATGGCGAAACATCAGCTTCAAACAAATGTGCAATGGTGAAACATCGGCTAAAAGATAACACAGGAAAAGTAAGATTGGTTTGTATCTTTTACTTTCAAGAAGGGTTTGAATTCATTAGAAATGTCTTATGATTTGCCAAGAAAATAGTTTTCTGTTTTAAGATGCAGAATGCATAACAAGGGAAAACAACTAAGGGAAACTAACCTAGTACTATCCCTAGTGTTATCATACAGTGGTTGACCCTATGGTTAAGGATAAAGGAAAACCCTACCTTAATTATCATGCTAAAGGAAGCTTAACAAAACTATCCTATAGGGGACATGCAATGAGAGCGAAGTCGTGATCTCAATTTCTAAATTGAGTGACTCATCGATCAACAATTAAAGAAGAAAAGAAATAAACATCCTATAGGGAACATGCAATGAGAGTGAAGTCGTGATCTCAATTTCTAAATTAAGTGACTCATCGATCAACAACAAACACAACACATGTATTAGACAAAAAAACCAGAGGGCCTCCTGACATATATCAACAACAGAGGTCCCATCATGCAATCAAAAAGCTATGCAAAACGAAAATGGAAGAAAAGAGACAGTTCAATATAAAACGGATAATTATCTGTAGCAACTGAGCAAGAATAAAAGAAACCCATATAACTTCAAGCAAGCTGGCATCAATAGACAAATCAAGTCAGAAATTACGCAATAAGGATGTAAGTGATGAGATTATCAGATATGAACAGACCCCATGGGCAATGTATAGCATTCATAATCTCATGTATATATCCTGCATGGAATATCAAACATGACAAATACAATAGTAGTGCCAGTATAATAATTTGTGTTCCACAAATAAAGTGAAACATAGTAGCCTCAGGCCAAAAGTGGAAACTTTTTCTCAAAGTACCTCGCACATTCAACAACCAAGTTAGTATTACACAAGGTGAATGATGACTCATATAAGGGATGGATGCAACATGATGAAGTGAGAACAACATGATAAATATTATCAAACATTAGATATGATAGACAAGAGGAAACAGACATATGTACAATTTGGCCAAAAGAATCAGAGGGATGTTACTCCTTTCTATCACCATATTGAATTGACAATTGAATATCAATCAAGGATCATGGGAGCTTGGAAAGAATACAATCAAAGATCATGGAGGTCAGGGGCAAACACATTTCAACCATATACAATTAATTCAATCACAACTTCACAAACACAATAGAAGATGAAACCTACATAATGCATCAAGAAGGTTCAAACCTTTAAACAAAGGGGGACTAAATGAAAAGAATTGAGTTATCATGGATAATCAGAATCAAGATGATCATTAGGTGCCCAATTATAGGTCTCACTCAAGTTCATTGGCCATCAAACAAATTGCAACAAGATATGCAACATTAATTGGGTACCTTCACTTCAAAAATACATCAAAAATAGGAACAGGGATCCATAATTCAAACCAAAAATATATTAACATCTTTGAAGTGTGTAGAAGTCATAAAGCCAATCTTATGTTCATGAATGATTGAGGAGGAGATCAAATGAGGCCCAGAGTTCCAAACTAGTTGGCAAAACTACGAAAACTAGACAAGTTTTCAAAATAATTCATGGAAAAATATCAAACCAAGTTAAATAATTACAGAAAATGGTTTTCAGATCCTAAATACATTCATGAACCCTAATCAAGACTTAAACTCTATTGAAAATCCAGGGCATAGTGGTTTTGAAAATGAAACTTGCACCAGAAGCAATAAAACCCTAATTTTTGACTTTTAATCTTAAGTATTGATTAAATAAGATCAAAATTCAAACAATTTAAACCAAGATCATCCAAATCACCAAGAAACCCTAAATGTCAGAAAATATATTTTTTTCACATTTTTTGAATTGAAGAAAAGTCCAAAATGAAATTAAATTCAAACAATTAGACAATTAAACAAATAATCACATCTCAAAATAGAACTTTAATCAAAAAATCAGAAAAATGTTCAACCAAAATTATATTCAAATATTAGGATTAAAAACACACATCCCTGATTTTGTGTGGAATTTTTGAATTAAAGGAAATATTAAAATAAAAATTAAACAAACAATTAACAATTAAACTATTATTTAAGGGCAAAAATGCAAACCCTAGCCAAAAATCACCAAAAGGTCAAAAATGAAATTATATTCAGACTCCATGATTAAAAAGAAGCTTACATGATTTTTTATGAATTTTTTTGATTAAAGGAAGTATTAAAATAAAAATTATAAAGCAAAAATTCAAAAATAAACCTCTCAAATTAAAATTCTAATAAAAAATAGAAAATATATTAAACCAATTTCAGAATCAATTTCTACATTATTTTATGAGTTCAAAACATTTTTTATGGAATTTTTAGATCAAAGGAACTATTAAAATAAAAATAATCTTTGAACAATTAAATAATTAAACCTATGAAATTTTAAACCAATCAAATCATTTTTAAAAAATGCCAAAAAAATATGAAAAGTACTAGAAAATATAATTGTCCTATGGTAATTTTTTTATGATTTTTTTGAAAATGTTTTGATCAGAAAATAAACTCAAACAAAATGCCAAATAAAACAAATAATTCAAATAAGCCAAAAATTCAAACGGACCAATCATATAGCTCCACCACATCATCTTCAACCTTTGGACAAACTCAAAAACGCGTGTAACACTCAGTCCTAGGACTCATGTTCAGATCAACATAACATACTCAATTTCGCACCATTTTTATGAAATCAATGGCAAATTAAAGCTAGCATAACAAAGAATCCATAGCAATTCGAATCAAGCAACATCATCAAGTGTAGATCCAGCACGAAGCTATTGAAAACACAAAAAAATAATCTGCACACAGAGTTTCAGAAACTCCAAAACATGATTCAAGCTCAAATCAAACACAAAGTATACCTCAGACCTATTTGTCTGGCCAGCTAATACGTCATGTATATGGAATAATTCATCAAATCATGCTAAACAAAGCAAATCGAAGTTTAAAAATCTCACCTCAATGTGAAACTGGAAACCGTGATTCACTAATTCCAGAAGCCAACAAAATCCATGATCTTGATCTACACACTTCAAGGAAGATGAATCCACGAGAAATTTGATGAATGCGCGAAAAAGATGAGAGAATCAAAGAAAACTGCAGCAAAAGCAAAAAAAAATCAGATCTGGATTTGTGATGAATGGAGCGTGTCCCCTGTGGAATGAGGCTTGCAATACATTATATAGTGTGAGTAGAGAAGGTTAGAAGAGGAAATTGGTCCTCAAAACTGTTCAGGGCCATGTTTGGAAGATTTGGCCAAAAAATGAGTGCATGTGGGCCTCAGCCATTTGCTCGTGCATTTCTTCATTTTCTTTGCATTTTATGAGCCAAATAAACTCATAAATAAATCCTCAAAGTGCTAGGTCATGATCATTTGAAATGAGAGAGCATGGATGCATTTGCCAAATTGAGCAAGTTTGTCATTTTTGTACCCAAGCAAACACCATGGTCCATGGAGCACGAAATCACTGGCATTATGGGCCTTAGCAAGTCACAAATAGGCCATGGTATGGATAAGAAACAAAGAGAATGGCTGAAACTTGAGTTCTCATGAATTGGTCATTTTGCATATTTATCAAATTTTAATAAAATGCCTCAAAATTCCAAAGTCCACAACTTTCTCATACTTTTGAGTTTTGACACAAATGAGCATAATTTGGAAAGGTATTGAAAAGATCTACAATCCCTAGTTTTGAGTTTTTGCAAATGAATCCATTAAGGTCCTCAAATTTGAGCTTGAAGTTCACTAATTTTGGAAAATGACCTATAATTTTGTGATTTCAAAATACCATAATTCTTGATTCCTTGCCAATTTAGACATGAGACCAAAAGGAGATGAAAGATCATCCTATTAGCTTTCCAAGCATATTTCATTTGGATTTTCTTGATCAAAGATGAATAAAATATGAATTTTTGAAATTAAATCCTCATTTTCCAAAATTAGAAACTTTTAGGGTTTCTTCAAGAATAAGTTTCAACCCAAACCTCAATCTGTTTGATCCAATGACAAAAATGGACTTGAAATATGAAAATTGCATCCTTGAATTGATGGTTGGCCAAAAATTCACTTGGTCAACCTTGACTTTGACTGATTTTGACCAAAATGACCATTTTGCCCCTCTAAATCAATTGATCCACTTCCCTTCAAGATTGATGGTCAAAACTTCAAGCATATGATCTTCCAAACATATAGAGGCCATGTGCAAAGTTCCACTTCAAGATTCTCAAGAAACTTTGATGAAATCCCAAACCCTAGTTTTAGTCAACACCTTAGGAGACTGATGAATCATCTTCAAAACTTCAAATCCTCTGGTATCTTGACCAATTTCTTGTACAAAGACCTTTCAAATATCAATGAGATGTTGTAACTTCCAAATCAAGATTTGTACATTGATCAATGGCCTTGATCAAGCAAAACCCTAATTTGACTGGTGAATTCAAAGAGAGATTCTTCTTATAATCAAACACAAACTTCAATCCTCTGATTATCCAAAGATATGGATAAAACATCTTGAGACATGCAATAACTTTTGAGCTTGAAAGATCCAGAGGTTTAGATGACAAGATTCTTCTTGAGAAACTTTCCAATGCAATCAACCTTCAAAGCTTGAGGAAGACTTGATAACCAAAGTCCTATGATCCCATCACAATGTATGAATGTAATGCAATATGATATTCATGATGAAACATAAGCCTAAATCAAGAGGATAAATTTTGGGCCATCACCAAGTCAGGGACCTGCAATTTAAAACATATCAGGGACAGGGGGTATGAGCTAAAAGTGGTCGAATGTTTGGAGCCTAACTATCAAAAAAGACAGATGTGATTCCAACAAAGGATAAGGGAAAATCAGTGGTTGATACAAATCAAGAAACATAATCTCCTTGAAAAGACTTTATCGATCAAGAGGCAGAAGAGTTTCTGAAAATAATCGAAAAAAGTAACTACAAAGTGGTGGATCAACTTCACCAAACTCCAGCAAAAATCTCCATACTCTCACTACTCATTAACAATGAAGTACACCGGGATTCTTTGATAAAGGTGTTAAGTTTAGCTCACGTCGCAAAAGAAATTTCAGTAAATCAATTTGACAATGTCTTAGAAAATCTAACATTCGGATCCTACCTGGTTTTCAAAAACAGTGAAATTACCGCCACATGGCCGAGCTCATAACAAGGCACTCCACATTACCATGAAAATAGGTACTACCCATTTGTCCAGGGTTCTTACTGACAACAGTTTTGCTCTTAATGTGTTTCCAAAGTCAAGTCTCATAAAGTTAACCATAGACGACGTGGTAATGAGACCAAGTTATATTATAGTAAATGCATTTGACGATTCTCGAAGCTCGGTGTTACGAGAGGTGGATCTTCCAGTTAAGATTGGGTCGCATATCATATATATCACTTTCCAGGTCATGGATATCCAACCAGCATATACTTGCTTATTGGGGAGACCTTAGATCCATGCTGCAGGGGTCGTAACCTCGACCCTGCATAAAAAAATTAAGTTCTTAGTGGAAGGGAAATTAATCATAATTGACGGCGAGGAAGACATCTTGGTAAGCCACATTGAATCGTACAAATATATCAGTTTCGATGAAGAATGTATAGCTACCACGTTCCTAGCCTTGGAAATTGCTTCAATTGTGACATTACCAGTCGAGAAGGGTAACCAGACTAAAGTGACATCATGGAGATATTTGCAAACGACTATGGGATGTGATGCCTCGAAACACTGGGGAAAGCTCCCAGAAATTCCTGAGAAGAAGAATCACTTTGGTTTGGGCTATGAATCTTCGAAAGCTACTCTAAAAGGCAAAGCATTTTTCCCTCCGATCCAAGATACTTTCGTTAGACAAAGAACAGAGCATGGCAGACATGTGGCGATGATATCAAGCAAAATCAATACCAAAAGGGCAACTGACTTCATCAGAGAGGGTTCCCCAGGAGAAGAAGTCAAAGGATGGATTGCTGTGGAGATTCCTGAGATATTTTTCTTTCCTAAGTAATGTTTCTTGTTTTGAAAGAACCTATGTCAAACCCGAGGCATAGGGGTTTCTTGTAAGGGTTTTCGTTGTTCTTGTTTCAGACAATATTTACAATTAATAAAAGTTATGTTATGTTTTCAATTAAGATCCTTGTCTTTATTTTTCATTTATCTGTTAAATATAAAAATGGAAATACTTTCTCTGCATACGCATTTTCATATCCCAGACACTAAAATATGCACCAAAACATGATAAATTTGAAGATCCGATAACATTACTGCTATGACCCGATACGATTTTGATGCTCTTATCAACCAAGTCGAAGAGGAAGATGACGAAGATCTTGAACTCTCTGAGGAAATGGAAAGGGAAATAGAGCGAAAGGCTGAAAGCATACAACCATATCAAGAGGCTATTGAGACCATTAACCTGGGCACAGAGGAATATCCGAAAGAAATCAAGCTAGGGGCAATGTTGGAGGAGAGCGTCAAAGACAGGCTAATCAAGTTATTACATGAGTATGTGGATATATTCGCTTGGTCCTACAGGGACATTCTAGGGTTGGATACATACATCGTAGTGCACAGACTACCTCTTAAAGAGGGGTATTCTCCAGTTAGACAAAAACTCTGAAGAACTCGTCCAGATATGTCCTGCAAAATCAGAGAAGAGGTTCTCAAACAGTTTGATGCAAGGTTCATAGCAGTGGTAGATTATCCACCCTGGATACCTAATATTGTACCAGTACCCAGGAAGGATGGAAAAGTAAGCAAGTGTGTGGATTATCGAGACCTAAACAGAGCAAGCCCCAAGGATGATTTTCTGTTACCCCAAATAGATGTCCTAGCGGGCAACACATCTCAAGCCTCAGTATTCTCATTCATGGACGGTTTCTCAGGCTATAATCAGATCAAAATGGCGCCCGAAGACATGGAAAAGACTACTTTCATGACACCTTGGGGAACTTTCTGCTACAAAGTAATGCCATTCAGTCTCAAGAATGCAGGGGCAGCCTATCAGAGGGAAATGGTCACGTTATTTCATGATATGATCCACAAAGAGGTTGAAGTATACGTAGATGATATGATTTCCAAATCCCATACGAAGCAGGAACACATCATACATCTACAAAAGTTATTCTAGCGGCTGCGTAAGTTCAGACTAAGGCTGAATTCGAATAAATGCACATTTAGCGTCAGATCAGGAAAATTGTTGGGTTTCATTGTAAGCCAGCGGGGTATCGAGGTAGACCCCAACAAAGTAAAAGCTATACAAGATATTCCCGCACCAAGGACATAAAAAGAAGTACGTTGTTTCTTAGGGAGATTAAATTACATCTCAAGGTTCATATCGCATCTAACAGCTACATGCGAGTCAATATTCAAGTTATTACGAAAAGATTAGACCGTAGTATGGAATGATGATTGTCAAACTTCCTTCGAGACGATAAAACAGTATCTGTAAGAGCCACCAGTCTTAATGCCGCCAGTCCCCAAAAGACTGCTCATCATTTATTTGACAATGCTCGAAGGATCAATGGGTTATGCTTTAGGACAATAGGATGAAACAGGTAGAAAGGAGAATGTGATTTATTACCTAAGCAAGAAATTCACTGACTGCGAAACTAGGTACTCACTCCTCGAGAAAACTTGTTGCGCATTGGCCTGGGATACAAAGAGGTTGAGGCAGTATATGTTAACCCAAACTATGTGGTTAATAGCAAGAATGGATCCTCTAAAGTACGTGTTTGAAAATCCAGCTCTTACTAGAAGAATCGCACGATGGAAGATGCTACTATCAGAATACGATATCAAATATGTCACACAGAAGGCCATCAAAGGTAGTATACTAGCTGATCATCTGGCTCACCAACCACTATCATAATATCAGCCCATGAAGTTCGACTTTCCCGATGAGGTATTCATATTTATAACTGACTATGAAATACTAGGACCTAACGAAGGACCCGAGCTAGGGGAACATTATAAACTCATGTTCAACGAGGCTTCAAATGCACTAGGTCACGGTGTAGGTGCAGTATTGACCTCTCCAAAGAATTATCACAAACCTATACTACAAGGTTGTGTTTTGACTGCACCAACAACATTGCTAAATACGAAGCCTGTATACTAGGACTGGAAGCTGCCATCGATTTGAGAATAAAGCACATCGAAGTATTTGGGGATTCTGCATTAGTCACATACCAGGTGAATGGAGAATGGGATACTAAACACCCTAAACTGATTCCATATTGGGATCATGTTCTAAGGTTAGCTGCATAATTTACAGAGATCACTTTCAAGCATATCCCACGAGAAGAAAATCAAATGGCGGACTCTCTGGCAACTCTGCCGGCTATATTCAAAGTAACTTGGCCGAACCACGAACCATATATTACGATCATGCATTTCGAAGAGCCCGCACACTACATTGTTATTGAGGAAGGACTTGACAATAAGCCTTGGTTTTATGACATCAAGAAGAACCTGGAAATGCAGGAATATCCAGAAAATGCCTCTATCATTGACAAGCGAACCTTGCGAAGGTTAGCTTCAAGATTCTATCTGAGTAATGGAGTGGTATACAAAAGAAAACACGACATGGTGCTACTCAGGTGTGTGGAAAAGCAAGAAGTAGATACGCTTATGAGAGAAATCCATGAGGGTACTTTCGGAACTCATACAAATAGGCACGCCATGGCTATAACGATTCTGCGAGCAGGGTATTATTGGTTAACAATGGAAGCCGATTGTTATCACTACATGAAGACGTGTCATAAATTCCAGATCTATGCTGATAAGATAAATGTACCAACGACTCCTCTGAACTTTGTGAGCTCCCCTTGGCCATTCTCAAAGTGGGGAATTGATATGATTGGCATGATCGAGCCGAAAGCATACAACTGACACCGCTTTATATTGGTAGCCATCGAGTACTTTACCAAATGGGTAGAAGCAGCATCTTACACCAACGTGACAAGTCAAGTGGTCACACGCTTCATCAAACAGAACATCATATGCAGGTACGGTGTCCCAAGCCAGATAATCACATATAACGGGTCTAATCTAAACAACAAGATGATGAAGGAACTGTGCGACAACTTCAAAATCGAGCATCATAATTCCTCACCGTACAAACCAAAGATGAACGGGGCCATTGAAGCAGCCAACAAAAATATCAAGAAGATCATCTAGAAGATAGTAAAGACGTACAAACATTGGCACGAAATGCTTCCCTTCGCCCAGCATGGCTATCGTACCTCTGTACGCACATCGACAAGCGAGACTCCTTTCTCACTAGTATATGGCATGGAGGCGGTACTCCCGGTGGAAGTTGAGATACCATCACTTCAGGTCCCGTGGGAAACAAAGCTGGAAGAAGCAGAGTAGGTGCAGACACGACTTGACCAGCTCAACCTTATTGAAGAAAATCGATTGACAGCTTTGTGTCATAGTTAGCTGCATCAAAAGAGAATGAAGAGAGCCTTCGACAAGAAGGTTCGCCCTCGAATATTCAAGGAAGGGGATCTAGTGCTCAAGAAGATTCTACTACCTCACCTTGATTCACGTGGTAAATGGACACCCAACTACGAAGGTTCAAATGTAGTCAAAACAGCATTCTCTGGAGGTGGTCTCATCCTCACAACAATGGATGGGGAAGAACTACCACATTCGGCAAATTCAGACGCAGTCAAAAAATACTATGTATAAGAAGCTCGCTAAGCTCGAGTCTTAAACAAGCGACTTAGGCAAAAAGGAGCGCCCCGGTTGATCGAAAACCCATAAGGGAGATCCAGGCAAAAATTAGAGGCCTATAACAAAAAACTATCTCGATGGATTGAAAACCCGAAAGGAAATCCAGGCAAAAATTAGGATCATTCAAAAAGAAATAAAGAACAAAAAGACTGTGATCTAAGAGCTACAACTATGAACCACGAAGGGAAGGATAGATTGGAATCATACAACTCAGAAGCAAAGGAGAAAAGATCATCAAAGGATATAGGGGAACAGCAGTAGCGATTATCATTTTTCATTTCCATTTACTATTTTAAAACTTTCTGTAATTACCTCTTTCTAGGAATAGTATCTTATATTCTCGCCTACTCAGAGGCATATCAATAACACATTTGTTTTCTTTACATCTTTCGAATTAGGTTTTTCTTTTCTCAGACTTGTTTGCAAAATACTACGATTATTACTTATGAATAGTGTCTTGAAATCATCTTGGGGAATTAACAAAA